>JAGDYQ010000213.1:893043-1619229 GCA_021962125.1 Bulinus truncatus | reverse complement strand
TTTAAAATTTATTTAATGCATTTAAACACATTTTTTTTTATTTTTTTCTTATTCTTTTAATAAATAACAATCAATACTATGATTTTGGAATGTTTATAGAGGTAAAGTATCAATAATATGTATCAAAATAATTTTGGATGGTAAAATAAGAGATTACCCTGCAGTGTTATATGAACGTATTTTTATAGTTTCAAACATTTGTTGACGTTATTGTAAGTACGATATAAATTTATATAATACAAAGATTGATATAGTGACACAAACCAGTTTAAATGAGGTAAATGTCGAAGAAATAGTGCAAGAAACAGCAGCAAGACTTTCTGATGATGAGCTCAAGGAATTAGCAGACCAAGAAGAAAACAAAAATATTGAAGTAGAGCAAAAAGAATTTTCAACAGCGTTTCTAAAACCTAGTTTGACCACTATAACAGATATTATGGACCAATTTATTGAAAATGACCCAAATTTTGACAGAAGATCAAAGGCAAGATGGGGTTTCATGGATGCCTTTTCCCCATACCAACATCTTCTTACAGAACTCACAAAGAAAATACACATTACATTGGATACCCTCTTGAAAAAAAGGCAGAAAATTGGAAATACAGAAGAGACTGAATGATCTGAAATGTAAACATAATGACTTAGAATTATATATTTCTAATGGTAAAATACCAGACCAATTTTCTACCCACCTTCCCCTAACCCCATTATTTACATGACGAGATAACCTCGTTTAACGCTGTTTCATATTACGCTATACTTGAGTTTGATGGAACTATGCTGTAGTCTGTTGTTTTAGTTTTGTCTTCGATCATAAATGAGTCTGTCAGCAATGCCAGTGGAAGATAAAACTATCACCTTATATATATATATATATATATATATATATATATAATTATGAAAAAACTAAATCAAAGAAAAAATATAACATTACAGTTCTTTGCTGCAGATCACAAGAAACGATTGCTAATATAGAAGCTAAGGCTAAAACAAATGCTTTCTGGGCAACCGCCATCTTCGTATATCATATGGTAAGATCATGTGACTATAAGTAACCGTCTCTGGTTATTTATAGCTTGCGACAGGATATTAATTTTGTTTTGCTGCACCTGAACACTGACCTATATATTTACCTAGGGATGTTTGGACGACTTGCAGCTAAAATCATCTACATGGGGACCAATGTAAATGGTGACAAAAACCAAAAAAAAAAAAAAACAACAACAAAAAACTATTAAATCATACATTAAACAGTTGAAGTATCTCCGCAACAAAAAATTATAAGGCTTCATTAGAACTACTATTTACATACATTCATTTAAAAAGTAATATCTCAATGAGATGAGATTCTCATCTTTGTTTTCCATGTGTTTAGTAGCTATTCAATATAACTCGTACGCCACCGTACGGGCTAATTAATTTGTATTGGTGCAAAATACCTAGGCATCATTATCGTAATTTTACGCTGACATCTAAATAAAAGTGAGATAATTGAAATAAATACATATAAAGAT
This sequence comes from Bulinus truncatus, assembly GCA_021962125.1. Taxonomy (NCBI): domain Eukaryota; kingdom Metazoa; phylum Mollusca; class Gastropoda; family Planorbidae; genus Bulinus; species Bulinus truncatus. Next base: position 1,617,715 of record JAGDYQ010000213.1, on the reverse strand, counting down.
CAATATTAATCAAATGTGAGCTTATAAAACATAGAGCTATTATAAATACTAAATCCTTTCATGAAATAAACTTACTTAAGCCTTAAGCGATATACATTCGTTAATAATAGTGAAGTATCTAATACATAATCGTCTAACCCGTGTGTCTCCCTTTCTCAGGTAGTTTTCATTTCGTGCGGTGTGCATTGTAACTGTGTATTGTAATCGTGAGTGATGAAGGGATAACAAAGAAATATACGAAATACTGCAATAGAAAAAAACATGTGGCCTTTATTGCCATGAACAGAATACGATATGAACAGAAATAACAAAGAAATGTATGAAATACTGAAATAGAAAATAACATTTGGCTTTTATTGCCATGAACATCCTTAAATACAATGCATACACCGCACGATATGAAAACTATCCTCACTCGGAAAAAAATACACCAGTAATCAGGCTAATGGTCCGTACACTATGTCGTCACGTTCACTGTCTCCCCAGCCCCGTAGCGTGAAAATTCTACAGCAGGGGCCAGGCATTTTACAGCAGGGGCTAGGCAATAGCAGGGGTAGGGGCGGGTAATACATTTTACTAAGTAGAACTAATAAACAGAGGGGGGCCAGACAAAACGCAGGGGCCCCCTTACCCCCCGCATGCTAGCTGAAAAGAAGATGCAATCGGAACACATGCTAAAAGTAATTGGCTATAGACACTGGAGCAGGTGAGTATCTACCTACCACCAGTGGCGCAACCAGCAAAAAATACTGGGGGGGGGGGGGCTCACATATAGAAAAAAGACAGTTTATATAGTAAAATATGTATGATGATTTGGTCTGTGAGCTGCAGTGGCATTGTAAATCAAAACAATATAAAATATAAGTAATTGACTTCCGCCCCCACCCCCTGCGGTCCGCGGAGAAACCATCAAACGTTGATCGGTCCGCGGCGAGAAAAAGGAAGTATAGCACACTACAATGAAAATGCCGCCTCAATATGTTTGTAATTCTAATTATTTCGCTTTTTTGAACTTTAAATTGAACACAGATTATAGAGTAGAGACATTCCATCAAACGCATGCAAACAGAGATAGTGATTATATAGTGGCCATATATTTTTTAAAATGCAATTTCGCAGATGTTATTGTAATTATGGTTCAATGGGAGTTTTTTTTTTCTTCTCTCTTTCTGGCCAGTGTAGACCCCACTTATAAACATTACAACACTTCCATCAATGAGTGTTGTGACATAGAAGTAGACGGACAACACTTCCATCAATGAAAGTTGTGATATAGAAGTAGACAGTCAGACTGTGCACAATAGACTCCTTATAGAAGAAATGGATTTCTAAAAAACTCATCGGAAAGAGCCATGCAACAACCAGGCTTTACAATAGATTTAGTATAATTTAGTATAGTATAGTTCTTGTACTGTTTATAAATATAATATAGACCTAGATACACATTAATGTATAGTTTGTTGAATGTTGCGAATGGTGTGTGTGTGGGTGGGTGGGGGGGGGAAGCGGTGGGAGTTCATTTTTTATCGCTAAAAAGCAGGGTTGTTAACAATACTAAAAAAAATATTGGCAATACCAATACCAATACAATTTTAAAATCAGTATTGCAATACCACTACCAATACAATTTTAAAACCAGTATTGCAATACCAATACCAATATTTATTTATTATTGCCAATACCAATACCAATATTTGGGTCATTCGACGAATAAAATGCAAATACGTAATTCATTGCTCTTTATCACTTACATCGATAAACGATAACAACATTTTGGGTTGATTTAGATGATGTATTTTTAACCAAATTTTGTTCAATAGTTAACACTTGCTTCAACAGTTTCCCTCAAAGCATCCAAAAGTCTTTGACAACATAATAAACTACTATTAAATAAGTCGGCATACCTTAACGTCCTTAAGCAACAAGATTTTTAATATGTATGCTGTACACATATTGTGAATGAAATGAATGGATGGATGGATGAATGAAACAAATGACTGTCATAGAAAAGCAAATGATACATAAACAGTTAAACATCACACTATAGTAAAAGCAGTCAGACCGAGTCAGTGGATTGCATTACATCTGGAAAACTAACGATGAACAATGAATTCCAGTAGAGTTCACAGGGTAACGCCACTTAACTGGCAGTTACCAGTCAGGCGAAGAAAAGTAACCATTTCAAAATGCGCACTGCTAAGTCGTGAACGAAGAGGGGAAAATATTCGGCCTCCTAACAGGCCCATAGCGTGCGGGAGGGGCCAGGGGGCCGGGGCCCCCCTGCATTTAATCCGCCCCCCCTGCTTATTTTTTCTACTAAGTAAAATGTATTACCGGCCCCCCTGCTATTGCCTGGACCCTGCTGTAGAATGCCTGGCCCCTGCTGTAGAATTTTTACGCTACGGGGCTGCCTCCTAATGAAAAAAGCCTTTCAACAGCAGCGCTTGAAGGAAGTCCTGTATTCAGGTCTATGTATATTTTACGGATATGTGGTCCAATGATGCAATACTGTCTGAAGTGTCTGCCATAGGGGTTGTCGGTTTTTAAAAACCGGCGGCGAAAAACCGGCTTTTTGACGAAAGTCGAAGCATTAGACAACCGGTTTTTTGGGCTTTAAAAGCCGGTTTTAGCTTGGAACTTAACAATTAGCAAAAAATGTTGATACATTCCACGAAATTACAGAGAAATCTGGGAAACTGTGACTTTCCAAAGAATTCCCTCCTCAGTCCGACGTGTGTACATTGTCATTGATAGAAAGTAATTGTTGAATAGGCGTGCCCAAGTGGAGGGGACGGTATATACACATAGAGAGATTTATTGCATCCGTTATTTCACTTATTTTATAGTAAAACAGAAAACCGGTTTTCGCCGGTTTTTTGAGAAATTGACCTTCGACAACCGGTTTTTTTAAAAGTCGGTTTTTGTATAAGCCCTAGACTCTGCCAAGTAATTATTAATTTCTTGATTCACATCAGGTGAATCATTCACACGATGAAGTCTGGCTGATTATCTGTACCATCAGCAGCAGCAACCAACGTTGCCTTCTGGTCATCAGTTGCCTTCTGGTCATCAGTTGTAGCAACCAATAGTGATTGTGAAATGCGTAAATTCAGTACTTCAATAAGATGCGAACGCTGCAAATCATCATCTATCCAGTCCAACTTGAATTCGGGATGCACAACGGATGCCAGCTGAGCATCAATGCTGTCAAACATGTTTGCAAATCTTCCATCGATGGCATTCAAAAGACATGAAGCTAATGAACAAACTACGAGCGGATCATTCTTTCCTTGATCAAGAAACACTTTTAACTGAGCATTCATCACTACAAATGTTGGTAGAAGGAAACCAAGTCCAATGTCTTTTTTAGTTTCACCCTGCAAAATATCTAGTCCACAGCAAACATGCTTCATAACAGCAACATACTCTTTAACAAATTTTTTCTGTTCAGGCTGTAGTCTTTTGATATCAAGTTCATCACAAAGTTTGTCAAACTTAACTTCCATGTCACTTACACAGAGAATGTTGTAAAATCTGGTGACAGCATCATACATTGAATTCCACCGGGTTTCATCAGGTGTTACCAAAAGCATACCAAGTGAACTGCCTGACAATACTTTGCAAATAACAATAAACACTCAAGAAAATTATTTAATGCAAGCGGAAAAAAGCTTGGAAAGAATAGCAAATTCCATAGAAATCAATTTACTTAGAGTACTCACTGGTCAATGCTCATTGCCACAGATATTATTTCTATTATCATTCATTCCTCAGTCTCATTCAAAAATTGTTTGGCAATGTCACTCGCAAGATGGCGACACCAAAGAAAAATTTATTATATTCAGCTTTATTCACAACCAATGTTGTAGAGAACTTATTAAATATTGCTTTTAGTATTGGTTAAAAATCAATACCAATATCAAAAATAATTATTGGCAATACCAATACCGATATCAAATTTCAAGAAGTATTGCAATATCGTACCAATACTTAAAAAAGTATTGGCAATACTACCAATACCAATGCAATATTGCAATATTAATAACCCTGCTAAAAAGTCTATCTATCTATCTATCTATCTATCTATCTATCTATCTATCTATCTATCTATCTATCTATCTATCTATCTATCTATCTATCTATCTATCTATCTATCTATCTATCTATCTATCTATCTATCTATCTATCTATCTATCTATCTATCTATCTATCTATCTATCTATCTATCTATCTATCTATCTATCTTTCTATCTATCTATCTATCTATCTATCTATCTATCTATCTATCTATCTATCTATCTATCTATCTATCTATCTATCTATCTATCTATCTATCTATCTATCTATCTATCTATCTATCTATCTATCTATCGATCGATCGATCGATCGATCTGTCCGTCTGTCTGTCACACTCTCTCCCTCTCCTTCCGTCTGTCTGTCTGCCTGCCTGTTTTATACCAGGGCTGGTCACGAATGATGCCCATGTATTTAAGCATTATACCTCCTGATACTTGATATATTTAATACTAGTTGCAAGTACCCGGCTTTGCCCGGGTTTAAAATAAGTTTTTTGTTTACCTTTTGTTTTCTCCCTACCCCTCCTCTCTCCCTTCCTCTCTCTCTCCCTTCCCACTCCCCCTCTCCCTTTCTCTTTCCCTCCCTCCCTCTACTTCCCTCCCTAACTCTCCCATCTCCCTCTCTCCCTATCTCCCTCCCTCCTTCTCTCACCCCCGTCCCCCCTCTCTCCACCTTCCTCCATTCCTCCTCCCCCTCTCTTCCTCCCTGCCCCCTCTATCTCTTTATCTCTCACTCCCTCCCATTTCTTCCATCCTCTCTCTCCCTCTCTCCTTCCCTACCCTTTCTCTCCCTCCCTACCCCCTCTCTCCCTCCCTCCTTTCTCTCTCCCTCCCTCATTTCCTCTCTCTCCCTCCCTTCCCCCCTCTCTCTTTATCTCTCTCTCCCTCCTTCTTTATCTCTCTCCCTCCCTCCCCTCTATCTCCCTTCCTACTCCCCCTTCCTTTCTCTTTCCTTCCCTCCCTTTCTCCCTCCCTCTCTCTCCAACCCTCCCCCTTTATCTCCCTCCCTACCACCCCTCTCCCTCCCTCCTTCTCTCCCCCTCCCTTCCCCCTCCCTCCCTGCCCCCTCTCTTTATCTCTCTCCCCCCCCCTCTCTCTGTACAATTAAACGTCAAATGCGCTTCTTAAATAAACAGAAAACCTTATTTTAATCCCGGCCAAAGCCGGGTACTTGCAGCATGAAAAAAACAACAACAACAATATTTATTTTTTTCCGCCCCTAACCCTTTCTTCTCCATCCGTTCAATTACACATTCACTTGGTGCGCGAATACAGGGAATTCCCTGTGCATTGAATAGTAAAATACTAAAAATATTAATTACAATTAAACTACCCATTGAGATTGCATTAATAATGTTAATAATGTCACAGAAACATTTTAATTAACGTATTTCGGTTTATTAAAGTGCACCTTTAATTTAAATCTTCTGAATACATAAAACGATAGGTAAATAGATATGACTATTGATTTCACCATGTTTACAATTGGAGTTTCCGGAAGTTACCCCTCTTTTAAAAATGTATCATCGGGAAATGACGTCACAGAGGAATTTTATTTATGGCGCCGTCGAGATTACTTTAATATAGTAAAATACTAAAATAAAAAAAAGCAATTAAGCCTGTTCCATTCTGGACACAGGACGTGTTAGAGCATTTTCGTATTATGTATCAGTACGTATGCTATCTTTCAGTAAATATTTGTACATTTTGTAAATGTTTATAAATTCAATTGTGTAATGCATATATCTGAAAAAAGATATTAAAAAGACGTTTTCTTATATTTGAAAACAAAATTATTTTCTCTTAAAGTGGTTTGTGGTTACTGTAATAGGACTCATAATTGAAAACATTCGAAATTATAGTCATTTAATCGTCCGAAAACTCCGTCAATTGTTGCATAGCTCTGATACTTTCAATTAAACTCAGAACACAAGCTTACTATTTCATTTGATGAGTTTCTTAATAAATCTTGGTGAAACTACGTGCTGCAGTATTTCGCACCAAATGAATGGGTTATTGAACGTACAAGGTGTATATGTAATATATAAGCCCCTTAGGAGCCTTGAAGCCCGGCCCTCAGAGGTCCTGTCGCGAAATGAACTTTTGATGTACAAATGGCAGGCCAAGACCTACAAAATGATATATACATCATGGGTCTAGGACTTATAGTTGCTGAGAATGGGCGCTCCTTTATTAATATGGCTTATATAGTAAAAAACGGTACTAAGGCCCCTTTTACGGCCCTCAGAGGTCAGATCGCGAAATGGAAAAAAGTCATTTCTTGGCAGGCCAAGACCTACAAAATGATATATACATCATGGGTCTAGGACTTATGGTTGTTGAGATCTAGGGTGATGACGGACAGACAGACAGACAGACAAAACGGGGACAATAGAGCATTTTTTTTTTAGAAAATGCTCTAAAAATTAATTACAATTAAACTACCCATCCAGATGAAACGAAACATGTCCTACAACCTTCCCCATGTAATTATGTGTATGTGCAACAAATTTCACGTTATTTGGTTTTCTGGATCTTGAGTTATAAGGGAACAGACAGACAGACAGACAGACAACAAATGCGTCTTATAAGTATAGAGATAGTAGACCTGATGTTTTCTATTTTTTTTGGGACAAGACGCTGGTTTCTTTACCTTACCGTGAAATTTATAATAATACTAGTTGCAAGTACCCGGCTTTGCCCGGGTTTAAAATAAGGTTTTCTGTTTACCTTCTGTTTTCTCCCTACCCCCTCTCTCCCTTCCTCTCTTTCCCTCCCTCCCTCTCCCTCCCTTCCCCTCCCTTTCCCTCCCTCCCTTTCTCCCTCCCTCTCCCTCCCTCTCTCTCCCATTTCTCTCCTTCCCACCCTCCCTCTGCCATCTCCCCTCTCCCCCTCCTTCTCTCCCCCTGTCCATCCCCCCTCCATCCCTCTCTCTTCTTCCTCCTTACCTCTCTCCCTCCCTCCCTGCCCCCTCTCTTTATCTCTTCCTCCCATTTCTCCCATCCTCTCTCCCTCTCTCCTTCCCTCCCCTCTCTCTCCCTCCCTAACCCATCTCTCCCTCCCTTCTTTCTCCCTCCCTCCCTCCCTACCCTCTCCACCTCTCTCCCTCTTCCTCCCTCCCTCATTCCCTCTCTCCCTCCCTGCCCCCCTCAGTCTTTATCTCTCCCCTCCCTCTCTCCCACCCTCTCTCTCCCTCTCCCCCACCCTCTCTCCCTCCCTCCCTCCCCTCTATCTCCCTCCCTACCCCCTCTCTCCCTCCCTTCCCTTTCTCTATCCCTCCCTCTCCCATCCCCCCGTTCTCCCCCTCCTTCTCTTCCCCCTGTCCATCCCCCTCCCTTCCTCTCTCCCCTCCCTCCCTCCCTCCCTCCATCCTACCCTCCTTTCCTCTCTCACCCCCTGCCCCCCCTCTCTCTCTCTTTATCTCTCCCTCCCTCCCCCCCCCTCCTCTCTCTCTCTCTCTCTCTCTCTCTATATATATATATATATATATATATATATATATAAATACTTATTATTATTATGGCTTCACACTTCTTCTAAAATCCTTCTTCATTCCTTTAACTTCCTCAAGCTGTACAAATAGGGAAGCATGAAAAAACATCAACAATTCTTTGCAGCACAAAGACACAATACAGCACCAGCGCGCAAGTTCTATTCGATCATCGGGAAATGACGTCACAGAGGAATTTTATTTATGGCGCCGTCGAGATTACTTTAATATAGTAAAATACTAAAATAAAAAAAAATTAATTGCAATTAAACTACCCATCCAGATGAAACGAAACCTGTCCTATAACTTTCCCATTGTAATTATGTGTATGTGTAACAAATTTCACGTTTTTTGGTTGTCTGGATCTTGAGTTATAAGGGAACATACAGACAGATAGACAGACAGACAACAAACGCGTCTTATAAGTATAGAGATATTTGACAGTCGATCCACTCATTCATCCACCCATCTGTCTGCCCGTCAGTCTGACAGTCTGTCTTTCTATAGTTATGACACTTTCTATGACCCATAATGAAGAGATTTGTCAGGTAACAGGGAGGTAAAGAAATCAGCGACTTTCCTTAAAAGAAACAGAAAATATCAAGTATTACAAAGACTACTAGATTAAATATATCATATCAGCAGGTCTATTATATAGAAGTGCATCATGTATCATTAAGTCTACTATAAAGAATAGATCGTGTATCAGTAGGTGCATTATAAAGAATATATCATATATCGGTAGGTGCACTATAAAGAATATATTATATATCAGTAGGGGCACTATAAGGAATATATCGTGTATCAGTAGGTGCACTATAAAGAATATATCATATATCAGCAGGTGCACTATAAAGAATATATCATATATCAGTAGGTGCACTATAAAGAATATATCATATATCAGTAGGTGCATTTTAAAGAATATATCATATATCAGCAGGTGCACTATGAAGAATATATCATATATCAGTGTGCACTATAAACAATGTATCATATATCAGTAGGTGCACTATAAATAATATATCAAATATCTGTAGGTGCACAATAAAGAATATATCATATATCAGTAGTTGCACTATAAAGAATATGTGTATGAGCAGATCTAGTACATTGAGCGTAACAAAAATTAACATACCTATTGTAAAATAAGAAAAAGGAAAATGATAGACTTTTCCCCCCAAAAATTAAAAAAAACAAAAAACAAACAACAACTCATATTTAGATTCAAGACAATTTATTTTTTTCTTTAGTATTTCTCTTCAAACACTTTCTCCGTTATGTTATATAAATCGTTACTATATTTTAACCCCTTCTAATACTCGCTTTTTTTTAACGAAAGTAAAATTAGACGGTTAATTTAGAAAACAACAACAGCGTAACTTCAAATTGATAACAAAACTTATTGAGGTCAAAGTTTGTGTTATCTATTCAAGTGTTTTTTCAAATTATGCATTTTACAGAGTACATGAAGTAATCAAACATCTTATGTAGTTCATTGTGCGACATACTTTTTAGTTGTTTTAAACAAAAGAATCGGACAACTCATTTCATGTTAAAATCCTACAATGTCCGGTACTTATAGAGTTAATACAGTGCTACCAAACTGTTTCGATACAATAGGAGAAGCCCCACACTGGGATGTCGGGTCTCAGAGTTTATACTGTGTGGACATACACAGTGGTGGGCTGCTTCGATGGGATGCATCTACGAACACGGTAGACAAAGCCAAATTAAGTAAGTGTGAATAATATTGTATTTATTGAATGTATGGTGTGTATTGTATGAAAGCAAGAGTTTATTTTATGAAAACAAGAATTTATTTTATGAATGGTGTTTATTGCATGAAAGCAAGTGTTTATCATATGAAAGTAAGTATTGTATGAATATTGTTTAGTATATCAAAGCTAGTTGCATATTGTATGAAGGAAAGTGTTAATTGTATGAATACATATGAAGACTACTGTCTTAAATAGAGTGACACGTTGTATACTGGGGTGTATTTTATAAACAATCCTAAATCTTCAGATGGAAAAATTGGCTTTGCTATTCCCAGAGAAAGTGGAGGCCTGACCATTGGGCTCAACAGGTCTATCGCTAGTTTTCATTTTGACCAACAAGAATTGGTCACGCTAGCTGAAGTTGACCCTGGAACTGAGAACAGACTTAATGACGGTAAATGTGATACCACTGGAAGACTCTGGGCAGGTATACACATTGGCTATATTGTTCTATAGCATGTCATTGGAAATAGATCAGTTTAGCGGTTTTTGTATCAATTTTATTAAGTAATAGTGTAGTTTGACAAGGTTTATATGCCCGTATACTAAATGTTAAATCTTTTCAAGATTTGCTACTATTTCTAGCAGTCTCATTTTTAGCTGTCCTTTTTTTTTACAAGGTACACTGGGACCATCCTTAGCACCTGGTGTAATACAAATGGGGTGTGGTACGCTGTACAGTTTCTCTAGAGATCACACGATCTCCAGCCACCTGACCAAGCTGGACATTAGTAATGGCATGGACTGGTCCAATGACAACAGCGTCATGTACTTCATTGATTCCATGACATTCAGCGTCATGGCATTCGACTTTGACATCACACTTGGATCCATCAGTAAATATATGCGACATACAATTATAAATTAAAGATATTTTATTATCAAATTATTTCAATTTTCATTGTAAAGTAGGGACATCATACAATTTCCACTAGCATCCATTTCATGAAAAGCTTGAGCCTACATTTTAATAGAGTGACACTCCCCCTTTACCAAAGTCATTGTCTACAGAATACAGTGACCCCCCTTCCCCTTTACCAAAGTCAGTGTCTACAGAATAATTCTTAGGTATTTTAGAGGTTAAAACTTCTCTCAGTATGTCACAACAATTACATTTTCAGGAAATAAAAAAACCGTTGCTGAGTTTCAAGATAAAACATGTGTCCCTGACGGAATGTGTGTCGACTCTGACGGGAAACTGTGGGTGGCTTTTTACAAAGGAAGTCGAGTGTGTCGCATCGACCCCGAGACAGGTGTGAAAAGAAAAAATCATTAGATTCTAGAAATGCGACCAAAAAATTTAAGGCATAAGGGAAAAGTCCGTTAGAAAAAAATGTCATTTGATTTATTACTTTTGTAATCGCTTAAAAAATAAATGCAAATCATTAAGGACTTTTTTATTGAAATAATTTGTATTTTACCCTAACAAAAACGCCCGCAGACGTTTGCTTCATCTACTTTATTACATCAAATGGATCTAGGCTCTTGGCTAATATCATCTGCATCTAATACTATCTATTTTACATGCTTAAAATGCACTGTTTTCATATTATTTAATTTCGCTGGTGTCATAATTGTTTATTTTTATCATTAGGCGATACTTTACTGACCATCAACTTCCCAGTGACCAACGTAACATCTTGTTGTTTTGGAGGCAAACACCTGGACGAGCTCTACGTCACATCAAGCGCTTACAATATTCCACAAGAAGAGATAACTCACAAGCAACCGTTGGCTGGGTCTCTATTTCAAGTTACCGGCCTTGGTGTGAAGGGTCGTGTTTCAAATAATTTTCAAGGATAGAACTTAATGGAGAATTTTATTATTTTCTACCTTATAGCCCAGCAAACAATATAAATGTTTGAAAATTCTCCAGTATGTCTGACTCTAGTATGTATAGTTTTGCAAAATTAAATATAATACCATATTTTCCTTTAAGAAAAAACGTGTTGCATTTGTGCTGATTTATTCCGCAAAAGGGAATGAGGGGTGATATATTATAGTTAGGTTTCAATTTTTATTATCTATCAAGTATCATTATTTTACAGATTTTTTTAATCCATTATCTATAAAAATAAATAAATAAATACACTCCAGCATGCACTGCTACGGACACCAAACATATGTGAGAACCGTTCATACGGATAGGCAAACTAGGGACCCCATTTCTAAAGAACAGCTTCATTATAGGCCTCTATCAGACCTGATGCTATAAGGGCCCTAATAAGTATTTTGGCCTAGGAGCCCAATCAGGCCCGTAATAAATATAAGTGATGAATTAATTGATATTTTATGGTGGGATTTTCTAAACCAATATTTTCGGTAATAACTGTAAAATAAGCCAACATTTTGAATGCTTTCTTCAATTCATTACGATTGATCAGAGCATTATAATACACATATGTATTCAATCATGTTAGTACCGGTGCTATTGAACTTCTAGGAAATAGGCATCATAAAAATGGCTGATCTTATTTATTCGACAAATGAGTAATATAAATGGTATTTTGGAGTTCAAGTGATTAATCATTTAGCCGAATGGATGCCACGCTCTGTTTACAGCTTATCAGTTGCCGTGAAGAATTGTTAAGCAATAGTAAACAGTTTTAAAAATATAAGTCAGTGTATTATATATTTTTTTAAAACTCTTTACCATAGAGATGGCCAACTCTTACAGAAAGAGTAATGAAGTAAAAGGTAACAACTCTATAGTAATAGGAAGTTCATCAGAACCACTCTAGTCAGCTCAAAGACATGTTTTTGAGTGAGCAGGCACTTACTTTGATCAAATCTTGAATGGCTGATTGTTATCTAATTACAGCCATTAAACATTGACCAAGACTTAAGTTCTGTGTATAATACTACACAGATTTCGACTAAACGGTGAATTTAAAGAGTATTATTGTTACGGTGATACCTAACATGGTTTAGGGATGTTAGAACTCAAATAGGTGTGTTTAAGGGATGTCAGCTTTAAAGAAAGTTCATTCCCATTAGATGTAAGAACAACAACATATAAATTAACATCTATCTATCTATCTATCTATCTATCTATCTATCTATCTATCTATCTATCTATCTATCTATCTATCTATCTATCTATCTATCTATCTATCTATCTATCTATCTATCTATCTATCTATCTATCTATCTATCTATCTATCTATCTGTCTGTCTGTCTGTCTGTCTGTCTGTCTGTCTGTCTGTCTGTCTATCTAATCTATCTATCTATCTATCTATCTATCTATCTATCTATCTATCTATCTATCTATCTATCTATCTATCTATCTATCTATCTATCTATCTATCTATCTATCTATCTATCTATCTATCGATCGATCGATCGATCGATCTGTCTGTCTGTCTGTCTGTCAGTCGGTATGATGGATGTAGATTGGTCAAACATTACAAAAGTTTCTTGTTGAAATGATTGGTCTCCGTATATTTCGTCTGTAAGGTAATGTCTTTTTTGAAAAATGTCTCTTTTTTCTATAAATGAAAGACGTTACTGCTGCTGCTATGATAAGAATACCTCCTATACTACAAAACACAGCTATAAGAATAGTATATTTTGATCCACTTTCGCCATGGTTGAATTCTTCATGAGTACCTGACGGCTCTGTAGTTAGTTTGATAACAGTATCGGATGCACTCTTTAAGTTAAGAAAAGATGGATCCAAGGAATTTCTGTCAAATTCTGTGGTTTCTTTACTCGATAGTTCTTGTACTGATTCAGAAGACAGCATGGCAACTGCAGATGTCATGGAAATGCTCGAAGTGTATGGTGTCAGTAATGTATTTGTAGAAATGTTCGAAGTGTATGGTGTTAGTAATGTATTTATAGATTTATTAGCAGAATTTGTATTTTGGGTTGCCGTAATGGATGGAGGCTCGAGTGGCGTTATAGCAGATGTTATTTTTATTGATAGATTAGTTGTTCTTTCTACATCTGTATTAATATTTGTTATTAGTTCAGATGTTATTGTTGTTGTTAATATTGGTGTATTTGTTGTTAGTGAAGTTGTTTTTGTTATTTTTATTTCTGGTGCAGTTGAAATTTTAGGTTTAGCTGATGAAATTGTTTGTAACTTTGTTATTGTTGGTTTTATAGTTGATGTAGGTGTAAAAGAACTACTTGTTTTTGTGGTAGGTGTTGCGTGTGAACTTGTTTTTGTTACAGGTGCAATACGATACGTTGTTTTTGTTGAAGGTGTGGTATGTGAGCTTGTTTTTGTTGTAGGTGTTGTATGTGGACTTGTTTTGGCTGTAGGTGTAGAATAACTAGTTTTTGTTGTAGGTGTTGTGTGTGAATTTGTTTTGTTTGTAGGTGTTGTATGTGAACTTGTTTTGGTTGTAGGTGTAGAATAACTAGTTTTTGTTGTAGGTGTTGTATGTGAATTTGTTTTGATTGATGGTGTTGTATGTGGACTTGTTTTTTTTGTAGGTGTAGTATGTGAACCTGTTTTGGTTGTTGTTGTAGAAGAACTAGTTTTTGTGGTAGGTGTTGCATGTGAACTTGTTTTGGTTGTAGGTATAGTATGTGGATTATTTTTTGTGATAGGTGTTTTATGTGAACTTGTTTTGGTTGTAGGTGTAGTTTGTGGACTTGTTTGTGTTGTAGGTGTAGAAGAATAACTAGTTTTTGTTGTAGGTGTAGTATGTGGACTTGTTTTGGTTGTAGGTGTAGTGGTTAATGGCGTTTTTGTTGGTGTTCTATTGACTTTAGCTATTGTTGTGGTTTTAGCAGTCGTATGAGTACTTGTTGATAATGGATACATTATTATTAAAGGTTTATGATTATGTGGATTAGTTGGACACGAAGTTGTAGCGTTTGAAATTTTGATGTTGAACCCCCCCTCCCCCCGTTACCGCAAGTTTAGGTAAGACATCATTAATTATTGAAATATTTTTTGTTCTAAGACGGGCGGACGGACTATAATTTTAACATTTCAGTTTTGCCCCCCCCCCCCCCCCCGTCAAAGTTGTCTAGGTCCGCCCCTGAAAATGATTACGACCAAGCAATACTGTTTTAAAAATTACTGGAGCTGTCTAGACATAAAATAGTATTGTACAACCACCATTGCGCTCGTATCATTCGCTTAATTTATTTCACTATATAAAAGAACAAAACGTCTTATAAGAAATTAAAATAATCTGGTTTTATAAAAGAAATCAGAAAAATTTAAATTTATCTGTGACTTCCCTCCCTTCTGAACCCAGCTATAAATAGTCATGCAAGGTGATGTAATAATTACTGGGTTTTTTTCCGCGCTGTCGCTTGCTGTGTGACCCAGCCCTCGTCTCCCAGCAGACTATAGTGCTATTTTGACAAAACGTCATGTAAGAAATTAAAATAATCTGGTTTTATAAAAAAAAAAACGCACTTGCTGGTGAAACAATGCGTGGTCGTCTGTGACAATTCGCCGAGTCTGCCTCTATCCACCCCTCCCTCCCCCCCCCCCCAGCACAATATACATGTAGTGGATTTTTTTTTCAACCTCGCTGTGACCCAGCCCTCGTCTCCCAGCAAACTATAGTGGTGTCATATGCTTGCTGTGACTGAACCCAGCTATTCTATAAATAGTCCTGCGTCTTTTCCCCCGCTGTCACTTGCTGTGACCCAGCCCTCGTCTCCCAGCAGACTATAGTGTTTTTTTTTTTTCACTATCGCGATTTCCGGCTGCGTCTTCTTCTCGAAGAGGAGAAATATATATATAGATTATTAGGCTCTTCAGCAATATATTTCCTTTCTCGAATGTTACATGTCTAGAAATCACGTTTTTCACGGTTAATAGACATCTAGACAAACCTACCCCTGCCCAGAACGTAAAAATGTTTTTTTAATCGATAAAGCACAATTTATTAATGCTATTCGCTGAGTTTAAAAGTCTTAAATAAATTAAACGTGTGTTTGATTTAGAGTAAAATAACATTATTAAGTTTTATGACATAAAATGAAAACTAAAAATTATATTGTGAAAAGTGCAAGTGTTGATATTAACTCTGCTCCAGTGTCCGCCTGTAGGGTTATTTTGTATTTTACCAAAGAGTACATCACCGCTGCCATGTACACGTGAACTGTTTTGTCCATATACGCTAATGATATATTTTGTAGAGCCAGTTAAAGCAACTTGAAATTCTATACACACAGCTGTTGTGCTTGGTGGAATATGTACACTGAGTACAGCAGTAAGGTTGTTGCTAACATGGTTGTTCACATAAAGGTACATGTATGAATCTATTCAAATAGCACAAGCTAATAGTAAAAAAATCTATACATGAAATCTTCAATTAAAAAAAATAATATGTAATGTATACATTCTCTCTCTCTCTCTCTCTCTCTCTCTCTCTCTCTCTCTCTCTCTCTCTCTTTCCATATCTCACTTTTTCGATAATTGACATATAGTTAAATCTACTTATGCATGGCAGTTGATCATTGTATAGCAGAAAATTTACCTTACATGGTTAAAAATAAACACAAAGCCTATAGTCCCATTCGCAAAATACTAAACAGGAGTAGAATCGATTGGCACAAATTCCCATAAGCTCCCAAATATTCCCATAAGCTCCCAAATATTCCCATAAGCTCCCACATATTCCCATAAGCTCCTACATATTCCCATAAGCTTCCAAAAATTCCCATAAGCTCCCATATATTCCCATAAGCTCCTACATATTCCCATAAGCTTCTAAATATTCCCTTACTTCTCTCTCTAACTTTCTCCATATTTCGCTCTCTCTCCTTCTCTGTCTCTCTCTCTTTCTCTCTCTCTTTCTCTCTCTGAATATATATATATATATATATATATATATATATATATATACATATATATATATATATATATATATATATATTTATATCTCACAAATTACCATAAGCTCCCGCATATTTCCATAAGCCCCCGCATATTCCCATAAGTTCCCATATATTCCAAATCTCTCTCTCTTTCTCTCTATCTTTCCTTATCTCTCTTTTTCGATAATATACATAAAGTTGAATCTACTTTTGCATTGCAGTTGATCATTTTATAGCAGAAAAATGAAACGAAGCTTATAGTCCGAGATAATTGAAAAATAGGAGTAGAATTTACTGATGCGTAAAATTTTGACCTTATGTTGTTGAAAATAAACACAAAGCCTATAGTCCCTGTCACAGAGTGACTGTGTGGGCTGTGGGGTGAATAACGGTATGGTATGTATGGGCAGGGAAGAGCATGAGTGTGTAACTGGAGACTGTATTGTATTCTCTGTGGGTATGTGTGTGTGTGACTGGACAGTGAAAGACAGTTAGTTGTACGATGACCTTTGTACAGTGAGGTCGTGTTTGAGCTTGTCATTAGAAGTAGACGCGGTCAGTAGTAATTGGGGTTCAGGATTTCTTAGCTAATAGTGTGTTTGTACTAAATAAAAGAGCTATTGAGTTTCTTCAAAGGATTTGTGTTAATTTCGTTATCAGTGTTTCTGTTGTGATATAATTACATTGTGATATCTGGGGGCTTGTCCAAACTGTGCTGTGTCTGAAGGTCGCACAGGTACTCACACGTGTACTTTTGTTATCAACATGGATCCCAAATCTCAAGATGATTTGTTTGAATCGTACCGTCAAAAAGGGGTCTCATTAGAACTACAAGGTGAGAAGTTAAGTGGATTTATTGAAAATGCAATGGCGCGGGATGAAAGAGCGAAGGAGCGAGAGAGGCAGGAGAAAGAAAGAGAGACTCAATTAAGAATGATGGAAATTAAACTAGAAAAAGAAAAACTACGAGGAGGTAGAGAAGATATCAAGAGCGAACAGCGGGCGACATATGCAGACACGTGGAGGCCGAAACTGCAGAACTTCAATGAAAAGGTAGACTTGATCGATGCCTACCTGCAACGATTCAGAATTCCCGCAGAAAGCGCAGGTTGGCCAAAGAAAGAATGGGGCAAATTTCTGTATAATTTACTCTCAGGAAAGGCCCTTCAAGCCTGCATGTCTTTCACCATGTCTGACTTGGAGGACTATGATAGGATGTGCGACGTCTTGCTTACCAGGTTCGGCCTGACGGAAGAGGGCTACCGCAGGAAGTTCCATGAAGTTACACCTCAGCCAGGGGACACGTTCCACCAGTATATGGACCAAGTACAGTTGTATTTTGACAGGTGGGTGCATCTATCTGGAGCCGAGCTAACTTATACAGCTCTTCGAGATCTTGTTCTACGAGACAAAATTTACCAGTCATGTGATTCTGTGCTGGTGGCGTTTCTCAAAGAACGTAAGCCGACCAGTTTGGCAGTGGCAGTAGAACTCTGTCAGCAATATGCAACGGCCCACCCAGAGAGGAGCATGGGAGTTGAAAGTGTTGCCGAATTATCTTACGCTGCAAGAACGGTGGAGGGTGTGTCTAGGAATAGAGTGGCAACCAGTGGTAGAGAGACCGTGATCTGTTTTAATTGTGGGAAGGCTAGTCAAATGAGAGCCAGCTGCAACCTGGAACAGAAGGGTCTTAAATGTAGTTACTGCCTTAGATGGGGTCATAGTGCACGGCAGTGTAGGACTGCTAATCGAGCCGCAACGTGTATGGAGGTGAGTGCCGGAGGGAGACAGGATGTCGCAGAAGCATATCAACCGAGTCAGAATGTCCCACCGGACCACCGCTTGGACTATGCAGGGTCAATGAAATGTCGTCGGGGAAAATTAGAGTTTTATCCTGGACTAGTCGGCGATCAGAAGGTTAAAGTTCTACGGGACACAGGCTGCACCACAGCAGGCGTAAGACGTTGCTTTGTGTACCGCTCGCAACTAACGGGAAGGACCCTATCATGTATGACCTTTGGGGGGAACATTGAAACGTACCCAACTGCCGTCATACACGTTACGACCCCATTCTTCACTGGAGAAATAGAGGCTTGTGTGTTGGAGAATGCAGCCGCTGATTTGGTAATAGGGAACATAAGGGGTGAGCAACAACCCACTTTAGCTGGTCTACAGCTGTGGCAACAACATCCCGCTTTTGATAGCCAGGCAGGGGCAGCGGTGACCCAAGCTCAAAGGAAACGAGAAGTGGTCATGCAGAGGAAGGAGATGCCATGTCAGACAGACGTTGTGCAGATGACGAATGTGGAATGTCAGGGGAGGTCAGGCAGCATTTTGAGGCGACCTATCCAACGGATCATACGACAGAGTAAGGCAGTACAGCAGAAGTTGGAAAAGATACAGGAGGTAAAGAAAATACAGAAGGTGAAAGACGATAAAGATTGTTGTCATGACGACCCTGTAAAGATTACAAAGCATTCCGTTGTCTACAAAAAGCAGGAGAACATTGAGACAACGTTGAACGTTAAGACTAAGCAGAACGTTGAAGCAGGCCAGACTTTCTGTTCAGGTACTCAGGGCTGACAGTGCAAATGATTCAGGACTTGTGTATTACAAGACGTGTGGGTTATCCACATCACGGGTGACAAGTACTGGGCCTGTAGTGTACCTAGGCAACTCTTTCTGCTGGCTGAAGTTCATAAAGCGTGAAATATGCTTGGCCATCTTCATTGGTTTCATCGTAAATATATTTCACATTCAACAGGCTATTCAGCTCGGGAAAAATTATTTCTTGGCCAGCGAAGAGTGGAGAGAATACTTTGACTTCAGCAACTTGAACAACATACCAAACCACATCACCTACATGAGCTGCATTTTGGCTGTGGTTTCATTTAGCCAAATACTCTATCAGACCTTTGCTCTGGTCTACAGGCACCTGGGGGTCATCACCCTGGTCGCCTATGAATCGTTCGGCTACTTCATACTTCAGAGAGGTCATGCACCCTTGAACTTTTTGAACAAACGCAAATCCATCAACGTCAGAGTAGCCGATGGGTGTTGCTACTACCAGACTTCACAGTTATTGTGGAGGTGCTACCTGGGTCCAGGGGGTGGAAACATTATCTAAACAACCGAGAGATGACAGAACCGGCATCAAGGACACATGTGTTTGGAAGGCAGACGACGGCAGCCGTAAAGACACTTACTTAGTGATTGAGTAGACTAAACTATTGTTATGTTATTTGAATTTATTGTAATTTTTTTTCCTTATAATATATGTAAACTGACATAAAGGTATATCCAGGAGGAGTACAATAGCAAACTGTAAATATGCATCCATTAACATCGATGCCCAAAGCTAGACTAACTATAAAACAAAGCATGTGCTCCCAACTGTCGGTTAATATACGTCATTTGTACCAAATGACGTATACACTAAAGCTCCCAATATTTACACTCAAGATGGCGGAATGACGCCATGGATACTGCGGTGGGCGGAGCCTAGCGAATTGCGTCATCAAACTTAGACTATATTATTTCTCCACATTTCTCCCCTCTACCTAAGCATGATGTAATCATGTAAAACCCAATACTAATACCGACAAAAGGAAGCCACATGAAACAAAGTTCAATCATAGAACATATCCCAAATCATCATAACAACAAAATAAATTATCCAATGATTAATCAAATCAATATTGCATGGAAGCATAAATCAATACATGCAAACAATATAATAAATATCATCAATTATATATGCATAAACATATTGAATTAAATTCAAATTTCTCATCATTTTTCTTTTTTCGTCACTGATATTTATTATTTTATTATCTTTTTTTTTTCTATGTGACTTGTTTACTTTTTTTTTATGTCACTTGTTATTCCATTCAATATTTTTTTTTTCATGTGACTTTTGTTTATTTTTTTTTTTCATGTCACTAGTTGTTCTTCATTATTTTTTTTCAGTGACTTCTCTTTTTTTTTATCATAATCAACAAATATTATTAAACATATTATGTCATCATATACACATATACATGTAAATATGTCATCATATGAACATAATATACACGTAAACATACACATTATGGTGAACCAAATTTCCTACTGCCAGGACATAGCTTGGTTAAGAAAAATTATTAAAATCTCTCCAATTCCCATTAATATTTCTCTCCGTGGTTGGAATGAAACCATAGTTCGCTCTTCCACCCTGATTATAAATCTTACAATCATTCTTGCAACATCTCAACAAACATGTCCTACATGAACAGTGGTAATGAGGGATAAATTCTGGCTCATTAAAATTTACTACATGTCTAACATAGGGATTTTTATGGGGGTATCTACTGCAATTATTACAAGTTAGACATCTAACTGCGTTAACATGGTTGTATCGACCAATCGGTGGGTCCTTCCATTCACGGTTTTCATTTCTTTTATGTTCTTTTCCATACGACCATCTATTTGTTTCTCTGGTTTGATCACCATTACGTCCAGATTTCTTGATTTGTACATCATAATACCTTCTTTGTTTCTTTTGACTTTCACTGGGTACAATGTAATCGTTGTCTCTTTGACAATAATAGTTAGGGTTCTTTCTTTCTTTCAGAATTATCATTCTTGAAATTTGGTTATTCATTGATTTAAGTTCTCCTCTATGACATTTAGGGGTAAATGGAACTGAATGTTTTATACTTGTACCTGTAGCATAAGATTTATGTTGGATTTCTTTATTTACGTGTTTGCTTGCCTTATTATCTTGATTAATTAACTTACCATCTCTATTTCTGGGTATGGTTCTCTTGGCTACTTTGATATAATTGGCTTCTTTATCTCCTACTGACGATTCTACTTTATCCAATCTGTTAATTTTATCCTTCAAACTCCCATTAATCTTTGTTTGAGAAGCTGTAACCACATCGACTGATTCTATTTTCTTAACAAGTTTATTTACAATCCTCTCTATTGCTTCTACCCTATGTGGTAGGTCTTCCAATGTAGTGCAGGTCTTTGATTTAGTACGTAGGTCATTGTCCCTGTCTAAAATCAATTTATTCAGTTCTGCCTGTAATTTTTCCTTCTCTGACTTGAGATGTTTATTTTCCAATTTTAATTTCCCATTTTCTTCACGTATGCTATCTCTATCATGTTTATCATTTTCAGCCTGCATTAATCCAGTAACATTGCACATATGTTCGTTGGGTTTCGCGGCCACATCAGGATTGGGTACTTAGGGTTATATTTTCTTGATAATGTTTAGAGGGTATTTGTTAATCCTAATTGTAAGTAGGGTGGATCGTTTAAAAACAATTATCATTGTTTCTGTTAATTTGGAGGGATTGCCACAGAGTGACTGTGTGCGTTGTGGGGTGAATAACGGTATGGTATGTATGGGCAGGGGAGAGCATGAGTGTGTAACTGGAGACTGTATTGTATTCTCTGTGGGTATGTGTGTGTGTGACTGGACAGTGAAAGACAGTTAGTTGTACGATGACCTTTGTACAGTGAGGTCGTGTTTGAGCTTGTCATTAGAAGTAGACGCGGTCAGTAGTAATTGGGGTTCAGGATTTCTTAGCTAATAGTGTGTTTGTACTAAATAAAAGAGCTATTGAGTTTCTTCAAAGGATTTGTGTTAATTTCGTTATCAATGTTTCTGTTGTGATATCTGCGTAGTAGAAAAAAACAACGGAAGATAAAATTAAATTGTGATAGTCCCATTCGCAAAATACTAAACAGGAGTAGAATCAATTGGCACATATTCCCACAAGCTCCTACTTATTCTCATAAGCTCCTACATATTCCCATATGCTCATTAATATTCCCATAAGCTTCTAATATTCCCATAAGCTCCTACATATTTCCATAAGCTACTACATATTCCCATAAGTTCCCAAATATTCCCATAAGCTCCAACATATTCCCATAAACTCCTATATATTTCCATAAGCTCCCACATATTCCCATAAGATCCTACGAATTCCCATAAGCTCGCAAATATTCCCATTCTTCACTCTCTCTTTCTCCTTATTTCGCTCTCTCTCTCCTTCTCTGTCTCTGTCTCTCTCACTCCCTCTCTCTCTCTCTCTCTATATATATATATATATGTATACTAGTTGCAAGTACCCGGCTTTGCCCGGGTTTAAAATAAGGTTTTCTGTTTACCTTCTGTTTTCTCCCTACCCCCTCTCTCCCTTCCTCTCTCTCTCCCTCCCTCCCCCTCTCTCCCTTTCCCTCCCTCCCTCTCTCACTCCCTCTCTCCCATCTCTCTCCGTCCTTCTCCCATCTCCCTCTCTCCCCTCTCCCCTCCTTCTCTCCCTCCGTCCATCCTCCTCCCTCCTCCTTCCCTCTCTCTCCATCCCTGCCCCCTCTTTCTCTTTATCTCTTCCTCCCATTTCTCCCATCCTCGCCCTCTCTCCTTCCCTCCCCTCTCTCTCCCTCCCTAACCCCTCTCTCCCTCCTTTCTCCCTCCCTCCCCTTTCCACCCCTCTCTATCTCCCTCCCCCTCTCTCCCCCTTCCTCCCTCCGCTCATTCCCTCTCTCTCCCTCCCTTCCCCCTCACTCTTTATCTCTCTCCCTCCTCTCTCTCCCACCCTCTCTCTCCCTCCCTCCCTCCCTCTCTCCCTCCCTTCCTCTCTCCCTCTCCCCTGGCTTCCTCTCCCCTGCTCCCTCTCCCCTGCTCCCTCTCCCATCCTCTCTCCCCCTCCTTTTCTCCCCCTGTCCATCCCCCCTCCCTCTCTCCCCCTGCCTCCCTCCCTCCTACCCTCAATTCCTCTCTCTCCCCCTGCCCCCTCTCTCTCTCTCTTTATCTCTCTCTCTTTATCTCTCTCTCCCTCCCCCCCTCTCCCTCTCTCTCTCTCTCTCTCTCTCTCTATATATATATATATATATATATATATATATATATATATATACTTATTATTATGGCTTCACACTTCTTCTAAAATCCTTATTCATTCCTTTACCTTCCTCAAACTGTACAAATCAGAGAGCATGAAAAACATCAACAATTCTTCGCATCACAAAGGCACAATACAGCACCAGCGCGCAAGTTCTATTCGATCACCGGGAAATGACGTCACAGAGGAATTTTATTTATGGCGCCGTCGTGATTACTTTAATATAGTAAAATACTAAAATAAAAAAAAATTAATTACAATTAAACTACCCATCGAGATGAAACGAAACCTGTCCTATAACCTTCCCCATGCAATTATGTGTATATGTAACAAATTTCAAGTTATTTTTTTGTCTGGATCTTGAGTTATAAGGGAACAGACAGACAGACAACAAATGCGTCTTATAAGTATATATATATATATATATATATATATATATATATATATATTTATTTATTTAATTATTTATTTATATCTCACATGTTCCCATAAGCTCCCGCATATTCCCATAAGCTCCCGCATATTCCCAAAAGTTTCCATGTATTCTTATTCTATCTCTCTCTTTCTGTCTCTCTTTCTCTCTCTCTCTCTCTCTCTCTCTCTCTTTCCTTATCTCTCTTTTTCGATAATTGACATAGAGTTGAATCTACTTATGCTTGGCAGTTGACCATTGTATAGATGAAAATTGAAACGAAGCTTATAGACCGTTTCAACAATTGAAAAAAAGGAGTAGTATTTACTGATGCGTAAAATTTTGACCTTACGTGGCTGAAAATAAACACAAAGCCTATAGTCTCATTCGCAAAATACTAAACAGGAGTAGAATCTATTGGCACATATTCCCATAAGCTACCACTTATTCCAATAGGCTCCTACATATTCCCATATGCTCATACATATTCCCATTAGCTCCTAATATTCCCATAAGCTTCTAGATATTTCCATAAGCTCCCACATATTCCCATAAGATGCTACGAGTTCCCATAAACTCCCGAAAAATCCCACAAGCACCCATAAATTCCCATAATCTCCTACATTTTCCCATAAGCTCCTACATTTTCCCATTAGCTCCTAATATTCCCATAAGCTCCTAGATATTTCCATAAGCTCCTACATATTTCCAAAAGCTCCCACATATTCCCATAAGATCCTACTAATTCCCATAAGCTCCCAAAATATCCCATAAGCTCCTATATATTCCCATAAGCTCCTACATATTCCCATAAGCTCCCATTTATTCCCATAAGCTCCCATATATTCCCATAAGCTCCTACATATTCCCATGAGCTCCGAAAAATACCCATAAGCTCCCATATATTCCCATAAGCTCATACATAGTCCCATAAGTTCCCAAATATTCCCAAAAGCTCCAAAATACTCCAATAAGATCACATATATTCCCATAAGCTCATACATATTCCCATAAGCTCCCAAATATTCCCATAATCTCCTACATATTCACATGAGCTCCGAAAAAATCCCAGAAGCTCCCATTAATTCCCATAAGCTCATAATATTCCCATAAGTTCCCAAATATTCCCATAAGCTCCAAAATATTCCCATAAGCTCCCATATATTCCCAAAAGCTCCTACATTTTCCCATAAGCTCCCGCATATTCCCATACGCTCCCGCATAATCCCATACGCTCCCGCATATTCCCATAAGTTCATATATTCCCATTCTCTCTCTCTCTCTCTCTCTCTTTCCTAATCTCTCTTTTTCGATAATTGACATAGAGTTGAATCTACTTATGCAGGGCAGTTGATCATTGTATAGCAGAAAATTGAAACGAAGCTTATAGTCCGTTTCAATTATTGAAAAATAGGAGTAGTATTTACTGATGCGTAAAATTTTGACCTTACTTGGTTGAAAATAAAAACAAAGCCTATAGTCCGATTCGAAAAATACTAAACAGGATTAGAATCAATTGGCACATATTCCAATAAGCTCCCAATTATTGCCATAAGCTCCTACATATTCCCATATACTCATACATATTCCCATTAGCTCCTAATATTCACATAAGCTCCTACATATTTCCATAAGCTCCCAATATTCCCATAAGATCCTACGAATTCCCATAAGCTCCGAAAAATTCCCATAAGCTCCCAAATATTCCCATAAGCTCTTAATATTCCCAGAAGTTCCTACATATTACCATATGCTCCCAAATATTCCCATTAGCTCATACATATTCCCATAAGTTCCCAAACATTCCCATAATCTCATACATATTCCCATAAGCTCCGAAAATTACCCATAAGCGCCCATAAATTCCCATAATCTCCTACATATTTCCAAAAGATCCGAAATTTTTCCATAAGCTCCCATATATTCACATAAGCTCATACATATTCCCATAAGTTACCAAATATTCCCATAAGCTACAACATATTCCCATAAGCTCCGAAAAATTCCAATAAGCGCCCATAAATTCCCATAATCTCCTACATTTTCCCATAAGCTCCTACATATTCCCATAAGCTCCCAAATATTCCCATAAGCTCTTACATATTCCTATAAGCTCCCAAATTTTCCCATAAGCTCCTACATAATTCCATAAGCTCCTACATATTTTATAAGCTCCCACATATTCACATAAGCTCCAAAATTATCCCATAAGCTCCTACATATTCCCATAATCTCCCAAATATTCCCATAATCTCATACATATTCCCATAAGCTCCCACATATTCACATAAGCTCCAAAATTATCCCATAAGCTCCTACATATTCCCATAATCTCCCAAATATTCCCATAAGCTACAATATATTCCCATAAGCTCCAAAAATTCCGATAAGCTCCCATATATTCCCATAAGCTCCTACATATTTTTATAAGCTCCCACATATTCCCATAAGCTCCCAAATTATCCCATAAGCTCCTACATATTCCCATAATCTCCCAAATATTCCCATAATCTCATACATATTCCCATAAGCTTTGAAAAATTCCAATAAGCTTCCATATATTCACATAAGCTCATATATATTCCCATAAGTTACCAAATATTCCCATAAGCTACAATATATTCCCATAAGCTCCAAAAATTCCGATAAGCTCCCATTTATTCCCATAAGCTTCTACATTTTTCCATAAGCTCCTACATATTCCCATAAGCTCCTACATATTCCCATAAGCTCTAACATGTTCCCATAAGCTCTTACATATTTGCATAAGCTCTCAAATGTTAACATTCTTCTCTCTCTCTCTTTCTCCTTCATTTGCCCTCTCTCTCTCCTTCTCTGTCTCTTTCTCTCTTTCTCTCTCTCTCTCTATCTCTCTTTCCTTATCTCTCTTTTCTATAATTGACATAGAGTTGAATCTACTTATTCAATGCAGTTGATCATTGTATAGCAGAAAATTGAAACGAAGCTTATAGTCCGTTTTAATTATTGAAAAATAGGAATAGAATTTACTGATGCGTAAAATTTTGACCTTACGTGGTTGAAGATAAACACAAAGCCTATAGTCCCATTCGAAAAATACTAAACAGGAGTAGAATCGATTGGCACATATTCCCATAAGCTCCCACTTATTCCCATAAGCTCTTACATATTTCCATAAGCTCCCACATATTCCCATAAGATCCTACGAAATCCCATAAGCTCCCAAAAATTCCCATAAGCTCCCATGTATTCCCATAAGTTCCTACATATTCCCATAAGCTCCCATTTATTCCAATAAGCTCCCATATATTCCCATAAGCTTTTACATATTTTCATAAGCTCCTACATATTTTAATAAGCTCCTACATATTCCCATAAGCTTCCAAATATTCCCATTAACTCCAAAATATTCCCATAAGCACCTACATATTCCCATAAGCTCTTACATATTTGCATAAGCTCTCAAATGTTAACATTCTTCTCTCTCTCTCTTTCTCCTTCATTTGCCCTCTCTCTCTCCTTCTCTGTCTCTTTCTCTCTCTCTCTCTCTCTCTCTCTATCTCTCTTTCCTTATCTCTCTTTTCTATAATTGACATAGAGTTGAATCTACTTATTCAATGCAGTTGATCATTGTATAGCGGAAAATTGAAACGAAGCTTATAGTCCGTTTTAATTATTGAAAAATAGGAATAGAATTTACTGATGCGTAAAATTTTGACCTTACGTGGTTGAAGATAAACACAAAGCCTATAGTCCCATTCGAAAAATACTAAACAGGAGTAGAATCGATTGGCACATATTCCCATAAGCTCCCACTTATTCCCATAAGCTCTTACATATTTCCATAAGCTCCCACATATTCCCATAAGATCCTACGAAATCCCATAAGCTCCCAAAAATTCCCATAAGCTCCCATGTATTCCCATAAGTTCCTACATATTCCCATAAGCTCCCATTTATTCCAATAAGCTCCCATATATTCCCATAAGCTTTTACATATTTTCATAAGCTCCTACATATTTTAATAAGCTCCTACATATTCCCATAAGCTTCCAAATATTCCCATTAACTCCAAAATATTCCCATAAGCACCTACATATTCCCATAAGCTCGCAAATATTCCCATTCTTCTCTCTCTCTTTCTCCTTATTTCGCTCTATCTCTCTCCTTCCCTGTATCTGTCATTGTCTCTCTCTCTCTCTCACTCTCTTTCTCTCTCTCTCTCTCTCTCTCTCTCTATATATATATATATATATATATATATATATAGATATATATGTTATAGGCAAAGTGTGAAATGCCGGCATTCTATAGAATGCCTAGGCATTGTATAGAATGCCTGGTGATTTTAGGCAAAGTATAAAATTTTTAAATTGTGCATACTTTTCCTAGGCATTCTATACAATGCCTAGGCATTGTATAGAATGACTAGTGTCGTTTTGGCAAAGTATAAAATTTCTAAATTGTGCATACTTTTCCTAGGCATTCTATACAATGCCTAGGCATTGTATAAAATGACTAGTGTCATTTAGGCAAAATATCAGAAAAGAACAACAAAAGCCTTTATTGATAAAAACGTATTTTAATATGGAATGAATGCAAAATAAAGCATATGATGTTCATACCGTAAAAAACAACGACATCAGATTGAAGTATTTGCTTCAGCAGGTAATTTTCTTCTTTCTGACAAAACACTTCATATTTTGGTATTTTGATCTGTCATGTTCATATTTCACGAATTAGTGAAAAATTGATAAATAATGAAAAGATGTTGTTGCTGGTAAAAACAAGCAGAACACAACTGGAATGAGCTACTTGTTGCAGCAGGGAAGACTAGAATGGCATTTTGAATTGCATTTAATTTTCTTTTATCATATAGGCACAGTAGGCACTGTGCCTAGGGCCTACGGACTTTTCAAGGGCCTACGAAAGCCAGAATGGCAAATAAGTGCCGGTGCATTCTTGAAAAATATTAAAAAATGAAATCGGGAAGGGCCTACGACTTTGAAAGTGCCTAGGGCCTACGATGACCTTAAAACGGCCCTGGCAAAGGCCTGTTTGAATGTTCACACGTAAGAACAATTTATTATGTACATTCGATCTACATACACAATGCTACTTATTTAGATAAATAAAATACAAAATAAACAAGCAATTAAGCCTGTTCCATTCTGGACACAGGACGTGTTAGCGCATTTTCATGTTATGTATCAGTACGTATGCTATCTTTCAGTAAATATTTGTAAATTTTGGAAATGTTTATAAATTCAATTGTGTAATGCATATATCTGTAAAAAAAAATTTATAAAGACGTTTCTTTATATTTGAAAAAAAATTATTTTCTCTTAAATCTAACTACAAGTGGTTTGTGGTTACTGAAATAGGACTCATAATTGAAAACATTCGAAATTATAATCATTTAATCGTCCGAAAACTCCGTCAATTGTTGCATAGCTCTGATACTTTCAATTAAACTCAGAACACAAGCTTACTATTTCAATTGATGAGTTTCTTAATAAATCTTGGTGAAACTACGTGCTGCAGTATTTCGCATCAAATGAACGGGCTATTGAACGTACAAGGTGTATATATAATATATAAGCCCCTTAGGAGCCCTGAAGCCCGGTCCTCAGAGGTCCTATCGCGAAATGAACTTTTGATGTACACATGGCAGGCCAAGACCTACAAAATGATATATACATCATGGGTCTAAGACTTATAGTTGCTGAGATATAGCGCTCCTTTATTAATATAGCTTATATAGTAAAAAACGGTACTAAGGCCCCTTTTACGGCCCTGAGAGGTCAGATCGCGAAATGGAAAAAGTCATTTCTCGGCAGGCCAAGACCTACAAAATGATATATACATCATGGGTCTAGGACTTATGGTTGTTGAGATCTAGGGTGATGACGGACAGACGGACAGACAGACAAAACGGGGACAATAGAGCATTTTTTTTTCGAAAATGCTCTAAAAATGAGGAAGGTATTTTCGTGTAATTAGGTTTTATCACAAAAATCAGTGCTGTGTTGTTCTGACCTGACGTAGATCCATCGTCCACCAAAATTATTTCTCTCAGAAGATGTTCCGGTGTCCTTGACAGTACACTGTGGACTGACCTCAATAGAGTTGTCCAGGCTTCATTGTGAAATATGAACACAACACTCAATTCATCTTTGGTGCCATTGAAAGACTTGATAAAGCGTTGACATCTGTTGTAATGGGGAAAACAAAAGATTAGGTTACTATATATACGCTAGTCCTTTATAAGATTAACGATGTCCTGTGTGATGTAACAATACAAGACTATCAGTTGTATATGCTGTCATCTCTTCAGTTATTTTATTCATAATTACCTCACCGCTTTCAAGTTTATAAAAAAAATCTAAACTTTGAAATGTTCCACGAGGAAAGTAAAGGAATGTTTGGATACGCACTAACAGCCACTAATACTCAGGGATGTTTTATCAACTAGGCACAGTAGGCACTAACAGCCACTAATACCCAGGGATGTTTTATCAACTAGGCACAGTAGGCACTAACAGCCACTAATACCCAGGGATGTTTTATCAACTAGGCACAGTAGGCACTAACAGCCACTAATACCCAGGGATGTTTTATCAACTAGACACAGTAGACACTAACAGCCACTAATACTCAGGGATGTTTTATCAACTAGACACAGTAGGCACTAACAGCCACTAATACCCAGGGATGTTTTATCAACTAGGCACAGTAGGCACTAACAGCCACTAATACCCAGGGATGTTTTATCAACTAGGCACAGTAGGCACTAACAGCCACTAATACCCAGGGATGTTTTATCAACTAGACACAGTAGGCACTAACAGCCACTAATACTCAGGGCCGTTTTATCAACTAGGCACAGTAGGCACTAACAGCCACTAATACCCAGGGATGTTTTATCAACTAGGCACAGTAGGCACTAACAGCCACTAATACCCAGGGATGTTTTATCAACTAGGCACAGTAGGAACTAACAGCCACTAATACCCAGGGATGTTTTATCAACTAGACACAGTAGGCACTAACAGCCACTAATACTCAGGCCGTTTTATCAACTAGGCACAGTAGGCACTAACAGCCACTAATACCCAGGGCCGCTTTAAGCCCCGTAGCCAAGGGGGGCACTGGGGGGCCGTGACCCCTCCCCCCGCTAGGTATGGAGTGCCCCCCCCCGCTTAAAAAAAAGAAAGGAGGAAAAAATAAAGAAAAAAGTAAAGGTGCCTCCTTGCTGGGTATTGGTGCCCCCCTGCTTACTTTGACATGGCTACGGGCCTGCCGCTTTATCAACTAGGCACAGTACGCACTAACAGCCACTAATACCTTCTTCACGAACAGAAGTCGTTCACCACACACCATCATTCAACAATTACGTCTAAATCAGATTGGCTGAATTTTCTTGAGTATTTAGTGCTGTATTGTAACTCCCAGCTGTATTTTTCCTATCATAAACAGGGCTCGATTTACCGCCGGGAGAACTGTCTGCCCCTGCTCTGTTTTATCTAATATATCCCTGCCGGGGATGAAACCAAAGGCATTTATCCCCGGCTCTACAGAAAAATTTTTTCCTCCCCGGCAATGGTTTTTTCTTAAATCGAGCACTGATCATACATATTACTAAATGTTAAATAGCTTCGTAGTTCTAAAAAAAAAGTTTAATTATAGAAATAAAAAATCGAGTATAATCATGAAGTATTTACATGTATGACAAATTTTAAAAGGTCTCACGTGGGTCGCACTAAATTAAAACAAGTCCTAATGGAGATTTGAAAAAAAAAACCAGAAAGTGAAGTTGAATTTTAAGATTTTAAAATAAAATATCTCTTTCGAATCGGCATTAAAATGTGTTTATAGTTTTGCTTTTATTACTATTACTAGAAGTGTACCCGGCGTTGCTCGGTACGTCGGGAGTTCAAACATGACACTTGAAACATTTCTAATACACCATTTGGTAAAGATATGGGTGCTAATTTATGCAACCTACATAATGTGCAGAAATGACCTACATTTCATGCATCACAAATTACGTTTTCCCGTCAACGCTAACCAAACAAACCAACTAAACCAACCAAACCAATTCAAGCAAGCAACCAAACCAACCAACCAAACCAAACCAAATCAAACCAAACCAAACTCCATTTGGTAAAGATATGGGTGCCAATTTATGCCACCTACCTAATATGCAGAGATGACCTACATTTCATACGTCACAAATTACGTTTTACCCGTAAACGCTAACCAACCAAACCAAGCCAAACCAAACACCATTAGGTAAAGATATGGGTGCTAATTTATGCCACCTACCTAATATGCCACCTACCTAATGTACATTTCATACGTCATAAATTACGTTTTTCCCGTCAACGCTAATAACTTAAGATTATTTGTTTCAACATTAATTTATTCTCTCAATGTTAAAATCAAAACGAAGCATTGCAATAATAATCACATTTTTCCCCCTGCCATTTAGCAGCTCAGATGCAAGTTGGTGTGGGTGCGATACAGCACCCGAGCACAAGCTAAATTCGGCCTCTTACTTTCTTTCTTACTTACTTACTTACACGCTGTCCTTATATATAGTGAATATCATTATTTTGAATGTCTAATGCTACGACAGGAAATGTGCTCAACTTACGCATCGGACATGCAATACGGCAAACTTCTACGTACTGATATCTTTCGACTGAGGTACTCATTGAACCCATTGTTCTTCCAGCCTTGGTCAAACAGACTTTTATCTGACGCATTATATTTGTTGTCAGCCTGAATACCACCCTCACCTAGATAGACAATATATGTATAGATGTGTGCAGATTCAAAGTAAAGTTAAATAATTAAGTTCACAATAAAGCAGTTTAATGCTGGAATAATGCTGCAAAACAGCCCTGCAACACGTATATAATTATGAAATTATAATTTTAAGAATTACTTGGTTTAATAACAAGCATAAAAATAGTCTGAAAAGGTGGGGAAAAGGGAGGGGGGGGGCAACAAAATGTTCTAAGTTATGAATTTACAGAATTAAACATTATTTAGTTCAATGAATATGGTTATTTAATGTCGGTGGGAGCCACATTTGAGCCAGTGGAGAGCCAGTAGCGTCTATATGATCGACATCTGGGCACCATTTTAAAAGCAATTTTGTTTTTTTGTTTAATTCTCCCAAGTCTGCGACTGTCATAGTAATAATATAACATAAAATAATACTTCTACTTTGGAACTGGAATCGTTTTACGTAGGGCTGCCATTATCTAATCTTTGGCACCTGACGATCAGCTGCGAGTCCGATACAATAAGTGGCCTAGGTCTTCTGGAGTATCAAACACGCCCATAGCCTTTCTTAAATTTAACCTCCCCCAACCCTTTCCCCTTGAATGGCGAGATGTTTTGAAAAAATGTGCACTTCAAATTTATTTTGCTTCTAGCAAAATAAAAGACCCCCCCCCCCCAGTATGGGGCTCATTTTTGGTAGAGGAGAGGCTTCAATGGTGCTGCCCAGTTTGTTTAACCTCAACAACTGATCCGCTCACACACATACACATATTTTATGAATCTGTTCTTGTTTGTTGTTTTTTTTTTTACTAGTCTCAACCCAACCAAAAAATCAAAACTGTATCGTCTGCACAAGATTACCAAAATGTGCAAGCTGTGTAGCCGCCATCTGTTACATTTTATAACTTTCTTTAAGAAAACACTGTTCTTTTTTTTTCACCAGGATATAATATTCCAAAATCAACCAACCCTGCAGTGTGTTTGATTATCATCAGTATGCGCGCGCACTCACAAACACGCATACATAATATAACACAGAGGATCTCAAATTTGTAATCATTGTGCCAGTACAGACAGGTCACCCAAATGGGCCAACCTAATGAACCAAGAGTTTTAGATTCGACCCACACTATTCAGTTTTAGTACAATTTTACACACCAATTAAGTAAAATCGAGTGAATTTCAAAAAAATACTAGAGTACATGTCCTACTGAATCAACTTATAGATATTTCTTCTATTTTCGCTAATTCAAAAGCTTATGAATTAATTCCTCTGTGACTAAATAATCAAGCCCATATATATGTCAGAGTTGAGTAAAGACAACAATAATTTACGAAACAGTCTAAAACAAAAGTAAATCATGTCAACCTGGGCCAGTTCCGTTTATGGTATCAACAAAGTATGGTAACGTCACATTATCTGAAATAAAAGAAAAATGTTGTTGATGTGAAAGAGATTTAACAAAAAATGCAGGCCTATGCGGTGCAAATTTGGCAGCAAGTTAATTTAATTTTGGCCGACACAGACAATTTTTTGAAAGCAGGAAATAATATTAAAAAGTAAGTATAAATACAAAATGAAAGGAGAGCTAAAAATGGATATAGTATAGTATAGTATAGTATAGTATAGTATAGTATAGTATAGTATAGTAATTAATGTAATGTAATGGGGTATTATGTAATGTAATGGGGTATTATGTAATGTAATATAATAGACAACTAACAGAAACTTCAGACTATAAATAAATAAACAGAAATTAAGATGGTGTAAGCTATACATCTTGTATGTAGGCCTATGTTATTATTAGTCCTAAAGTGCACAAGTCTACCTGTCAGGTAATGTAAGTTATGCATATATTTATCTGTAATTAGTTACAACTATAGATATATAAGTCTTATATGTCTAAAGGATGGATCGAATTTCGCCTTTAGAAATGTTACTGTTGTCGATGAATAGAATAAAATGCCCATCGAGAGATGTTTTGTAACCATTGCACTTAATATAATACAATTGTGTGAAGTAATATTTCTGGCCTTTTTTAATATAATAAATTAATCAAAGAATTTTAAATTCATGTGTGAAGTCCCTGTAAGGGTGAGATGAAAAACAATCTCTTAGAGCCTATAAAACAATAATATGAGATGGTTTTTGTGGTGCCTTTCTTTCATTCCCACCATAATTATAGTGCAGTGGCCATGGAGGCACCACGTGAGATATGACGGGGGACTTTCACCATGACCTGAAATAAACATTGGTCCTCACCGAAGATCGAACCAGGAACCCTCAGGTCGACAGTTTAGCACATCAACGCACGATCATCCATCCGTCCCCACAGTTTCAAAACTTTTGATTTATTAATATTTTTTATTCAATCGCTGACACAGTGAACCGGTGAGCCAAAGACGTACAAAAACTAGTTTTAGAAACTATTTATTTGCGTCTGAAGTAAGCTAGAAAAATGAATTAAATTGTTTTATTTTAATAATACATGCATATTAAAGCCTTTAGAATGAGAGAATACCTTCAATTTCAACTTGGTAGATCTGCGGTGGTTTTTCAGGTACTTCATCTTGCTGCTTAAAGTTTAATCCAGTGGCATCACGAACAACATTATCGACTACAATGAGCTGTTTTATAAGAGGTAAAACTTTATGTCCAACACTCTGATCTAAGGCAAACGGTAAACGCCGATTCGGTGAGACATTTGCGAAGAACTTTAAAAATATGACAGTCATAACCAAAGATGATATCAGGATACTCAAACACTTTCGGACTTTCACTACTGGTAGATATCTATACACCTTATGAGACATTATATTTTTTTATTTTAAACTCTATAGTGTGTGCAGAGGATAAATAAAAAAAAAAGAAAAAAAAAAGAATCAAAATAAAATAAAAAATTAGCAACTAGAAAAGTTACAACATGTGTCACGCATCGAGCGAAGAGTAAAGTACTCACTTTTGATTCAAATTATTTGCTGCTTGTCTGGGTGTGTAAATGTTTAATCCCTTAATCGTACAACATGTTGTACGGATGTTGTTTTCGTTTCTTTAGAAACATAACTCCAACTTCCCTCATTTTTAAATGGTTGTAGACAAAATTGCATGAGACACAAACAGACGGTGTTTGTATTTCTTGCACAAATGAGACGTTAGAGCCATTCTTGAGTATTTGAAAGGTCGGATTTAGACTTGATAAGGCCATAAGCTATTTGATATATGGGGTCCTTCATAAGTCCAGATGTTATAAGTCAAGATATATGTCAGGGCCAAATATTTAAGTGTATATGACACTCGTTCACTTGAACAATTATTTGGGGGCCCACAAGAAATTGGGGGGAGCCCTAAGCTATGCTTATGTAGATTATTCGTAAAATCCGGCCCTGGGTCTTTGAAAGCCTTACACGGTTACTTAACGGAAGGAGACATCTTTCGTCTCCTTCCCATCTCATGTTTATGTCTTATTTATCTCTCTGTATGCCTGTATATACAGTAAAATACTCTTGTAACATACATTGTATGTCAGGGCGTTTTTTTTTTATCTTTATAATCTGAAATACTGACGTGCCCATATTCTTGAAATGGAAAAGAATCAATAGGCCAACATACTAATAAATCAGTAGTAGAGACAGGCCCGTATCGTGCGGGGGGCCAGGGGGGCCGGGCACCCCTGCGTTTTGTCTGGCCCCCCTGCTTAAATTTTCTACTAAGTAAAATGTATTACCTGCCCCCCCCCTGCTATTGCCTGACCCCTGCTGTAGAATGCCTGGCCCCTCCTGTAGAATTTTCACGCTACTGGGCTGAGTGGAGAGCAATGTATTGTCCGGATTTATCGTGGACAATTATGTTGCTTTGAGGAATGAAGACATGTCCACCCAGCTTTAAATGGGTACCTGACTTGGGGAAGTAAAAATTAAATAAAATGGACCCATAAATTACGCAGTATGGTAAAGGGTTGTATTATTGAGATTTGATGTTCGCATTCCACTTCACTAGAAAAGGGACATAATCACAAAATTAAAATTTAAAAATTTGAGTAATCTCCCCCATCCCCTGCTTAAAAAATACTTATAAAATCTAACAATCCGTATATATGAGGACAGAGTGTAAGTAAGAAAGAAAGAAAGTAAGAAGCGGAATTGAACTTGCGCGGTGTAGGCCTACAAAGCAGAGTTTATTTTTTTTAAATAAAACTAAAAAAAAATGTAAAGGTATCAAAACTGACAAATTGTATAGTAAGTAGTTCGAGGTAAGAACATTTCCAAATAAAACAATGTCTTAAAGGACAAAAAAGCTTTTCCAATAAAAAGTTTCTTTTCTTTTATATAACGTCAAGGGGTTGTAAAAGGAGGCTATTATACCATAGAGATCATTACACAATTAATCATAAACATTAATTTTAGATGAACAAATACATATTAATTCTGGCCTTCTTCAAATAAAATAATCTGAAATGTATAGTGTATATAGAATTGTGTATTCAGTAACAGACCCAGGCCCGTAGCGTGCGGGGAGCCGGGGGGCGGCCCCCCCTGCGTTTTGTCTGCCCCCCCCCGCTTATTTGTTCTACTAAGTAAAATGTATTACCTGTCTCCCCCCTACTATTGCCTGGCCCCTTCTGTAGAATGCCTGGCCCCTGCTGTAGAATTATCACGCTACGGGGCTGAACAGACCCCCCCTAACTTAAATAACATAATCAGGGGCGTCTTAATGTCTGGGAACATTTGCATCAAAAAGGGGTCGTTCATTTATTACGTATCGACTTGCGCAATGATAAGGAATGGTAAAAAAAAAAGTTACGTTATAGGTGAATGGCCCCTCGACATGGGGAACAGTGTATCTATGGAATGGCCTCAAATACTATTGGGGGGGGGGGGGGACGGGGAGGTTCGTTAGAGAGTAATTGACTCTCAGATAGACAAAGCGAGTGGGACGGATGGCCGAGTGGTGTAGACAGCCCCGTAGTCAAGGGGGGGGGGCACTGGGGGGGGCCGTGCCCCCCCGCTTAAAAAGAAGAAAAAGAGGAAAAAATAAAGAAAAAGCAACTAAAATGAGAAAGTACCCCCTTGCTGGCTATTGGTGTCCCCCTGCTTACTTTGACCTGGCTACGGGCCTGGGTGTAGATACTCACCTGTCGAACTTTGGGTTCGATCCTCTGTGAGAGCTTTGGAAATTTTTCCAGGTGAAATTTGGTGCAAAGCCGTCCCACAAATCCACCCAGCTTTAAATGGGTAATGATTTAAGTTGGGGGAGTAAAGGCGGCTATGCTAACCACACAATCCCTTCATATGCCGAGGTTATAGAAACAGATGAATTCTACACTTCATATGCCGAGGTTATAGAAACAGATGACTTCTACACTTCATATGCCGAGGTTATAGAAACAGATGAATTCTACACTTCATATGCCAAGGTTATAGAAACAGATGAATTCTACACTTCATATGCCGAGGTTATAGAAACAGTTGAATTCTACACTTCATATGCCGAGGTTATAGAAACAGATGAATTCTACACTTCATATGCCGAGGTTATAGAAACAGATGAATTCTACACTTCATATGCCGAGGTTATAGAAACAGATGAATTCTACACTTCATCTGCCCAGATGGCCCGCTTGTGGCTTAAGGGAATTTTACTCTTTTTTAGGCATCAAAGCTAAACACATTTCCAAATATTTAAAAGTAAAAATCATTTTGTTAAATTGATCTGTTATATTTGGTAATCAGAACAGAGTTGTTTTTTTTTATGATGAACAATTGCATCCATATATTCGTCATTAAATCGCTTGTGTTTTGGATCTACTTTCAATCAAGATAAAGCTAAGATTGATTGGATTTGGAGAGGGGGGGGGTTCATAAAGCACCTGGGCCTGTGTTGACCTATGCTTGATGTCGGGCCTAAGCTCATAAACATTATTGTAACTAGCTTTAGTAGCGGTCGGGACACCCTGATAATGATCCCAAATAGTACAAAAGTGCGGGAAATGCCGTAACCCATTTCACACACCCCTCCCCTCCAGCCCTCCTGGCTGGTGGAAAAGTAGTTGCGGCTGGCTGGTGGAAAAGTAGTTGCGGCCGCCGGCGCGGACGGCATGTTACTTTTTTTTTTTTTTTATTTTACTGTTTTTCATTATCATATCAAAGTATAAAGATACTTATATTATCATTTTCATTTTTTTTAAAGAAAATTTTTTTGTCTACGAACTATGTTAGGTATATGATTGTTTCACTACTTATTTGTTACTCCTTTTTGTTTCACGACTTCCACCGGTGAATTCTACTGACCTATATAAGATTAGTACCGGTATTGATTTGTCTACAATCTCTAGGCAACATGTAAATACCTGTGTCTTTTTAGCCAATGTCCTCCTTAATGACGCTTTTTACTTCTGGGTTTTTAAAGATACCGTTACATATTATGGCCAATTAAGTGTAGAGTAGTCTTTTTAACTACTATCATAATGACTCCTTTTATCGCCTACGTGATATTTTGAATATCAGTTTTTTTTTTTATTTAAGCGCCGATTAATTGCAATATAAAATAATGGAGCCAGAGTATATTAGTGGAGCTGATGGAATACCTGTTTTAGTGGATAAATCGTCTCATCCATCTTCACCGGTGAATTTGAAGTCTTTCAATTCTAAAATGAAGATTTTAGGAGATACTGGTGTTGTGAAAAGCTCAAAATCACCTGGTGAAATTTTGAAAGCTGTTTTTACCATTGATGGCGAAGGTTTTGATGTCATTTTTAATGAAAAAATTGGACGAATATCATGGTCAACTATGAATGCAACGGGTATTTCAAACAAATGTAGATTTTGAAATATAGACCATTAAATTCAGAATGTAATAGTAGTTTCTATGTTAATTACTAATGACAAGTCAACATTTAACCCATGGAGTATTGAAAATGTTTGATGCCATTCATAATAATAATCAATGCAATTAATTTACAAATGGTATCCTACTAACTTAATAATGGAAATAAGGAAACATTAAAAAAAAAAAAAAAAAGCTTATTTTGTAGACAAAAGTAAACAAGATTTCACTTCTAGAATTTTGTAAGCTATATTATCAAAATTGAGAGATGTAAAAAAAAAAAAGACTAGATAGTGAACCAAAATCATTTACTGAATGTTTTAATTTTATAAAATATTTTTTATAAAGTATTGGTTAGTATCATTTTCAGCTACATAATTACAATAACAATGAATTATTGTTTGTGATGCTCTGTTTATTTGATTTACAAAAAAACTTAAACAAGAATAAATATGAAAATATATGAAAAAAAACATCACTGAAACTGGGAATAGATTTAAACTGTTTTTAATACATTCAATATAACAGCTTTAAACATTAGAACGTATGCATTTTGAATTATGGATACAGTCTAATAAGGGGTTAATAGAATATTTTAATTAAAGCAAGAATCTATAATGTATCAGCTGAAAGTAATACTTGATGTTTAATTCTAAACCTTTTTTGCCATATTTTCTAGGGCGCAGGAGATCTTCAAAGCGTTTTTCAGGTTTTCTTCAAAATCGAAGGTTATCTATAACAGATGATACTGCAGTCGATGGAATAGATGCCTCATCACTTTTTGGTGTCCATTTAAAAAGACGTCAGAAGTCAGGCAGTGATAAAGAAGATGAAGGACAATGTTTAGGCATAGTGTTAAGCACCATTGAGAAAAAAAAATTAAATATATTAAGGGAGAAAACAGCATTTTTGGAACATCCCAGTGAAGATTTATGTGCAATGTGGGTGGCTAAAATTCAAGATGCCATAAAAAGTAAACAAAAATTCTTTCTTTCTTTTCTTCTAAATTAATAGTAGTTAAGTCAACATGAGTATACTTCTTTTTTTCTGACTGATTATTGTATCTTAGTTTATTTTAAGATTAAAAGAAATATTTTTTATTGTCTTTTTTATTGTCTGCTCTTTTAGGAGTTCACCAGAGACCTACTTCAATTAAACTTTTTTTGCAGCCATATGCAGGAAATAAAACTGGACGTAGTATTTATAAAAATACAGTGTTACCACTATTTCAAAGTGCTGGTGTTAGCGTAGATTTAGTAGGTGAGATATAATAAAAATTAAGATTTTTTTAAATTAAACATTTATGAGAGACAAATTTATTATAGTGTTTTCTATACCCAGCGCTTTATTTTTTTTTCTAGATGATATTTTATTTATTTCATTATATTGTTACTACCTTGTTACTCATTTTAAACAATTTTATTTCTTATTCAATTTATCTCACAGAGGTGAAACATAATGAATTTGTGAAGCAAGAAACAATACATTTAAATCTTGAAGATTATGACTGGTATGAAAAAATATTTTCATTTTAAAATTAAATTTATGTTGTATAATGTATTACTTTTTAGGCAGATTAGCATGTACTTAATTGTTTCATTTGAATATGGCCTATAGCATAGCCTGTATGGGAGGTGATGGCACAGTCAGTCAGCTGGTAAATGCTGTTCTTACACGATCTCAGAAAGAAAAAGATATTGAAATGAAACCTAATGTTGTTCCTGTAAAGTCTCCAGTCCCAATGGGAATTATACCTATTGGTAAGACGAATGATATTGCTCAGTCAGTGATGGGGGTAGCAGATCCCGTAACAGCTGTTTTGCATATTATACATGGTAAGAATAAATATTAAAGATGATTAGTCATGTATTTAAAAATATATATATATATACATTAGTTAAAATATATGACAGGGTTTATTGTTTTAATGATATAGCCAATGTCCATTAAAACAGCATAGTCATTGCACTTTGCAATAAAAGAACACTTTATGACACAGAAAACAACCTTATCAAAAAAACAAACATTGCAAACAACCCCTAAATGAACATCCTCTAATTAATACTAAGAAAGTAAAACTATTTTTTAAAATGTAATAAAATGGAAAATTAAATACACAAGTCAAACTTTGGTCTATTTAAAACTGAATGCATCAATATGTTTATGGCACTAGGTGGCAAAGTAAATAAATTTGTCAGTCTAATTCTAATTATATACAGTAGAAGTCCGTTAATCCGGCATGCCCGGGACCGGCTTGGTGCCGGACTACCGAAAATTCCGGTCTATCGGGCGGTAATTATAAGAACAATTAGGCTAATAATTAAACTACAAATACATACAACAAAGTTTAATTTACATTTCATATAATGTATGTACAGTTGTATACGTACTGTAAAACATATTTCACTTAGATTTTAAAAAGTCACTAATGTCTTTTTGTTTTCTTGACTTTTGGCGTATAGTATACAATTTATTTCTAATGATATGGAAATGAATAATTTCTGAAGCACTGTAGCTAGTACTAGCCTCAGAAAAAGAGATAAACTTATTTAGTAATTCTGAACTTCTGCCCAGCTGATGTTTTCCTTTTCTTTTGTTTCGGCATCTGAGTCACTTTCTTCAAGAGTTTGAGTAGGCTGAGGGTTTACTACAATGTTGATAATGTCCTCATCGGTTAGTTCTTGTTCAACAGGCTCATTCTCGATGATTAGAAGCCACTCCTCTACCTCATCTTCAGGCAGGTTTTTCAAGGGATTGTCAGCACTTCTAACGACATCCAAAATTTTGCTCAGAGCGTCTTGATGGTTATCTTCCTCATCAGTCTGTAGAGTTAGGTCAGATGCAGGGTTTCCGAGGAATACTGAGCGCTTCCAGATGATCCCGAACTATCCTGAAAACTTCCGAATAGCTCTCGAGTGTTTTTATTTACAATTTTCTGGAGTGATGCCGGACTATCGGGCATTCCGGACTGTTGGATGCCGGATTAATGGACTTCTACTGTAGCAAACAATTTAAGGCAACAAAAACTACCCTATTAAATAAATAAAAAAAAATTAATAAATAAATACAATAATACTTGTGTTAAGTTTCATAGCACTATGACAAACATGTGGAAATAATTGAAAATATTACCAATTAATGCTCAGAATGAAGATATGCAAAATTTGATGTTTTATTTAAACTCTACATTTGTAGATGTTATAGTCCAAGTAAAACCAAACCAAAGTTTTATACTAATTAAGTCTTAAAAACATTTTACTTCTTTTAGGTCATTTTCAACCAGTGGATGTTTGTTCAGTTTACACATCAGAAAAATTTCATCAGTGGGCTTTCCACTGTCAGTATGGTTTTAGTGGCCAAGTGCTGTCAATGACAAAGAAATTTAAAGCTCTTGGTTCCAAGAGAATAGATGCAGCTGTTGTTAAATCCCTCACCAAATCTAAATTTAGGTAAAAGCTTAAGTGTTTTAGTCTCTGGTGTAATTTATAGAAATAATAAGATATGACTTAGGACTAGATTATATATAAGAATACAAATAT
Source organism: Bulinus truncatus (assembly GCA_021962125.1). Taxonomy (NCBI): domain Eukaryota; kingdom Metazoa; phylum Mollusca; class Gastropoda; family Planorbidae; genus Bulinus; species Bulinus truncatus. The sequence continues at coordinate 1,575,124 of JAGDYQ010000213.1, read as the reverse complement.
AAAATAAAAATAAAAATAACATTAAAAATAAATTTATGTTTACTTTGCAATACATTTTTATTTCAAAATGCTACCAACATAACAATCTAAATTGTCTTCTCTAAAGGTTGCTTAATGTTTATATTTTAAAGTCTGTAATCACATATTTACTTTTTCCAGAGCTTATGAATGTGACATTGAATATATTCCTGCTGATATTGATAATTCAATGAAGACTTTGTGCAGAACAGGGTAAGTTAGATCTTATTTAATTCTTTTTGTGCTATAAGAAAAAAAAATGATCATTCGGTTCAAAAAGCTATTTGTTTAAGTTTGATTTATTACTTTGAACTCAAGTTCATTATTTGTTTGGTCAATAACTAAATGTCACAGGTATAAAAATAATGCATAATTTTAAATTTATGGCACTTGAACAGCTTGTCTTTTTTTTTTAATTGGAAGTTGATATTTAAAAACTTATCATGGATCTGATATTGAAAATTTAGATGTGACATCTGTTGGAATGATGACAATCAACATAAAACAGAAGAGGAAACAACTATTGATTTAGTGCAAGAATTAGACCCTTTGAATCAATCCTTCTCAAGTGATACCAGTTCTGTCATAGGTAAATTCAAAAAGAAATGGAAATAGACCTACAATTCAAATTTATGTAATACTTTTTTTAATATTTACTTTTATTAACTTTCATGCCTTGCTTAAAATTAGATTAGGTATTTTAGGAGTTCACCGTCTGCTATGGCCAGGAAAGTGTAATCTAAGTTTTTTTTATTTTTATAGATCTTCCACAGAATAACCCATGGCGATCATTGAAGGGAAAATACTTAAACGTGGGGCTTTTCACTCTCCCAGGAATGTCATACTTTGCACCTCAAGGAATTAGTAGATATACACATCTTAATAATAATGTTGTGGATTTAATACTGATTAAAGATGTCGAAAGAAAAGAGTTTGTTAGGCATTTGCGAAGATTTGGAAATATAAAAGATCCGGTGAGTACATACAAAAGAGAAAAGAAAAAAAAATAACTGTTGAGGTGAATTGGTTAGTAGAATTATTAAGTTATATTTCATATTGAGTAAAAAAATTATTGATGTAATGTGTGTGCTTTTTTTTTCAGTTTGATTTTCCTTTCATAGAAATATTCAGAGTGAAGGAAGTTCGCTTTCGCCCTAGATATCCTAAAGGCTGGAATTACAATGATCATGACTTTAGCGAAATTAAATATCAAGTAATAAAACAAAATAATATTTTAACAGTAACAATTAAAAGATTTGAAAAAATATTTTTACTTAAATACATATCATTTCTGAAAACTAAATAGAGTAGCATTAAAATGGTATTAGAAAACATGTCCCCCTAAAAAATATGGTTAAACATAGATATCATAGGAAATATTTCTTAGTTTGATAGTTCTAAGCCTGTAATTCATAATTATTTCAGATGTCTAGAGAAGCATCCCAGCTCCAGAGCAAAAAATCATTAGAGGTCATAGATGACCTAGATTATAATATAGATCTTAAAAAAAGGCATATCATTGATGCCATTAGCCTGTCTGATGAAGAGGAAACAAATGATGAAGATGATAAAGAGAAACAAAAGGTATCCAAAATGATATTACATTAGTTCTTTCGTTTAATTAGTGCATTATTATTAATACTTGGGGATGGGTGGTCGTGTGTTGGGTTCAAACCTCAGTGAGAACCTTGGGATTTTTTCAGGTCCTGGTGTAAGTCCCCGCAGTTCTAATGGGTATGTGACTTAAAAGTTGGGGGAGTAAAGGTGGATGGGTGTTGTGCTAACCACACAATCCCTTTATATGCAGAGGATATTGAAACAGATGAATTCTACACTTTATCTGCCCAGATGAGCCCTCAGGGGCTTAAGGGAACTTTACTTATTATTAATACGTCTAAATCTTTAAGTTAAAATTTATCATATACTTTTTTTTTTTGTTAAAAGCCACCACAACATCTAGTTGGACCAATGTATAGAAAAACATTCTCAGAAATAGAAATGGAAAAACACAGGCGACATGTTAGAAAGAAAGAAGAAAAATTAAAAGCTAAGGAAGAAGCCAAAATGGTTTCAGTTTGGAACATTGACAATCAGTTAGTTGATACCCTTGAATTAGACTTCAAGTGAGTTGATTTAATCATTCTTGATCTTTTATATATTATTTTACCAAAGATATATTTCTTGGCAAGATATTAATGTATTTAATAAAGATACAAAATATTTACTAGTATAGGGCCAAGCAGACAAGATAATTTAAGCATGATCTAACTAATATTTATTCTTTTTTTCATGCATTTCAATTCTGAATTATGTCAGTGACAATGTTTCACTGCTGTTTTTCCCAAAAAAAGAGAAACAAAATACTTTTAAGTCTTGTTTAGTTGTTGTTTTTTTTTTAATTAGCAGTGTAATAGAATTGTATTATTTACACTGCATAGATACACTGATTAGATATTTTTACATTCTTGATCTTTTATATATTATTTTACCAAAGATATATTTCTTGGCAAGATATTAATGTATTTAATAAAGATACAAAATATTTACTAGTATAGGGCCAAGCAGACAAGATAATTTAAGCATGATCTAACTAATATTTATTCTTTTTTTCATGCATTTCAATTCTGAATTATGTCAGTGACAATGTTTCACTGCTGTTTTTCCCAAAAAAAGAGAAACAAAATACTTTTAAGTCTTGTTAGTTGTTGTTTTTTTTTTAATTAGCAGTGTAATAGAATTGTATTATTTACACTGCATAGATACACTGATTAGATATTTTTACATACATCATTTTTTTTATTCCAAGGGTTCATCATGGTCTCTTGAGCATTTGTGGGCAAGGAGTGTCACCACACACTGAATTTAATGAGGTTAGACTGGGATGTTTATCAGGAATGTAATTGTTTACAATAACTTCTGAAATATGTAAACCGATTTCTATGCAACTTAAATTTTGTTGGAGCTCTATCACTGCCAATAATAATGCACCATCACTTTTTAATAATAGCTGTTATGTTTGTTAAGTATGACATTTTAGACTAAAAAATATGATAATTTGAAATGTAAGTTAAAGAGAGAGAGAATATTTTAAAAGTTTACTGATTCACTTGTTTCTGTCAATTGATAATGTTTTCAGTAGCCTAGGGATGGATTCCTAAATAAAAAAAAATATTAACACCACTTTTTAGGAGAAAATTAGGAAAATATTTAGGGATGTTAATAACAACCAGGATACAAAAAAAAAGTTATTGAAATACATCTAAACAAATCTCCCTAACACTATTAGATCCCTAACATTTATAAAATGAAGTTTATCTAGCACAGCATTTAAATATTTAATTTTAACAGAACAGCAGCTAGATATTTACTAAAACAAGATATTACAACCGAGTGAAGCTTTACTAACAGTTGTCTAAAATGATTAAAAAAAAATCTTTTGGTGTGTTTTAAATTATACATTAAATGGTAAAAAATTAAAATCACATCTTGTACAATCACTTTCTATTTATTTTTTGAATTGTTTTGATTTTTTATACATGTATTATACAAATTATTTTGTGAACGTTATTCTGTAATTTTATTTTTTGTGTTTTTTTTACACCAGTCAAGATTTTGTTATGTACATTATTGTGATTAAATTACTTTTTGATTATATAAAATGATACTAAGGCTATTTGTTTTACATCAATATGTTGATGTGATTTTAGTTTACACAATACAATGCTTTTATTTTTTTTAAAAGAAATATAGAATCAGTTGTAGCTTATCATTTTTTTTTTAAGTGGACAGAATAAAAGGAATGTTTATCCTGTCACAAAAACTAGAAATTGTAAAAAAAAGTTTTAAATTTCTGATTACATGAAATAAATACATGCCCAGTCATACCTTGATTTACAAGGATAATTAGTTCCAGAAAGGTGCTTGTAATCCAATAGCTTAGCTTTTATATTTCAAAGGCAGCCAATATCTTAGCTTTTACATTTCAAAGGCAGATAACTAAAATTACACTGTTACACATTATAATGAATAAATTGACAATTATTTTTTGAAATATGAATTGGTCATATTTAATCATTGTTTGTTGCACAATACAGATTGGATGATAATCTGTTTTTTTTTTATAATAAGGCATTTACATGGAACTTAAAGGGGTGATACTTTATTCCCCTTTTTGTAAATTTTGCATAAATTTTATAAACCAAGGTTTTGCTGTTTTCCATAATTGTTGTTTATAGCCAACATCATTTTCAGCTGGTCTTCAGATGGATGAAATTAGAAAAAATTTTACTTTCTTGATTTAGCTTTTACATAGAGTACTGAAGAAAAACTGCAAGTAGATTTAGTGAATGTTTTATTTATTTTATATTGCTATAAATTAAGATTAATCAAAATAAACTTGTGTGCAAATTGTAATTGGAATTTTTTTTGTATATTGATAAATGAAATAGTAGTTATTAGCCAAACTTTGATAAGTTTCCACATCAGCTTATGTTTAACTTGAAACGGAAAAAAAAAAATTGTATTGCATGTAATATGACCTGATCAGCTTAAGCTTAAAACAACAAGTAGAATGAGACTATGAGACAAAAGTTTCAATAATAAAATATTTACTTTATTTATACTAGAATGTATGAAATTTCAGGAGAAAAAAAATCTTAATAAATAGTCTAATGAGTACCTGATAGCTGTTAAATGTAGAGTGCAACTAATGATTACGAGCAGCATGTAAATAATCATTGTGGCAGGAACTGGTGGAAATACATGAGATATAGAACAAACAGTGTATTTCAGAAAAATGAAAGGAATAAAATGTATGAAATAAAATTATAACACACAGTCAGCATATTAATTATCTTGAAATGAGCTAGAAATATGCTAGTATTTGAGCCTTATGCTAACAATGGGTAGGAGAATATATTTACGAACACATGATATCCACATAAACTTGCATGGCACTCATTATTAAAATCAATAGAGGAATAAATGCGACATTGTCAAGTACAAGATGTCTTTATGAATAAAAACTGAAAAAAAGCTGTACAAAAAAATCAAACTTTTATGTGTGTGAAACTTATTGATGTGAACATAAGATGATAAATCTGCCCCATCATTTAAAATATAAATGCCTCATTACAAGCTGTTCAAAACTAATTAAACTACACAACTATATTACAATGCTCACGGTAGAAAGAGACATACATCATAGAGATCAAAATACAATTAAAAATCTAGATGTCTATGTGTAATAGGCAACATGTTAAACCGATGTACAAATAACATACGACAGGTTGATGACATATCTCTCTGGAAATCATACCAAGTAAGATGTGAGATCATATAGGATAAAAATACTCAGCAGTAAAATTATCACAATTACATCTGCTCAACTCTGAAGTGAACTATCACATATAATGGATACTTCTGCACACAGAAATGATCATTGGTGATGAACAATGTTGGAATAAATGTTCCCAGCATTTTTGTCTATTCGTGTAGATGCAGATTCAACACTTCGTTCATGTTTCTTCTTTGCAGCTCTATACAGTTTATCTACAAATTCATTGACACCTACAAAAAAAAAAAAGGAGAAACTTAAGTAACTTCCAAGGCTTATAGTAATAATTAAAATTATCCAAAATATTACACAAAATACCTGTGCTTGCCATCCAATTGTAGCACATAGGAGGGAAGTTAGTCTGTGGATCATCAAGATAAGTCTGCACGTAAAGAAAGCCATTCTGTAAAGTGGAAATAATTATTCAAGCTCAAGAATTAATACAAAGGTAGATGTAAATAAATAAAACATTTAAACAAAATAAGGTTCTGGGGTACTATTAAAAAGTTTCAGCAAAATGACCTCATCAAATGTAGTGTATGGCTTGATGACCATTTGTGAGCAATATGTCACAACTCGAACACAAGCATCAGTTTGAGGACAAGATGGGTGTTCAGTAGATCTAGCTGTAATCACCATTGTACCAGTAGTTGTGTCAATCTGAGATTGTTAAGATCAATTATATTATATATATATATATTCTTAAATTAAAAGTTAGTCTGCTGATAAATATTATTAACTATTTAACTTAAGCCAAAAATACTTGTATTTATTATCCTGGGCAAGGTTTTTGCATTTTTAATATTTTTGCTTTATGAAAAACAAGTCATGGTAAAATGAAAAAGAACAATGTATTTATAATTCTAACAGCTTATGTTTGGAAATTTGTACCTTTAGGTTATATACATTTTTTATTTTGTTAAGATATAAATGCTTTTTAAACCACTGAGCTTTAATATAACTGAATGCCCACTGGGCTAAAACATATGATGATAAATATGTGCAGTCTTATGAAGGAGACCTAAAGGTATGCTTCAATTAGTCGAAAATTCAGTATCTAGACCTTGTTAATTTGGTATCTATTTCACTGCAATGTCATACTAATTAAAATGTTTGCACAGTAATGAAATATTAATTGAAATATTAGAAAAAGTTTCCACTGCTTTCCTAGTTTTTTTTTCCACAGATGTAGTTTATCACAATGATAAGCAAACTAAAGCAACTTTTAATAAGATAATCATTTGCATTATTATATTTAGATATCACTTCGGCTAAACAGATATGGAGTTTGTCAGGTTTCTAAAGACTAGGGTAGCCTACCACAATATAACACTTGGAGAATAAATAAAACGGGCTACTTAGAAACATCGACTCAAATTTTATAATGTCCTATTCAATGTATATTTGTGATAAAACGATAGCTTATTTATCTTTGCATATAAATCCCACTTTTAGTGTCAAAAATTGATGTAAAAATTTGAAAAGTTTGATATGCACTGAAAATTCACCCAATAAGGTGTAGCATCTACTTCATACAGCTAATTAATTGTAAATATGGTTAGTGCACACTTCAACTATATTAAAGCTTAGTGATTTTGAACCATTGCATAAATATGACAAATGATAAATACGTACATCGCAACGCCTAACATAGACATAGTCTCTTGGATACATTGGATACTGCAAAGGAATAAAATCATAAATTATGCCATTTAATTTACTTGTAAATAATTGGAAGAAAAAAGAATGCACCAGACTGATACATGTTTGCTTATTTGGCTCAACAAGAACTATCTTAGGAACAATTCATGCAAATTTACAATTGTGTATTTTATGTTGTTAGTCAAATGAAATGCATTTATTGTTTTAATTTATGTCTATGTGGTTTCACCAACAAACAAAAAAGTAAAATACATTACCGGGAACTTGTAGGTCCAATGAACAACTTCAGATTCAGTCTCCACATCTCTATCCACTATGGTAACTTCCAAAGTATTTTTGTCCCAGACTTTCCAGTAATCAACATCTACCTAGAGATGTAAAACACTTTTTTAAAACTTATGATTCCGATTAGCATTTTATATTAGTGCAATTTAAAATACAAGGAATTTTTTAATAATCGTGTTCACTTATTCAATTCAAGATGAGGTATTCAGTAAATATTTTATATTACTCATGCTTACAGAATATTGTATAATGATGTGTAGAAAAAACAAACTTAACTACAGTAACAGTGTTTTATGACAGTATAATTAGATTGTTACGCTGATACAAACACAACTATAATCATGTGTTTATTAGATCACAAATGTGGGAAAAGATCCTGCACTTTATGACTAACATCCATTGGTGGAAGAGCCATATGAAACCTGCACTTTAATTTAGTGGAGCAGCAAGAGCAAACTCTATGACCTTATCACTATGGTATGGTAGTGAGCACTAAGAAAAATAAATTTGCGATCAATAACTCGGAAGTAAAATACGAAAGGCAAGAAGAAATGTACATAAGGTATCTGGGTCTCTGTTCATCAAGGATAGAACCTGTACATCTGAGATTAGTAGCAGAATTACAACAGCTAGGGCAGCCATTTCTAGATTTGACAAGATCTTGAAAAACAAGACCTCCTAGTTTCAGCACCAAGTAATATATATATAATAATACCCAGGGTAAATAAAAAGTGAATTATGCTTCCTGTCAATAATAAAGTAGAAAAAACAGGCTGGCTTCTCTATTCCAAACATGTTTTTTTTATCTAAAAATCAACTTTTTTAAAGTTTCAATGGCGTTAATTGTGAGACAAAGTCTAAAATTCAACATTTTACCATTCAAATAAATGTACTTTTTTTTCTCTCAACATATTGCATTTTCAATTTCAAAATGTAGTGACCCTCAGACAACAGCATGAAAAAAGAGAAGAATGCAGAGACCTATCCACTGTTCCTGAGATCCCCTAAACAACAAAACTTGCTATGGGTTGAATAATGGTGATAATAAATTAAACATGATTAATTTAGATTTTATTTAGGATAAATATTTATTAATCAAATGAAACTTGTAAGGATAATTTTAGCGAGCTTGATTCTTTTTGAATACAAATTCTAGTAAAACTAAATTGAACCATTACAAATATTACATTCGGATTCATAAAAGATGTTCAGAATTAAAATATGAAATTATAGCAATTTAAAATTTCTCTATTAAAATGTTACAATCAAGATTTTAAATAAGCATTTTTTAATAAAGTGAACACATTTTTTTTTTAAATTACACCTCATTGTATATTAAAATAGTTTTTTAACATGGTAGTACTATGACAAATGTATTTTTAAAGCAGAGTTAAACATTAAATAACAATTTAAAACATTAAAAAGAATTACCTGAGTATTGTAAAAAGCCCTGGCAGGAATATCATTATATCTTCCATATACTGAAACAGCAATATAAAAAGACTTACTAGAAACACAAACTATATAAGTAAGGAAAACAGGAAATTTTCCAGTACTTTTTTTACATACCAGCACATTTACAATTTGCTACATGATTACCTCTATACTGATAAAGATTTGAATTTGGAATGGCACGGCGCCAGATTTTAAAATCAGCCTTGTCAACAACAGTTTCCCATTCACTGCTTTCATTATGTACATGAGAAATATCAATGCCCTTGCTGGATTGATTATTCAATGCTATCAAATTATTAACCTTTTGAACTTCCTCAGAGCACCTAAAAATAAAACGAAACATATTACATTGAAACAATTATTAAAAAATGTGTAATATTTTGAGTAGGAATTCATAAGCAAGCAAGTTTTACAGAGAAAAAGACGCTCACAAAAAATTTTATGGTGTGGATAAAAAAATGGCACTACAAAAAAGTGCCGTAAGAGGTTTGTAAAATCAACTGATATAGTCATAATAAGACTTATTTGCTTTCCTTTTTTAAATTTAGGGAGAAAAAAAAATACAGTTGCTAACAGTGTTTTTATGTAATTAAGAAATACTAGATACATATCCGGCTTTGATCGAGGTGTTGCTAAGCTTTGAAATTAAGGATTTTATTTCAAAGAGTAAGAGACATCCACTTTGTTTAGAACAGTTGCACCTAGGTAGCATACTGTAATCTATTACTCTCAAGACAACTTCTGCCCCCCTACCCCCTATTCCCCCACCTCCCTTCCAAAATTGTGAGACTGACGAAATCAAGCCGATGATATAGTGGCTGAGAAAAAATACCACTTGCTTGTTACATTTAGAGATGTTGAAAAGAAAGTTCCCCTAAAAATGATCAATAATGAGAATTAAAATGCAAAAATATCATGATACCAAGAATTTAAAATAATAAATAGCAACATGCATTACCAGGGTTAGATTCCATGTTTTTCAGTTCAACATGATAGATTTCTAAGATGGCCAACCGGACATTTATACATCCCTACATTTATTTATATATTAAGTACATAGATTTTTTTGTTATTGACATTCATGTAGCTTTCACAGTTATCTTGCTGTTTCTCTAGGACCATACACATATAATTGATTTTAGAAGTAAAAAAGTTAAGTAAAACATATTGAAAGTGATCTGTATGATAACCATTGAAAATTTAACTAAAGTAAACGGAGATACAAAATCTAATATACATGCACATTTTTGCTAAACTAAAAGCTAAACCTAGCAATGAACTCATTTTGAAAACTTAAGGCAAAAGGTTTTATTTTAATTTAAAAACAAGATTTAATAAAAAGGTTAAAATGGAAATAAATGTATCATTTTAAATGTTGGTTTAAAAAAATCATTCACTACCACCACCATTTTTGCAGCCCATATAATAACTATTATCCTTAATAGAAAAAAAAAGAATTTAAGAAGTATTTTTTAATAAAAAAAAAAAAAAATTAACCAACATTAAGATTAAACTATGTACCCAACCTTTATTAGGTACTTTGATAAAAAATTCAAAATGTATATAACATGTCAAATCATACATAGATCAATAGAGCTCTAAAAATGCTTTAAAATGATACCTTGTTTAAGTATGTATGTCTTTTGGTTATTGAGATATTCAATTTCTTGTGCCGAAAAACAGGCCTTTTTTTTACTATAGAAAAAGTCAAGAAAATTGTGGCCCGAATTTTGAGATTGGGCTACTAAAACTGACATAACTTTTGAACCATTTAAGCTAGCAGGCTCAAATTTTCACCACTGATAAATGATCCTATTTACTTATAAAATAAGGTCAATTAAACATATTTAAGTGATATTAGTCTATGCAATTAAAAAAAAACAAATACAAGTGCTATACAATTTTAGAAATGAAAAATATTTTAAAGCAGCAAAAACTAAATAAAAATGATACAAGCCTACAATTTTCACCAAACATAAGTGGCTGCATGCATTTCATTTAGCAATGAAAATCAACTAAAATCATATTGGTTTAAAAATGACTAGCAAAAAAATCATTATTATAAGGCGATATGATGAATAACTCAAAAAAAATTGCGGCCTGGGTTTTGAAATTGGGCTACTAAAACTGACACAACTTTTGAACCATTTAAGCTAGCAAGCTCAAATTTTCACCACTGATAAAGCATCCTATTGACTTTTAAAATAAGGTCAATTAAACATATTTAAGTGATATTAGTCTATGCACTTAAAAAAAAAACAAATACAAGTGCTATACAATTTTAGAAATGAAAAATACTTGAAAGCAGCAAAAACTAAATAAAAATGATACAAGCCTACAATTTTCACCAAACATAAGTGGCTGCATGCATTTCATTTTGCAATGAAAATCAACTAAAATCATATTGGTTTAAAAATGACTAACAAAAAAATCATTACTACAAGGCGAAAGGATGAAAATACTAAATTTACAAAGAAACATAGATTAAAAAATTCCAAGATGCATGCTTCAGTGCAAAAATAATTTTGCATATTTCATTGTTGAATAACAAAGCAAATTTTAAGAAATAATTAAGATTACTGCATGCAATTATACAAACAATAAATAGTCAATTTAAATTATGTATGTCATATTAAAAAAAGTTTTAACACTTGACAAAACTGAAATTTTTTGCCAAATAAAATCATGTATTTAAATAAAATGTATTTCATTCTTAAATGAAAAACCACTTCACACATGTGATAAGAAAAGATATGTGAAAGAGCCAAATTTACAAAGCAATAAAAGAGAATAAGTCACCAGTGAAAATTTTTATATCATACATTTCCCAGCAATTCATAAAAAAATTACATTGCTACAGGTGTTTTTACAGCCTATGACTAAATCATTATTTAATGATAAAAGGAAATGATTAGATAAAGATGCAAGGGCATTACATAGAATTAATTCAAATTAAAAAAAAATTAAATAATTCAGAACAGCATCTGTTAAAATACTTTCTAAAGTTAATTTTACATCTTCGGCATCCTCTTCATTTTCATGCATTTTCCAGTAAGCTATCCTGATTTTTTTCCCTGGAGATGCTGACTTCATGATAATCTTTCCTTGAAAAGGGGTATCTTGTCCATCCACATTCCAGATGTGCTGAAAGCGAGCGCCTTCAATTTTGTTAGGATTTGAATCCAAGAGATCTGTTACTTTATTTTTTTGATAGGCACTTAAAGCTAGAAAGATTTTCTGCTCCATCAAATTAGGGACCTTTTGTTCGAGCAGAAACTTTATCTCCTTGCCTACTCTTGATCTGTGTACCATGTCTCTCTTCTGCCCCTTTTCTTTTAATCTGTCACAGATGGCCGCTTCCATTTGACCTTTTCTCTCTTTACTGATTGTCCTTATTGTAGCACCTCTTTGGATCGAAAATTTAACAATGGCATCCTGCTCATCTGTGGGCTTTGTGCTTAGCCATTCTAATGTTTTATTCACTTGAAATTTTGCCTTTCCATCCAGAAAAGAAATGCTGGCATTAGGGGCTCTTCGTGCTAGAGAGTCTATTATCCCCAATGTACGTTCAGCCCAAATGTTGTGGGCAGGAGCACTGGCTGCTCTGACCTTCAGTTCCTCGGTTGGATCTGCAAGATCGCCAAATAAATAGCGAGACATTTGTCTATTTAAAACATTTGACGTGGCAGTGGCCACTAGATTTATTATTTCATTGAGTTGGACAAAATTTGTATTGTCGACTATTAACAATGCAGACAACGTGTCATCTAAAATTAGAGGCCGTCCAAATGCATCAAATGTGGTGCTGATTAAATATTCTGGCTCAGCAGCAATTCTTTCAATGAAACTTACAGCTGTCTTAATTTGTTGTGCCTTAAATTGAAAATAAATTAAATTTTGAAATAACTAGAATATCAGTTTAATAAATAAGTATATTAAGTCTTGTCTATTTAAAAAATAGATTTACCATATCAAGATGATTTCTTTGACATTCAGATCCATATACAATGGCCATCCATGGCCCAGTCACCATTTTCCCCCAAAGTCCCAGCACCTGAAGTTGAGCCATCAAGATGTCATTCTTCAAGTCTTCCAGTATTGCACTTCTCAAAGTAGTCGTATTGTTGCAATACTTTTCTAGGTACTGAATGAGCAACTGCTTATGTCTGTACACCACTCCAGATGAGTGAAACAGTATATGAAGCCTATTGCCCACATACCTAGGAAAAGTACTACATGGAAGTCCATTTTTCTTTAAGAAGGACTTGAAACCTGATGGGTCACCCTTGGCTTTGTATCTGAAAATTTAAATATATTATACATTGAATAGCATATAAAAATATGTAGAATTTATACTTAATTTACGTTTGTTTGGCTAAATAGTAAAATTCTTACCTCAACTTTGAAATGGAGTAAAGAAGATTTGCTGCTTTACAGTCTGAACCATATGTCTTACTTGTGACTGCGTTCGTTTTGGTCAATTCTTTTCTGACTTCACTGGCTATTCCATCCAGTGGATGTAGATGACAGTGTAGCTCAAGCAGCTCAGTTTCAAGTACAACATTAAGTTGTGAAATAGCTGCATGATTAGCTGATGCTCTGTCAGTGAGGGTTGAAACAATTTTCCCACAGATTCGCCTTTTAACAGGGTCTTTATTGACAGAGTAAAAAACACTATATGTTTCAGCTAAGTCATCTAAAGTCTGCAAAATATGCTGAACGTAATCCTCTGCCTTACCTCCAGGTAGTTCTGCAATGCTAGCAGTCAAAATATTATTTTTTGTGCCAAAATGAATTTGGTTAATATGGCTACCTTTCAAAGAAGTAGTATCAAAAGCCAAAGTTGCACAGTCAGCCACAATCAAAGTATCAACAAGCTGAAGATCTGCAATAGCGCCCATTTCCCTGCTCATCTGAGCAATTGTTGATGCATTTGGCAGACTTTCAATTGTAACATTTGGACATAATGATGCACAAGCCGTTATGACCTTAGAAATAGAGTTTACTGGTACATTGCATTCAATGCAGCTGTAAATGATCAGCCGAATTTTAGAATGGAATTGCTTCTTGTTGTCTTTAGTAGACAAAACCTTCTTTAACTCTAATATTTCTTCGGTCAAAGACTCCATCTTTTTCTCCATGCTGTAGACAGTGTAGTCATGGCTCTCAATTTTGGTTTGTAGCTCTGCTGCATACATTTTGCCGGTGGCAATTTCTTTTTTCAATTTTGTGTTTTCCTTAAGAAGGAACTGACACTTCAAGTGTGACTTCTTCAAAGATTTATGAAGACTTGAGAGCACTTCTTCCAGTTGTTTTGTTTTTAATTGATACCTTGAAATTCTGGAGGTTTTTCTTTTAATTAAATCATTTACCCTCTTGACTTGGTAAGTTTTTTTATTCTTATCCTTTCTCTCATTTCAAATCTTCGTTCGAATTTTAATTTTCTATTCACAGCCAACAGTTCACTGTTAGTCTGTCTTTTGTATTTGCATGACTGGCAGTCTCTTTCAATCCTGGTTTTAACAGGAGAAATGAAGGGAGGATGCTTAGGCTGTAATGATGGTAATGTATGTTTCCTTTCGGGAAACTTGAATTCAGAATCAAAGAACTCCACAATGTTATTCCAATTGTTATGGATATTTCTTTTATAGAGCTTTACTTGTTCATTAATTCTAGATACTTTACTTTTTACAGAAGTAATATGGTAATTACTTTCTGCCATTGTCACTACATGCTCTGCTGTTTTACTAACATTTTTTCCTAATTGCAGGAAAATGTAGAAAATAAATCCATTTGTGAATTTGCTATCTTTATGAGACTCAAGAAGATTCTCCATGTCCTTTAAATTCTTCAACTTTAAAGTATTTGTATTTTCCATTTTCCTGAAAATAAAAAAAAAGAAGTTAATGTTATAAAAAGTTTCTGAAATAAATGTTTAACCTGAGTAAAAAATCACTACTGTTATAAGGCTCCAATGAATATTTAAAAAAATTAAATTATAGCATAATTTTATTGATATATTAGACTTATTACTTATAGTAGTTTGACATAACACACAATATATTTCTACCAGATACTACTTTGGATAAAAATATTAGTGTTTTTATATTCAGAGCACATACTAGATTAAAAAAAACTTCACTTTGTTAAAGGATGACAGTGAAAAAATATTGATTTTTAAAGATAATTATGACCAGATTAATTGTTAAGATTAACGCTGCCAGCGGGTGCCGTTATCGATAATAGGTAACTTTTATCGGCAAATAAGCGACTCGTCAAGAACACGGTTTTTTAATTTTTTGAGCAGTCAATCAACATAAAAATGATTAAATAAGATATTTAGAATATATTAACAGTTGATCGATCAATAAAAACATTGGGTCGCGACCTAATTAAAAAATAAAAGCAAAATTTATCTTACCTTATTTTGAAATGTTGATTCCTCAAAACGAAGATGGCGTAGTTAACAAAAAAATTCACACAGATTAACTTAAGGATAAGTTCTTTTAAAATTATGGCAAAGTAAAAATAAAATAATGAGTAAATTAAAGCGTTTCAGAAAATCACAGTACCACTGGTTCTAACTGTTGCCAAACATGGCTTATGTAGCATACGGAGATTTTCAAGGCTATTTCCGGGTCGTTTGGGCACGGATATCATAGTACCTACCTTTATCACTGTCACAAGGTAGGCAACTTAACCACTAAGCTAAATAGCTGACTATTGAAGAAAGACTTTAGAGGATTAAACATACACTTGCAGCGCTTTTGGACTTTACATATGACAAGTCTGTGTGCAAAAAGCTCAGCCCTAAATTAAGCAACTGCTATAATTATTTCTTAACATGTACAAACTAACTGACACTTCCTAAATACACAAGATTTTTTTTTTCAACAAAATTGAGTATATTTCTAATTCAACATTACTAAATGATTTAAATGTCATAATTGAGCTATTTTAAATTTAGTTAATTTACAAGTAACTAAGTGAAAGTGCCACAAATTTTGAAGAAATTAAAAATAAATGCTTACTTATTTAGCTCCTCATCAGTAACTCGTTCATTTTCCCATTGAAAAACCGTTGCAGACAGTAAGGCTAATAATGGTTTACTTTTAAAGCTAACATTTTTCTTTATTTTCTGTATTAGAACTTTTTCTCCATAGAGACGTTGATACAAAACAACAATCTGAAATGCCCGTCTCAAACGTAATGCTGCAACTCTGTTGCACTGTTGAGTCAAAAGAACACTTAAAAGCTGCAACCTAACACCGATATTATTTATGAATAGTTTCATTTTGTCCTGGGCATTCTGACCTAAAAGTAACTTGGCCGAGTTACCAGTCAATCCATCAAAAGATTTATTCGTGCACCTCCGAAGTAAGGTCGACAACATTTGACTCGCCGTAACTTTACAAAAGCTACTTACACTACTTGGAGAAATGTTACGTAGAATCATTATTTTATCTTAACTTTCAATTCTAATGCTTCATTAACAGTTCCTAATCATTGGTTAATTTTTTTTCCCTTCACATACATAAAATTTAATTGACAAAGTTATATAATTGTGCTAATATTTGTCAGGTCAGTTAAGGTAGGTTATGGAAGACGGCATGTGTATATAGCAATGTTAACCTTCAACCTTGCCCTTCCGTACTTTATACAAATTCTTCGACATTTTCGCTAATTTAAATTATTATATATTTGTACATGTACACGTAATTGTTTTAAATAAATTGGTAATACATTTTATATAGTATAGTTAATAAGAAAAAAGTTTTTTTTTTCTAAATTGAAATTTGAATTGTCACGACGTGATATGTTTCCTTGAGTAACAAACTAAGAGCAGGATGCTACTATAAGACTTTAATTTTGCCGCAACCAACAGCTCATAACAGCTGGTGTAGAAGTTTTTGTTTAACCTAACATGTTATTTCTAAAGGAACTGAGATAAGGAGAAACAAGGAACAATAATAATTATATCTGATAGTATCATGGAGAAGTAAGCCTACACAATTTACGATCTAGATATACCGTATACTTATTGGACCTGCTGGGGGTGGGGGTGCATGTGCGAATACTGCCAGGTTGGTCAAAGAATTTTACTATTATATGAAGATATTTTTTTAAATATGTTGGGTGAATTAATATAAAATGTTTAAACTGATATATAGACTAATAATAACTTTGTGCACATTCTGTTGCATTTTTATCTTCATAAAGGGCCACAAAATCCTTCAGTTTCATTTGAGAATTTCGTGACGCAAGCTCTGTCAGAATTCGTTATGTAAAATGTCAACTATTGACTAGCTTAAATATTGATTGATGTTAATATATGATTTTTTTATGTTTACAACATAGATTTCTGACAATTTTTAAAGGCCCGTGACTTAATTGTTATACACAGCCTCGTTCTTTATGGATAGACAAACAATGTAATCATTTGCAGAAGGCCCACTTATAGTCTAAATTTCTATTAGATCCTACGATACACGAATTCTCACAGATTCTTTTGCATATGACCACTAATACCTCTCAGTCATCTCCTAGATTCCTCAAAACATAACAAATATCATGCATACCCGATGCTCATAGGCGATGGGAGGGGAAAAAGGAGGGGAGGGGGGTTAATAAAAGAATTTTAAAACTGAATAGAAATTAAAATACTACAAAATTTAAAATGAAAGCTGAAAAATAAATACATAGCCGTGTTAATAGCCGTTAAGCTATCGGGACTGTCACTCATTTGCCTGGGCCACACATTTTCGTAACCTTCCTTCATACCCCCCCTCCACGGGGGAAGGTAAGGTACCATGGCGAGCGAATGTGTTGTCAAAATTTAGTACCGGGTCCATGCATTAAGATCGAGGGTGCCCGATAAACAGCTGGGGCCACTCTATCTCAACCACAAACAAAAGGGCCATGCTAGGTTGTAAAGTTCCATTAAGCTCCTGGGGGTGGGGGCTCATCGAGGCAGATAAAGTGTAGAAGTTGTCTGTTTCAGTAACCTTTGCACATAAAAGGACTGTGTGGTTAGCACAACGCCCAGTCGCCTTCAGCACCCCCCCATCTCCCCAACAAAGTCAGGTACCCATGTAAAGCTGGGTGGACTTGGGGGGCTTTCACCAGGATCTGAAAAGTCCCAAATGTTCTCTACGTGGTTCGAGCCCGGAACCTGTTCGGTCAATGAATATAAATTTTAAAGAGACGGAGGCCATTCATTTTCTAAGACGGTGATGCTTCAGTCGTTATCTGGTTCTGTGTTCAAAGTAAAAGAAGACTTCAACAGTACAATCATTAGATTCATACAAATGGGTACAAATCTAATCAGAGGAGCCACTTACTAGGAAAGGTAAAAAAAAATATAATATAATGATGTGTAGGCCTGAGACAAAATTATATTTGGGAGCCCTGTACGAAAAATAAAAAAAGCTGACAATGCCGTCACTTTCCAATCTTAGGACATTAAAAATCCGCTCAAAAGCGGGGGCCCTAGCCCCTAATCCCACTTTCCAAAAGCAAAACCTGGCCATGGAATATCGTTTTATCACCTTTTCAGTAGCAAGATGGATTAGAGAATTGCTACTTGTAAATGACATCAGGTTAAACTTTAAATTATTTTTGGATCACAGCCAGTCACAGGAAAATAAAACCAAGAGATCTGATTGGTTTTTACGACCTAGCAGTAAAGATAAATTCCAGAGGCGTACCTAGGGTGGGGTTGGTCCAAATTTGAAAGTCCCCTCGGGCCCCAATTTTTACATTAAATATTAAGTACATTATCTCATGTCATGGTGTCGTATGTCGAAATGCAGGGGCCCCCAAAGAGGCCAAGCCCCCCGTGCCCCCCCCAAATCTCTAGGTTCGGCACTGGATAAATTAAATGATTTACGAAATAAAATCTAAAAATGGTTTTACATTTAATGTGACATTCAATCCTTGGCGAATACAATTCAAATCAGCTCGCGACTCACACCACACTTTGAAAACCTATGTTCTAATCTGCTGCTGTGCAAGTTTTGTTTTTTGAATCCAAATTGCATGAGTACGATTGTTTGTTTATAAACCTAATATAAGTTAGTTAGCGACTTTTCTGTTTTTAGACATTATGTAACATTTTAAATGTTGAAACATACAGTTTTAAATAATTAGCACATAAATTGCAATGCAGAAATTTAACATGCTTTTCATGGTAATAGTAAGTTATAACATTCTTTTTGAATCTCTTCGTGGAAAATGTGATGATTTTTTTTCATAACAAAACAATATTTGATGAAAATTTTCCGCCTTTGGATTCACACAAAATAAGGGAAATAACGCCACATTTGAAGAAATACTTCAAGGGACTGAACCTGAAAAAAAAATATAACACTTTTTTTTTAATGCTAGGACTACCATCTGAATGGGTATCATGCTATAGCAAATAAGTTCCTCCTTCGCCAGTAGGTGCTAACCTTCTGTTACGGAGTAATTTTTTTCTGTTTTTTGACTCATATTATTGGTTTTGGATTACTTAAATTCATCTAAAAACTCTACTAGTGAAATTGTTCATAGCAACTTACAGTACTTCTACAAGTTTGGTAAGTTATCAAGTAAATATATAATTTTCTTACTTAGTAGGCTAACTGTCTTGACAGCTTTCGATACGTTCAGTAACTTTAAAGTTAAGAATCATACAGAATTCTTTGCCTTTGGTGAGAAAATGCACTCAGCCTCTTGTGATCTTGCCAATAAGAAATTGCCATTGCCAGCCGAAATAATAGTAGATACCCTTTTTTTTAAATATTAATTTCGTTATATTATCTTTTTATGTCATGAATTTTACTTTGAATAATTTAAAATAACGTGATTAATTTATTGTATTCTTAGTTTTACATGTTTTGAAAAAATAGTTCCAAATTTAACATGACTACATGTAGACGTGTATATACTGATACATGCTAGTTATTATCTCTTTTGACTATATAAACACCATGTACATATTTTATCATTACTTTAATTCTCTCATTTGTAACTTTTATTTAGGAACTGCTCATATTTTGATAATTTAAACACAATAAATTCAATATTTAATAACTGTTGTTAACTATTATTATATTTATAAAATTTATAGTAGACACAATCAGTAAGTAAGTAGGTTTCATGAGAGAGAGATGACATTTGATCTATTAATTAGTATATCTTTGAGTAGCACAAACTTCAAAAAGTTAAAGAAATTAGGCTTTAGTCAGTTTAGACAAAAGTATGCTAAGAAAATGTGTAGGTCAATAGCTGTATCAGAATGAAATTAAAAATATATATTTAGCCATAGTTACTCATGGAGTTTACTAGTTTATATAATCTTTGCTACATGTGAATATGAACAAAAAAGTTAAAAAGAAAAACCTAATTTTACATTTAGTTATAATATAAGTGCATCTATAATAATAATAGATTTTTTTTAGTAGCATAAAACACCAGATAATATTCATTAACTTATTGTCATTTATTTAAACACATTGGTGACATGTGTTAAGGCCATTCATTTATTGGTTTTAAACACACCAAGTGTTAATGAGCATTTTTATCATTGTTAAACACCTTGTCTAAGTCATTCATTTATTAGTGTTAAACACATCTGATGTCTTTAATTTTACCTTTTTTTAACACATCTAATGTTATAGCTATTCTTTTACTAGGGTTAAACACATCTTGTGTTAAATCAGTTCGTTAGTCTGTGTTTAACCTACCATTGATGCCGAATAATTTACTTCTATCTATACTGCTTTGTAAGTTATAAAATAAAGTCTCTTTTGTAAATGACTAATTAGAAGAGTGTATTAAACATATCTTAGAACATCACTTAACATTTTTTATATGCCACGGAACTCCTTTAGAGAAATTAAATACTGGATATAGTTTAGTTCTCTATGTTTCTGTTTATTTTGACAACTTATTATAAAGGATAAGTGACCTTTTGTCATGTTTTTTTTTTATTTCTCTTCTGCGACACACTTTCTTACTTTCGGATTGCTAATGACCAAGCTAAGTTTGTGGGAGTTGCCATAATTTTCAGTCAAAAATTATCAGTTAAAATAGATAAGAAATTTGTCTGTGTTGAATTGCGAAACTTTTTCTACTAGAATTATTTTTAATTTCCCTCTCTTTATTTCTTCATTACATGTAAAAAAAAGGGACATTTATTTATTGGCCACTTTGGGGAAACACCAACAATTTCTTTAATATTAGCATGCTTTCCTTTTCTCATACAAGCACTGGTCACTGTGTGTGTGTTTCTAAGATATATATTTGTATCATTTATCCTAACACAGTTTTGAAAAATGACATTTGTATAACACAAAACTTAAAAAAAAAATTATAGAAAGTGTTCTTGTTTAAGATTTACAGTACTCCTTATCATTAGTTTATCCATTCAAGCCAGGTATGGCTCACTGGGTTGCTGTCATAATTATCATCATCCATTCAAATCACCATACAGCATGAGTCCTTGGTTTAAACCATCCTCACATTTCTAGCTATTAAAATTTATCTCATCTTTAGTACCGAGCACCATTATGAAACATTATCTTATTAACCATCAATATTTATGTTACGTTGAATTATGGATAGGCATAGTAAAAAATTTTCATAGTAACACGAGATCACTGTATTAACAGATTGGAGGGGGGGGGGGAGGGAATCTATAATGTTGACGAGTGATCTCAGAAACGGGCGTCAGCTGGATTTGACGACTGTTTAACAAGCTAAATTATCATTAACTTGACATTAATGGTTTGCTCCCATACAGTCGTTGTGTGTAGGGTGTATGTGTGTTTGTGTGTGTAAACTACGATATTGATTGGTCATTACACCTTGTTTTCGTTTTTAATTTTTTTTTTTGTTGAAAGAAGTCTTAGCTATGTTTTTAAAATGCTTTAAAAAATATCAAGTGTCATGTATCTATTGCATGTAGGCGAGTTGTTATTCGCTTTATCAGAATGCAAGACTGGTTGTATGTAGGCTACACATTAGGTAAGCATTACATAAGTTGTACATATATTATATGGTTTTCAGTTGACCTGTCGGTAGTAAATGTTTATTGTAGCCAATGCTCATCGGCGAATTCCATACACGTTATGTGCTGTAAATTGAATTTACAGTGGTCCACATGCTTTAATAGTGACTTTCAGCCAATCGAAGCATTGCTAGCATGCATTCGTAAAAATTTCATTTTTTTTTCGTAACCTTCACGCACCTGCATCGCCAGATACTCTGAGATACTAATATGTATGTCAGTTACTCTTTATACACGTTCGTGTTCCTCTTTCTTGTCACACTTGTGTTACTTGTATAAAGGTGACGTTTCTTATTTAAGCATTTTTTTTTAAATAACAACGTGGTTTTGGGTGAATTACGATGATAAAAACTAGTTGCTTGTTTTTAATGTTTTTTTTAAAAAAAAACAACTAAATCAGTGGGGGCATGAACACCAGGTCAGAGCAATACAATCAATTCACGTACCTCTATAAGCTTTTAGTAGAATACATGTTGTGATGGTATAGGCATAATGTTCGCATTCACCAGAGTCGCAGCCGCTGACAACTCTTGACACTAAGGGCCTCACCGCCCACCTGATCCTAGCCACCCAGCTCTTTGCTGCATGTGAATTTAAGAAAAAAAAATTGTTTCCGAAGCGTGAGCTGCCGAACTCGCGCACACAGCTTGCCGAACGCGCGCGCACACACCCCAGAGAACGCGCGCGCACACACCCCAGCGAACGCGCGTACATTCATGACAACAAATCCTACAAATGTTTCGATCAATAGGCCTTTGAACTATTCATTGAAACCAATATCTTACGCCGCACGCAGCCTTTGAAAAATAGAGCCAACATTGATTTTGGGCACCCCCCCCCCCCCACCCTCACCCCCATCCCATTGTGGTGGACACGCTTGCATTCACATTGTACTGTAGCTCTCTAGAAAAGAAAACCTTAAGTTACTATTTCTTCATTGAATTACTTTGATGTAATCTTTTATCATTTGTGTGCGCCTCCCCCGGTCCTAACCCTTCTTTCGAAAGCTCAGATTCTCTTATTTTTAAAAAAAAAATGATGACAATCGCTTCTCCCACGCAACTCGTGGATATCTTGTCCTCCAGTGCACCCCCCATCCCCTCAAGTCTCTTCTCCCTCGAGTCTCCCCCCTCCCTTAAGTCTCTTCTCCCTCGAGTCTCTCCCCCCTCAAGTCTCTTCTCCCTCTATCTTTTTTTTTCTCTTTAAATCCCTTTAGACTCAAATCTAACTGAACCCCCCCCCCCCCCTCTCCTCCTCTTTCCTCCCAAGCCTGTTTTCTAATCTGGAAACCCCACTCACCTCCCCGGTAAAGTATATTGTAATGTTTAGGCACGTCACTACTTGTTAATCTCGGTCTCCTCAATAAATTGATTCCAGGAGCAGGGCACTCCATCTGTAAGTTATGAGCCCGCGGGCGACCCCATTTATTAGAGGTTGAGGTTATTTTTTTTTTATACCCCCGGGTGAATGTGACTGATCAGAACTAAAAAAAAAAAATCGAAATGAAAACGTCACGTTTCAAGCCGCTGGTTACATCCCCCCCCCCCCATCCCTCACATCCTTTTCCATTTCCCATTACGTTTTTTTTCCATTTACTTAGACTTAGAAAATGATTTGGATATTGACTTTACAGTTGTCCAGATTCTTTGATTGTGACTTCTAGCCAATCGAAGCATACATTCGTAAGAATTTCATTATTTTCGGGACCTATGCGCACTTCCATTGCCAGATATTATTATTATGCATGTCCGTGCCTCGTTGTACGCATTCGTATTTTGTTTTTCTTCTTCTTGTCACACTTGTATGACGATCCTACATCACTGAGATGTGGTACACTGCAGTGATGGGATGATGCCAAATTTACCGATTGGGATACAGTTACCGATTCATCTCTTTACTACCAACAACGACACAATGGCTGATTCTCCCTCTAAAGTAAAAGTGTTTATATAAAGTGCTAAAAAAAAAAAACAGGTTGGATTGCGGCCCATTTAATCGAATGAGAAATCGGAAAATGGGTTAAATTTCCCCGACGCCGATTCTAATACATGTACATTGTACCCCTTAAAAGCTTGATGTCCCTGATTCTATACAATGGTCCCATAACTAGTAGTTAGGAATGGTAATTAGCCTCATATCGAGTTTTGTTTCATTAATGCATCCTAGTTGAATAATCTGTGTAAACTGTACATGTCAAACTACTATGACCAATGCATACGTAGAATTAATGTGTCGAGCCACCGTTTGTGTTTTAAAAAAAACAACTGAGTTTCTTGACACGAGTCTGAAATTTGAGTTTGTGATCTGTTTGTTCTTACGTCTGTGAACTCCAGACAAACATTAGGTGTCTACGTGTGTGTGTGTGTGGGGGGGGAATGGGAGGAACTGTGTTTTGCTTTCTCAAACTCTGGTTGCGAGGTTGTCGAGACGTCCAGATGCCGGGGGTCTCTATGACATGGCAGGTTTTGTCAGCCAACGGCAGGACACCTTGCCTGGAAATGCATTTGTAATTGTCGTCTTAAGCAGATTCGTGGAGGGAGGGCCACTCTTTGCCCCCCGGTGAGATTTGTAGACACAGCCTTCGAATTTCCCTGCGGTGGCCGTACTTCCTCCCTTCCATCCAAAAAAGACTTCCCATTGTCAGCACCGGTGTGTGTGTGTGTGTGTGTGTGTGGTGTTTATTAGGCCATAGTGCTGGTTGGGCTACATGGTATGGCTAAATATTTGGTCATTAAACGTTTAGTCCTGGATACTGAGCGATTCCATCTCCGCTCAGACAATTTGTCCACTGCAGTATTTCGCCCTTTTTTAGCTGTAAAGAAGGAAAAAAAAACAACCAACAATCAACAAGTGCTGGAACAAGTTGAAAAATGCCGACCAGAGAGCGGCTCGAAGAGCACACGGGCTCATTGCGTCATGTATTGTTTCATTAAATAAGGTGCTTGAACTGTAATGTGTTTGGATTGCGGTCAAAGTCTGAGGAATGCGGAGAATATCTGTTTATTCTTGGGGAACGGAGGGGGGGGGGTTAGGTATTGTATTTTTGCGCTGTAAATAGTTTGCTTGGTCCTTGAATTCGTCCCCCCTGTCTCGGGGTATGTGTGTGTGTGTGTGTGTGATGTATTAGTTATTGTACGCACGTAACGCACCACTAAATTTTTTATTTTACCTGGATCTATTCTTAGTCTCATCCTTCACAACCCGACCTTTGGCCTGCTTTATTTTCCCCTTTTATTTACTTCTTACATTCGAATGGTCAGTTTGTCAGGAAACTTCTTGTGACTTTGGGAAAAAAAAACAACAACTTGGTAAGAATGAGATGTCACGGCTACATAAAACACAAACTTCTTCTACGTAAGGAACATCTTCGGTGTTTTGTTTTATGTCTTATCTTCCCGTTTGGCATTAATTCCTGCAGGAATGGAAGAGAAGGGTGGGGTTGGGGGGGGGGTGTAGAAGAAAGGAATCTTGTGTGAGTGGTGGTGGGAGGAATGAGGGGAGGTATTGACTTCCTCCCTTAGTCTAGTTCCACATGACGATCAATAGTCAATCTATTTTTTGTGTGTGTTCTTTCTTCTGTTTCTCTGGCGACTATTTCTCTACACTGTCTCGAGTTACACATCTCATACACTTGTTAGTTCCGTGGCTTGCAACAAGATGTTCTTTCGGCAAATACCCGGTGCATCATGCGACTACTGTGTTTTTAAAAAAAATAAGCATCATTATTTCTGGCCTGTGACATGTGTTCCTGCCACCCTGGTTGGCATGCTTCTGTTTGATAGCACGTTTATTGGTCTCAGCGTCGACTGTTAACTTCATACGCGCATGTCTCAATAGTTCGATGACATTTGCATTTTTAACATTTATAGCCGATACTAGGGTCTGAGAGTTGTGTGTGTGTGTGTGTGTGTTTGTTTGTTTAGCGTTATTGAACTTTTTTTTATTCCCATTCCAAAGTTTGAACAGAAATGTTTGTTGAAATATCAACCACCAATCAGCGATCATCTTGCCAGGCGGATATAATATATATGGCGCATGCTCCAGACGGATCGTTGTTATATAATCTAATCATGTATTACATTTTTTTTGAAGTTGTGTAATTCTAGTAGACTTCAAGCAAACAGGCTCATGGGGGGGGGCGGAGAGAAGGTTTTGGGGGGGGGTATAAATGTCGACTTTACCCAGTTTTGATGCAAATGTATGGATTGACACGAACATTGGTGGGTGATCTGTCAAAATTTAGTCTCTTTTCGGTCCCAGATGTAGTTCCGTGTAAACTTACGATATCCTTAATTTCAGGCCCTAAAACTATACTCTTTTCTTAAAAATGGTGTAAAAACTCAAATGCAGTACATCTATTTTCTGTCGTAAAATATAGTTAGTTTAAGCAAACATTTCTCACCACAGTGATTCTGAAACTTTTTGCGCAATCCATTTATTATATTAAACAAGCAAAAATTAAGCCTGTAAAAACAGGACGTTTAAGGAGCATTTTCATGTATAAATAGAGAGGGAAGTAAGTCATGTTTAATAACTGTTACAAAAATAAATAATGATTACACCCCTTTGTTTAGCTTATAATCTATATATAATATATAAGCCCCTTAGGAACCCTGCAGCCCGGCCCTGCGAAATGAACTTTTGATGTACATATGGCAGGCCAAGACCTACAAAATGATATATACATCATGGGTCTAGGACTTATGGTTGCTGAGATATAGGGCGCTCCTTTGTTAATATAGCTTATATTGTAAAAAACGGTATTTAATAAGCCCCCTTTTTCGGCCCTCAGAGGTCAGATCGCGAAATGGACTTTTGATGCACACATGGCAGGCCAAGACCTACAAAATGATATATACATCATGGGTCTAGGACTTATGGTTGTTGAGATCTAGGGTGATGACGGACAGACAGACAGACAAAACGGGGACAATAGAGCTTTTTTTTTTCGAAAATGCTCTAAAAAAAGGCTATGGTTAAAACACCCATTATAAGGTTAGCGACTTCATTCAAGTTCAGCGACTTATCTCTTTGTTTGCGATGAACGTATGTTGACACCTCTTTCTTTTAGATTTTAGCTCAATTGACCCCCCCCACACCCATTGACGCAAAAGTTAATGCACACACCTCCCTTACCTGGGCCACTAGAGATTGTAACTTTCCGACTTTTTAATTAAAAAAAGATAAAACCCTGGACTTCGAGATCTACATTGTAGTAACTTGTTTTTGTGAAAACTCATTCTCCACAATATATATACATATATATATATATATATATATATATATATATATATATATATATATATATATATATATATATATATATATATATATATATATATATATTCCGTCTCACTACCAAAGCGCCACTCAAAGTACCCCATTTTTTTTTAAATGTAGGCAACTGATGTTGAACCAAATGCATATTTTCTATATTAATACATTGTGTGGGTAGAGTTTCACAGTGCCACGATTACAATCGCATTGTCTTCTGGTGACGGTAACTAAGTAAAACATTTACAGCTGATCAACGTCTTAAAGAATGTTTGGCAAGACACAGGACTCAGTTGAGCTGATGCAAGACTAAACATCTCTCCAATCGTATACAACAATCATGTGTCTATATATCTACGTGTGTTGTGTCTGAAGGCTCCGCGTTCTTTTGTCTACTAGCCGAGACGAGATTTTTATAACCCGTTATTGGCTGGATGAAATAGATTGTGTGTCGTCGTTTCCCCCCCTCTCCCACCTCCAGAATAAAACATTACCTTTGTTTAGCTAAAATTAGTGTTCAAGTTTTGAACAGGTTTTAAAAAAAATTGCTTGAGACGTATGGCTTACTTCCTTACCGTCAATTCATAACGCCCCCTCTCCCTCCCCCCCTCCCTCCTGGCCGTCTTATATGAACTAGGGCGGAACTACTGCTCCTGCAGTGACATAGACCCGTGTAGTTCGCCACGTATAACTTAGACACACACGTGTGATACCAACACGCTGGCATCTGGAGCATCCTGTTTCAACGCCATCCCCCACCCCCGGTCTCCAACCAAAATATCAGAAGCTGAACCTTTAAGTAGGTATATAATTGACGGGCGATCAATAGTTTACTTCCATACGGCAACCAAATTAGTTTAAACATACTGGAGTCTGTGCAAAAAATTGTTCAGTATTTTGCTTTAATTTAAAATAACACGATTCTCCCTGAACAGAGAATGGAGGCGGTGTTGCTAAGGGGCCGTTCACATTTTATATAACGACAAAAATATTACCCCCCCCCCACCCCCATATAACATTATTTAACACAAAAAACTCCCCCAATATAACGACAAAAATATTACCCCCCCATATAATATTATTTAACACAAAAAACTCCCCCAATATAACGACAAAAATATTACCCCCCCCCTCCCATATAACATTATTTAACACAAAAAACTCCCCCAATATAACGACAAAAATATTACCCCCCCATATAACATTATTTAACACAAAAAAACTCCCCCAATATAACAAAAATAAGAAATTTGCAACCCCCTCCCTCGGCGTTATATAATATGTGAACGGCCCCTAATTACTCACCCTGCCGATGAGTTTTGAGATGATGCCGTTTTTGTTCTTTCTATCCAAATACCCCGTACACCAAGCTGAACACATTACAAATTGTAATACTTAGCAATACACAAACTTTGTCAATACATTACATAAACTGTGTCAGTACATGATTACACTACATAAACTGTCTCAATACATGATTACATCACATAATACGCATAAACTGTGTCAGTACATGATTACACTACATAAGCTGTCTCTATACATGATTACATCACATAATATGTGTCAACATATGATTACAGTATATAAACTGTGTTGTATGCATACTTTCAGTACACAAACTATTTTATGTACAGCTGCAAGTTCACAACACATCATTTTCAAAATATAACAGTGAAGGGATATTTGCTATGAATAAAACTGCAGTTACTAAAAAATTTATCGAGCCGTTTAAACATGTTTAAAGATTTATTATTATTTTTTTTTAAATTCAAGATATTCTGTGGTTATTTAAAAACATGAATTCAAAATACCTCTGGTCACATATGGTTCGATGTCTCAAGAGATTTAAAGTTATTCAGACACATTTGACATGGATGGAGTATGCAAGTACCTAAATACATTTTTAAAAGCGTTCTCCCACTGACCCGTGTAAACACATGAGCTACGAAAGCGCACATCTATACCAGAGGTGTGCGGATCTTGAAATTTAGCGTTCGCGTCCGTCCGCGGATTTCTATCAATGATCCGCGTCCGCAGAATCATCTTACAACATTGGTCCGCAGTCAGTCCGCGCGTCCGCATTACTGAAATTTAGTTGTTTAAATTACTTGAATTTTTTTTATGGTAACGCTAAAGAAGATCCGCGTCAGTCCGCGAGTCCGCAACTTAACCATACGAAGCGTCCGCTGTCAGTCCGCGGATTCGGAAAAGTCTGCGGATCTGCGTCCGCAAGCGGACGCGTCCGCTGTCCGCTCATAGAGATCTATACCTATTTATAACTTTCTTTGTATCATCTTAAACATTTTTCTCATTATTAAATATTTTTTTTTGTGGTCATAGTGTACGGAATAACAGGGATAGTTGTGGCCAAGAAATTTACACCCGACATTGTGTATTGTATTACGTATTGCTATATCTACTTAAACAATCCGGATTTAAAATTTATATGAATTCAATTGTTGTAGGTTCGATTTTTTTAAAATCAAATTTCCATTTTTTTTTGTTTTTTTACTTTCAGTTCGAGATAATTGCTTTGAAATATACAAATTGCTTTGAAATACACCTATTTATATTTTGTCTTTAGAGTACTTGTCTAAAGCTTATACAAATCACCAATGTGAGCAGTGGAATGCTTCTGCCTGGTCAGGTCGAGGTGGTGGCCGTGGTCAGGCTTTGAATGACCATGATATGTCAGCCACCCATCCACATTATCAAAATAAAAATGTCTAAACTTTAAGCCTTTTGCCTGTCTCTCGTAAGATTGCTTTTGCTGGCCCATCGGGCGTTGTGTCCGCTTCTGGCTGACCACATCTGAAGCTGTAATTATACAATCTGTCCGCAACCTCCCAGTTTTTTTCCCCCTCTCCCTTTAACTGCATGCCTTCTCTGACGTCATCCGCACTGGGCATCGTGGTCAAATTACAGACGGCAGCAATCATGCTGTGAATAATGAGAGTGTATACTTTTTTTTTTTTTAATTTCTTCCCCTTACCTTTATGTTGCACCCGAAATCCGAAGCGTTTAATTTCCTTTTGGCTTTCTCCTTCATATCGTCTTGTATTGTGGAGGCTCTCAAACTTTTCCGCGACTGTAACCCAAAGGGGTGCGAAAGTATGTCCGCTGGTACTCCTCATACGTATGTTCGCGAGGAAATGTATACATTTTCAAAAAAAAAATATGTGCTATTACCTTTCTAATGAGATACTTGGGCTGCTAAAATGGCAACCTTCTTAAAGTCTTGGTTGTGTTAAGCAAAAATTATATGTCGCTGCGGACCCCCTTCAGAAGTTTCCCCCGCTCCCCTTTGGGTACCCGGACCACCTGATGAGAACCGCGGTTGTATTGCGAAAACCGTTGATGTCACTTGTGCACAACTTGATTTATGTTGTTTTTTTTAATGTATTTTTTTTCTGTTTTCTTTGTGTGCTGATAATAACGAATCTTACGAATTTGGCGGGGAGGAAGAGAAGTTATGAGTATCAACGAACACGTAACAATAGTTACACATGAAGTTTTTTTTTTTTTAATTGAAATTTCAATCAGTGACTCATCTGAATTGGGAATAGGAAATCTCGGAACTTATTGTCGCAGGGCTTCTTAAACTTTTGTAATTCACGGCCCCATTTATGATTGCGAGTTTCTTGACGACCCCATACAAATATAAAAGAAAAATAAATTAATATTTTTTGATGATTTATTTATTAGGTTAAATTGTATTTTTATCTCTTGCGACCCCAGAATTTTGCGACCCATAGTTTAAGAAGCCCTGTCGTAGAGTAACTAGAAGCGCATAATTTTTTACCCAATTTTCGATTTCTCATCCGATTCAGAAGTTACCACTCCCTCCCTAAATCTAACACGTGTTGGAGTGTTTCATAATTATAGTCCGTCATTTTTACAAATCGGAATCATAAATCGAATCGGAATCGGGGAATACTCGGGGAACTGTGTCGAGTCCGTTACAAATGTTGGCATTGTCCCATCAATAATTTCTTACGTTGGATTTATTTCATACTGCTCTTGAATATATCACACACTATCCGAGTGGGAATGAATTTGGTTGCCACACAACTTCATTTTGTTTTATTTTGCTGGAAATTGTTCATTCGTTGTGACTTTTCCCGATCGTGTTTATAGTTTATATTAATGGATTAATATCCCCCCCCCCGATCACTTCTCCGTGTGTCTCCCTCCATCGTCCCGTCTCTTCCCACTGATATCCCCATTTTGCTTATTTTCACATGTCCAGGTCATTTCATAAACGCGGAATAGTCTGGAAGTTGTTCAGGGGCAACAGTTTTGACGTATCGACTTTACGTACACCCCCCGCCCCTCTCCTCTTTTCCATTTTTCTACTTACAGATGAAACGTAATCTTGTTATCGTGATGCAATGTAGCCATAATGTGTGTGACGTTCTGTCCATAGGAACGTCATCCAGACACAGCACTGTAGCTTTAGTGCTTGTAACGTACCGTCTGTAGGAACGTCATATATATACTCAGCGAACTTCTCAGCGTTTAACATAACACTTGAAGACACACTGAAGTAATTTTTTCTGTAACATTTATGACGTTGATTCAATCACGCTTATCATTGCTTTTTTTTTTCAATAACAATATTTCAAGTGCTGTATAGGTTGCTTTATATAAAGTTAACGATTTTGTGTGTGTTTGCGGATTGTATCAAATTGGAATCTAGACTAAATGCATATTTTTACCTATTGTTTATTTATGAATGTCCTGTGAACTGCATTACAAGTTGTATTTGTTATTTTATTTTAATGAAAGTAAAAATTGAAATTAAAACAAAAAAAATTTGGATACATTTTTTTCCAAAAAAAAAAAAAAGATTAGACTAAACACCAATAGAGCCCTTCTTAAGAACTCGAGTTCGAATCTTAGATAATTTCAACTGTAGGTATGAGATGAAATCTGTTAAATCTTATAAAATACTAATGAGGCTTTTCTTATGGTGCCCTTCTTTCGTCCCCACCATAGCCAATAGTGCGATGGCCATGCAGTCGGCACGGTAGATATAGCGGGGACTTAAACCATGACCTAAAAATCCGGTCGACAGTCGAGCACTTCACCACACGACCATCCGTTCAACTGGTTCGTAGAACAGTCAATTTTCGTCTCACATCTACGTGTTCTTTTGGAATTTTTAACTATGGGCAGTTGTCACAGAATGTGACTAATCTGTCGAAACCATCCCCTTACTCCAACCCTTAACGTAGTAGTATTACTAACGTTAAGATGTATATTAAGCCATGTAGAATAATATATAGTTCCCCACCCGTTTCACCCCCCCCCCCGTAATTGCGTCATAGACCAGGTGTTCAGCGGAACCTCCGCCGACGAACCCCAGTAGCGGTTAACAGAAACACGTTACTTTCCACGCGGGGAAGTTTCCCTGGTCACTCGGCCCTGGTCAATTGCCGACAAAGGGATGGAGGTCCAGTTACTATTGTCTTTGTCTGCATGGCGTACTTCTCTCCCCCCCCCCATCTAGGCTCCACCCCCTAATTTGAAAGTTTGAATGAAGCAGATATTATATTTGATTGGCTAAGGGTCACGTGTGAAAAGCGATGTGGGGGGAATGAAAGATAGATTCAAGACATTCGACCGGTGAGCCGAGTCGGAGAGAGTCGATTGGTGAATAGTCTCTGAGTGAGAGAAAGAGAGACATAAAGAGACAGAGAGAGAAATTGAGAGAGAGATCTAGAGTGAACACGTCCTTCAATTTATTCATGGTTTTATATTGGGTTACCTCTTCTGCTGTATCTTTTTGGATTACCTTTGCTTTATTTGAAAGGCCACCAGAGCCCTGTTACGGACTGGTGCCTCTCTGTAAATAAATATTTGATTGTTGTCACACGACACTTGTAGGATTGATCATCGTGACTGGTTTTACGTCTAATTGTTGGTGAGACTGTGTGTGTGGCGGAAACGAAAAATACCCTCATACCACTAGCAACCCTCAAAGGGGACCTCAACATCTGGGGACCCTTCTCGGGATCTTCAACATCTGGGGTCTCGCTCCGGGATCCTCAACATCTGGGAGGCTCGTCTCGGGATCGAACCTTCACCTGAAGTAGTATTCTGCACTAACCAGGCGGGGCCGAAGCTGATTCAACAATAGACTCGGGGGGCTTAATCTCTGCCACAACTCTCCAACAGGCCAGTTCTTCATCAGACTTAGCCGGTTTGAAACGTGAGTAACAAACGCTACGTTCACTCACGTGTATCGTCGGAGAGAACCAGAAGTCTACAATTCTCCAACAGGCCAGTTCCTCATCAGACTTGGCCGGCTTGATACGTGAGTAATAAACGCTACGTTCACTCACGTGTATCGTCGGAGAGAACCAGAAGTCTACAATTCTTCGTAGGCCAGTCATCCAGTGGACTCGGCCGGTTTGAAACAGGAGCAGTAAGTGCCACGCTTACTCACATCGTCCGAGGAAAGTACAGACGAAGTCAACAAGACAGTAAAAGAAAAAGCCGCACTGTTATCGGCGAATAAATAACATTTAGACTCTAGACTTTATGCATGTGTGTAAGATTGTGTACGGTGGAAGATATTTCATATTCTGTTGAAAGGAGGGAGGAAGCGTCAAGGTAAGCCATTTTAATACACTTCTTTGATTGTGATCATTAGTGAGTGCTCTGACTGCGTGTTAAGCTGCACGGCGAGCTTTGTCTGGGTTAACCGTTACTCATCTTAGGCTTGTATTAACGTCACCAACCATGAAGTCCATGGAGGAGTACGTGCAGTACTTCATAGGCCTGGGGTGCGACGTTAACACTGCCATAAAGCACGCTAAATGCGAAAGGGATAGAGAGGTGGAAGAGGCTAGACTAGAACGAGAAGCAGAAGCTGAACGTGCAAAACATGATAAAGAGGTAGAAGTAGCCAGAATAACTGCCGATCAGAATAGAGAAGCCGAACGCGCAAAACACGACAGAGAGCTTGAGTTAGCTAAAATAGCTGCCGAGCAGGAGGCGGTTAAAGTAGCAGCAGATAAAGAGGTGGCCCTAGCACGGTTAGAGAGGGAAGTGGGGCCGGCAAGCCCAACCCCAGGCAGTCAGTCAACGACATCCTCCAAACCCAAACTCCCCAAACTTGACGAGACGGACAATATAGACGCCTACATTCGTAGGTTTGAAAGATACGCTCTGTCCGCGGGTTGGGAACGACATGAGTGGGCCCCCTGCTTGACATCACTGCTCACGGGACGGGCCCTGACGACAGCTACCCGCTTGACGGCTGACGAGTCGAATGACTTTGACTCATTGAAGGCTGCCCTCCTAAAGTCATACGACTATACGGAGGAAAGCTTTAGACGAAAGTTTAGGGGGGCCCATTTAGAAAGAGGGGAGACCTACCCCCTATTCGGTGCACGTCTAGCCGACCTCCTGACGAGGTGGGTTGACGCTCAGTGGGACAGAGCATAGCTTTGATGGTGTGATGGACCTACTGCTCAGGGAGCAGTTGATGGACGGGGCCCCTAGTGGGCTACAGGTGGTCCTGAAGGAGCGTAAGCCAGGGACATGGGACGAGATGCTCACCTTGGCCGAAAACTACAGGGAAGCTCATGTGGGCAAAGGGGTAGAACCCATGAGGTGGGGCCCTCGAAGGGAAACAACCTACAGGGAACCCCATACTGTACCCTTTAAAAAGGAGGGACCTAAACCAGAGGCCCCTAAAGGTAATGGGAGGCCCAATGTTCCTCCTAGGCCAGACACCGGGCGCCCTTGGAGACCGAGAATGTCCTGCTTCACGTGCGGGTCACCCGAACACTGGTCGGGAAATGCCCACAGCGGAAGGTCAGTCCGATGGGGGCAGTAAGATCAGCATCCCCTCTCACCCCGCCCCAGGCCACAGCAACGTCGGATCGTGAGGGAGAACAGGTAACTGAGGTAGGGGCTGCTGTCACACATGAGGACACTTCTCCACTTTCAAAAGGGTTTGTTAACGGACAACCGGTGCAGGTCCTAAGGGATTCGGGATGCTGGGGGGTCGTGGTCCGGACCTCCTTAGTACCGATCGAGGGCAGAACTGGACGGAGGGGCCAGTTGAAGACCATTAACGGGGGCGTGTTTGAGGCCCCAGTCGTTGTGGTACAAGTAGACACGCCGTATTACGTGGGGCAGTTGGAAGCATGGGCACTAGATGAGCCCCTCTATGACCTCATTATCGGCAATATACCAGGGGCTCGACGCCCCTTTTCACCCTGACTGGGAGGGGAAATCCACTACACCCGACCCAGCGCCCCTGAACCTTTCAGAGGAAGGTCCAACTAACTGTGCGGTGATGACCAGGGAACAGGAGAGAAAACAGATGAAGCCAGTTAAACCCCTCTCCACGCCCCCGTGCCCGGCATCAGCCATTACCCCTTCTGAGTTCTACCTCCAGCAACAAAACGACCCCTCCCTTCGTAAGTTAAGGGAATGGGCAGAAAGTGGAAGGGTCAACAACCACCGGGGTCACATGCAATAAAAGGGGACCTGTTATACCGAGAGCTGGTAAGTAAAAAGGGGGAGACATCCACCCAGTTAGTGGTGCCCAAAGAGCAGAGGGGCGAGGCGATGAGAGTGGCCCATGAGATCCTTTTCGGGGGTCATCTGGGGGCAAAGAAGACCCTTGAGAGGACCCAATCTCAATTTTTTTGGCCAGGTATAGGGGGCGACGTGAATAGGTATTGTAGGTCGTGTGACCGGTGTCAGCGCACCACACCTAAAGGGAAGACTAGCAAACTACCACTAGGTACCATGCCACTCATAGATGTCCCCTTCAAACGAGTAGCAGTTGATATCGTGGGCCCCTTCGACCCCACATCAGATAGGGGAAACCGCTACATTCTGACCCTTGTAGATTACGCCACACGGTACCCCGAGGCTGTACCTCTTCGAGTTATTGATACCGAGAGGGTTGCAGAGGCCTTGGTGGAAATATTTACTCGGGTAGGGGTCCCAGAGAAAATATTGTCCGACAGAGGGAGCCAATTTACATCCCAGCTGATGGGAGAAGTATCGAGACTACTGTCTATGCGCCAGCTCTTGACCACTCCATACCACCCCCAGTGTAATGGGCTAGTCGAAAGGTTCAACGGCACTCTGAAATCAATGCTGGGGAAAATGTGTTGGGAGAGGCCCAAAGACTGGGACCGGTACCTGCCGGCCTTGTTGTTCGCTTATAGGGAGGCCCCTCAGGAAAGTCTAGGTTTTTCCCCCTTTGAGCTGCTGTATGGACGGAAGGTAAGGGGCCCCAGCCATATACTCCGTGAGCTATGGTCCAAAGAGCAGGAACCCACCGAAGTTCGGACTACCTACCAATATGTGGTCGACCTTCGTAACAAACTGGAAGAGACCTGTCAACTAGCCCAGCAAGAGTTAAGGCGAGCCAGTGAAAGGGCTCGCAAATACTTTGACCAGAAGGCTAGACTCCGAGAGTTTGCCCCAGGTGATAAGGTATTGATTCTCATGTCGGATGAGAAAAATAAATTGCTCATGCAATGGAAGGGCCCCTACCAAGTGATCAAAAGGGTGGGGCTCCTTGACTACCAGCTCCAACTACCCAAGGGGACTAAGGTTTTCCATGGGAACCTGTTAAAAGCTTACATAAGCCGGGACCCAGAGGATTTGATGGGGGGCCCTGCGAGCAAAGCGAGGTCAGTGGAAGAGGGGAGGATAGAAGGGTCAGACAGAGGCCAAGTGAAATCAAAGGGGGAAGAAAGTATTCTCGCCGCAGGGGCAATAATTGACCTGAGTGAGGAGAGCTCAGATGAAGGGGAAGTAATGCTACCAGGGCAGGGAGCAGAGACGGCCGCTGACGTGGTGATCTCCCCCCTGCTATCCGAGCCCCGGGTCAAAGAGGTAAAACAACTCTGCGACCGTTACTCGGACGTCCTGACTGATCTCCCCGGTAGGACTCACTTGGTCGAGCACGACATACGTCTGATAGACGACAAACCTGTCAGACAGCCGATGTACCCCACACCCTTTGCGGTCAAACAGTCCATTGAGAGGGAAATTGAGGACATGCTTAGACTGGGGGTCATCGAGAGGTCCCAGTCTCCTTACTCCTCCCCAGTGGTGTTAGTGAAGAAAAAGGATGGTACGTATAGGTTCTGCGTAGATTATCGGAAGTTGAACAAACTCACGGTTTTCGACGCGGAACCCCTCCCAAACCTAGAAGCCTTGCTAGCTGAGGTAGCCCAGGACGGGACAACGTACCTGTCAAAGATAGACCTCAGTAAAGGGTACTGGCAGGTTCCCCTTAGCGACCGGGCACGTGAAATGACCGCCTTCCAAACCGCCGCGGGCCACTTTCAATGGCGGGTGATGCCGTTCGGTCTGGTCACCGCCCCGGCCACATTTTCACGCCTTATGAGGGAGCTATTGAGGGGGCTGGGGGGCGTCGTGAACTACCTAGACGACATACTCATCTGCACACAAACCTGGGAGGAACACCTTAAGTCCTAGAACAAGTATTTAGCAGACTGCGTAATGCGGGGCTCACAGCCCGACCGGTTAAGTGTATGCTTGGGGGCGAGGGCGTCGACTTCCTGGGTTATCGTTTGGGTGGTGGTGGTATAAAACCCGGTCAGGGAAAAGTGAAAGAACTCCACACCAAAGACCAAAACTCAGGTCCGGGCCCTGATGGTGCTCATAGGCTACTATCGGCGGTTCGTCCCGAACTTTGCCGCTGTGACGGCCCCTCTTACCGACCTGACCCGAAAGGGCTACCCCACCAACGTTACATGGACAGACAGCTGCCAGAAGGCCTTAAAGACTGTACAATCCCTTCTAAGTAGTGACCCCCTCCTCCGACTGCCGGACTTCACACGCCGGTTCATCTTAAGGACCGATGCCTCGGCCACTGGGCTGGGGGCCGTGGTACTCCAGGAGTTCCCGGATGGTAAGTTCCCCATAACTTACATCAGCCGCAAACTGACCGAGAGGGAAAAGAAGTATGCCACCATAGAACGCGAGGGCCTAGCTATTGTGTGGGCAACCAAAAAGTTAGAAAGGTTCTTATACGGCACTGAATTCACCCTCGAAACCGACCATAGACCCCTCCTCTTTATCTCGGAGAGCAAAACGAAGAACGATCGGGTAATGCGGTGGGCACAGCATCAAAGGAAAGGATAATGTAGGGGCAGATTTGATGAGTCGGTGCCCAGCATAACTAGTCGACGGCTACATGTCGGTTTGAGCTCACTCACAAAGGGCCACTCTTGGAGAGGTTATTGGATGGCTTGCCTAGAGTGAGTGAATGTCGGGTGAATGTAGTTATGTCATTTATATTATTCATTTATGCATGGTTTCCTCTCTATTCCAGGTTTAATGTTGTAACGCTGTTGTATCTATCGATGTAAAGTCATCCCCTCAAAGGGAGACTATCTTGCTTACCCTATTACGTATCCAGTACCGCCATGTAGGCTTACTGATACGATTAATTTTGTTTTAAGTGCCACCTTTCGGAAGAAAGGGTGCTCACTATTTTCTTTTTATTTATCTCTGGACCAACTTGTTTTGGCCAGACCTTATATCCGGCTGGCACCATCATGCTATACGCCGCTGTAATTGTTCTATTTTATTTTTGGGTTATTTAAGTATGTATGTTTTTACCCACTGGTCCTATCCATTATGTTGTGGTCAGGGTTACTAAGATAAGTTGTCTTTTTATGTTATTCCAGTTTGACCCTCCATTCGTTTTGGGCATTGGTTTGTTTTATAATTTTACTTATGTTATGTGATGGCCTCACCTACTACGGTGTCGTCACCCCTATGGTTTCGAGTGGGGTGGGTGTGATGTCACAGGTTGTGACTAATCTGTCGAAACCATCCCCTTACTCCAACCCTTAACGTAGTAGTATTACTAACGTTAAGATGTATATTAAACCATGTAGAATAATATAACGTTCCCCACCCGTTTCACCCCCTCCCCGTAATTGCGTCATAGACCAGGTGTTCAGCGGAACCTCCGCCGACGAACCCCAGTAGCGGTTAACAGAAACACGTTACTTTCCACGCGGGGA
Source organism: Bulinus truncatus (assembly GCA_021962125.1). NCBI lineage: Eukaryota > Metazoa > Mollusca > Gastropoda > Planorbidae > Bulinus > Bulinus truncatus. Next base: position 1,535,997 of record JAGDYQ010000213.1, on the reverse strand, counting down.
AGTTTCCCTGGTCACTCGGCCCTGGTCAATTGCCGACAAAGGGATGGAGGTCCAGTTACTATTGTCTTTGTCTGCATGGCGTACTTCTCTCCCCCCCCCCCCATCTAGGCTCCACCCCCTAATTTGAAAGTTTGAATGAAGCAGATATTATTTTTGATTTGCTAAGGGTCACGTGTGAAAAGCGATGTGGGGGGAATGAAAGATAGATTCAAGACATTCGACCGGTGAGCCGAGTCAGAGAGAGTCGATTGGTGAATAGTCTCTGAGTGAGAGAAAGAGAGACATAGAGAGAGAGAGAGAGAGAAATTGAGAGAGAGATCTAGAGTGAACACGTCCTTCAATTTATTCATGATTTTATATTGGATTACCTCTTCTGCTGTATCTTTTTGGATTACCTTTGCTTTATTTGAAAGGCCACCAGAGCCCTGTTACGGACTGGTGCCTCTCTGTAAATAAATATTTGATTGTTGTCACACGACACTTGTTGGATTGATCATCGTGACTGGTTTTACGTCTAATTGTTGGTGAGACTGTGTGTGTGGAGGAAACGAAAAATACAAATACGAGTCAACCTTTGGGTCAGCCCTCATACCACTAGCAACAAGCCAGAGATACCCTCAAAGGGGACCTCAACATCTGGGGACCCTTCTCGGGATCTTCAACATCTGGGGTCTCGCTCCGGGATCCTCAACAGCAGTACATTCTTTACCGTATTTATAGTTGGTTGATAATCATTAGATCTGGTATTGCCAGTACACTTGCAAAGCATAAGAAAAAAAAAATGAAATGAATACTTGTGAATTAATGTTATTGTCTTCATATATGTTTTTTTTTTGTGTGATTTTATTTTATCACAAATCTTTACGCAGGGTGAGGAATCAAATGAACAGCACTCTAAATCGAAGCTCAATGTAGAAGTGGCCTGCTGTTGTCTTGAACATTTAAACGGTGCATAGAAAAAGAAAAATTGTTGCTGCTCTCACACGCAAATAACGAAATACATTTAAAACTCTATAATTAGATGAGATTTCATATTATGTAGTGTATTTAACCTGCAACAGCAGATTTTGTATTTTTTTTTTGAAGCTATTTGATGAGATTAAATATTGACTCTTTGGCCATAATCATCGGGTTCCACGAATGCGTGGAAACAAAATGGCGATGGTGACGTCAGACTTTCACGTCCTATTGAAATGTTTGGTTTCATATTATCATAAGGGTCGTGCTGAGGCACTGTCTGTCGCTTCACCCCCCCCCGGGGTCTCCCACCCCCGTCTCCCTCCCCGCCCGCGTCTTGCAAATTTTCTCAGCTTCCCTTCACATTCACAGAGCCAGAAAACACGAGACACTGACAGGTCTGAAAGCTTTGCTCCTCAGTTTTAAGGTGAGAGGATGAATCTCCTAATTGATTCCACATCCTTGTGATTGACACTTCTGACTGGCACCGCGTCTTAGATTAGACAAAGGTTTTAACGCAAAGAGCAGCATCGGTATATTTATACACACACTGAGCTATATTAATTTAAGAAAGTAAAACACCAATAATCCCTTTTGTTTTAAGTTTTCTCGCGCTTGCGAGTGTGTGTGTGTGTGTGTGTTTGCTGTCTCTTTTACTTTCATAAAGTTATATAGTTCGGTGCTAGTTTACTGTAGCTTTATTTCTTTTTTTTTTTGGACTCCTTGAAATATCGAACTACCATTATCTATTGACAGGCAATATTTACGGACACACATATAAACTGTACATTAAAATAGCACATTTTATGGTGTGTGTGTGTTTTTTTTTAAATAAAATTTTCTCCATGTTTGTCCCTGTTCGACGGGTACACTTTACTCATAGTCGATTTTTCTACTATTTTCTTATCCACAATGGCCACTACTGATTGCCCAGACTTCTTATCCGGTCTCGTACTCCGGCAGTATTCAGTTTCTGTTAGGCGCTGACAGGCATTCTATGAACATAAGGTCTCGTGCGTCTGGGCTGGTGTTTTCGTTTCTCGTTAAAATATGTGATACCTTATGTAGGTCATGGTACAGTCCAAATCAGACCGGTAGGCATGTACACACACATCACACCGCGTGCTGGCCTCAACCTGGAGTTTAAGCCTTGTTGTTTACACCTTGAATGTGAGTATTCCGTCCATGCGGTATTCATTATATGCACTTAAAGGGGGTGGGGGTGTAAGTTATGACTTTCTATAGCAGGGGGCGTTCACTGACCTTTTCGAGTCAGAACATCTGCTAGTTTTCTGATATTTTATTTTATTTATTTATTTATTTTTTTTATCGGAAGTGAAAGTAGGGGCTGTATTGCTGACTCATCATTGTTCAACTGTGACAGAAGTCGTAAATCTTGTTCTGAAGTTTGCAATCATTAATACTATTACATTAATATTAGCGCATTATTTTCATATATTTTCTGACGGGGCGTTGGTAGGGTGGGTGTGGGGTGTAATCATTTATACCCATGATTCACTGGTTTTTTTTTTTCACTCATGTAATTTAGAAAAGCGGTTCTCAACCCTTTATCCTAACGGGTTCTAAAATATGTCCGCCTGTACCCCTCACACCTCCTTATAACTTCTTTGTTGTATGAAACGAAAAAAGTATATGTCTCTGTGTACCCCCTACATAAGCTTTCCCGTACCCCTTGGCGTACGCACGCGTACCACCGGTTGAGAACCGCGTGTTTAGAAGCTAGCAATAGTAACTTTGATATTTTTCCTATTTGCATGTGGTTTAGTTGTAAAAAAAAAAATTACTTCCATACAGACTGAAACTTACAAGTGAGGCGTTTCCTTATAGGTCAAATGCTGTGATTTTGTTGTTGATATATTTAAAGAAAAATACCCCCCCCTCCCCATTTTCTTTGGTAAATTAAGAACATTTGTGTATAAATATGTTGGTTACCGGTGACGCGGCCACCTGCCCCCCCCATCCCATCCCCGATCCTTGTACTGTGTAATGAACAACTTGTCCTACCCTCAACCAATTCATCATGTCCTGTCTTGCCGTCTTCCTTTACCACCCCCGAGCACTGCCGACAGAATGACGAGGAAGGAAAAAAAAAGCTTGTAAGTTCTATAATGTCACTATTTAGCTATTTTGTTTAATGAGAGATACAGACTGAAATATTACATCTGTTCTAATGGCATCTATTTCCCATCAACCGGTGGTCTGGTAATTTTAATAAATCTCGCTATACAACATTCATTAAATCTCCCATTCGATGAAACGGTTCGCGATAAGATATCATTACATTGATTGATATAATGGAAACGCTGGCCGATCGATGATGCCTTAATTTTAAGTCCACATCTGGACGGCTAAATTAACGAGCAGTTTGAAATTCCCTCCTTGCTGAACAAGTACAATGATTTTGTGTGAATATTTTTTTAAGCCTTAGGAAACTTGGGGTGTGTGTGTGGGGGGGGGGTGAGGTTCCATATTAAGATCTAACTACGCCTCTATCGCTGGCACCAGTGTCCATCCATCAGTCTTGCCTGACACAATTTGACCCCAATTTTTGTCATTTTAATTGTAAAGAGAGTGTGGCGAAAAGGGGATAAAAAGAGAGGATGCCCTTGCAATCTTCCATGTAATATTGGGTAAGTAGGGAGGGGACATACGCAAACTCACACATCTCTCTATAGACCAAACTCACACATGTCTCTATAGACCAAACTCACACATCTCTCTATAGACCAAACTCACACATCTCTCTATAGACCAAACTCACACATCTCTCTTTAGACCAAACTCACACATGTCTCTATAGACCAAACTCACACATGTCTCTATAGACCAAACTCACACATCTCTCTATAGACCAAACTCACACATCTCTCTATAGACCAAACTCACACATCTCTCTATAGACCAAACTCACACATGTCTCTATAGACCAAACTCACACATCTCTCTATAGACCAAACTCACACATTTCTCTATAGACCAAACTCACACATCTCTCTATAGGCCAAACTTACACATGTCTCTATAGACCAAACTCACACATCTCTCTATAGACCAAACTCACACATTTCTCTATAGACCAAACTCACACATCTCTCTATAGACCAAACTCACACATCTCTCTATAGGCCAAACTCACACATCTCTCTTTAGACCAAACTAACACATCTCTCTATAGACCAAACTTACACATCTCTCTATCCACCAAACTCACACATTTCTCTATAGACCAAACTCACACATTTCTCTATAGACCAAACTCACACATTTCTCTATAGACCAAACTAACACATCTCTCTATAGACCAAACTTACACATCTCTCTATCCACCAAACTCACACATTTCTCTATAGACCAAACTCACACATCTCTCTATAGACCAAACTCACACATTTCTCTATAGACCAAACTCACACATCTCTCTATAGAACAAACTCACACATCTCTCTGTAGACCAAACTCATGCATCTCTCTATTGACCAAATGCTTTTTATACAAAAGCTTTGAGTGACGTGGGGTGGTCCTCCTTGCATCATTTCTTGAATAGCTATCACGTCTATTGAAATCATATCAATGGGATATCCTGTATCGAAATACACATGACCACGCCTTTTTTTGTATATTATATAATACACATTTTGCGGTTTCCTATCGATTCATTGATTTCTTATAGTTTGTCAACTCATTTGAACAAAAAAAAAGAGAGAGAGAGAGATGAGCGAATCAGGAAAGGATGGCATTAAATCTCAGGGAGGGGAGCATCACTGTATTTGTTATTGTTGTTTCTGTCAGTTATGCTGTTGTTGTTGTTTCTGTCAGTTATGGCTGTTGTTGTTTCTGTCAGTTATGGCTGTTGTTGCTGCTGCAGTTGCTGTGATAAGAAGTTACTTGTTATGTAAACATACTGTTGACTAAATGAATGACACAGTGAAAGTAGTTCTGTCAGTGTCTGTGCTAAATATGGGTGTTGAACATGGAGTGGGTGGGTGGGGGGGGGAGTCTAATCTTCACATACTCTGAAGCAATCATACTGACCAACACACACACACACACACAGACACACACTCTCTCACACATACAGGGGCAATACTTAATTATTTAGTGTTGTAATGGGACACTCACACATACAGGGGGCGGTACTTAATTATTTAGTGTTGTAATGGGACACTCACACACACACATATATACACAACATTTCTGTGGTCAGGCAGTAGTCAACTCCCCCCCCCCCTAACATTCAGAAAGCAGCATTGAAGTCCATCTGGTTTGGGTGGTGGAAAGGGAAGGTGGGGGGGGGGGGTTAGTGAGAGTGTAAGGGACCTCGCTTAATTGCATAGGTTGACCATCTAGCCGCTCCAGTTTCTCCCTCTGGTTTGTGGCCCTGTCAAAAAGGAGACCATCAGCCACGTCCCGACTCTCCCCATTAATTGTAAGCTGTCCCCCCCCCCTTTCCCGACTTCCTGTAGTGTAGGATTACCATGTCAAACAGAAGCACTTCAAGCTTCGTAGACAAATTAGCACATGAAAGTTTTTTTTTTAGTAATGGTAAGTAGTGTCATTTTTTCCCCACTCCCTCCCCCTTGCCATTCTACTCACTCGGAATGTTACTACGCTGGCCAATTAACAGCAAGCAGCTGATTGGTCGAAATGTTTCCCAAAATAAACCCTCGCCTGGCATTGTCTCAGAATAGGGATTTAGAAATCTGAGAAATTCATTTATTTTCCTTCCTTTTTATTTTGTCAAGTTCCAACCAGCTCTCTCTCCGTCGGTTTATATATATAGTACGACAATAAAAGATCCTTCTGTCACTTTCCAATTATTTTTTGTTTTTTAAAAGGGGCCATTAAAAATCCGTTGACACCTTTATTTTTATTATGTGTTTTGTTTTTAATGGCTCATGTCAGGATTTGGAGTGCAGTGCCTAACCTAGGGATTTGGGGGCCCCGGGGGCTTGACCTCTTTGGGGGCCCCAGCATTTGGACATTCGACACCATGACATAATGTAAACAAATGTTTGGGGCCCCCTCAAGCTGGGGCCCGGGTGACTTTCGAATTTGAGACCCGCTCCCCCACCCTAGGTACGCCTCTGATAAATGAATTGATATCAGCTTCAGACCATGGCGGTTACGTACACAGTTGATCACTATTTGGGTCCATTTGGATCATCACTCAATCACTGTTATGATAAGAGGACTTTTTAATCTACATGTTTGCGTGCGTTTGTTGATTATTTTTTTGTTTGTGTTTCAATACATGTAAATCGGTAGTTAGGAGAAATAATGATGGATGTGCGCTGAGCTATGGAGGATCACCCAAAAATAGGTTTGACTTAATGCACCAAAAAATTAAGTCACTCGAGGTGCCAAAAATTCATCTCGCCCTACTTGTACTCGCAGAGAGCGGAATCTATTCAATACTAATTCATTTCCAAAATGCAGTTATTTAAAACTAAAAAAAAAAAGGTTGTATAAAAAAAATAAATTTGATACTCCGAACCAATGTTCCCTCTAAGGTGCGGTAAGAAGTGAGTAAAATATTTTGTCTATGAGCGAGATTTTGTTTGAGGCCAAAATTTGTGAGCGATTTAAGCGATGTCGTCCGTCGGAGTGAGCGATCGTACGTGTAGTATGAGTGACGCTCTGAATTCGTGTGAGCGATCGCTCACGCGCTCAGCTTAGAGGTAACATTGCTCCGAACCCCCCCCTCCCCACCCCCAACCGCACACCTTTTTGTTACAGCTCGTCACCTGCCTGTCCTGAGTTCACAGCTCTGTCACGTGATGTATGGTTTAACAAATAGGCTGAAACATAACTTGAAACCGCACAGCCTCTCACCACACAACGCTTTTTGTTAGTCAACATCTGTAGCAATTTATCAATTTATAAGTAGTGTTGTTTTCGTCGACGAAAACTAAAACTAAAACCTTCGTTAACGAAAATGTTGACTTTTTCGTCAACGAGAACTAAAACTAAAACTAAAATTAGCAGCAAGACTAAAACTAGATGAAAACTAAATCTGGTAGACAAAAGACTGAATAAAAACTGAAACTAAAACTCCCCAACGAAATGAAAACTAAAATCCCCATTTATCGTTCTTTTCCGGTACTGCGGTCTGCGGGCGAACCATCTATTCTATTATTATGACCTAGGTCCTAGGACATATCTAATTTCTTTATGATAGTGTGTGACTTATAATGTGACAATGGAGTGAATGGACTCAGTCTCCGTACACTGAGCTGTCATCTCTGTGTCTACTATTATTATGCTCCAATCTGTTCCAACAATTGGTCATGAACAATGATGTTATTTGTTATTGGTGTTTACAAGACTAAAACGAAAAGTGAAACTAAAATGAATAAGACGAAAACTAAAACTAGACTAAAACTAAAATTATTACTGAAGAAACGAAATAAAAACTGAAACTAAAATAGGACCTGGGACTAAAACAACACTACCTATAAGCACACATTCACGGCGTCATACAACACGTGCCTATAACACCGCTTAAATCACACGGTCATCTTTACATTAAAAGACATCCAGAAATTTAGAATGATGTACATCAATAGCGTTTCACCCACCATGGCATCCTAACGCAAGGGCTCCACCAGGGCTTACGCCCAGAGAGATATGGGCTCAATAATATCGGGGCCCATTCCCGTTTGACAGATGAAATCTCATTTTTCAGAATGGTTTTTGTTGAGGGCCCTAACACACTGGTTGGCTGTTGAGTCCATAATTCGAAAAGACGGGGCTGTGCTCTCAGCACTCATTTACGGCACTTCTCAAACGCACATTGCATAAGTCGAACCACTTACCTTTCTAACTTCACACACTAGACATGCACAACTGCATATATATATATGTTGTAACAGCATACACGTACAGTCACATAACCTTGTTTATGTATTTTCTAATAACTTCACATAATGATATACTGTAAACCCTAACCGATTACACTTCTCACCTCTCACACCGTATTTCCACACAGCCTCTCCCACAGATTATACACTGTTTGCCCTCTCACTGTTCCAGGCGATGCTCTAGAAGAGATGATAGCAGTAAGGTCTCACGTGAGCTGCTCACTGGCTTCCACTCGGCAGACAGTGTCTTGTCGATCTCTCACATACCCTCACCATGGTGACCTTTCACGACATAAACATTAGCAAATAACTCATTGTTATGATTCTCTCTCTCTCTTCCCCCCTCCCCCCCTTCCCACCAACTACAATACATTATTTGGGGGACTCATTTGACCCCCGAACTTTATCATGTCTTGCTGGTGAAGCATGTTCTCAAACACTGACGGGAGGTTTTGTAAAGGCAATGAGTCGGAGTTCAAATCTGACGATGGAATAGTTTCCGTCATCTTCTCTACACCTGTAAGATATTTTTTAAAAAAATAAAAAAAAGAAGTTTTTGTTTATTTTTCATGCCTGTTTATTTGGGCAGCGTTAGATTTTTTTGTATTATTCGGCACACGCACAGACACACACACACATAAATATAACTTCTATAATACGTACTTGTGTACTTGTTCGTCTATTGGATTGCTCCGTCAACTTATCAGTTGCAAAGTGGCGTTAAGTTAGATGAGTTTGTCGTTAGCCTGAAAAAAAAAAAGCAACTATTATATCTTATAGCCAGAAGTTGAGATCTTGTAAACATAAATGATCTCTCCATTACACAGACTCACTTTGTCACGCTATTGATCAGATTGACAGAACTGTGGATAGGTAAACCAGGCGACAGCGTAGGGTCCTCACTGCTATAGGGCCTAACTTCCAGAACATATTTCTATGAAATCTGAGGCCATGTGGGCCCCCGAAAAAAAAGTTATTTTAGCACAGTGTCCTCCAGTGATCTCAAAAATCTCTGCCTAGGGCTCCAGTCAACCTAAGAACGGCACTGCAGATAAGGCTAGCAGTTGATTTGTGTCAACCATACTTTGCGTGTATGAATCGTCCTTTATTAGTGATTTATTTAGTTTATCCATATTGTTTGCGACTGGTTTGCCCGTTGTTGGAAATAGCCTAAAACGAAGCCGCTGTAGAGCGCACATCTGCAGATATCTTCATCTGCTCCCCCGGTGGCGCCACCCATTTCCTGAATTCTTTCTTCCTACAACACCCCGTTGTTGTATAATGCGAATTTCTTAGTAGATCATCCCCATCCCCGGCCTTGCCCTTTCTAGATCCTACCAGCAAAACAAAAACATTGTGTCTTATCTGATTCATTTAGCCGTACGTTCTGGTCTTTGTCCACCCTTGTCTCCGAAGTCAGACCGTAGATAACAAATATAAGTCTACAATTATGCTAGGTCCGATAGAACCGTACACACATCACTGACTTCCATTTATCTGCCGTGAAAACACCAGCATCAACAATAACAGAAGTTTCGTGAGAATCCACATGAGCTATTCCTACGCCGAACGTGTGTGTGTGTGTGGGCGGGGTAAAGTATTTCTGTTAACCCCTTCATTAAGACAGTTAATGCATCCCACACTTTCGCGCCTTATCTCTTTCTTCCATCTGTGACACAAGTTCCATTCAGTTTTGTATCTCTCTACCTCCCCACCCTGTCCATTCTCCTCCCACCCTACCCCAAACTTTTTGTAATCTTCCGCGATCGTTAAAGGGGGAAAAAAAAGGGGGTGAAGTGTGTTTACTACAGTGTAAATGCTGGCTAAGATATGGAATAGCCTCCCTTTGTCTAGTCAATACAAGGCTCTGGGTGTTCTAGCTCCCTCCACCCCACCCCACAAACCACCGCCTTCTCGAAAAGCCAACTTGGTTTATTTGTTTACATCTTGGAGTTGTAGTACACTTCCACATTTTCCAACCTTTGAACTTGCATTACAAATTTCCGGCATTTAATCTTTCAGTTGTGTACGAAGCTGTAACATTTGTTGACAAATAAACGTCGGACACACGCAGCGTGTGGCTGCTATATAATATAGTCTGTCTCGTGACTTTGATGTTTATTAATTGAGGCAGTGATGGGTGAGGGAGGGGGGTGGCACTAGACCAGGGGTGTGCTCGCTTTTTTGATCGTGTGCCACAGTGGGTTCTTAAATTTGATTGAAAGGTCAGCCCAATCACCATTGAATGAATTGTTTAAATAATAGAAGTCATCCTAATATTTAAACATGAAACTCTGTATATGTGGGTAAAGTGGTTGTTCTATAGAAATATTCATCGTTGAATCAGTTTTTCATCCAAACATAAAACGAGGCTCAAGTATTACTCTTAGAATGATTTTAGATTATTAGTTTCATTTGAATTGAAAGGATTTAGATAATTTCAATGTTAACGCTGAATCGAAAGACTCTTAAAATTATTTTTGAAGCGACCTTTGGATTGTTAAAATCTTAGGCGCACATGCGTGAACTATTTCATTTATAACCAGTGACGTTATTGAAAAGTGAAATTTAAGGAACACATATCTGTTAATTGGTTGATATTGGAATAAATTTTTTTAAATGTACAAATTTACATTTTGATCAGATGTATCACTGTATGAAAATTATAATAAAACATTGGTATCTGAGACATTGTTATTTGGATACATGTACCAACATATGCATGGATTACAAACGTTGCTATTTGAAAGTTCTTTGAATATCTGTATATATATCTTTTTTGAATCCGATCCATTATATTTAGAATGTCGTCATTCCCCCCACAAATTTTAAATGAGTATACGTCGCTGTCGTACAAGTGACTTAGAGAAATAATTATGGCGGTGCCCTGACTTCGATACGTGTGCTTCCTCTATGTCTAAGGCACTTGAGCGAAGCGTGTCAAACGATTGGGTCTCTCTCTCTCTCTCTCTCAGTGTATTAGTGTGTGATTATTGAATTATAATTTGAAAAAAAAAACTCAACGTATTTAGTTTAATTATACATTTTAAATATTGAAAAAGATAAAAAAAAATACACCTCATAATACAAAATAATAGAATAATTTAGGTTGTGTCAATTTTCTTTACAGTAGAAAGAATTTTCAAAAAGGATAATTTTTTTGTCTTTCAATAAGATGAATGACTTGATTAAAAAAAATATACCAGCTTAATCTCTAGTTACAGAAGTTTAATTAGTCGTATTAGTGCAGTGGTGGCGAACCTTTTTTGAGGCTGCGTGCCCAAAATTCAACCAAAGAAACACTGTGACTTATTCTTAGCAAAATAGTACGAACGCTCCAATTAAAATTAAAGGAAGTAATATTTTAGTTGCGAGCTGACTGATGAGCCTCTGCATGCCGACTATGGTTCGCCGCCACTGTATTAGAATATTCAGAAATGACAAGCCTTACACTATCTAATTTGCATCTAATATATCGTTTCTTGACTCGGGGGGGGGGTCTGTGAAGTCTACCACAAAGTAATACAGAGGTAAAGGTGACTTTTATCCACCCATGCTAAGTACTGGTCTATTTACTGGTATACATCACATGTAAACATTATAACGTAAAAAGTTTTTGGTTGCGGGCCGGATCGTACAGCTCCGTCTTGACCCACGGGTCGTACATTGCCCCATTTCGCTCTACACAAACGGTTTATGTGTTTAAAGCAGAGGTGGGCAAAATACTGACCACAGAGTATTTAAAATACCAAATACTAAAATACCCCAGGATAAGTATTTTAAATACCAAAATACAAAATACTTTTCAATAGGGTTCAAAATACTAAAATACAAAATACGTATTTTAAAATACTTTTATTCAAATACAAATATTTGGTTTTATCGTCCATCACTGCATTCACTGGATATTTTATACACCAACATCAATGTAACTATAAGTATCACCATGTTCAATGTTTACTGTGACAGCAGCTACAATATACATAAAAAATCAACTGAAAATTATCTCCAAAAAAACTTTAATAACAAACATTGCTTCATGTTTTGCAATAAAAAGTTGTTCATACAATTTCACAATATAATTTTATGATTTGCTTTCAATAGTAATTGTTGCTGAAAATTTTCGTCGGTCATACATGCCCTCTTTTTATTCAATACCATCCCTGCATACGAAAAAAGCCGTTCAACTGGTGCAGAGGATGGTATGCCAGTGTTGTATTTCAAAAACAATTTTTTGACAGTAGGGTACTTATGCAAAATTTCAAGCGAGGTAGACTTGTCATCAAAGTACTGGAGAATTTCCATGTCTGATATAATTTCAGTTGGTGGAGTATGTCCACTTTCAAAGGAAAAGAAATTATCATTATCCACTGGGGCTGAGGCAGGAACATTATTTTGATGAACAATGCTTGAGAGCGACTCTTGTGTCGCCTTGGCCAAAAAAAGATTTCTAACGCTTTGGACATTGTTGGCTGGCACCCATCTCAATTTGAAGAAGGGATGAGAAACAGCTGCAAAAATATACTCATTAACACTTGCATCAAGATCTACATAGCAACCAAATCGTTTGTGAATACATTGGAGCAGCCCCTTGCAAAGCGGAGCACAATAGTTTAATTGCCTGTTACACAGATCTTCTAATTTGTCTTTGATACGCAACAATGTTGGCAATAAATGACCGATAAAGCAATTTTTATCTCCCTGCAAATGATCGAGGCTATCTGCGACAGGTTTCATACATTCAATAAATTCCAGCAAGAATTTGATTTCATAGTCCTTGAAAACAGGAACCTTAAGCGCAATACACAAATCTTTCAGTTTGTCACTTGGTTTAGTGAGGTTGTAAACACTGTCATATAAGGAATTCCATCTGGTTGGGCTAGGACACATCGGTTGTGAATTCATGACGTCAAAATATTCCTCACAAGATTTTGGTGATCGAGAGCATTTGTTCCAGATTGCCGTGCACTTAGCGAAGGTTGTGTGATGGACTCGCCCATGCGGATGATTGTCTGCAACTATTTTGGCAAGATCCGTAGAAGCTATCAAGCTAAGTGTGTGACTGCTGCATCTGTGATGCTGAGGAAGAGAGGTGTGAGAAGTATCATAATCTGACTATCAGCATCATCATGGATTGATAGAGGGTTAGCCAAAATATTTCCGACATCTTCAAACTCAATATCATCATTTTCCTCAATATCATCACTCTTCTCGATTTTAACACCAAGCTGCTCAAAAGCTTTAACAAAATTTGATCCATTATCAGTTACAGTAAGGCAAACTTTGTTGGAAATGCCAAAATTTTCATGCACATCGTATAGTAATTCTGCTATACGGTCATATGTGTGACTGCCAGGAAACCTACGACAAGCTAAAGCTGCTGATTCTCTAGAAAGACTTGAGATATTTATCCAGTGAGCAGTAACACCGAGAAAACTTCGACGATTTGACGACCATAATCGGCTGTAGTACATACAAAAGTTTGCTCTGACAGAACCTGCTTCAATTTCTCGATCATTTGCAACTCCATTTCATTTAAACGCCTGCCGAGGGTCCTACGAGACATTACCACAACCTCCGTATTCATCTTACACAGTCCAGCCACTAAAGCCTTGAACTCGGGTTCTTCAACGGTTGTTTGCGGACGCATGCCCATGACGATGTATTTCGTGATCAGTTGATCCGCAGCAGCCTGAGAACTTCCACGAACAGTCTGTTCAATAGTCTGCTGCCGAGCGTGCTTTAAAGATACAGCAGATGGCGCTGCAACGGTTTTCCGTTTTCGTTCACGCACTGAACTTGAAGATGGTGCCACCTCATTACGGTAGTTATTGTAATTCTCCAAGCAATCTTTATGAAGAGTCTGTAAAAAAAATTTAAATTTCATTTAGAATTTTAAAAATGCATTTGATTCTTTCATTGTTACACATCTTCTTCGTTGAGTTCGACGGTTCAAACCGCATCTCAATCAGATTACAAATAAGCGAGATATCTGGACTACATTTTCCAGGAAATTTGCATCGATATCCGTTGATAAGTGACTGAGATATCAAGGTGATCACGAACGTGACGGACGGCCGGACGGCGTGCATGACAGCTGAGAACTGTCATGATTGTAAACCGAGTATTTGTACTTACCCGCAAGTGCTTTAGAAAATTCGATGTCGCATTCAAACTGCTACTCAAAATTCTTTCGTTTGAGCACAGACAGCATTTGGCCTTTACAGAGCCATTTTCATTCTTCACAATTGCAAAAAACTTCCCATCCAATATGGCAGGAACTGCATGACTACCAGCAAGGCGGACATCTGTTTGATTTTCATTCTCTGAAACTGATTTCACTGGATTACTTTCGCTCATTTTCACGGCGACGAAAGATAAAATATGGCAATTTCTCTTCTAGCCGGAATCAGAAAGAACCGGAACCAGAAATTACTATTTTCATTTGATAAACATTTTTGTAGCTCTACTTGTGCGCCGGTATCTAATGCTTGAAGCATCATCCGATGCAAGTAAGAAAGAACTAAAGCAGGCTGTATTATAAAAAAAGGCTATGATAATTATTATTGATAGGGTTGTAAAAGTATTTTGAAAAAGTATTTTTGAATTACTAAAATACTCTTACACAAGTGTTTAAATACCAAAATACTAAATACTTTCACACAAGTATTTAAAATACCAAATAAAATACGTATTTTATTTTGAAAATACGTATTTAAAATACTTGTATTTGAAATACTGCCCACCTCTGGTTTAAAGCTTAAACTTTGATGGAATAACTTTAACTTCTTAACCTCAATATCAACAAATAATGTTTTTTTTAACAGATTTTCAAACACATTAACGCTGTAAAGTACATGTAAAGTACATGTAAAGTACATGTAAAGTACATGTAAAGTACATGTAAAGTACATGTACATAAAAAATCCTTAAGTTATCCCCACCCCCTCCCCACCCCCCAGTCAACAGTTTTTATCCAGTGACACTTTTAATTTCCGTGTGTCAAGAAAGTTTTAACAGCTCACCAATATTGCAAGCAGTTACATCCAGCCACAACGTTTGGTCTTTATTCATTCAAAAAGGGAATAACCTTTATAGAACAACACTATTTTATTGTCTGGACCATTATTGTACCCGCCCCGCATACTTACTTAAGAGTCCCAACCATTCTCCTGATAAGATCTGCCCTTAAGTGACGTTAGTCATTTATCTTGATACTGGATCTATTATCCGAGACGAGGGGTTGACATTGTTAGAGGCACTCGTGGGTTAAAATAGAACTTAATGTTTATTGCCTACCCATTGCTATCATTTTTATTTTATTTTTAAATGACAGAATTCAATCTCCCCCCGGGGGTGGGGAAAAGGATTATGTCTCTTTTTTAAAATTATCTCGGCCCCCCCCCCCCACTTTCCCTACTCTAAGCGAACAGCCCCCACCCACCAACCTACCCTCCACACATCTTTAAAGCTTTATTCCAATGAGTGCATTGATGTTGACAAATGTACTCAGTTGTTCCATATAGATAATTAAATACATCAAATTATCCAGCCTATGTGCATGCTATAGCAATGTGTTTTTTTTTTATATATTCCACCTCTCATCGCATTTTCTCTCCCCCATCATCGAAAAAAAACTGGTGCGGACGGAGTTTTTTTTTAAACAATAAAAAAAAAAAAATCATAAACATTGTAATACAGAACCCTGTAACAGACACGACCTGCATCGTCTGACATCGTCACCTATTTACAGTAGCGTTGAATAGATATTGGGTTAGACTGCTTTCAATATTCATAACTAGAGAATATTAACTTTCTTTTTTTTTATTCACTAACATACTTCAAGCATTTGGATGCATTATTTAACATCTTCAATACTTAAAGAGTCTTAGTAATTTTTTTGTGTTTAATTTTCAGAGAAAGGACTTGAAACTCTAAGAAGATGTAAAGCGTAGAAGTTTGTTTTAACTTAAGGTTAAGTGTGCACGGTGGTACTTTGTTCAATCGGTGGTAGTCCATCTTAAACGCCACCAAAATGCTGGTATTTTACTATTTCTTGTGTCATTGTCCCGAAAGCAGTAAAGACAGGATTCCTATAAAAAACTAAAATCCATCCCGAATACGATTTTCTATTTGATTCAGAGTAAACATTCGAACCAACATCATCCTCCCCCAGTGCCCCACCCGCCCTTTCTCCGTCCCCTCCAACTAACAAACTGTAGCAAAGGACGATTGGTCAGCAGTAATAATTGGTAGTGGGTCTGGGCAAAGTTTGCAAAGTTGTGTTGTTTTTTTCTTCATTTTTTTTTTGTCTTCCGTCAACTCTCAGCTATGACACGTCCAGGCTGTGTGATATCTTGTCCGTCGGTTTAGCCATAATCATCTCTGTAGATTTTTATTGAGCTGAAAGTTTGGCTTGAATTTAAAACCCCTTTAAAAATTGTTTATATTTCCTGTCTTTTTATGTCTCCCCCCCATCCCCCCATATTATCACCCTCTCTCTCTCTGTTTTTTCCCCATCTCAGACTGTCATTAATTTTTTTTTTTAATTTATTTTTACCCCCCCCCCCGTCATCTACCCGCTAGTGTTCTATTCACTCCACTTTATTTACTTATTTTTTCCCTGTGCTGGACTCAAAATTTTGACTGATGAAGTAACGGTGCTTGATGGCGTAGGAAGTGTTTAATGAAGAGAGAGAGAATGTAGAATATAAGGGGGGGGGGTTTACAGAGGTGGGGGGGTGGTGTTGGGAATAGTCCCCATGTCATCGTAGGGAATCAACCAGTCGTATGAATATTTAATCTGCTAGTTCAGTTTCACCCTCTCCCAGGACCTGAAATCAATCAGGGAAAGAGTGTAAGTGGAGATGAAAAGGATGTGAATGGATGAGGAGGGGAGGGTGGCGGGGGAGGGGTAGGGAGAAGATGAGTTAGAGAGGTGGCCTGGGGAGTAAGTTGTCGCCCTTCGTGCTTCTTCGCGGGCGGTAAGGGGTGGAGGGCGTCTTTGGTCAGACACTTCTCCCTAAGGGAAACATACTTCATACTTTACGCATATTTTATGCTGTGCTTAAACATATATACGTTCGGGCATCACATCTACGCTCTCTCTCTCTCTCTCTCTCTCTCTCTCTCTCTCACACACACACACCCACACACACACATACGCCATAACAAATGTGTGATGTCTTATTTTCAGAAAGGATGTTTGTCGGTCTGTGTCTAGACCAGTGGAGGGCAAACTTTCTGAATCGTGGGCCACATATGGATCAGACCCTAGATAGAGGGAACTAAATGAGAAGTGTATTGCAACATTTAAATTTTGAAGCGCGGGCCCTGGTCGTCAATCATGAAGGGCCGTACCAGCTTTACCCTGCATCGACCTTTGTCAAATGTTTGTTGTTAATAAAAAAATAAACACACACACACACACACCAACAACAAGAGGAAAAAAAAAACAACCTTTTAGTTTATTCTAGGAAATTGAGAAACTAGTTAGCTCAAAACATATTTGTTTTTAAATGTTGATTATATTGTATCAATATTAGACGAATTCCGCGGTTAACAGTCCGCGTTGGTTGTTCATGATGTGAGTAGTGTCCCTTTGTTTAAGGTCCGGCTATTTTTTTTTTTGGTGTTGTTCAGTGTTGGGGTAAGTTCGATAGTAAACTCACTCTATGCAATGAGGATAATATTTATTTAATCGAAAGCGTTATTTTGTTTGTAATGGGTCGTCACTCAGAGAATATTGCCGTTTTATTTTTATAATGAATCCCTTAGATCAGTGGTCCACAACCCCGGGCCGCGGACCGGTACCGGCCCATGGAACGAAAGTTACTGGGCCGCCCAAGGAACATTAAATTATTTCCTTTTTATTTAATTACCTCGTGAATGTGCGACTTTCCATGGACGTGAAGTGATTAACGTCCCCTTTCCCTCCCCCCTCCCCCCAATTCCAGTGGGCCGCGGTGAAATTATTATCAAACGCTGACAGGTCCGCGGCGAGAAAAAGGTTGTGGACACTGCCTCAGATGATGGGGCCATCAATGTCAACTCCTTCGTATTTTTAAATGTAAACCACGCGGACAGTGGACCTATGCATTAACATCTACTCGTGTGAAAATATTCAGAGTTCAGAGAAATAATAGTAGTTGTGCGTTGTTTACTTGGCGCATTAAAATTTGTTTCTTTACCTCATCAAAAAAATTCATCTAAATTACAGGGGTAGGGTGACTTAAAAGAAAATGGGAAACATAAATCGACATATTAAGTATAATCAATAATTTCTTGTATTGTATGTCATTGTATGTAACGGCAATATGACTGTAAAAAAAAATCTTAAAGACTTGACTGAAATCGATCCTGGTTGACTGCTTATCGAGTAAACAGTGGGAGTGCAAAATGTCTATTAAATAACTTAATAATCACACGCATTATGTCACATAAGTACAGTTTTTGCTTCAAAGTTTGGGACCGAAATAACGCAAGACCTAAAAACAACTTAAAGTAGCACACACATTCTTTTGCCTCCGACACTTCGAAAAAAAAAATTAAATTTCGCAGTGCTGAATTTTTTTGTAGCGCATGGCCTCAATAAGTAGCAAAATCGCTAACAGTAGTACAATCTGGCGACATGGTATAGCTGGTATGTTTTACTGTTCCGCCCTATAGATAGCGAAACTAAAAAAAAATTAATGCCGATCCCTCCTTACATTCACAATTATTTAGATACAAAAGAATGGCGACAGTAGCTGTGTGCATTTTATAACGATTTAGAGCAGTGGTCCCCCAACCTTTTTCTCGCCACAGACCGGTCAGTGCGGGGGGGGGGGGGCTGCGAAATCTTGATTATTTCTTGTCCATGGAAAGTCGCACAATCACGAGAGAAATAAATACAAGGGCTTAATGTAATATTTCTTAGGCGGCTAATTAACATTCGTTCCACGGACCGGTACCTGTCCGCGGTCCCGGGGGTTGGGGACCACTGATTTAGAGAACCTTGTCATGAAAAAGTTGAATTGTTTGATATCAGATTTTAAAAGCGTATAATACCACTCATATTTATAGCGGCAATCCCCTCTGTCACCGCACTCGGAAATTCAATTTTAATACATTTACAAAAGCGGCGTACAAGGATCGATACACGTTTGATAGCCGGCTATTTATGTTGTTTCAACATTCTTGCTGCGAGATCAATTTTGTGTTTGAATTATATTACAGAAAAATAATAATAAAAAAAAACAGCAACGCTTGGTTTCATTTCAATCTTTTCTAGTCGATAGACGGAACTTTACAAAAAAAAAATGTGTTAAGCATTTCCATGTATTATTATTATTTCTTTACGGTACAGAATGTTAACACGACATTTGTGATTGAATATACAACTCAAACACCGCTATTTCAATGTTTGCACTGTCTCTTATTAAGATTGTTGTTCCTAACTTAGTAGTGTATCGCACAAGGTCCTGTTTGGGATTGTGGAATTAGCCAGGTCTTTCTTGTATTCGGACTTCTGGAATATATATATATATATATGTATATATATATATATATGTATATATATATATATATATATATATATATATATATACACACGCTACTTTAACATAAGGATGGTCCGTAGTCCACCCTATTGGGGGATTCATGCTTTGAAAAATGACAAGACCTCCAACATTCAGTTGAGCACCGATGGCTCAGTAATTACGAGGCTGAAAGCTTTACAAGAACGCCTCATTTAACGAGTTTGAATCTCAATGCCCCCTGGTGTCATCTCCGCCTCGTTTAGGGACGCAGTCCATGAAACTTACGTGATGTCTTAACGACTGCGGCGTCCACCGATGGTGATGGATGGACGGTGCTGCCCTCCTACAGGATACGCTTTAGATAAAGGACCAGCGTCGGATTCTACGGTGGGTGCGAAATAGGGGCCGCCTTAAGCTGGGATTATTTTGTAAAAGGCTCAAATTTTGTTTCTGCCAGTGCTGTTTAGGAAAAAGAAATAACATCTTGCACGTGCGGAATGCTCTTAGCACGAATCGGGTACCATAACATATCAAAAGATAGTTTTTCACATTTATAAAACAGAAAAAAAAATAACACACACACACACACCCTCATCAAAGTACAATTTGTATTCACACCGGTTTCATCCATCTTGTAATGTATTTTTTAATGCTAACATATTTATTTATCTTATCTAATTATCACGCCAGACATTTTGTTATTTTCAGTTCAGACAGTATCTCAAATGTTACCAGACAAGGGCGAAGCTATTTTCTATCTTCTTTTTTTTTATAAATAGATTTTTTTATTTTTAAATGAAAATTGGACCGAAGTGACAAATCCCATTTCGACCCCCCCCACCCCCTCTTCCCCGTCCAGGTCATCGATTCCTTCAGTTTTCGCCCAATGTGTGACGTCATGTAACTATAAAGTCACGTCCTGAACACAGTTGCCAGATATTTACACCGGTAACAATTGATGTTGTTATGCAATCGATGCTAAATTCTTATTTTGTTTTTAATACGTAATATTTTAATTTGCATGATCATCCACACGGGTTTTTTTTTTTAATTAATTAACGTTCCAGTCTTCATATCATTATTTTTCAAGCTGCTTTGGTTTCAAGTCGCAACCGACAGTGTAGTCATCCAAACTCCTTCAGGGGCTCCATCATGGAAATCTAGATATAGCATCAGGAAGGACAACCAATTTTTAAAAAAAAATACGGTTTAGGCTGACACACAATCAAGTGTTTAGCGTTAGTCTTCATGTTTAATAGCAGTTTTGTATATTTGGTACTTATGTTTTTATGAAATAAACACAAACGCAATTAAAGTTTGAAAACTTTTAATAACAAATTTTTTAATTTAAAATCTTTATTTTGTCAATTTAATTATTTTTCGTTTTTTCATTGGTTTTTCATGAACGGTCTCATTCAATTGCTTAACATAATTTTTAGACGAACAATTCAGAAATTTAACATAAATAAGTTCTTTTAAATTATGATAGAAATAAAAAAATAATTTCTTCAATCGGCAATGACTCATCAATTGTTACTCTATCAACAATTTAAACAATTTTTTTTTATTTGTTTGTTCTAGAAATAGTTTCAGACTACTTGCTGATCTTTTCAATGAATTGAATACTTTCCAATTTAGTAGGCAAGTAGAGAAGGTGTACTTAGATGGCTTCAATAGCCCTCCTCTGTTGACATTGTTAAAAAAAAACATCCAGCTTTTTCAATCTTAATTCGTCAATGTCTTTAAAATTTTTATCGACTAATATTTCTCTAAAGCTTTTATTTTAAAAATTATGTTATTATAGTATATATATGAAAATGTAGTAAATTGAAAGGGCTTTTTAACAATATATGTTTCAAAGTGATATTATTATGCAAGTATTTTATTATTTTTAAAAAGTTTAGATGAAAAAAATAAACAAAAATAAATAAATTAAACAATTCACAAGCACAAAGAAGAAAAAAAAATTCATTATGATTCATTTCAATAAAAGTTACTTTTTATTAAACTACATTCAATTCTCTGTGTGTAGGATATTTTTGAAGACATTATAATCAGACACAAAAGATATTTTAAAATTTCTAAAAATGATGTGTTTTAACAGAAAAAGGACCAAAAATCTGCTGGGATCAACATTGACCATGCAACAAGAAAAATTCAAAAATATAAATCTAAGGTATAAAAACTAACATTCTAATGTCTATTGATAACAACAAAGCTCAATTTCAGTATGTTTTATAACTTTGCTAAAAATATTTTACAAGATTAGTGTAACTATTATACCAGCTTATGATAATTTTTCATAGAACATTATATTTATTTATCAACTGGTCACTCTTATCTACACCCCCCATATATTTATTGTAATCCTGTAATATGGTTGGTTGGTCAACAGTAAGTTCCTAAAATGTCCCATTTACTTAGTCTGTCATTTAAATGTTCCAAATCCATTTGCATTATGCATAGTGGACATAACCGAAACAGTTTTATTGTCCCTCCATCGTACTGTCAATAACTCCCTTTCTAACTCATCTCATATCCCCTCTTTTAGATTTTTTTTCAGAGTCTTTTATATATTTCAAAGATTGGGGAATACCTTTACATGTCCTAAGAATAGTTCCACATGCTCCTACCCCTAAATTCCATAGATCTTTAGA
This sequence comes from Bulinus truncatus, assembly GCA_021962125.1. NCBI lineage: Eukaryota > Metazoa > Mollusca > Gastropoda > Planorbidae > Bulinus > Bulinus truncatus. The sequence goes on along the minus strand of JAGDYQ010000213.1, from coordinate 1,513,983 downwards.
TAATTGTATAGTAGTATAAAAATTATCGACTAATAATTTATACCCCTCTTTAGCTAAAGATTTAATTAATTTCATTACCACCCCATATGCCAATCCAAAAGGCCCATTATCCTGTTTACCTAAATATAAATGAAAATCATAAGTATACCTAGAAAGAGAATCAGCTAATACCCAAAACTTCATTCACCACTTAGTCGGCTTATCCCTTATGTACTGCCTAAAAATATATCTACCTTTATTTCTTATCATTCTTTAATCTATTGATATATCTTGGTAAGGCTGAAACAATTTTATACATTACAATCTGATAAAGTTAAAGAAAAAATGTACTTTACATAACTTGTTGGTTTTGTCTTCAGTTTGAGGATTAGACACCTTTAGAAAGCTCATTATAGATTTCAATCTATCACGAAACATAAAAGCTCTGGCCCAAAGTCCATTGTATAGTGATTTAGTAGACCAGAAGCGGTCAATGTTCTGTGCTTGAACAAGTCCAGCATACATGATAAGTCCACAGAATCTGTAGAATTCATCTGGTGTAAGATCAAACCAGCCTTGGTAAACACAAGGTTTTGTAGGTCAATAATGTCTGGCATTGCTATTATTAGTCACAAATATGAATTACTAAGTCCAAAGTAAAATAAAGTTTTAAAAATGCCACTGCATTGCAGAGTTTCCTAATGTCTTCCCTTGTTTTAGCTCCTCCGAGTTGTTGGATGCCTGGATCCCTCTCAGGTAGAAAATTCTTTGGTGGTTCTGGTAATGTGTCATTCAATGCATTCATATCATCATGCCATATGATCTGGGGGATAAAAAAAATATGTAAAGAAAACCATAAATAAAAAAAAAATTCAGCTTATTTATCGAGCTATAATTAATTATTTTATAATGATGAAAACAAAATATCATCAATACAGATATGTAAATATTATGTAAACTTCCGTTTTTTTGTTTGTTTTTTTTTTTTTTTTTGTGTTTACGAAAATCTGCTGATTGGCAATAACACAAAAATAAAACAGTAACAGTAATTCTAGCGGTAGAGAACTAAATAAATAATATTTATACATAAACCTTTATATAATAAAATATAAATCTTTATACTTTTCTCTTATTTTATAACTATTCCCACATTTTATGTTCTAAAGAATAAATGAATGAATAAATAAATAAACATAAAGATCATTAAAACAAAGTCAAAGCATGTTGGTTCAATACTTACACATGTGAGTTTGGAAGTGTTGAAAACTTTAATTAAAACAAATATTTTCAGCTTCAAAGTCATCTGAAGAAGTAATTAGCTCCCAAGTTTCATCTTTGTCACTTGAATCAAGTTTATTTTCCTCTAAATAATCAGATTCTGAGTTCATTTTATTCTGGTCGAATGACTGACAAAACGTGAACAAATCAAAATGGCGTTCGGTTCCGTCACTTGATAGCATTGTTTTATTTACGAGAAATTGTTGTTAAGATAAAAATTGACAATTATTTTTTAGTAGAAAGTATTTAGAAAGCATTTTTTAAAATAAAAATATTATACTAGACATAAAAAGTCACATTTTATTGTATGCCGTCTGTTGGGCTTTAATCCTTGCGTCAGCCTAAACCGTACACGGCTAGAATGAAATTTTGTTTGGTTGTCTATCCTGGTGTTATATCTAGATATAACATGGCTCCATGTAATAAATGAGGCAATAGTACCGGTCGGGACTCCAGCATCAGATTTGATAGTAGTTCTTAGTGGAAGATGGCCCTTCGGCAGTTTGGAGGGGGGGGGGTCTAGTCTGTTGGGGAGGGGGGAGGCATTTTAGGCTTGTTAATAATAAAATGAGTAAAACCCTTGCATACAGATTTGATACAACCATGTTTAAGCATTTCATCATTTTTTTTTCTCTTTGACCTAATGACTTTTGAGAGTAAAAAGAAGTCCCGTGGTTTGTTGTTCTGTAATTGAAACACCAAAACATTTCACTACACTCCCCCCCTCCACCCCTTTTTTTTAAAGTACCCCCCCCCTGCCCTCAGACATAATAAATAAACCAACTCGGCGTCCATTGATTTTTTTTGTCCAACTGTCAAACTCTTTGACCCGATAGTAAAAAAAAATAAAGTGTCCCAGTTTTTATCGCATGTTTTTAACGGTGCTGAGTAAAGTGACCACTGCGGTCACATAAACATGTCTGGAACTGGCCAACTTCACTGGTAAGATTCTTGAATTTTTTTTTTGTTTTCAACTTAGATATTGGCCGTATATCTGTCTCTCTGGTCGGCCCTTCCGTCCCGTCTACATAAATTCTGGGCCGCGTTCGGAACATCCAGAATGTTCACGTTGCTTAGTTTCAAGATAATGCTAGCTGTAAGAGTCTTGGGTCTAAATTTGTCATCAAGAGAGGTAACGAGATATGCACCGCTCACATACCATAAAACTCAAAAAGTGATGAAAAAAAAACCCACGGCACTTTCCATTACAACAATGATACCCCCCCACCCTTCAGGGAAGAATTTCTTTTTTTTTTTTAAATGTATGTTTTAATTATGTATCAAATTAATTGAGATGACATTCGCTTTATTCGACATACATCAACAATCACCACTTCTCCCTCATAAAACCGAATGTAATAAAAACTTTGCCCCACCCCCCACCCCCACCCCAATCCACCCTCACGTAATATCAGGTAAGTCCTATAATAGTGAGTTTATTATTAGTGACCCTCCCCTTTCTCTTCACCGAGCCATAAAGATTTAAAAAATGTCCAGATTTACCGCGAGATTTCCCCTCGACTGAATTCAAATGCCTATGTCGGACAAAAGCAACAGCTTTGTGTGAAGAAGAAGAAGAAGAAATCACGCGTCATCTGCCATTTTTATTTTTGTTTTACGCCCGCCACTTCAGGGACTAGAGAATCTTAAAGGATTGCTTGTCAAGTATACCATGACTATCTGTGCGTGTAATGTCTCGTTATGGCGGCTGAATTAATTGGCATGGACAGCTCAATTGATTTTTGTGGTTTCTTTGTTGTGGACGGCGGGATGGTGTCCTGTTGCAACGGGAGGTGGTGGGGGTCCTGCAGCAGTAGGCATTGGTGGGGACCCCATTGGACGGTGGGATGGTATCCAGCAGCAGTGAAAGGTGGTGGGGATCCCGCAGCATTGGGCAGTGGTGTGGGATCCCGCAGCAGTGGAAGGTGTGGGGATCATGCAGCAGTGGGCAGCGGTGGTATCCTGCAGCATTTCCAGTTTTCACTCCGCACCCCCACTTTCTTCTCCCTCGTATTAAAACACTGGTCGGTTGATTCGCCTTTTAAAAATGAAAATGTCCTCCATTTGTTATTATTATAATCACGTCTCTGATATGGTGATCAATAACTGTTTATGTCAAGATTTGTAATAAAATAAAGTGTAATTATGCTGGTGTCGCGGCGGCTGGCTGCTGCTGTGTTTGTGTGTGTGTGTGTGTGTGTGTGATAACAGGACGTGACAGGTGATGAAGAGATCATATCTGATGATTGTAATTAAAATGGACTGCGCGTGTCCTCGATCTCCACCCACCCCCCTCCGATTCACACACACACACACACACACACACACACACCTTTCATAATGCTACTCAACAGCAGGTTCTTATGGAGGATTACATTCACCAGGTTATTGCCGTCTTGCCCTCTTTCTCTCACATCAGTGTTTTGTGTAATACGAAATATCTGGATATGCCCTGTTTTTGACAACCTGGTTAGTACTTCTATATTTTGAGATGCAGCTGTTTTATGTGAACGTAACTCAAGTCTTTTGATTGTATTAATTGGTTGGTGGATGTATATACATTTTTTTTCTAATAATGCTACTGCTTTGTTTATGCTGTCTGTAGACTCTCCACTATAGCAGCACATTTGTCCTGAGTTAAGACAAGACACAAAGAGTAAATGAAGCTACACAATGTAAACCACGACGCGATAAAAAAAACAAACCTTCTATTTAATTATACTTGCTATTGTTTATTTTATTTCTGACGTTTGTTTACTGCCGGACTCTAAAGCGCCCTCTATTGAACCGATTGTCCGCCGAAGTGGCTGGTACATTGTCTTGTTAGCCGAGGATCATCGGGGGATCAGCGCATGCAAAGCTAGACTTTATACGCATAAGTTGACTCACGAGCCATGCATACATTGATGATTGGCCGAGAAGTTCAATCAATCATCCATAGGTAACGCACTCAGAACGTGTCCGTAGGTGGTGGGTAATTGATGCTATGAGCCGTGCTATAAAAGCAATCGTTTCATTTCGAAGCTACACACATGTTGATAATTTAACCTTGTTGAACTGGGCTGATGCTTTTTGTTGGTGAAACCTGATTTTTTTTTACGCACCACTTCCGAATTACTATTTTTAATTACCCTTGGGTGGCCCCACTCTCATGCTGACTCATACCGCCCCCCCCCCTCCAGTCTACGTTATCCTCCCTTAACTTTCCCCCAGTTAAATCCCATGAAGCCATATTGCCAATAGGACTTGTAATTTATGTTTTAACGTACTTAAGAAACCACCACTGGGAGAGTTTTGTGGTGAACGCTACGCTGTCTTCAACACAGTTGTAATCTCTGTAATCGCTGGCTTCTCTCCCTTACTGAACCTTCTCACATTTTAAAGGAGTCGACATTTTCTCTGTGACTTAATGACATAAGAATGGACAATTGAAAACAATGAAACATATAAATAGACACAGGAAAAAAAAAGGTTATTTCTGGATTGGCTTTTCTCTTTTAAATCTAGCGCTATTCTCATGATTTCATTATTGGAACATGCTTTTTTTTTTAAATCTTGTCACTGTATGGGGCAACCATTGGGCAACCAAGTTTGAGACCATTGTTAGCCGTAGAAGCTATTTCACTCCATTCTTCTACTGTGTATAATGTTGCAAAGAAAAGCTGATACAAAAAAAAAGTATATACGAAGACTAAAAGAAGTAATATGCAAAACTATTTTCACTGTGAGATAAAAGATGTGATCGTTTAAAGCTTATATTCAATGAAGAACTCGTGAACAAACGCACGCACACACAGATATGTGACGTGCTTTGGTGATTGATTCTCCAACAATAGAAGTAAGTCACAACTTGAAATTGTGAGGAAAGGGTAAAATACCAGTTTTTACCGGTTTAATGGTGACTATTACTTAGAGACTGTATGTGGCTATTACATTGAGACTCTAGGTGGGGAAAAATAGCCCCCCCCCCAACCCCACCCTTATTGAATTTCTCCATTACACTTCAAGAGTCTTTCCGCAAAGGATTGGGGGGGGGGAGGAAGTGCTTAAGGCATGTCCATGACTTGTATGAGAGATCACAGCAATGGACATAGGCCACTGGTGGGTCACGATCTGGTTTCAAAAGTTTGTTGCTAAAATTTTTCACAATTAAAAGAGAAAATTAAAAATAATTTATTCGGGTGTCGCGAGCATCAAAAGTTTGAGAGCCGCATCATTTAAAAAACCACACCTTTCATCATACGTCATATTCGAAAAAAAAAAGAAGAAGAAAAATAATGCACAAAACATTTAGGCGACTGATATACATCAAAGTAGATCGATATTTAAATAAAGAGAGAGACATTTAAAAGCTATTGAGATAATCGAAGCTCTACACATTTCATGAGTTCTCCCACTAGAGGGGGGGGCGTTATATGCTATCGCCCACTTTGGGGAATCGGTGGTTCAGTATTTACCACTGATTACAATTAGATTCGATGCTATGTTCGCAAGGATACTAAATTGATGCAGATCGACAGTATTCATTGGTTTCTGTCTTCACAGTATGGCCGTTTGGTATTTATGCTGATGACAGTATTCAGTGGTGATGACTAAGGGTGGGTACAATGGATTGCATTTTGTTCTAATGATGGTATCAGCTGATTTCGTCTTTTATCCTGTAGTATTTACCATACAATTCTTTGGAGACATTTCTTTATATTTCCTCAGCTCAGCTGGCGTCCGTTTGTGATGTAAGACAAAGTGTGAAATTTTTCACGTTGACATTTTCCAGCGGGAGATCTTCGAGTTGTTTATAACATAAATATTTGAAGTTCTCGACCCCTGACGTTTTAAAGGTGTGGTGGGGGGGGGGCGGCCATGTTATCCTTATGTAAACATTGCTTAATGGTGTGCCTCAGAGCATGCATTCACGAGCAAGGATTTTCGCACTCACACGGGTTTTACTTATATGCTCACGTCAAGGCTAGTGGCGATGCTTGCCGTTTCTCGGGATTTATTTTGGGAAGAAAAATGAAATTAACGTCCGCCAATATCTGGTCACATCGTCGTTAATAAATTGGCAAGTAGTTTATATATTGTATGCCGTTATGTATGTGATTTTGTAAAAATACAATAGTTATTTTTTATGTATTTTTTTTTTACAATACTAAATAATGCGTTTTGGTTTATTTAGATATACTGCATTCCATATTTGCACACATTTTTGTGTGGAGGATTTTAATCTTTTGACTAAAGCCATTGTTGGTGGAGAAGAGAAATAAAAGGAGTGGGGGTGCCCTGCGTAAAAATATTTTTGAGGTTTTGGGGGCCCCCGTGCCCCCATCATGAATACGACACGATAATAGTGCTTAATGATGTAATACAGATCTGCCCTGCTTCATTTAAACCACAGAACTACTTGTAATAAAGATCTGCCCTGCTTCATTTAAACCACAGAACTACTTGTAATAAAGATCTGCCCTGCTTCATTTAAACCACAGAACTACTTGTAATAAAGATCTGCCCTGCTTCATTTAAACCACAGAACTACTTGTAATAATGGTTGCAGTAGTCCTTATAGGGTGGAAACATGACAATTTAAACCAACTTTGCGATGTTCCGACACTGTGTGATGTTATTATGTGGTTTAAATAAATCATTGTAAAAAAAAAATTACCATTAGGACAGTTTTGTTAAATTTGGTTTCTTATCTCATTTCTCTCCCCCATCCCCCTCTCTTTCTATCCCTCCCCGACTTTTCTCTCTGTGTCTCTAAGCTCCAGACTTGACATTGTCATGAAAGTGACACTGGGTGTTTACATTATGATATGCAGTGAGAAGTTTATAGTTTACCTTCATCTCATTTGTCATCCGTTTTATCTCTTCAGTTTTAACCGTTCTCTGCTTCATAAGTTGTTTTTTTTTTATTTATTTATTTTTACAAAGTAAAGAGTCATAGTACAACAGACTGTGGTTTCCTTCAACTCTCATATCTCTTTAACCGCTACTCTCCAGCATGAGATAGCTTATCTTATTGACACAGTTCTAGTAAAATATTCCGTTTGTAATTATTAAATCAGTTCAGGGTCTCTTGCATTTCGTTATTATACTGTGTAATAATTGTTCCGTGGAACATATTCTCTAAACCCCCTAAATTTCTCCCCCCCCCCCCCACATATGACTCCGCGGGCCACGTTTAGCTGTTTAATCTGACCTTTGCTCCCTTCCCATCTGCTCTTGGTGCGGCCCTTCTGTCAAATTTAAGAAGCAATTTTCGTCCGCGGTTCAAAAAGAGATCCCACTGAGGTCTACCCACCTCTCCTTTTACACTTTTGCATTCCAGATATTTAAAAAAAAAGGAAAATCCAGATCTAGATATTTTTGGAGAAAACTAGATCAAATAAAATGCTAACCAATAATAGAGCAGGGTAATTTATTTTGTCATTTAGATACACAATTTGGATTTTTTTTTTGCCATATATTTTATATTTTTCAAGTAATTTCTGGATGATACTTCAAGAAAATATTTCACAGCCCTTTATTATACTCATTGCACTTTTCATCGGAAACACTCCAACATGGTAGTAAGTGGTTAATTGCCAAACATTCCTTTTGCCGGCTGATATATGTCTGTTCTTTGGTTATATATATATATATATATATATATATATATATATATATATATATATATATATATATGTGTGTGTGTGTGTGTATTTGAACTCGGTATATACTCACCTTGTGCTTATGTTTCAAATGCGTGAGCACGCATGCAACTCACAACATGTAAATAGTGTTCCGTCCACTCTTGACTCTTTGTTTAGCTCGTTCTCATCGTGTGACACGAACTTTGGTCAGTCAAGGGTATTTTAATTAAATACAATTCTGCACAAGTTTCTAAATATCCACAGACTGAATGGATTTTTTTTTCCAAATCTGTTAATTATAAAGATAATCGGTTAGTCAACAAGAAACCTCAGAACCTTTTCCCGAGTTGAATCATCTTATAGGCTTTTCCCTTCTATATTCGTTAACGACATCTACCATGTCAGAGATTTATTAGTCAATGTGAACTGGAAGTTTTAATCAAGTTTGTCATTATACTGAACTAATAGATATTATAACAGAAATATGGGGAAAAAAGATTTTTCAAGGAAAATTGATGGATTTTCGTTTATTGTGCAATAAGGTTGTGTAATATGTTTTATTTGTTAAAGGATGCATTTTTTTTGACAAACAATTAACGTGTCCACTTAACAAAGTAGCCGTGCCCTCTCCTTTCCCTACTGCACATTTCTGACCTCAGGTCACTTAGACATTTTGACGTAAATTTTTGGAATATTTTTACTGTGAAATTATGGAGAGATGAAAAGGGGGGGGGGGATAGTATTTTAGTTTATTTAGAATAGATAACAACTTACAACCAAATTTCGTGTTCTCTCTCTCTATCTATCTACCCCCCTCCCAATGAAAGTGCTGCAAGAGGCTTGGTCAATATACACGTATATGAAATAAAAATTGAATGACTTTCAGCGATCGCTCTTATGTCAGACGCCCCCACATTCAAACATCCACGTCAAACCTGCGGGAATTGAAAAAAAAAAAAACCCACCGTGTTGAGTTTTAGTTCTGCTGATGAGAGATTTACTTGTGTACTAGCACAGCATTGGGCAGAGCCAATGCAATTTTTCTTTTTGTTTTCAGTAGCATCCTGCAACTTTTTAAAAGGACTTAATTGAGTAAATGCATGGTTAGTACACATTTTTGAGTATCGAGCCCTCTTAGATTGCTATTAGACAGGGTTGTTAGTATCGAAGTATCGGTATCGGCCAATACAGTATCGGCGATACTTTTTCAGTATTGGTTGCTGTATTGCCGATCCTTTTTGTATCAAGTATTAATTTGTGTATCGCCGATACATTTTAAACGAAAAATTTTCGATACTCGATACCAATACTTTTCTGTTGCCACTATTAGCTAATTGCAGAATAACAATATCGATTTTAATAGATTGTTTTAAAAGTAATCTTCATACATTCAATCACTGCTTGTAATGATAACCATCAACCCTACCACTATTAATACCACCCACCTCCCCAACAAAAAAACTTGGATCACAAGGCTGAAGTTGAATAAACCTTATTGCTCGCCTGCAGTGCACTGAGTGCAGTTCCAACTCAACTTACTTTGCAGGATGGTGCAGCTTCAATACAGTCAGCACTCAGCAGTACAGTTTTACTGCACGGCGGCAGAACCGGCTTAATAGTAACAGTTCTGCTGAAGTAGACAGATATCTTGAAGATAACTCAACCTACCCAAGCATTAAGAAACTATATTGCTGAGTTGATCGGCTAGTGAAGGGATTGTGTGGTTAGCATAACGCCCAGCCGCCTTTACTCCCCCAGCTTAAAGTCGGGTACTATTTAAAACTGGGTGAACTTGTGGAAAAATTCCCATTGTTCTCACCGAGGATCGAACCCATGACTCTGAAGTCGACAGTCGAGTATCTACACCACTTGGCCATCCGTCAAGCACTAAAGTGTTTAGCATTAAATTTGTGCTTTGACATTGTATTTTATTGTTTTCACTTTTTTTTTTACAGATGACACATATACATATGCACATTACATATGACACACGTACATTACAGATAACACACGTACATTACATATGACACACGTACATTACAGATGACACACGTACATTACTTGAAAAACTTGTACTCATTATATTTTAAATAAAAATAGTTTGTTGTTCTCAAAAGTATCGGTATTGTATCGGTATCGATTTTGGCAATACATTTTTACTTGAGTATTTGTATTGGTATTGGCGATACTATTTTCATGAAGTATTGGTATCGGTATTGACGATACAATTTAAGAGTATTGTTAACAACCCTGCTATTAGAACATTCAGCAAAACTTTTGCTTTGTTAAATGGGGCGCATGACTTTAGGGGAACCCGACGGAGGGTGTGTGTGGGGGGGGGGCTATAATTATGTCCAGGGCCCACATAAAACATTTTATTGCGGGGAAATGTTGGAGATGCCACTTCACTAAAGAAAAATATTGGCACTGCATGTTAACAAGAGTTCATGTACATGTCAGCAGAGCCAGGATCTTTCTCCAGCATTCTGGACGCTATATACAAACGGCCACCCACTTAGCCTCCCGTGCCCCGAAATTTAGTGTTGAGAGATCACCCATTCGCGGACAACATTTCTCTGCCGTCATCTCCATCACACGTCCTATGTCCAGTGTCGCCGTGACCAGACTGTACAGCCGCCCTCGGCCATGGCAGGAGCAATCACTCTTGTCACCTACTTCCATGTACTTGTCTATCACCTGGCACTGGATCTAGACGGCCTCTTGTTGCTGTCAGACTATTAGCCCTCCCCCCCCCCCTCCTCCCCAATCCCTTTTTCCTGTCTTTTTCTCTGTGTGTGTGTGTGACTTGTTCAAGACCGAACAAGTATAGTTTCTCAGTTGCGTATAAACGGCTCAGAACTCTATAATTGTCATATCTAGCTCAACACAGTATAGCTAAATACGTTATTTCTGTCTGAAAACAAGTTAACTCAGTCATCTGTTGCCATTTCTAACAGTACAAAATTCCTATTTTTGGCCCAATGGCCTTCATATAAATATATATATATATATATATATATATATATATATATATATATATATATATGTAATTGTTTTTTTGTGCTGCATTGGCCTGGTATTAAAATATTCACTTCTCATTGTGAATTTAAAATCACTAAACCATACACTGATGGAGAAGAAAGCACTATGAAATGAGTTTATGTTAAATGCTATATATATATATATATATATATATATATATATATATATATATATAACAGCTACATAATACTACGTCATAAAAATGTGAAACAACTCGCTCCGAGAATTATAAAGATAATGTATACGAGAATTCTTATTGGCGGTTATTATTTAAAAGATCATTCCTCAGGTGAATGGTGGCGAGACTGTTGTGAGCTGTGTGAAATAAATTAGTGTTGTACTGGTAGTCAGATAACACACATTGCCATGAGGTCACTGTCAATTTTTACATTCTATCATTAAAGTATTTTCTAAGATTTAGTCGTCCAATGACGATCGAACCATCAACAGACCAATGTATAATCCTTTTGGAGGCTTAAATGTAAGCTGAATGTGAGCATGAGTGTCCTGTAACTTGGTTATTGACTTTAGGCAGGGCAGAGATGTTACGTCATCTGACTGATGAGCGTCCGCCGAGGACACAGCGGGAAAATGACCCGTGTGACGATGGTGAGCCTAAACTGCCCAACAAAGGAATTATCTCGTGACACCATAATGAATTCTTGACCCAAAAAGGCAGGCATCAGACGATGGTTTGGTAGGGGGGAGGGGGCTTATAGCTAGGGCTGCCATATTTTTTCACGGACCAACCGGGACAGTTCTGTCATTTTTACTTTAGGTTTTGGGAGGTCGGATCCGGGGGGAGGGGTATGAAAACAGTAATGTAAGAAACACTTAAAATATAGAATAGATAATCTTTGTTATTTTATTCATAATGGTACACAAACATGATATTTTTACAAAACAAAACTGTTGTCTACTTGTTGTACCACTCGTATTTTTCACTTCTGTAAATGTGTATTACTGTGTTACTTACCAAAATGTTACTGACCACACAAGAGCAGATTAATCATTCTGTTATCTAATAATTTTGCTCAATTATTTCCAAGAAACTGTGCCCTGAATCTAAACCGGGACAATTTCTACAACCGGGCGGGACACCGGGACAACCCAGTATATCCGGGGCTGTCCCGGCCAAACCGGGACGTATGGCAAGCCTACTTCTAGCCATACTATATAATAAAAAACAAAACCGAATGAAATAATTGAATTATCATGTGAAATATTTACGGAACAATTTTCGCCGAGCGGTCTGCTGACCGAGAAAGACAAAGCTCTTGCTATTCCAGTGATGTCTCTTCCCCTTCATCCCTCGGTGTGTTCTCTAGGAAACAACTCTATCTACAGAAACTAATGGCTTCAGATAATTGCATTCTCTGGTCCGCTGCTTCTTTCGAGATTATACATGAGCGTTAATTGAGCCATCTCCCATTGCCCGACACTGTATACATAATTCTCTCTCACCTCCCCCCCCCCCCCCCCCATGGTTTTATTTTTAGTCTAAGAAAATTGAAACCTTGATAATCACAACGAGCTTTGCTGATTAGCGGCTGTTGTTGCTTTTAATGAGGTAAATTAGTTGTACACTGTTTGATATAATCAGCAATCGTGGAGTAAATTGGATAAAACGGAACGAACAGGTTGTGACATTGGGTGCGGTCGGGCTCTCCTGGTCCGAAGAAAAAAAACAACAACCTTGTTAATCTCAACGAGCATTGCCGATTAGCTGGTTGTAGCTCTTTTAGCTGGTTGTAGCTATTGTAGCTGGTCGTAGCTCTTGTAACTGGTTGTAGATCTTGTAGCTGGTTGTAGCTCGTGTTACTTTTTAATGAGGTACATTTGTTTTTTTTTCTCTCTGTTTGGTACAGCCTAATCAAAAATAGTAAATTAAGTTGGGATAAAAAAAAATGACGGGCTGGTGAACTGTAGCGATGAATATAAAATCACAAAGACGACAGATATGGGGAAGGGGGGGGGGCGGAATCGACCTGAACCCTGTGTTAATCTAGGTGCATGTTAAGTGGGAGATTTGTCATCGCTTCTAGGGCTGGTAGTTTCTGACAGACTCGGCCGACTTTTGGCTTGGGGTCGCAAACTGCTTCAATTACTGACCAACGCCGGCTCATGAATATTAGATGGACGGAATGATGTGTGACAGCCAGTGAGTGGAAGCTAAACCATCTACATTAAGTGTGTGTGTGTGCTTGTGTGTGTGTGTGTGTGCCGTGTGTGTGTGTGTGTGTGCTTGTGTGTGATTTTTCCTACTCTGTATTTAACCGTTGGTTTCATTTTTTGCATACACCCTTGTAATAATCAATACATGGTTAATGCAGTAGTTATGGGGACACAGTGTAGAAAAACATAAACATAAAGCGTATCATTTTACAATGTACAATCAGTGCCGTGACTGTAGGAGAAACCCGATCAGATGAACGTTACAAGTACACCCCCGTATCCCCCGAGTCTATGTCACGTGGGTTGTGTACTCGGACTTGGCTGATGGTAATAGTGTTACATTGTATTCCCGTTGTGTGTGTGTGTGTGTGTTGTTTGTACTGGTTTTGTCCGAGCTATCCGTGAGTGGTCATTTTTTTGGTACTTCTTACTGTTCCGGCCAGAGCAGATAGGATGTTCTTGATCTGGGCTGCATCAATATTTTCTCGTCACCCGAACATTCTCTCTCCCCCCCCCCCCCCGGGCGGATGAGTGGACGTTTGAGACGCCCCAATTATAAATCTTGTACTAACAGAAACTGTGGATTGTTCTGTAATAAGAAATGGCTAGGGTAGATTGAGGGGGTGGGGGTTGGGCGGGGGTTCCTGTGAGTGGCCGTTGAAAGTATCTCGCGTGTGATGAGAAGTGTTGGGGGGGAGAGAGAGAGAGAAGTGTGTGTGAGTACATGCGTGCGTGTGTCAAACCGTTAGTCCACCAGGTCCAGGTCGGGTCACGAAGTCTGTTAGTTGTTAGTATTTCGCGTCCAATAGATTCATCTCAACCCTCCTGAAAATAATAATGACAATACATAGGAACTATTATTTAATTACCAATGGCGTGACAGTTGAGTGTGTTTTTAGTTTCACTGTGACCTTTTGGGGAGGGAAGGAGGTCATAATGTCGTGGGGAGGGGAGGGGTTGTTGTGCGATAGCTGACTTATCGGGAAATCAAACATTTCTTATATCAATCCATTACTTTCACTAGTGGAAGAAAGAAAAAAAAGTTGGAACCCCGTGGGAATGTCTAGTGTCTCCGGGTCCCTAACAATGTGAGTCCTCCCAATGGTCGTACATGTCATACAAGTCGTTCATACACAACAGAAAAATAAAAATTAATGCTCAGCTATTTTTTTTTTATCTTAGACTAACATTTACCCCAACTTTCATCAGATACAGAATCACCAATAATGACTACGTTCAGTTTTACTGATAGATTTAATGACCTTTCAGATATCATGCATCGCAAACATTGCTTTGCTCATATAAGAATATACAACAGACCTATATTCATATAACAGACTTCAGGGATCCCTTACCTCTTTTTGTATAATAGACTTCAGGGATCCCTTACCTCTTTTTGTATAATAGACTTCAGGGATCCCTTACCTCTATTTGTATAACAGAATTCAGGGATCCCTTACCTCTATTTGTATAACAGACTTAATGGATCCCTTACCTCTATTTGTATAACAGACTTCAGGGATCCCTTACCTCTATTTGTATAACAGACTTCAGGGATCCCTTACCTCTATTTGTAAAACAGACTTCAGGGATCCCATTCCTGTAATTATTAAACAAAGCCCTCATTACCTGGGCCGACTATTGGAAATATTTTTTCCTTGACCGATTACTATTGTTTATTATTTATCTATATAAATAAAAATGTACGTAATCAGCTCCTGCCACCCTTCCCCATATAACATATTAAAACTAAAACCTACCCCGCCCCTCCCCCCACCCATGCCTTACGTTATACGTGAACGGCCCCAAGATAACATTGTTGAATAGTTGTATTTAGCTAAATATTTTCCACCCGGCACTTGAAAGTTTATTGATCCCGTTGTATACAGATGTCATAGGTCTCCTATTTCAAGCTTGATATCATCCCGAAATCGATTTCATTAACGCCTTTACAAAACTGTTTCAAATCATTCATGCTTTTGAGCTCTCGGATTGCAAGCCAGGTCCGTTAGAGTTAGACGTGTGTAGTCGCCTGTTATAATTATCCTAAAAATCTCATACATGTTTTGGTTCGTGGTTTTTTTTTTTTCAGATCCGTTTTTAAAAATCTTCTCAGCAGTTTTTGGATTTAGGTTTTGTTTACTGGTTATCATCGTTAGGCGACTGATTGTTGCATGAACGATTAGTTTGTTTTTTTGTTGCTTAACATTGCGTCTTTAGTTTTTTTTATTGGCAATCGTAGAGTGCATAGTGAACTCTACAAATTGAGGAGATCGAGTTCACAAACGTATGATATAATGGCAACGTAGAGTCGCTTTTATCGATCTTATTACGAATTTGACCCGACATATTTTTTCTACTGTCTCTTGTGTATATTTATTGTTCTGAAATTGTATCCATGTGCTTGCAGCATGCACTGTTGGCTCATGCCTACGTCCGCTCATGTCTCCGTGGATCGCATTCACAATTGCAACCAAACCTTCTGCTGATATGTTTCAAACAATTCTCTCTGAAAGTCCCCCGTCGCTTAAAGATATTCAATCGTTGTTTGTTTGTTTGTTTGTTTAAATGTCGGCTAGTTATAGTTCTATAACAGGGTTGGCCTCGCGTGAGTTGGTCGAAATCATGTTTGTCATCTAGTAAAAAAAACAGAACAAAGAGTCACAACATTCTCAGTTGGCCGAGATACAGTGATGAGCTAACAGAAACACAAACTGATTCAATTGGAGCTGCGCTTAAACCATTCTCAATTGGCCGAGATACAGTGATGAGCTAACAGAAACACAAACTGATTCAATTGGAGCTGCGCTTAAACCATTCTCAGTTGGCCGAGATACAGTGATGAGCTAACAGAAACACAAACTGATTCAATTGATGCTGCGCTTATAACATAGAGCCCCCCCCCCTCCTTGCGGCAGTGAGAGCCGACATTCTGCCACGGCTGTACTGTTAGGTCAGTCAACTTAACTCGGCTGTTCAATCGTTTATGTCCACATCAACGCTTGTGTGTCCCTGTCCAGGTATACAGAGTTCACGGTTGATATTTTATTTATATCCGTGGGGGTGGGGCTCTCCCTGTTCTTGAAACAATCAATCGATATGAATGAAGGTCATGTTGATTGCAGTGGAGAATATAATTTTTTTAAAGACATATATGGTTAAAGACCTGTTTGAGTTTTCCCGGGGGGTAGGGGGTGCTGTTTGACATTGTTCAAAACTGAACATTAGACTGGTTTGGGAAACGTCGACATAAGACTTTACACAGAAAGAAACGTTTGTTCTCTTTTGGGTATGACAGGTCAAATGGTGCCCCATATATGCCCCGAGATTCGCGTGCTGCCCTTTGTTGAGCTTAGAGCAGCTCCCAGTGAGTCAGCGTGTCTATCATCTCATCACTAGATCTTGTTTAATTGGCTATGTTGAGGTACTTTGAAGGATTTTTTTTTTTTACAATCTGACCATACAATAGAGTGAGTCTCTCGTCGACCTCTTGCGTGTCCACTCCTGATATAGGTCTGTACGTATATACTATGTTAACACACGTTCTGTCATTGCTAGATATGGAGAGGGGAGCTTGCGTGCGATGTTATCTCCCATTTGTTTACTAGCAGCGTCCCACCCCCTTAACCCCCCTATCCAAACCCATATCGTATTCTAGTTAATTCGTATGATTGATTGACCGATTTATATGTTTACATTCTTCGTCAGTTTTAAATGTAAGGTTTGGGCTGCACTGTACATAAAGTTAATTCTCATATTTCATATTCAATGTTTTTTTTTCAAATTTCCAAGACGGTATGGTGTAAAGCTTCTAATATCGTACATTTCAGAATATGATTTACATGTAAAATATTATTACACGTGAAATGTTATTCATTCATATGCAGGCCTGTGTACAGTTTTTTTTTATATTCGTACCATTGCATTCTCTATAGTGCAGTGGCTCTCAAAAGTGTGAGTCGGCGCGACCCATTGATGGGTCACGGGCAAATGTTAGATACAACACTTAAAGAGTGTCTATATTCATGTCGTAATACACACTCAAACACGCACACACACACACACACACATACATACATATATATATATATATATATATATATATATATATATATATATATATATATAGTCATTGATACTGATTAATGTTTTCGATTTATTTTTTCAATGTAGGTTGGTCTCAAAAAAAAAAGTGGGTTTCGAAGCGTCATAGTTTGAGAACCACTGTTATAGTATTCAATTTTTCCCCCTCTAACAATTTACGTATTATTTTTTTTTTTTAAATCTCTATCTCCCCCCCCTTTCCCCCCCCCCCCTCAACCCAGCTTTATAAGCTATAGCTATACAGTATCGACTGTATGTTAATAAATAACATGCCTATACACTGGCCACAAAGACTTGTATTGCGTCATTTTTATCTGGAGATAAAAAAAAAACTAACTCGTGTAGTCTGTACTTCAGGCTCTATGAAGACTTTGATAAATCACCAGCTTGTCTGTAACACATGCATCTCTCTTTGAAGTCATCTCATCTCCCCTCCCCCGCACCCCCCCCCCCACCACCACCACTGCTGGCTCAAGTTGGCTCGATTGATTTGACGGTTTTATTTTATTTATATTTTTTTTTTTATGTCGCTGCCATTTTATTTTCACTGAACGAGTAAATCGTTCATATCCCTTTCTCTAAACTTTTTTTTTTTTTTTAATTTTTCCCCTTCTTCTTCTTTTTCAAGCATCTGATAATTTAAAATTGGAAAATAAATCCGGAGATTTCAGGATGTTTTGTTGGCGGGGACAGAGGAGTGTGGGGGGGGGGGGGGGGGGAGGAAAGAAAAATAAAAACGGGGGGGGGGGGGGGGAGGGGGTTGAAAAAAAGATGATGGGAAGAAATGAAAAGTTAACATTTTGAGAGAAGTTGTAAAAAGAGAAGAAACGCTGGACTAGACGGTATCAGGGCATTTTGTTTGCGTGCAAGTTTTGTATTGTGTAGGTCTGTGTGTCTGTCTGTGTGTGTGTGTGTTTGTGTGTGTGTGGGGTTTGTGTGTGTAGGTCTGTGTGTGTCTATGTGTCTGTGTATTGTGTAGGTCCGTGTGTCTATCTGTGTGTGTGTATTGTGTAGGCCCGTGTGTGTATCTGTGTGTGTGTATTGTGTAGGTCCGTGTGTCTATCTGTGTGTGTGTATTGTGTAGGTCCGTGTGTCTATCTGTGTGTGTGTGTCACAAGAATAGAAAGTCTGACTGAAATATATTTTTTAGACTTGTGACATACAGATACAGTACCTAGAAAACACTTTACTTTGAAATTGACCAACTGACCAGTCATCTTGAAATTGACCAAACTAACTAACCAATCATCTTGATGACATCCTTTTTAATGAACATTTTCTGTCTTATTGGCTGCCATGCTAATTCCCTGTTTAATTCACTTAACACTATCCCTCAAATTGATCAGAACTGACCGGTCAGTCTGATGAAGGCGCCCACGTTGACAGCTGTGCAGTGCTGCAATGTGTTGTCTCCACGCCCACAGCACCCCCTCCTAAACACACACACACACACACACATACACACACACACACACACACACACACACTGGAGTTTATCTTGTAGTACATTCAGAAACGGCTATGGCACCAGAACTGTCCCCTCGAGGATGGTGCCACGAACACCAGAAGGAGCCACGAACACCAGAAGGAGCCACTTGTACTGACCAGTCTATGTATGTGAGCTCACGACTCTCCGGGGAACCAAGTAATCCTTTATTAGCGGCTCGCTTTAGGGCCGCCCCACTCCTTAACTCATGCTCTGAATGTCAAACGAAGCTGTACGGCTCTCTCGAACCCACTCCCTCTCCCCCCCCCCTCCCTTCGTCCTGTAAAAGGGGACATAAACTTCACCACATGAAGACAGTCGCCCGTGGTGGTGGTGAACGAAAGCCATGCGGGGAAACCCCCCCCCCGCCCCCATCTTTGAAAAAATAAAATTAAAACAACGGAACTTCTCGATTAACTTATTCACTGTCCATTCTCACGAGATGCATCTTATTTATTTAAAACTATTTTTTTTCCCTTTCTATTTAATTTTTTTTTTAACCGCTGACTGCATGAGCGTTTTCATAAATATTCATCACTACCCGAAAGAATGAATTCCCTCTGAGACCCTGAGATGAAATTAGGCATTAATCAAGCTCGCCATCAGTTGCGATTTTTTAATTAACGAATCTTGGCCTCTGCCATCTGAGTTGTTGCCATCGAGAGTAAATTCGGCAGGTATCTTTTATTTTAATTGGGCAACTTTTGGTCAAACAACCTACCACTGAAGAAGCCTGAAATTATCATAATAAAGGAACAGTGTTTCCTAGTATAGATTTAGCTCTTGTGATAATTTAAGCCCATAGAAATGGCACAGAAGAAGATACCGTGCCACGTCCAAGTGCAGCTCACAGGAACACGAAGAATGGCCAATCAGCTATGATATCTCGCTACCTTGATATATCCCTGGTTAAATAAACCTAAGATATCCCCTGGTCCACATTTGAACTTTCCGTTTTCCTATAATAATTATTACACTCTTACAAGTACGTGGACCCACACACAAACATATGGAATTGATTAAAATAATAGAATCCTTCAGTCCTGTCAAAATATTAAACCCTTTTTTTCCCCCAAAGTTAAAAATTCTTTACCAAAGACAGTTTACCAACATTACTATTTGGTTATGATGTTTTAAAACAATCACCCGGCATGTCGCCACTAGTGTTGTTTTAGTCCCAGGTCATATTTTAGTTTCAGTTTTTATTTCGTTTTTTCTGTTATAATTTTAGTTTTCATCTAGTTTTAGTCTTGCTTCTAATTTTAGTTTTAGTTTTAGTTTTAGTTCTCGTTGACGAAAAGTCTACATTTTCGTTAACGAAGGTTTTAGTTTTAGTTTTCGTGAACGAAAGCAACACTATATTTTAGTTTCAGTTTTTATTTCGTTTTTTCTGTAATAATCTCAGTTTTCGTCTAGTTTTAGTCTTGCTGCTAATTTTAGTTTTAGTTCTCGTTGACGAAAAGTCAACATTTTCGTCAACGAAGGTTTTAGTTTTCGTCAACGAAAACAACACTAGTCGCCACGTTACGAATTCTAGCGAAAGGCGTTTTCATGGATAAGAATTGGGTGTTTAAAATAGTACATCATGACTTCCCCCCACTGCTGTATCCAATATTTTATAAATAGCGCATTCTGTCTATATTTCATCTCTGTGTATGGATGTTGACACTTGCAGAGAGAGAGAGAGAGAGAGAGAGAGAGAGAGAGAGAGAGAGAGGAGAGAGGGAGAGAGAATGAGAGCTGGTTGCATGTGTTTGTAGTATATGCTATCTGTGTGTGTGTGTGTGTGTGTATGTGTGTGTGTGTGTGTGTGTGTGTTGGGAGTTTAGGAATAACACTGAGTCGTTGTTGTTTTTTTTTTTTTAACTTTCCACCCAATGTTGTTATTGAATAGTTCAGCCTCTTTCACGTTAACATTTTTAACAAATTTCGACAGAGGATTTGTCTTCTCACCCACACATTCTCTTTCACACACACACACAGACACACACACACACACATACCCGCGCGCGCGTCTTCTCTCGCTCACACTGTCCCCTCTACCTAACTCCCAACTCCTCACGCTGGCTATTTAGTGGGTCCCTATCTCGCTACCCCCCTCCCCTCCTTTTCTTTCACATGCATCGACAATTTCTTGCATCAACAAAGGTGGTGGTGGTGTTGGTGTGAGGGGTTGGGGTGCGGGTGAGCCATTGATGGCGTTTCTTTTTCCCCTGCTGATTAAACCCGACATTCATGCCCCCCCCCCATACCTCCCTCACCGTCCATGCCCCCTTCTTTATTTGTTCTTATTGCATTATTGCACATTTTACTGCCTTTATATATTAATCTATAGTAAACATGCAGTTTTTATGTTCTATTTAGTCTGGCCTGAATGCGAAGGTCGTGTTTTCCCCAGGGTTGTCTACTTGCCCATCTAGATCTACACATTCTAGGCGAAATAAAAAAAAATAGTTTGAACATAAACAGAAAATGTCCTCTTCTCTTTTGTTCGGTTTTGTTCTTCCTCCAACTCTTGACGCATACAATGTATATTGTTGTGGGTGGGGTGGGTTATATGTTTATTTGCACACTGATGTATATTGGGGGGGGGGGGGAGCTTCAGATTGAGGACTGGGGGGGGGGATTGGGCTTTAGGCTGAAGTACTCTTTGTGGTGGGTCTGCCTACATGTGAAATTGTAATAACAATATAGTTAACTTAAAATATTTATAAAGTAAAGTTCCCTTAGCTCTAACGGGCCATATGAAGCATATAATTATCTGTTCCTATAAGGGATTGTGTGGTTAGCGCAACGCCCAGCCGCCTTTACTTCCCCAACTTAAGCCAGGTATCCATTCAAAGCTGGGTGGACTTGTGAGACGACTTTGCACCAAATTTCAACTGGAAAAATTCCATGAGCCTCACCGAGGATCGAACCCAGGACTCTCGGGTCGACGGTCGAGTATCTACACCACTCGGCCATCCGTCCCACTAAAATATGTATAAAAGCGACAAAAATAGCTACAACAACAAACAAAAAAAAAAGTCGCGACTTAAGCAGTGGGTACCCTAGGGCGGTATCAGACATGAAGCACCCTCATAGTTGGCGTGTCCTTAAGATAGGCTGTGTGGTGAGCAGCCTCATAGTTGGCGTGTCCTTAAGATAGGCTGTGTGGTGAGCTGTCTGATACCTGGAGCAGTGTCGGAGTGGTAGAACAAATGTAAATCGTATCTGCTACAAAGCTGTCTTTAATTAATTAATTTATTTTTTTGCTTAAATCTGTCTCCACTGAAAGGTCTGTCTGGGGAATAACTGGCCTCCGTCCACTTTACTCGTTAAATGATTTCAATTTCCCTGACGCTGATTGACTCGAGAGTCTTTGAATGCTCCCTGCATGTCCAGCATTAGCGATTTTGTTCTCTTTGAGTTTTTTTTGTCGAGAACCTGCAATGCGCTGCTAATAATAACAATAATGCCATATTGCCATCCCTGTACATGACCCACTCCGTTGAAATTTCAAAGAGCGGCGACCGGCCTGGCCCGGCGGACTAATGGGTTTTGATTGTACACATGTTCGTTTTTATTTTTACTTGTACGCGGTACACATTTTCTCATAAACATTTTTTTTATTTGAATGTTGCTCATATTTAAAGCCAAACCGCTTTTTTCCGTCATACAACGCCCGGCAGCGGAAGAGAATTCAAAACAAAAGTAAAGATAACGTCTTTTTAAAATGTACAGAGACTGGATGATGTGGCCTTGAATGGGATGAGATTGTTATCCAACTATGTAAATACGGAAAGATCTGCCTCGCGTCTCGTGCGGTCGCGCTTGCCTTCGGTAATGCTCGGAGCTTCATTGTGTGTCTGTGTGTGTGTCTGTGTGTGTGTTTGTGTGTGTGTGTTTGTGTGTGTTTGTGTTCCTAATCGAAAGAAAAAAAATCTCGGCATCTTACTCTCCGTTGTTTTCTTTGTGGTAATGAATGGTCCCGTCCTCTTCCTGGAACTTCATCTCTTCACAACTGTCTCTGTTCAAAACTTTCTTTCATAGTTTATACCTTTTTTTTATTTGTATATACTGGTATATATATATATATATATATATTCAAGTTTACTTAAATCATCAATCACTTTCTTTATTACCTCTTTCTTTCACTCTCTATTTCTTTCTCTTTATTTTTTCCGCTTTAATTTTATTCCATGTTTTCCATAAAACCCATCTTCCTGTTTGCTGGCATGTATACTTTGTTGATACCGCGCCCAATCTTCTGACTAGGTTTTTTTTTTCCATCTTTCTCTTTGATCATCTTCAAGTCATTTCAACTTTATTACTTTATATAAGATTTGTTTCCCCACAATTCTCCACTTAAACTTTCAACTGTCAAAGTCTGTTTACATAACGGTTGCCAAGGGATCCCTCATTAAAGAATCAAACTTAAACCGACAGAGCCATCTCTTTAATTTTCACAACTGAAAAAAAAAATTAGCCAACCCCGATGGTATGTTCTTATATCTAGATGACTCAGAAAATATCTAAATGTGTTTATAAAATATCTAATTTGGCAGGTCTGTGCTTGCGTGTTGTCCTGATACAAATTTGACAAAGTCGATTTGGCTTGGAAACTTTAAAAAAAAATAATAAAATGTAAAAAAAAAAAAAAATAAACACGTGAAATGGCCTTTAAAATATATAATTATAATAATCCATTTCTGTAAAAAAAAAAAATTTTTTTTTGTAAATCTTTCTGTTTAACTTCCCCCTAACCTCAGGTTGACGGGCATAATAAAAATTTCATCTATCACTTACTGGCGCAGCATGCGTAATGAGCTACAACAGCATGCGAGGAATATCACACGTTGTTGTTGAACGTCGGTCCAGCTGCTATCAGTTATCTGTCATTTTGTACAGAGATGCTGCGATTTAAAAAAAAACGTTGATTGATACTTGAGTCACTTCGTGAAATGGCAGTGCACGTTGATCACTTCCTGTCTGTGCGGTTTTACATGGCCGTTTATTGTTACACCCGGGCTGAAACATGAATCACGACTTCATTCGCGGGGGATGGGGTGGGGTGGGGGGGCATTAAGGGTGCAGACCGGTGTCGTGTGGGGATAGATACAGATAGATAGATACATCTGAAACATTTTTTTTTCTAAATAGACAACTCTTATTTTTAAATGTTTGAATGGGCATATTACCTGAAACATTAAAATCCGTTCAGATTTATCTTCCCTTGAATTAGTTCGCGAAACTTTTAAGTGTGTTGTGAGTGACACCTGAATGTTAGAGTTAATGTTTGATGTGAGGAAGGGGGTAACCAAAATTAAAGATTAATTTTTTTAATGATTTTGTTTTTAGAAACACTTCATTTTAAGGATGTATGTTGCGTCTGTATCTCTTGATGCACCTTCTCAGTGCGTATTTAAACGCATTGTTGTTGGGCGTATTTTCATGCATAATTTATTGAAGTGTACTTTGATGCTTGTATGTTCTCTTTTGAGGTAAATATATCACAGGGCACATCAAAGGTTATTTTCTTGTAACAGATGTCAAATGTACTTTATCTCATGCAAGGCAACATGGATATTTGGCTTATCTTGTGAGGGTAGACGTGATTTAGAGGTAGTGGGGTTTCTGGCTACCTTGTGAGGGTAGACGTGATTTAGAGGTAGTGGGGTTTCTGGCTACCTTGTGAGGGTAGACGTGATTTAGAGGTAGTGGGGTTTCTGGCTACCTTGTGAGGGTAGACTTGATTTAGAGGTAGTGGGGTTTATGGCTATCTTGTGAGGGTAGACGTGATTTAGAGGTAGTGGGGTTTCTGGCTACCTTGGGGGGGGGGGTCTTCTGCCTTGGATATTTTTTTAATAATATCTATTTTGACCTGATCATATTTGGAGAGGGTGGCATAAGGCTTGTGACCGTAGCCTTACGTCGAGGGTAGGCACCATTTTTTGGCCGGGGGCCGTATTGACATAGTCGTGGTGAGCGGAGGGCCGCATCATAAACAAACGATAGTATTTATTGGTAGTGTTGTTTTAGTCCCAGGTCATATTTTAGTTTCAGTTTTTATTTCGTTTTTTCTGTAATAATTTTAGTTTTCGTCTAGTTTTAGTCTTGCTGCTAATTTTAGTTTTAGTTTTAAGTTCTCGTTGACGAAAATTCAACATTTTCGTTAACGAAGGTTTTAGTTTTAGTTTTCGTCGACGAAAACAACACTATTTATTGGTTAACATCACACTTCATTTTATTTGTGTATATTTTGAATTATATATTATATCTGATAAATAGAACCAAAACAACAACAACAACAATAGTACGTTATTTTACAGTAATAAATGAACGCTCTGTACAGGATGAATGACACGATTCTGGAATACTGTGCAATTAAAAACAAAAACATCATTTCTGGCAGGGTGTGTCGTGCTTTTAAATTGTTCTCGGCTAGTTTATTGTTACATTCATTGTTCCATGAGTGACTGGCCCCATACTTTGTAATGCTTTGCCATTACATCTCATGACAAGTATTGTGTCTTGTGCGATTACAATTTTTCCATCTGTTCCACAGATAGATGTAAGTAATCAAGTTGGGTTTCGGTTATCAGTGCATCCAGTGCCAAAGTGTAGTAAACACAATTTCTCCTCGAAGTATTCATCATTACTGTTCACAGACTCAATCAGACTGGACTTTGATCTGTATCTTCACACACACACAAACTGTACTAGGACCTACCTTCAGTGTCCTTCTCTGACCCTCGTGATCAAAATATTCCAGTATTTATACATTTGAATCAAATAACGTGTCAATCTTTGATTGTTTCGTCTAAAATAACCCCCAGTCCAGCAACATTATCAACCAAATACACTTTTGGAAATGTGAGAGAAGAAGACGCCAATCAAATCTTAAAACCTGGCTCACCAGATCGAAAAAAAAAATTCTGCTTGTAAATTACCGAATCTCTCTCTCTCTCTCCTCCCCCTCCCCCCGCCCCCACCAACATTTAGTAAAACTTTATACATTGACTTTTGCGGGTTTAAAACTGTAATCGTCATCAATCATGTCTTAGTGCTTTCAAGTTATTGTATGCGATCCTATTGATTCCAACGATGGGAACTATTCTGCGTCTCCGCTTGGTTCCAATGGCCACGGATGCAAGTATGTGTTGTACTAGTCATCACCAGTTGTACTCATTATTACAAGTCTCACCCCCCACTCCCCCATCTCCGACCCCCCGCATTATATCGGACTACACACGCCATTTTAACAACAACCTGCCAGATTCACCTGTGGTTCGCGACCCACACTCTGAGAGCACTTGGTCTGGCCAGCAAAACCTGCTGGGTGAAATATGAACTAGCCCAAGTTCAAACAGGAAATGAACGCAAAAAAAAATATGAATTAAAAAAGTCTCAGCAACATCACTGTACACACACACACAAACACACACACACAAACACACATACACAAACACACACATAAACACACACACAAACACACATACACACACAAACACACATACACACACAAACAAACACAAACACACACACACACAAACACGCACACACAGACAGACACAGAGTATGCTATCGTACGTGACGTGCAGACTAAATTGTTTCAAACTAGGAAGACATTTGCAATTGACCATCTCTAATTTACTTTGTTGTTGTACATTTGTTATGTTCGACTATCACTCACATTTAGACACACATACGCGCATAACTTCATACAGATAGCCTAGTTCGAGATCTCCCTGATGTTATATATAGTGTGTGTGTGTTTTTTTTTCACCTGTAGCTCTTCTGACTATTATGCCTCCTTCCCCCGCCCCCCCCCCCCCCATTCCTGTCTTCTTTGATGTTAATCTCCATTTATTTTTATGCTCCCCCCTCTTCCATGCCCCAGTTAAATACTCTCTAATTGTCTTGTATGTGTACTGAAGGGAATTTACCTTGGGGCTGCTGATGTTGCACTAGAACAGTGTTTCTGAAACTTTCGATATCTGTATACCCCCCCCCTTTTTTTTTATTTACGTAATACTATGTACCCCCCCCCCCCAATAAAACAAAACAACAACTTGACTATTGTTTTTTACGGTCATGGGTTCCACTCATTTCATTTGTTTTCATGTTTTCCCCGATGTTCTCATTTCGGTGCATTGTGTACCCCCCGACACACTGTTCAGGGAACCACTTGTTGTAGATCATGTTTATTTTTTTTTTGTTTTGTTTTGTTTTGTTGTTTATTTGTTTGTAAAAACACTTTAGAATTGAAAAAAAAAATATCGCGTTACATCAATGAGTTTTTTGTATGGTCGTTCTTATTTATCAGCAAGTGCTGGTAATTGAAATAAATCTGTCCCGTACGTCTGGGGGAGAGGGTGTATTTGATTATGCGTGGGTGTCATATCTATAGGGCTGCCATATTTTTTCACGGACCAACCGGGACAGTTCTATCTTTTTTACTTTAGGTTTAGGGATGACGGTTCCCGGGGGGGGGGGGTATGAAAACAGTAATGTAAGAAACACTTAAAAATATAGAATAGATAATCTTTGTTATTTTATTCATAATGGTACACAAACATGATATTTTTACAAAACAAAACAGTTTTCTTCTTGTTGTACCACTCGTATTTTTCACTTCTGTAAATTTGTATCACTGTGTTACTTACCAAAATGTTACTGATCACACAAGAGCAGATTAATCATTCTGTGATCTAATAATTTTGCTCAATTATTTCCAAGAAACTGTGCCCTGAATCTAAACCGGGACAATTTCAACAACCGGGCGGGACACTGGGACAACCCAGTAAATCCGGGGCTGTCCCGGCCAAACCGGGACGTATGGCAAGCCTACATATCTATAGTATGTGTGACAGACAGGAAGAGAGAGAGAGAGAGAGAGAAGGCCATCATTCACCGATTGTGGCAGTGTCAGTAGTTTTACATCACCGGTTGAGTGGCTTTCATTACAACTGTGTTACGGTGAGCTGTTGTGATGTTTGTGGTTGCATTTTCTCCAGGCTGCGTCACCTCCCCCCCCTCTCTCTCTCTCTCTCTCTCTCTCTCTCTCTCTCCACCCCCCTTTTCTTCCTGCTGCAAAATAAACTCACGTGACCTGACGTTGAGCATCTTAAGGTTGTTTCTCATTGACAACTCAGCACCTGACAACTTATCCTCATACTTCGACGTCTCTTTCTCTCTCTCTCTCTCTCTCTGCCCCCCCCCCCGCCCCTCTTTCTCTCCCTGCTCCCTTCATATTGTGTGACCAGAATTTGCAAGGACCACCTCGCTATTTCACAGGTCATCTGTTCGCGAGACTCTGGCAGCTGAGAGTGCCCCCCCCCCACTGATATTTGTGTGTATGATGTGGTAGAGCGTGCCGTGATAGGGGGTTAATATCGCGCGGCGCGCGGTCGTATCGTGAGGGTAAAAGTGTGCCGCCCTTCTTCTCCTCCTTTCTATTTTAATTTTATTCGCGACTGTTGGCTTACTTGTATCTATTAAAATGTGCCACCACCACCTGCCCCCTCCTTGCCACGTCCAGCCACTTGGTTTATAATTGATGTCAACGTTTCTTTCTTACAGACGTAACAGGGGATTGGACTGTTTTATCGCTGGATGGTTAGCAAGAGTTTATTCACCTGTTCCTGTTGAACTTCTCAGTTACTTTGTGTTGTTGTTGTTGTGTGTGTGTGTTCATTGATTGAAGGGATAAGTCCACACGCCACGACATCTCATGGGAGTCGGATTGTTAGCTGCTGCTGCTGGTGTTGTTGTTGTTTATTTCGGCTGTGGTAAGTAAATGATAGTCATTTTTTAACTCACCCTCTTGTTCTGCGTTGTATTGATGGGCGTCTTGTTCTGCATTGTATTGATGGGCGTCTTGCTTTTTTATGCATGTGATTGACTTTTTCATCGCCATAATTTGATAAAATATTTTTTTTTAAAGTTCCCGTACGCCGACCAGGGACACCGAGGCAAATTTCGAACCCCCGGTGAAAAAATGCCACGTGTGGGCCTCTCCAAATTAATTTTTTTTTTCAGATAGAAAAACCCGGACGCTTCTGTGACGATCCCCCCTTTTGGTTGAGTGTGAACTGTGGCAAATGTACTGGCTTTTCACCCCCCCCCCCACACACACACCCATTCAGTCCGCTAAACCTGATGATGATGACATCCATTTAAACGGTAGATTGGCTGATTGGAAAAGATGTGTTTGCATAAATGTTGAAATTTTTAGTGATCCTAACACACAAGCCGGTGTTACAACAGGTTACAGGTAGTGTTGTTTTCGTCGACGAAAACTAAAACTAAAACATTCGTTGACGAAAATGTTAGACTTTTCGTCAACGAGAACTAAAACTAAAACTAAAATTAGCAGCAAGACTAAAACTAGACTAAAACTGAAATTATTACAGAAAAAACGAAATAAAAACTGAAACTAAAATATAGTGTTGCTTTCGTTCACGAAAACTAAAACTAAAACCTTCGTTAACGAAAATGTTGACATTTCGTCAACGAGAACTAAAACTAAAACTAAAATTAGCAGCAAGACTAAAACTAGACGAAAACTGAAATTATTACAGAAAAAACGAAATAAATACTGAAACTAAAATATGACCTGGGACTAAAACAACACTAGTTACAGGTGTGTGTGCCACGATGTAAACGTTTGAACACTAGACGACAGTCTTTGTGACAATACCTCGACCAAGAGCCGCCTGCATTCAAGATTGTGGTTGAATGGACTCGAACGAACGGGTTAAAACAAGCATATGATGATTATTGGCTGGCTTGGTGAAACAAACGATTAAAATAACAGCAGCTGGACAGGATTTCACGGGATTGTAAATCTAATGCTATATCAATATGTAAAATGCCCGTAGACTCCACTGCACTCTTTGCTATCATAACCCGGCCTAATGAGCCGTTGTACCAGCTGTCAACTTAATGTTTCAGTCCAACCATTTCTTTGTTTGTATCCGTTTGAGAAAATGCGTTTATCATTATGTGTGGACCTGAAGGAAACTCATTGTCTAACTGATTCTTTTTCAAACTATATATTTGTTTTTTTGGTTACTGTCAACCGAATCATCGTCACGGCTAAACAATAACAGTTTAATTAACTGAGCGTAACATTAAACTGAGACAGTAATTACTTGTACGTGAGTTTTAAACAGTTCATATGTGTTCAGGGATATCTACATGAGGCCATGTAGGAGGGAGGGATGGGGGGATATTCATTTTAGTCTGATGGGATTTATAATTATGTCTGTGTATTTGTCATCGCAGGAAGTACTGCTCATGTTTGTGATACAATGTTAGTCGTTTACTCCCGCTCCCCCCCCCACCCAAAGAAAGTCGTTCTTGGGGTCATTGAAACTAAATTGCGGGGGGTGGGGGGCATAAAAAGTCCATCAACGTGTTGCCGGTTTTTTAATCGTTATCAGATCGTCGTGCATTATACTACTGTTGAAGTAGTTTAACATAAACCTTGTCTAACTATATATAGTATTAATGTGACTATACTACTGTAGAAACCGTTAAACCTTGTCTAACTATATATAGTATTAATGTGACCTATACTACTGTAGAAACAGACACAAATTTTGGCCAACTATATAGTATTAATGTGACTGTACTATAGTTGAAGTTGGAAATAAATTTACGCTCGAATATTTATATATGTGTGGTAGGCACCCTTTATAAATATTCTATCTATCGTATATGTGTATATATACATTTATAGCACATACACTTACTTTGTACAAGGGCCCGGACTTTTACCTCGGCTCGGCCTCCTGTTCACCTGTGATCTGATATCATTCTGTGACACTTGTTTCTACATAAAACTAAAACGCACTTAATCGTCTCAGGAAACTCCCGACTCTAAACGCCCCCCCCTCCCCCCGGGTCTCTCAGTCATGAACTCATCATGTGATGACGTCCACTTTTCCCCAGTCTCCATCGATCCTCCATTTGAAGCATCCTCATACCCCACCCCGCACACACACACCCCCTTCCCACACCCTCTGCAGTGCCGCTGTCAGCTACCGTTATGTCGTCTAATGTACAACCCCATTTTAATTTATTTGCCCATCCGTCTCTCTTCTCCCCCTCCACCCCCACCCCCCGTTTCCCCACCACCCTCTCGCCCCATGACCTTTGTACAGACTGCACACATGGCATTGACACAAGCCAACGGTCAATGACGTCTACTACCTACTACTACACCCTTGGTTTGTTCTCCGCGTGTTGACACTGTGTCTTTTTACCAGGGTTGTTAATATTGCAATATTGTATTGGTATTGGTAGTATTGCCAATACTTTTTTAAGTATTGGTACGATATTGCAATACTTCTTGAAATTTGATATTGGTATTGGTATTGCCAATAATTATTTTTGATATTGGTATTGATTTTTAACCAATACTAAAAGCAATATTTAATAAGTTCTCTACAACATTTGTTGTGAATAAAGCTGAAAATAATACATTTTTATTTGGTATCGCCATCTTGCGAGTAACATTGCTAAGCAATTTTTGAATGAGACTGAGCAATGAATGATAATAGAAATCATATATGATATCTGTGGCAATGAGCATTGACCAGTGAGTGCTCTAAGTAAATTGATTTCTATGGAATTTGCTATTCTTTCCAAGCTTTTTTCCGGTTGCATTAAATAATTTTCTTGAGTGTTTATTGTTATTTGCAAAGTATCGTCAGGCAGTTCACTTGGTATGCTTTTGGTAACACCTGGTGAAACCCGGTGGAATTCAATGTATGATGCTGTCACCAGAGTTTACAACATTCTCTGTGTAAGTGACATGGAAGTTAAGTTTGACAAACTTTGTGATGAACTTGATATCAAAAGACTACAGCCTGTACAGAAAACATTTGTTAAAGAGCATGTTGCTGTTATGAAGCATTTTTGCTGTGGACTAGATATTTTGCAGGGTGAAACTAAAAAAGACATTGGACTTGGTTTCCTTTTACCAACACTTGTAGTGATGAAGGCTCAGTTAAAAGTGTTTCTTGATCAAGGAAAGAATGATCCGCTCGTAGTTTGTTCTCCATTAGCTTCATGTCTTTTGAATGCCATTGATAGAAGATTTGCAAACATGTTTGACAGCATTGATGCTCAGCTGGCATCCGTTGTACATCCCAAATTCAAGTTGGACTGGATGGATGATGATTTGCAGCGTTCGCGTCTTATTGAAGTACTGAATTTACGCGTTTCAGAATCACTATTGGTTGCTACGACTGATGACCAGAAAGCAATGTCGGCTGCTGCTGCTGATGGTACAGATAATCAGCCAGACTTATTCGCTGTATTGTCAGCCAGACGACATCGTGTGAATGATTCACCTGATGTGAATCAAGAAATTATTAATTACTTGGCAGACACTTCAGACAGTATTGCATCATTGGATGTCTATCCTAATATCCGTAAATTATACATAGACCTGAATACAGGACTTCCTGCAAGCGCTGCTGTTGAAAGGCTGTTTTCATTAGGAGGCAGCCCCGTAGCGTGAAAATTCTACAGCAGGGGCGAGGCATTCTACAGTAGGGGCCAGGCAATAGCAGGGGGGCCAGGTAATACATTTTACTAAGTAGAACAAATAAGCAGGGGGGCCAGATAAAACGCAGGGGGTCCCGCCCCCCCGCACGCTACGGGCCTTTTAGGAGGCCGAATATTTTCCCCTCTTTGTTCACAACTGAGCAGTGCGCATTTTGAAATGGTTACTTTTCTTCGCCTGGCTAAGTGGTAACTGCCAGTTAGGTGGCGTTACCCTGTGAACTTTACTGGAATTCATCGTTCATCGTTAGTTTTCCAGATGTAATGCAATCCATTGACTCGGTCTGACTGCTTTTACTATAGTGTGATGTTTAACTGTTTATGTATCATTTACTTTTCTATGACATTCATTTGCCTCATTCATCCATTCATTCATTCACCCATCCATCCATCCATTCATTCATTCACAATATGTGTACAGCATACATATTAAAAATCTTATTGCTAAAGGACGTTAAGGTATGCCGACTTATTTAATAGTAGTTTATTATGTTGTCAAAGACTTTTGGATGCTTTGAGGCAAGTGTTAACTATTGAACAAAATTTGGTTAAAAATACATCATCTAAATTAGCCAAAAATGTTATTATCGTTTATCGATGTAAGTGATATAGAGCAATGAATTGCGTATTTGCCTTTTATTCGTCGAATGACCCAAATATTGGTATTGGTATTGGCAATAATACATAAATATTGGTATTCGTATTGCAATACTGGTTTTAAAATTGTATTGGTATTGGTATTGCAATACTGATTTTAAAATTGTATTGGTATTGGTATTGCCAATATTTTTTTTTAGTATTGTTAACAACCCTGCTTTTTACCTTTTTTTTTATTTATTTATAGCCAGTTTATAGCTGGTTTGTTCATTGGCATGTTGTTAAGTCATTTGTTATTGATCGTATGTGCCTGTACTCATCATTTTAATAACACAAATTTTCACCGCATTACAAGTGACCAATTCAATCTATTGGATAAAGTTTGTTTTGTTTTTTCCCTCCCCATGCACTTATTTGATTCGTAAATTGTTTTGTTGTTGGTGTGGCGGCGTGCAGTGTCATTGATGCGTATCCTGATAATTCCAGAAGACATCTTGGACAACCTAGCAGCCATCTTTAGTGGAGCGCCGCTTAGAATGGCAACAGACACACCACGTGACGGGTTAAATATCATCTCAGTCGACATAATTATGTGATAGAACACACACGCTGTGTTGTGACAGACGTGTAAAAATTATGTGACAGTCTTATATTGATATCATGAGGTTCCATTATCCTTAAATACTTGTGATGTTCATGTATTAACATCACAAGTGATATTTGATGTCCT
Source organism: Bulinus truncatus (assembly GCA_021962125.1). NCBI lineage: Eukaryota > Metazoa > Mollusca > Gastropoda > Planorbidae > Bulinus > Bulinus truncatus. The sequence goes on along the minus strand of JAGDYQ010000213.1, from coordinate 1,480,403 downwards.
GTCTTCGCGACCAATATTTGATTCATGTCACCTGTCAACGTGAAATAAAGTCAAAAAAAAAAAAGGAAAGTACCCGAGAACATCTTCTGATCCGCGCCATATTTTCCTTTACGTTTAACGTTCCTGACAGAACAGTATGTGGTTAAAAAAAATGCCGTTGCCTCGTCAGGAAACACATTCTGCCTGGTTTGATTCCAACCACCAGGATGAAAGCGATCTGTCACATCCATTGCGGAGTTCCCACTTTTATCGCGGGAGGGCACAGGACGACAAATTTCCGCCGAGCAGCTCCTGGAGGTTAGTAAATTCTAGGCGGGTCACTTGTTTCCCTGACAGCTTGTCGGCGAGAAGTGCTGCCCCCAGACTCTGCCGTATTAAAGTGTGGGTGTGGGGGGGGGGAGGGGCGCCGTGTTCGGACTCCGTGAGTAGCTCGCACCCAACGCCTGGAGGTTAATGCCATTCTGATGCAGTCGCGTGTAGGGTAGGTGTAGGTAGCGGTGGTGATTTCAAAGTAAACGGTACATTGGCAACGATCTATTGAAGTTTCAACGACAAGCCAATGGAGCTGTTACCCACTGCGTTCCATTGAACTGTTAATAATATTGTGAATACCACGTACTTATTAAAACAATTTGGCCCTGAAGATAAAATCATTGACAATTAGGTTGCATTATTTCTGAAATGTTTCTAACCTTTACGATATTTGTATTGTTTTTTATTTTTTTGTTATTGTTTCATGTTCGTTGACAGTACTTGGGGGGGGGGGGGGGCGCACATTTCTGTCCTGGTAAATAATTCCCTTTGTTAAATACAATTTCTTAATGGGGAAAAAAAAAGTCCAATTCATTTAAACTACTTTCTTATTGCTGCCCTGGTCATGGGGTTGGGAAGGGTTCACAGTGTGTAAGGATATGGTGGATGAAGTGGTGAATCTCAGTTTCGGTGGAACTTCATTGCACAAGCACGCAATCATACAGAAAGACTCACTCACACACACACACACACATCAATCCACTGCCCAGATGTAATAAAAGTACTTAATGTCCTGCTGCAAGTGGTCAGCAAAAGTTGTTTTAATAGCGGGCGATTATCTAGCACGATACTTGACCAGAACGTGAAGGAAGTCTCAAGCATCTATTTCCCCGGGATAATTGAAAACGGGCCACGGAGATAAACAGACAGACGTAACGCAATAAGGCTGAAATACTCGTATGTAGTTTTATATGTGATTAATAAGTTATATATAAATATATATATATATATATATATATATATATATATATATATATATATATATACTGGTTAAGATAAATTGCTATAGGTAGATAGACAAGATAGATAGAAATATATAGGTAGATAAGATAGATAGATAGATGATAGATATAAAGAAAGATAGATTGGTAGATAGATGATAGACAGAAAAGATATATAAATATATATATATATATATATATATATATATATATATATATAGAGAGAGAGAGAGAGAGATAGATTGGTAGATTGATAAATAGATAGATAGATGATAGATAGATAGACAGACAGATATTCACTTTGTTTATTTTGTCTGCGTCATTTGATTTCACATGTCTGTATAATGTTGTCAATTCATGAAGAACGATAAAACTGGAGGGGAAAGGGGCAATTAAAGGCGTTTTGATTGATCAGGGATCTTCCTCCTCCCCCCCCCCCTCCATTCACTAACGCGGGAAAATAATAAAAGAAAAAAAAAACAACTAAACATCCTCAAGCCTTCAGTGAGAATATTCCATGATTGAGGATCCCGGCATCCAACAGAGACCACCACGTGACAAAGACACAGCATTTCATTATACTTTACAAATATCCAGAAATATTACAAATGACAATTTTATGTATAACACATAATTGTCTTTCCTTATTCATTCGTTTTTTTTTTAAGTAAAAGGCTCCCCACCCGCCCACCCCCCCACACCCCCACACACCCTCCCCCCCACACACCCCCACACCCCCACACACCCTCCCCCCCCACACACCCCCACACCCCCACACACCCTCCCCCCCCACACACCCCACACACACACACACACGCACGGACCGGTCCTGTGATGATTATTAGCGTTGCTCCATCTCGTGTATCTTCTCTTTCTTTGGTTTATTTGAATTGATGGTAATCACGTTCACACTACTACTTCTACTACTACTACACGCTTGTGTGGCCGGTGTGTCCGTCCCCCTACAGAATGTACTCCTCTGTCGTTAATGAAAGGATCCAATGGAGTCCGCGGTTCTCAGCCGGGGTGGTGAGTGTAACCCCAAGGGGTACCGGAAAAAGCTTATATAATTATAATCTTTAAAACAACAGAGTTCAAATAGGAATCTTTTTTTTTTTCCTTTTTTTTTTTTTAAGACTTGGAAAAATAAAGTTTAATGACCCCCCCCCCCCCTGCCCCCCAGAGCAGAAGACTTACATTTACTTTAAAAGCGTGGGTGTCGAACTTCTTCATTTTTTTAAGAGGAGATAAAAACACGCATTAGAACTATGCCCCCCCCCCGGGGCGCATTTGGTCACCCTTTGTTCATGTGACAAAAAATGTAAATGCTTATATAGTGATATTTTCCTAGAACACTTCAAGTGTCATCTGAGAGAGGGTGAGGAAGCAAGTAATCAAAATTGTGTGCCTAGATTATACTATATATATATATAGCACATAATCAAAATTGTATACCTAGACTATACTATATATATAGCACATTATCCAAATTGTGTATCTATACTAATATATATATATATATATATATATATATATATATAGCAAAAAATCAAAATGTTATATTTAGATGACAGATATATTTGGTATCAACTGGTTTGCCTGACATGAGGTCCGGTCTCTGGCTCGGTCGTATGTTACCTTGACCTTTATGCTTTGTTCGGGTCCGCGAGGTAGAGAAAAAAAAATGTGTAACAATTAAACAACTATCCCCCCCCCCCCCAAACCAACCCAACCCTTTACCTGAGCGACCAGGTAAATTAACCAGGGTTACAGTAAATATTATTGGCCATCCGGCTGAGGGTGGTGGGGGTGGGGGAGAGATCGATACAAACATCGAGCTCATTCCTGCTTGACATCGATTTATTGGTCCTAGAGAGTCGTTGATGTATTTTTTTTTATTCCATTTTTTTATGTTTTCCTATTAAAATGTCGATGATGGTTGTAGATTTAACAAAAGAATTTTTTTTGGTTTTTTTTTTTGTTTCTTTACTCATTTTGGTTATTTTAATGATTAACTAGGAAGAAAACAGGCAAAGCATAAGTAGTACATTAGCAGTACAATCGTCCTGTCTGTCTGTCTTTCCCTCCCCTCCATCTTGATTTTTTTTCTTTTGAGCGTGTGTGTATGTGTGTGCGTGTATGTGTGTTTGTGTGTGTGTGTATGTGTGTTTGTGTGTGTGTGTGTCATCCAGCCCTCTCCCCCCTCTCAGACATTTTTTTAAAGAGACCATTGATCATTTCAGTCCAAACTGTTTGATTGATTCCTGTAGTTTTGTGCTGTAACAGCATCAAGTACACACAAAAAAAAATGTCACGAAGTATTAGATCTGCTCAGATCGTGTTACAGCGTCCTAGCCAAGTCCGATAATGAATCCATTTACAGCCAGTTCCAGCGAGTTAGCCAGTTCCAGCCATTTGCAGCCAGTTCCAGCGAGTTAGCCAGTTCCAGCCATTTGCAGCCAGTTCCAGCGAGTTAGCCAGTTCCAGCCATTTGCAGCCAGTTCCAGCGTGTTAGCCAGTTCCAGCCATTTGCAGCCAGTTCCAGCCATTTGCAGCGTTCCAGCGAGTTAGCCAGTTCCAGCGAGTTACAGCCAGTTCCAGCGAATTAGCCAGTTCCAGCGAGTTACAGCCAGTTCCAGCCATTTGCAGCCAGTTACAGCCATTTGCAGCCAGTTCCAGCGAGTTACAGCCAGTTCCAGCGAGTTAGCCAGTTCCATCGAGTTACAGCCAGTTCCAGCCATTTGCAGCCAGTTCCAGCGAGTTAGCCAGTTCCAGCGAGTTACAGCCAGTTCCAGCCATTTGCAGCCAGTTCCAGCGAGTTTCCCTTTAATAGAGAAGGGCTCAGGCTGGGTGACCAAAAACGAAAATGGCAAAATGTCTGGCTAGATTATCTATTTGATATACGGAGTATATTGTCTGTTTGATATACATAGTCTATTATCTATTTGATATACAGAGTCTAATATATTAGATCCATTATTAAAGTAGTTTTATTAAAGGAAACATGGGTTTTGGTAGATTCTAGATAAACATGACATTACCGTGTTAATTATAAAAAAATCACAATTTTTCATGTATTTATTGTTTTACAAAAGGGCCCGTTATTACGATTTCACGTAATAAACTATTGCATAATTGGCCAAATGTGGCTCATCGGTGAGCTCAATGCGGCTCTTAACGAGCCAGTTTGTTTCCCGCCATTTAAAAAAAAATATTTGTTCACTAAATGTTGACACATTGTCGATGGTGATGCTTTCTAAATTACATTTACTCACAAAATATTGACACATTGTCTATGGTGCTGCTTTTTAAATTACATTTACTGACTAAATGTTGACACATTGTCTATGGTAATTGTCTATGGTACTGCCTTTTAAAGTACATTTACTCACTAAAACAATCTCAGTGCGACTCTCATTGACCTCATGCTTGGCCTCCCCATAAACAATTGTCTAGCTCAGGGGACGGCAACCTTTTTGAGACGGGAGAGCCAAAAGTTATAATTGACAATTTTCTCAGTTTTTAAACAGCCACTAAAATTGTTGTTTCAATATTATGGTATTTGATTAGGATTGGGTATATAAAATAATATTTTTATTCGTTTTTGCGCATGGAACTGGAAAGGCCACAATTTGACGTCGAAAGAGCCGCAACTTGACATCGAAAGCCGTAGGTTGGCCGACCCCTGGTCTAGCTCAAGGGTCTGCAAATTTGTGAATAGTGGGCCACAATGGGTTCTTAAATTTGACAGAATGGTCGGATCAAAATCAGATAGATGAAGTGTGTGTGTGTGTGTGTGTGTGGGTGTGTGTATACATTATAAAATAACATTGTTTTGAACCAGAGGCGCTGCTCTGCCACCTATGAGATTGATATCATGACATACATTTTAGAAAGAAGATGAAATTGTGTTAAGTCTGCAATTTTGCAATATATCATCGTAATTTTTTTTAAAAGATAATTTCAAAGAGGTTTTTTTTTCCCCATTTAGAAACTCTCTGCTGTTTTAATGTATTCAAGTAGATCAATCAAATGGTCTGAAAGGTGATTAAAAAAAATGAATGCTTAATTAAAAATGTAAGCATTAAATTGTGTGTCGAAGAGGCTTTGGTGTTCTGACGGTAAAGAATAAATAAATCGGTTCAGGCGTTTAATGTGTATTTCTCAGAAGCGTTTAATCAAGATTGCTTTCATTTGAGATTTGTATTTTACTGTACAAAGAGAAAAAAATTCCATTTAAAGAGTAGAAAACTCCTCTAAAAGTGTACACAATTATAGTTGTACCTGCAATCATCAATGTGTTGTGTTTGGAAGATGCTAAAAAGCTACACCGGCACCCCTCGGGGCAGTAGCCGAGTGGATGTTTGTTTATCTCCCTGCCGTATAATTATGTTTATCTGTAATCTCTCACATCAATCGGAAATTAATCAGACAGTCCCCTTTCGTCATTAAAGCCAACGGTGTGTTAAATCTGATCAAATTAAATACTGGCACAAACTTTGTCATTTTGAAGCTTTTGGCAGTTTGCCAGCTTAGCAAATCATTTTCAATGTGTAAATATTACGGGTTATATTTTTTTGTAAACTTCTAAACAGTTATCACTGGTTCTGCAAACAGAGGCGGCGTCAACACCTTGGTTTGGGTGTGGTAGGGGGGTCCCCTCCCCCCCCCCCCCGCATATTTTGGATGGGGAAATCCTTAACAAATTGCATGACGGTTTTCTCCTGTCCGGGAGCATCGTAACTTCCCCGCACCACAAGCCTCACGGGACCTATTTCTCCACACTGCCTGTCAGGTTGGGCCTCTTAGTTACAACTGTTGAAGTCGACCTCATTCCACTGTATTTCTTGGATGATTTTTTTTTGTTCAAGTCCAGAGACGACACACTGGGGGGGGGGGGGGCTGGCGCCTCCACCTTTAACCCGTTGAGTTTTGCGTCGACTTTCCTTCCCAAAAGCTTTATCGGAGTATCCTATTACGCAGGCAGGTGTCTTGTCGCAGACTTCCTTGATTACTGCTCCCGAATGATCGGCATCGACTTAGATGTAACGCCATACACGTGCCCCCCACTCCCACCCGACATCATTTCAATTTAATTATCTTTGGTCGGTTATTGTTTTATTTTTTGTTTTTCGATATATGTTTTATTAGTTTAATGGAAATATTTCACACATATACCAAATCTCCGTTTATATAAACTTTCTTTTTAATTATAATAATAAAATACTATATCCTTCTTTGGCAACCTGTTTTCCTACCGTAATTTCATCATGCTAGATTTGCCACTGTAATCTCACTGGTATAGTTTTCTTTTTTTTTTACTACAAGTTTGCCACAGATGCGAGTTGGCAACTGCTGTGCACACAGTTTTACTCACTCTTGCGCGCAGTTTCAGCGGCCACGTTGCAGTATCACGCTGTATCTGTAGATGGCGACGAACGTTTGATTTTCAAAATGTCACTTTCGATAAACTTGAAATAAATCTTCCAACGGACTAGACGGGTATAACGCTGCATGTTTGTAAAGTGGCATTGTTCAAAGGCAATGTGGACTTTCAGAATATCTCACTGTAAGTTTTCGCAGCACTTTTTATTGAGGCTTGTGTGTGTTATTGTTTTTATTTTTTCTAACCGTCAAGTTCTTATGATTAATTTTAATTGAACTCTTAACTCCTGAAAATAGAATCTGAATTTCCAGTGTAGTCTACTGTTCAATGAATACATTTCTTTTATAGAAACTTTATAATAGGCTACTTGCAATGTTGTCGTGGTTGGACACAGTAGTGTAGTGGTCTGAGATCACCACCCCGATAACTTAATCAGCTTATAGACACAGTGTTGTAGTGGTCTGAGATCACCACCCCGATAACTTAATCATCTTATAGACACAGTGTTGTAGTGGTCTGAGATCAGCTTATAGACACAGTGTTGTAGTGGCCTGAGATCACCACCCCTATAACTTAATCATCTTATAGACACAGTGTTGTAGTGGTCTGAGATCAGCTTATAGACACAGTGTTGTAGTGGTCGGATTCGCTGGAAACGATCTGGGAATTTTGAGCGATACAGTCAATAAAATATTGTCATAGGAGTGATAGAGATTGAGCCTCTGCCATTATTTTTAACTGCTACAACTGTCCGAGAGTTGATGTTGTTTTTCTTCTAATTAGCTTTCAGTTAGTTTCACTTTCTGTGTGGGTTGGTGGGTGTGTCTGTTATACCGCGTACCTCAATTTAGGACATGTTCTGTCTAAATGACAGCTCACGTGCAAATGACAGCTCATGTGAAAATGACAGCTCACGATTTTAAGTCCATGAACTAATTTTGTAGATTTACGAACTAAATACATTTTTTTAGTAATTTTTACAATATGTGCAAAAAAGTGAGGCTCTTTTTTTTTAGTTTTATATAGACTTACCTTATTAGGCTGACTTGTGTAACAATGGCAAGTTTTATATAGACTAACCTTATTAGGCTGACTTGTGTAACAATGGCAAGTTTTATATAGACTAACCTTATTAGGCTGACTTGTGTAACAATGGCAAGTTTTATATAGACTAACCTTATTAGGCTGACTTGTGTAACAATGGCAAGTTTTATATAGACTAACCTTATTAGGCTAACTTGTGTAACAATGACAAGTTTTATATAGACTAACCTTATTAGGCTGACTTGTGTAACAATGGCAAGTTTTATATAGGCTAACCTTATTAGACTGACTTGTGTAACAATGGCAAGTTTTATATAGACTAACCTTATTAGGCTGACTTGTGTAACAATGGCAAGTTTTATATAGACTAACCTTATTAGGCTAACTTGTGTAACAATGACAAGTTTTATATAGACTAACCTTATTAGGCTGACTTGTGTAACAATGACAAGTTTTATATAGACTAACCTTATTAGGCTGACTTGTGTAACAATGGCAAGTTTTATATAGACTTACCTTATTAGGCTGACTTGTGTAACAATGACAAGTTTTATATAGACTTACCTTATTAGGCTGACTTGTGTAACAATGACAAGTTTAATTATTTAAAACTAATATGTATCTAAAAGAAGAAGTTTTTTTTATTAAAAATGCACTAAAAAGTCAAACAGATAACCCATTATATCATATAGATATTAATATATAGTTCATAACTAAAATGAAAAGAGTGGATAAATACAATGTACTGGACTCAATACAATATACTGGACTAAATACAATATACTGGACTCAATACAACATACTGGTCTCAATACAGTATATTGTGTCATGTCCTAGCGGTGTAGAGCTCTTGACTGCCGACATGAGAGCCACGGGTTCGATCCTTGGTGAGAATCAAGAGAATTTTCCAGGTCCCTGTGAGAGTTGATTTAAAGTCCCTCAAGTCCAACCAAGCTTTAAACGGGTACTTATGTCGGGGAAGTAAAGGCGTGGTTCATGTGCCCCGATGGCTCTAAAAGAACTTTACTTTTACTTACTTAAATGGTTTAAAGATATTAGTTCATAAAGTGCAATAAATAAATAATCTATGTATCTAGAAGGTCACCCTCCCCGCGCGCGCGCACACACACACACACACACACACATATATAAATATATATATATATATATATATATATATATATATATATATATATATATATACCGTATTTTTCGCCGTATAAGACGCTCCGGCATATAAGACGCACCCAATTTTAAAGGAGGAAAATCTAGAAAAAAAAAGATTCTGAACCAAATACTTGCAGCATGAAAAAAAAAACAACAACAATATTTTTTTTCCCCGTCCCTATCCCTTTCTTCACCGTCCGTTCAATTACACATTCACTTGGTGCGCGATTTTTATTTATAGTGAAGGCCATCCCATACCGTGAATACTTTAATATAGTAAAATACTAAAATAATTAATTACAATTAAACTACGCATTGAGATTGTATTAAAATGTTAATAATGTCACAGAAACATTTTAACTAACGTATTTCGGTTTATTAAAGTGCACCTTTAATTTTAATCTTCCGAATACATAAAACGATAGGTAAATAGATATGACTATTGATTTCATCATGTTTACAATTGGAGTTTCCGGGAGTTACCCCTCTTTTAAAAGTGTATGATAGCATGTAAAATGTGTATTTGCCGTATAAGACGCACCAACTTCCCCCCCCCCCCCCCCCCAGTTTTGGGGAAGAAAAAGTGCGTCTTATACGGCGAAAAATACGGTATATATATTTACATTAGTATTGGTAATATATATATGAATGTGTGTATGATATAACGAATTATTGTTTTCCTTTTAGTGCATCTTAATAAAAGATTATTTCGTACTAAATTACGCTCTGTGTTTGTTTTTGTTTGATTTTAATTATTTATTTTTTATCATTTAATGTTTTTAATTTTTTTTTTCTTTTTAAATTCACCGCATTCACGTAAGATTCACGGACTACATTTGACATTCGTAAGTCGGTATATAATATCTGGAAGAAATAAATCAAGTAAATTGCGGGTCTCTGGTATCATAACACTCGGTCAAATACTCAAGTGATGTACATGTGATATTTCAACATAAAAAGTTGGATTGAATTTTGAAACCAAGGTAGGCCTGTACATGGAATTAAAAAAAAAAAGAAGTATTAAAGTGATTTGAGAGAAACTGTCAGTGGGTGGTGTTTGCTTTAAACGTTTCACACAAAAATAATTGAATTTTTGTCTGTGGATTAATCCTGTCTATTGCGTAGACGTCAGGTTCCCCCCCCCCCCTTTTTGTTCATTGCCCGTGTCCTCCACACATTCCACTGTTAATTTCTGACGTTATCCGTGTTCAGCATGATATTTTTCGCTGAATGCACTGTTTTATTTCAATATCTGATCTCATTATGAATGCATCGGTTTACGTTGTTGTCTGTGTCTTAATTTTGAATTTAGCGGGGAGAAGGGGGGTGGGCATTTTGTTTGCCACACTTCAAATGAAACGATTTCATCAATCGATGGTAAGTGACCGTCTGCTACAACATTTAGGGCGAGAAATTGTTATGTATGGATCGTGGGTTATCCGGATTTAGCTGTATCCGGTATGTGCCTTTCCGTCGTGTTATTGCGGTAGTCAAGGCATCTAGTTTATTTTAATATACAGTCGATTCCGCGTAATTGGGGCACATCGGGACCGAGGCTATTTGTCCCAATTAAGCGGCTGTCCCAATTAAACATACAAATTTACCATTGGCTTCTTGGTTTGGTTTCTTTGAGATTGGTCCCAAATAAGCGGCTGTCCCAACTAAGCGGTGTCCCAATTAAGCGGAATCCACTGTATATCAGTGCTCCTCACGGAGTTTAGTCCCGACCTACCTACTATAGGGTGGCGAGATGATTAGTAGTGGGTCGCCAAATAAAAATGAATGACTACTTAATCCAGAATACAAAACAAATAATTTTAGTTGTTTTATTTTTCTTTCTTTGCAAGTGTGTCAAGAAGACCGCAACAAGTTTCTCGGTGGGTCCCGAATCTGAAAAGTATGAAAACCACTGTGTGAGAGATGAAATGGAAAAAAATAAGAAGATGGACGTGCTGAGACTCTTGTAATCTATTTGTCTAATCGCTGTGTGGTTTTTGTTCTTGTTATAGATCATTTCAAAACTCTTCTTCACCGCCGGAGGGGGACACGTTGCTCACAGGCATGTTTCATTATCTAAAGACATGTCAATAACTTGGAACTTCCTGTTTCACTCCATGACTTCAGTTTTTATTTCCACCGGTTAAAATTTAAAAAATTAATTTGAAAACAAACATAAAAAAAAAACTCTATCCTTCCTTTCACTCATCACGCTGACAATGTCTGGCCTAATTGTCCTTTTGAAGACATTTTTTTTTCTTATTAAAGTATGGCGTTCGTTATGGTTGAAATGAGGTTGGGAAGAAAGTCTTGTGGTGGAGTGAAAGGTGGCACTAGGGAAAGAACCGAAGCCGGTTTCCTGTGCTGCGTTGAAGTCCTTCATAAAACACCAGATGCTTATTAGTGCATTAGTGACATTCTGCATACCAGCCTATCGATATCTCTGCCACTCATTGCATCCATTGTTCACAACCACCTGATGGAGAAATAACGGTTGGCGGGACTATAGTCCACGTGAAAGGGGGTCGTGAGTGCTTGCGTGCGTGCGTGCGCTATAGTTGTTGTTGTTGACGTTCAGGCCTTATTGTTACGTTGACAGCGCGAGTTGGCTGATCCCAGGGCTAATGAGTGATTTCTGGCAGTGTTTCAATTTTCCAGCGTCCCAAGATTTCACGCTCCGTCAGGTGCATACCGAATGTAGCCGGGTGCGTTCTTTTGTTGGGAGCACCACCCATGGCCGTCATTGTCCTGTAGGGTCACACGGCCTGATAGTGTGATAAATGTGATATGGTTGGTCTCAGGTTTGATTTGTTTTTGTTTTTTCGGTTGTAAAGTCTCGAAGTAATCTATTTTTCCATATAATTTGTGTGTGTGCTGTATCGTAACTTGCGTTTGCGGCACGTGTGGCGGGTTCATAAAAATGCCGCCCCATTCCCTCTCAGATGCCGCCCCTCTATGGTGTTACACCACTGCGTGTATGTGTATCAGTACAAATATTATCAAGTACATCGCAGTACCCACACACTTTTATCAAACATTATCACGTACTTTTGAAGCCACACACTTATCTCTATTATCAACAATAGATCTTGTCTAGCCGTTACGGATTGGGTTACGGGGCGGGGCTGGAGGGGGGTGTTAGGGAACATCTGGAGGACCACAGAAGGAGATTGTTTAACTAAGTTGTGATAACTGGATAATCTACTTCACAACATCACCCTGCCCTTACCAATCTCTTGGCTTAGTGTGTGTGTGTGTGTAGCTGACACGACACTGAAGTCAGTAGCTGACACGTTTCCATATTGCACAGTGTCTTGGGACGTGTGCAGCGATGTTTGTTTACCAGTGGCCTATTGTTGTACAGTTGTTTGATATTTTTCCACCACGTTTCGGTGTTTCCTGGACATTTCGCTCAATAACTGACAGTTACAACGTTCATTTTTGTTGACGTTTTAGTTCCCTTGTTTATGTTGATAACACCACAGTACCTGTTTATGACTTATTACTGGTTGAAGCTCATGCTTGATATGTTTGCCAGTGCTGTCGCATTGCTTTCTCTACTTATGACAAATTCGCCACTTTAAAAGCTTAAAAAATTTTTTTAATGGCCTAACAATTTATGCTAATTGTTTTATGGTGTTGGCGCTTTTATGGTTTAAAATTTAAACTCTCCGGACATAATAGATTTGACAATTCAATTTATTAGACATATTAGTTTTTACCGTAAGTCTAAACTGTTTTCATGATACTGTCTGTGAGTCTAAACTGTTTTCATAATACTGACTGTAAGGCCGTCCCTGGTCTAGATTGTTTTTTTTTTAAATACTGACTATAATTCTATAAGTGTCAACTGTTTCTATAAGTGTCAACTGTTTCTATAAGTGTAAACTGTTTCTATAAGTATAAACTGTTTCTATAAGTGTAAACTGTTTCTATAAGTGTCAGCTGTTTCTATAAGTGTAAACTGTTTCTATAAGTGTAAACTGTTTCTATAAGTGTAAACTGTTTCTATAAGTGTAAACTGCTTCTAAAAAAATAAAAACGTAAGGTCTAATTTAATCTCTAACTGCATGAATTATTATTAAATACAGGTCTTACTGTAAGCCATTATTATGCCCAACAATATAATGTGTTATTAAATACGTCCATTAAGTCAAGATGACACCCCTAGAAGGTTATTGATCGCTACTCTGTTTAATCATTCAGCATTATTATCAGTAGCTCTCATCAGTTTGAAGTTCAATTTAAAATGTCTCTTTTACATTCTTGATACTCAATGTCTTCAATCTGTATGCACATATTCCCTATCAAGCCGTTGGCAGCCATCTCTATAGTTTATATGATCTTCAAGATAATAGAAGAACACCACGAACTTGTTTTTTGCTGAATGTTTTGTTTTATATATTCATTTAAAACAGAAATCTGAGCTCAAATAGTTGGGGGTGTGGATAGAATTGAGGGAAGGGACGGAAGTTTAATAAGTGTCCGTTGGGTTGGTTTTTGCGACTTGGTCTTTTGTTTAGGATTTTTTTTTTCTTTTTTCAAGCATTTGCTCTATTTTCTTTTTTAAACGTTATCCGCGTGGGCTTTTGTCTCAGGGAACATGTTCCCGATCTTTATCTCCGGGAACTAATGCCCATACCTTTTCATAGAAAATGGACGATAGCGTGATGATTCGGTTGACCGTCTCTTTTTATCGGGATTTTCTATTTCATGAAAAGAATCTGAAATTTAAATAGTTGGTGTGTGTGTGTGTGTGGTGAACTCTTTAAGAGCTGAACGTGGGCGTTTCCTGTTCGGAGGCGGCACCATTGTGTTGTGACTTAGATCGGTATCGTCCACATAGCCGCAATGCACTTTGCATTGAGCAGTTTCAATATTCAGCTATCTTTGGTATGGTTATGAGAGATATCTTAGTTTTGTATCCGAACATGCATAGAGCTATTTGTGCAACACAATTCTAGGTGAGCTTTGTGTTATCTGGTGTGAGTTTAAATACGAAAAAAAAAACAACAACGCGACTGATTTTTATTTTAGCTGATTACAGAGAATAACAATGAATCAACGTTTTTATGCTAATGGACAGTCCAGGGTATATTTAGCTCAATGGTCAGTTCATGGTATAATTAGCTCAATGGTCAGTTCATGGTATAATTAGCTCAATGGTCAGTTCATGGTATAATTAGCTCAATGGTCAGTCCATGGTCTAATTAGCTCAATGGTTAGTTCATGGTATAATTAGCTCAATGGTCAGTCCATGGTATATTTTATTCAATGTTATGGATAACGCACACTGTTAGCCATCAGTCACACACACTGTTAGCCATGTGTCACACACACTGTTAGCCATCAGTCACACACACACTGTTAGCCATCAGTCACACACACTGTTAGCCATCAGTCACACACACACACTGTTAGCCATCAGTCACACACACACTGTTAGCCATCAGTCACACATACACTGTTAGCCATCAGTCACACATACACTGTTAGCCATCAGTCACACATACACTGTTAGCCATCAGTCACACATACACTGTTAGCCATCAGTCACACATACACTGTTAGCCATCAGTCACACATACACTGTTAGCCATCAGTCACACACACACTGTTAGCCATCAGTCACACATACACTGTTAGCCATCAGTCACACATACACTGTTAGCCATCAGTCACACACACACTGTTAGCCATCAGTCACACATACACTGTTAGCCATCAGTCACACATACACTGTTAGCCATCAGTCACACATACACTGTTAGCCATCAGTCACACATACACTGTTAGCCATCAGTCACACATACACTGTTAGCCATCAGTCACACCTACACTGTTAGCCATCAGTCACACATACACTGTTAGCCATCAGTCACACACACACTGTTAGCCATCAGTCACACACACACTGTTAGCCATCAGTCACACACACACTGTTAGCCATCAGTCACACACACACTGTTAGCCATCAGTCACACACACTGTTATCACCCCCCGCGTCCACCACCATATTTTCATTCAAAATCACACGTTTCGTTAAGTTTGACTGACTCTAAAACTTAAATAATCAATGAAGATATGGTATAGTACAAATAATTAATATCGTCGATTTTTTTTTTCATTTTGCCGTCCGACTTGTATGGACATGAATTATAAGAACGTTAGGCAGTTGTTTTATTATTATTATTTTCAAATCGATTTCTAACGATCATTATCGTAACTAAGGGTGTGAACTATTTTTCCTGACCGCTGCTTTACGCCCGCTGTGATGTGTTGCTAACCAAGCTAAAGGTTGCTGCTGTTGTTCAGTGTCGTGGAATACCTTGTGTCACCCATCCATCATTTGGGAGGCTGGTGATGATGATGATTGGTTCACCGGTTAGACCTACAATTCAAACCACATTGTTTATGCGAGTGTTATTTTTTTTTTCTTCTTCTTTCTGGCGGTATTCTCTGGTCCATTCGTCTGCCAGCTCAGACGTCCAGCACAGGTATCATAATTGATTTTTTGATTGGACAGGGTCAATAACAGGTTATGCACGGGCTCTTCTGACCATTCCCGGAGCATGCCTCCGATCGACGGGCTGCACCTTGTACACGGGACAGGTACCCCTGTACTTCAGGCCCACTGAGGTAAATACATCTCTGTAAGATAGGGGTGTGTGATTAGAGGACCCCAGTGAGCTTTTCGGCTAGAGTTTGGGCTATGTGTGTGTGGGCGCGGTTGGCGGGTGGGGGGGGGACTTGTTTACCTTGAGGAGGGGGAGAAGGATTACGGTGAGGTCGGCACGTTGATCAGTTAAGCGTCACTTTTGTTGTGATCGTCCATGATACGCCATAAATCTTCAATAATTAGTTACGGTGTATAGTACTTCTGCCGTTTAGTTACGGTGTATAGTACTTCTGCCGTTTAGTTACGGTGTATAGTACTTCTGCCGTTTAGTTACGGCGTATGTATAGTACTTCTGCCGTTTAGTTACGGCGTATGTATAGTACTTCTGCCGTTTAGTTACGGTGTATAGTACTTCTGCCGTTTAGTTACGGTGTATGTATAGTACTTCTGCCGTTTAGTTACGGTGTATGTATAGTACTTCTGCCGTTTAGCTACGGTGTATAGTACTTCTGCCGTGATTTCTTAGAATTGTCCAGTATGCATATCATCAGCCGCTTAAGCAGTCAACCATGTTGCTGTTTTCGAGATCAATTAATGATATTTTGTTTCTCTCTTGATCGTATATATCGACCGCGATATTCTGTTTCCTGGTTTTCCAACCACCCTTTCCCCAATGAATAAACCAGGATTTGCTGTGACATGGGCCACCCAACCGAAGCCTTCTGAAAAACGGCTACAAGACAACAGATGAAATCGGAGCCGCTGGGATTCACATCCCTTGTCACGCTCTGCGGCAGTCGGGGTAGCCAGCTGCCGAGGCAATGACCACCTGCCGAGGCAATGACCTTATCGAAGGTAAGATTCGAACTGAAGTGCTCTGACGACGGGGCTAAAAACAGAAGAGGTCTACTTTCATTTTTAGTACCGTTTTTTATCCATCACTGATGGAAATCCTAACAATTTTTGTTTGTTATTGATCTTGTAACCAACACATGACACAAATAAACGGGAAGGGTGGGGCTGTACAGAATGCTTTGTTTCTCCTGGAACGGGGAGTTGGGGGGGCTCCAAACTGTTGTTTAGACTGGCACCACTTGTTTTGTCACGATTTGTGAATGTTTGCGCTGTCACGGAAAAAGAAATGCATAGCTCTTGTGTTGGTTGTAACAATATAAATATGTAAGTTGTCCCTTGGTTCTGTCGCACTGATAACCAGCACCCCCCCCTCCACCCCACGTCATCACTGCATCGAGCCTGCATTAGACTAACGCAATCTATAGAGTAGCTGTGTGTGTGTCTCCGAACAGAGGGACCTGGTACACGTGTGCTGTGCCGATTGTACGTACATACTACAACACGTTAATCCCGACGACTAACGTGGACCCAGTGCTTGGTGGTGAGTAGGTCAGAGTGTCATTGTTGGCACCTGATGTACATTGAACTGTCGAGCTGTACCGCATTGACAACACATTGATGGCCTCTTAATTGGATTATTATTCTTTTCTTATGGATGTTTTAATTCTGAGCTATAGCAAGGTAGTTGAGTGTAGTAGGATGTCGCTTTTTTTTTTAAACTGTGTGGTAAAATTATTTATAAACTTAAACTACACGATCGCTCCTATTGATAGTCACGTGCCATTCAATCTATCCTTTATTTTAAAAAAAACTTTTGTTAATACACCTAGGTGCTTCTATAATTGTACTAGTATGTGTGTGTGTGTGTGTTGTTTCATTCAGTTGCGGCCTTATGGAGTTGGCAACTGGGGGCACCGACCTTTGATTGACGGGGCCCGCGCTAGGAGTTGTTTTGGCCCTGTTAATAAACTCAAACTACAAAACTAAAGGTTTCTTCCTGGCCCCACATATGACACTTTCCCTAAACACTAGATACATAAACTAGCCGATGGGATATTTGTGTGATCCGGGTCAGGAGAGTTGTCCAACTGTATCCCACTGGTCATTTATCCTACGTAGCCCTTAATAAATAAATGTCTTTTGAGGATGTATATATAAAAAAGCAGATCATCCTATGGCGTGTTACTACCATTCACCGCCATCAAAACATTTTTTTTTGTTTCGTCCTTTTTCCTCCTTTTTTAAATTTACGGCGTGTCTATTGGCACCCGATCACTGGCTTTAGAGTTTGTCTATTGGCACCCGATCACTGGCCTAGAGTTGTAGATTCATTTCGTATTAACTATCCGTTGTTTTGTTGATGATTTTTTTTTTTTTGGCATTACAGACTATTTTTATCGTATGTTCTCCATCGAATCTGGAACAAATTATTTCTATTTCTATTGATTCATTCACAATTGAAAGTGATAACTCACACTTTTGACCATTGCTGTATATAATTACACTTTATATTATTTTGGTGAAATGTTGCCATTGTTTTGTTTTTTTAAACAGTATCACAGCTTGTCAGAAACTAGAATTTAATATTTCAGCGACGGATAAATAAATGCTGTTCACATCTCACGTGTGACAGTGAGACATGTAGCCTGTGCGGTGATATACTGAACGTCAGCAGTCTATTGGCATCGTTGATGTGGCTCACCTGTGAAAGATGCATCTCTAAGATACTGCACACAAAAAAAAAACAAATCCAAATTTGATATCTCGATGGCAAAAATACTAAAATTATCCAGATCCGTTAATGTTTATCATTTTATCAAACCGAGATATCTCCATAAGTATCGACATCTTTGGATAAGTAAAAAATAAATCCTGACTGGCAGCCCTGGGCCTTTTGAAAAGGGAGGGGGGGCTTTCCCGTCGTTTTTCATCATCTGCTATGAAAGTGACTTGGCCAGTTGCAAGGGAGGTGTCACCGGTTTCATTGGCTCAGTGGCCCGCCAGGGGTCGACAATTTTCAGGCGGCGGGCCTGGTGTAATTTATTGAAGCGTAACATATCTCCTCCCTCCTCCGACCCTGAACATAAGAAACAAAATATTTTTTACGCGAGATCAAAAAACGATACAACATTAAAACGGTTATCTAGCAGGTCATCTCTGATAGCTGCTGAATATTTTCACCACGACATGTTGTGTATTGCATCACTCTGCACTCAAATCTCGTCTGCTGTGTCAAATGACGTGGCCATGTACCAGCACATTGTGCGCAACAATATTTATAGTTCACCAATAGTTCACTCTAGTTTGGTCTATCATTATATTCACTTTCTCTGATAGTATTATCATGTGAAACTCTCTATTTTATTGATAAAACCCCTACATTAGATTCAACTGAGCGTTAAACGAAATCAGTTACACACCTGCATGTATGTCTTACTTAAAACGAGATCTAGTACTTGAATATGATTTTCGTTTTTTTTTTTTTAAATGATAAATCTGAATCTTATTGAATGTCTTCCATGTAATCAAGTCATATAAAGCTGCTAACAGAAATGAAAAGACAGATTACGTCACACACAGTGCCACACACTCAGAGTGAGACAGACAGACATACTGACAGACAAATAAGCGATTCCTTGAGGATTTCATTTCCTGTACAAAGGTTTGGGGGGAGGGGGGGATGGGGGCTGTGGGTAAGACACGTCTGTCGGAGAAATATTAGCATGAAAATAATCTCCCCTTGATCTCGCCTGTTTAAGAAAATGACCAGTATCATGATTGGAGTCGCCCGATGATCTTGGATTTCTGTTTCCGGTTTCACGCAAAGGAAAAAAAAAGGGGGGGGGGGATTTCGTGGTCTGTGGATATGCTTCCAAGAGAAGCTGAAGAAACTGGCAGTAAACAAAGTCAATATGGTAATCATCGCATATTGAACATAATAAAAAAGCCAGTCTTTGGTCCTCTTCAAAAGAATGTGTAGCCTCCGTGTAATACCAGGAAGAAAATCAGAACTGTTGATGCCCCGACCCTGTCTCCTCCAGTCAGCAGTGAGACCTAATCACGGATGACGTCATGACTGCATGTATTTTCAGTTTCCTCTTTAATGGCCATGGTAACGAGCCAGTATAGTTGAATCATCCCTCATTTATAATGTGTTTGTTGTAAATAAATGTCAGAAAAAATTAAAGGGAACGTAACGGTGGGAGAATTCTCTACAGAGGTGTGATTCATTCAACGTGAACTAAAATATACTAAAATATGTACTGTCATTTAAACAGGGAATGAGATCCTCATGTAACTTTATCCTTCTGACCTTCACCTAGTCGCTGGTTAAGATGGCACCAAGGCCACCAAGCATCTATTCATTAATTGGATTCTTTTCTGCATTCTTTTTTTTTTTTAATTATTATTGGTTCTAACGTGTAAACAAACAAAACACCGCCACCAGACACACACACACACACAAGCACACACAATGCCATCTCGCAACAGATTCCTAATTTATTTATTGTTTTGTCGCTCACATGGCTATTCGCTGAATTGAAATTAGGTCAAATGATATCCGGTTCCTCTTGTCCTGGCAGGTCCGTCTGAGTTGAGACTTTGCTGTCAAATCGTGCTGATGTTGGGTGGGTGTCCAGGGAGGAACGCCGCAGATGTTTTCCTGTGCCCCAGAGCCGTCCTTGACTTTCTTCAGTTACCGTGTTATTTAAACAATTAATTATTTATTGTCTAATTTATGTGCTGCCTGACTCAAATGTATGTGTGGCCTGACTCAAATTTATGTGTAGCCTGACTCAAATGTATGTGTAGCCTGACTCAAATTTATGTATAGCCTGACTCTAATTTATGTGTAGCCTGACTCAAATGTATGTGTAGCCTGACTCAAATTTATGTGTAGCCTGACTATGTGTAGCTTGACTCAAATTTCTGTGTAGCCCGACTCAAATTTATGTGTAGCCTGAGGCTGACTCTGTGTAGCCTGGCTCAAATGTATGTGTAGCCTGACTCAAATTTATGTGTAGCCTGACTCAAATTTATGTGTAGTCTGACTCAAATTTATGTGTAGCCTGACTCAAATGTTTGTGTAGCCTGACTCAAGTTTATTTGTAGCCTGACTCAAATTCATGTGTAGCCTGACTCAAATTTCTGATTCGTTAACTACAATCTTTTTTTTTTTTTTAAAGTGTGACAGTTGTGTTCAGCCTTTATGTTGAGGTCATTAGAATCAGATTGTTGTCAGTCCCCAACAAACTATACAACTTTGAATCTACATACTCCCTAAACACATGCAGCCTAGCAGTGATCTCAATTCAAACAATGTGTAGAGAGTATGTCTTGTTTATCAAATAATACAACGTGTCACATGTGTCTCTGGGTTGTTTTTTTTTTGCTAATGTAAATTGAAAAACCGATTTTTTTCTGTAAGCCAAACTGTTAAGCTCATAAAAATAAAGTAAATATCTTCTCACACTTACGTGTGTGTCCTCACTTAACTGGCTGGTTGAAAACAAACATTGAAAACATACAAATGTTAGTGACGTACTCATGAAAGTCTCCGCTGATGACCTTTGACAACATTCTATGTTGCGTACACTGGCAGTTTGTGCACGCTGCATCCACCATGATATTGCATGACAGTCTGTGCACACTATATCTACCATGATCATCGCCTGACAGTCTGTGAACACAATATCTACCATGATCATTGGCTGACTGTCTGTGCACACTATATCTTCCATGATCATTACCTTACAGTCTGTGCACATTACATCTACCATGATCATTGCCTGACAGTCTGTGCACACTACATCTACCATGATCATCGCCTGACAGTCTGTGAACACAATATCTACCATGATCATTGGCTGACTGTCTGTGCACACTATATCTTCCATGATCATTACCTTACAGTCTGTGCACATTACATCTACCATGATCATTGCCTGACAGTCTGTGCACACTACATCTACCATGATCATTGCTTGACAGTCTGTGAACACAATATCTACCATGATCATTGGCTGACTGTCTGTGCACACTATATCTTCCATGATCATTACCTTACAGTCTGTGCACATTACATCTACCATGATCATTACCTTACAGTCTGTGCACATTACATCTACCATGATCATTGCCTGACAGTCTGTGCACACTACATCTACCATGATCATTGCCTGACAGTCTGTGCACACTACATCTACCATGATCATTGCCTGACAGTCTGTGCACACTACATCTACCATGATCATTGCCTGACAGTCTGTGCACACTACATCTACCATGATCATTGCCTGACAGTCTGTGCACACTACATCTACCATGATCGTCGCCTGACAGTCTGTGCACACATCTACCATGTTCATGGTCTGACAGTCTGTGCACTCTACAACTACCATAATCATCGCCTGACAGTCTGTGCACTCTACATCTACCATGATCATCGCCTGACAGTCTGTGCACACATCTACCATGTTCATGGCCTGACAGTCTGTGCACTATACAACTACCATGATCATCGCCTGACAGTCTGTGCACACATCTACCATGTTCATGGCCTGACAGTCTGTGCACACATCTACCATGATCATTGCCTGACAGTCTGTGCACTCTACATCTACCATGATCGTCGCCTGACAGTCTGTGCACACATCTACCATGTTCATCGCCTGACAGTCTGTGCACACATCTACCATGATCATTGCCTGACAGTCTGTGCACTCTACATCTACCATGATCGTCGCCTGACAGTCTGTGCACTCTACATCTACCATGATCATCGCCTGACAGTCTGTGCACACATCTACCATGTTCATCGCCTGACAGTCTGTGCACTCTACAACTACCATGATCATCGCCTGACAGTCTGTGCACTCTACAACTACCATGATCGTCGCCTGACAGTCTGTGCACACATCTACCATGTTCATGGCCTGACAGTCTGTGCACTCTACAACTACCATGATCATCGCCTGACAGTCTGTGCACACATCTACCATGTTCATGGCCTGACAGTCTGTGCACTCTACATCTACCATGATCATCGCCTGACAGTCTGTGCACTCTACATCTACCATGATCATCGCCTGACAGTCTGTGCACTCTACATCTACCATGATCATTGCCTGACAGTCCGTGCACACTACATCTACCATGTTCATCGCCTGACAGTCTGTGCACACTACATCTACCATGTTCATCGCCTGACAGTCTCTGCACGCAGTATCTGCCACGATGTTGCCACGGCATTTCAATGAACCAAGGGTGTCACCTGTTAATACTTCATTATAACTGCGACGTTTTGTCTAAAATATTGACATACATGATAATCTGTTATGTTGATTGTTTATGTATGTTTATGTTGCGTCATTATCCCAATTCATTGTCCTGGCTAGTAGATACAGTAGCAGGCCCCCCCACCCCCATGTAAGGTTTATTTCTGTAACATTGATTGCAGTATTTGCACATTAGCTAGTACACCGGTGGGTTTATTGACAGGAGGCAACAGTTGTTCGTGGTGTGATCCATGCCTGCTGTATGACCGTAAGGCGAATCGTGTGGTCTCAACGATCCCTCTCACTTATTAAATTATTTGTATCTCAAAACTGTTTTTTTTTTTCCATCATGTTTGGTTTTTATTCGTTCACTTTTTTCTTTTTTTTTTTAGGAATGCCTTTAAACAAAATATAGCCAATAAATTCTGACATAGTTTTAGTATTTATGTTGAATGGTTTCACAGTTGGCATGCTGACATAGATAGTTGATATAAGAACATTGCGATAAACAGTAAACATGAGCTTGTCAGTCTCACTTCGATTTAAACTATGTATATAGGCCATGTTTGTTCGTTTGCCTGTTTCATTGCTTCTCAACCTTCAGCTGTGCTGCAGTTCGCTCCCTATAAAGTTGCGTTGGGAAATTATTTTTGTATTATCTCTCATCTATCAAATTTTTTTTGCAGTACAACATGAAATTGAAAAAAAAACAACTCTTTAAGACGAAACAAATCAAGTTGTGTAATATTTTATGATGGTTTATCAATCATGGATTGGTTATTCGGTAGAAAGTTCATGGTAGACACTGGCCGAGTCCTGAACATTTACGTCATCAAGACTTGTGTTTGACTATTACCACTGATGTTGTGTACAGTGCTGGTGTGTTGACGAAATGGAGATCCTAAAAATTAAATTAAAATAAAATTGTCATGTACAAGAATAATGTCTTATTAAGTTTATTTATTACAAATATAATACATACATATAGTCTTGCTTATTAATCAGACCTTTTCCTTTCTTTGGGCATTAAAGAACACGTCCAATGTCGGTTGTTTTTCTCTCTCCTTCAGGACTCTCAGGAAATGATTGATAGCAATGTCGTTGTAGAGATCAGCAACCCTATTGACATCAGCTTGTTTAATGCCAGATCTCCTTTTAAATTTTGTAAACCAGCCAGTGGTAGCCTTGAATTCTAGATTTTCGGAGGACGAGCCTTGAGTTTGTTCTTTCAATTTCTCAAAAAATTTCTCCAGCCATTCTAGTTACATCTCTTTTCAACTCCCGTTCATTTATCCAAACTAAAAGCAAACTCTCGATTTTATCATGGATGACACTTTTTTTTTTTGCTTCTCAGATGTAATTTTCGTTACTCCTTTAGCGGCTTGAGTCTTCTTGATGATATATTTTTTAGCTAGGATTGTGCCTACAGTAGACCTCTTCAAGCCGTACTGCCTGGTAACATCAGTCATTATTTGTCCACTCTCTACTTTAGTTATAATCTCTTGCTTGGTTTTTATGGTGAGCACAGTTCTTGACACTCCACTCTTTTCAGGACCCATAAAATTTTCAAATTTTCAGGTTTTTTTTATAAGGCGTTTAGAGAAGCACATACGAAAACCACAAGGACATAAATCAACTACATATGTATGGTACACTATTGACGATGTGTCGTCGCACACTACCCTACGTGTCATATGGTGCTGCCTCACTGCTACGTAGTATGAATGATGACGTGTCAGTGCACGCGCACATCCATTTTTAGGACAAATTGAGGACTGATGTCGGGTGTTCCCAGAGCCGAGACGTTTTCGTTAGAATTATTTTATTGTTCGTTATCCGAATTTAGTTCGTTGTCCGAACACAAAAATCTTTCCTGAAAGTGTTCGTTGTCCGATTTGTTCGCTGTCCGAACAGTTCGTTAACCGAATACCCTCTGTATATCCATACCCTAAGCTCCGTATCATTTGGGCGCTTAGCTTAGCGCTGTATCACTATGATTCAATAATACTAAGCTCCATATCAGTTTGCTATCTTAGCTCTCTGTCGCGTTATCATTTATGGATCCTATATTTCTAATCCACGTGCACACTTAGCGCTCTGTATCATTATCATTCAATAATACAAGGCCCCGTATCCTTTGCATGTTCAACGCTCTATATTGTTATCATTTAAAAATCCAAGGTCTCAAATCCATCAGCACGTTTAGCGAAACTTTTAACTTTATGTAACTGGAGGATAATTCATCGTAAAGAGATTGTTAATATAATGTTGTCTGTATCGATAATTCATCGTAAAGAGATTAAGATAATGTTGTCTGTATCGATAATTGATTGTGTTGAACAATAACCACACAGCTGGAAGAATAGCTCTTAATATATTGTGGGCAGGTTTCTTGACATGGCCGGGAGGGGGGGCGGAGCATGATATGTTCCATAATTTTATTATGCACAGAAATGTATCGGTTTTCTTTATTTCCCCAAGCGCCCGTTCTTTTAATTTAATGACACATCAAATATTTATACAGATTTTTTTTTTAATTTCTCCTACAGATGGACTGGGCTGTTTCTTTCCTCCCTTACAAAAACGTTAGGAAAGTCTGTACATTTTTTTTTCAAAGTTCGAATTAAATAAACAACAACCCAACTCCGTATTCCCATCTGGGAATGTCGGGTCAGAGCAATTAACTTTATAGGAAATTATGTGGGTGAATTTGTAAATCCAGCGATTTGAATCAGTGCTTCGTGAAGACCAAAAAAAAAAAAATGAATGTTAACTAATGTGTTTGGTACCAAATATAAATATACTAGCTGTACCGTGCAAAACCTTTGCATAGAATTATATCCCCTTATGCTTGATCGGTAGGCTAGGTTATTTTTTGGTTTCGGGCAGATCCGATTTTTTTCATGGTTGTATTTTAAACTGGAATACTGTTGTATTAATTCTTTACTTTCGATTTAACGCACACTGGAAATGAGTATTATTATATATGATTTTTTTTAAGTAGTTAAACATTATATGTCCTATTGTTTACCTTTGTCTGTGAAACTATTCATGGCAATTATACGTACTACGAATTCATCATGATAGATTGAAATACAATTACTGACAAAGTTTTCAGCCAATACACATAAATCTTGTAGTTGAGTTTTGTTGATTGAAAACTGAGAGAACAGGTTTAGTTTCAAAATAGACTTCATTAAACAAACAAACAAAGAAACAAACAAAAACAGATATTTCTAATGGTAATCAAAAACAACTGAGTTTCATTCCAACATCTGATCAACAAAATAGAACCATTCTACATCATACAAAAAACGTTTAAAATGTAGGCGTATTTTGAAAGTTTTGTGATAACTATAGATTGATCAATGCCTCAGTACTAGTAGATACTGTGATGGTGTAAGCTTTGTTAGAAACTCACTAAATCTTTAGATTGTCACTCTGGTAGTGTCGGCACCTTTAGATTGTCACTCTGGTAGTGTCGGCACCTTTAGATTGTCACTCTGGTAGTGTCGGCACCTTTAGATTGCCACTCTGGTAGTGTCGGCACCTTTAGATTGTCACTCTGGTGGTGTCGGCACTATTAGACTGTTACTCTGGTAGTGTCGGCACTATTAGACTGTTACTCTGGTGGTGTCGGCACCTTTAGATTGTCACTCTGGTGGTGTCGGCACTATTAGATTGTCACTCTGGTGTTGTCGGCACTATTAGACTGTTACTCTGGTGGTGTCGGCACTATTAGACTGTTACTCTGGTAGTGTCGGCATATTTAGATTGTCACTCTGGTGGTGTCGGCACTATTAGATTGTCACCCTGGTAGTGTCGGCACCTTTAGATTGTCACCCTGGTGGTGTCGGCACTATTAGATTGTCACCCTGGTAGTGTCGGCACCTTTAGATTGTCACCCTGGTAGTGTCGGCACCTTTAGTTTGTCACCCTGGTAGTGTCGGCACTATTAGACTGTTACTCTGGTAGTGTCGGCACCTTTAGATTGTCACCCTGGTAGTATCGGCACTATTAGACTGTTACTCTGGTAGTGTCGGTATCATTGGATTGTTACTCTGGTAGTGTATGCACGAATAGATTGCCTCTCTAGTAGTGTTGGCACCTTTAGACTGTCACCCTGGTAGTGTCGGCACTGTTAGACTGCCACTCTGGTGGTATCGGCACCATTATATTGCTTGGCTCTATTGTGACCAGCCATTTACACCATCTTCACGATGTCTTCTGTTTCCACCAGTAATCTGGTCAGAAAGTATACAGGCATGTTGTTTTTCATTTTCTTTTTATTGGCCCTTCTAGCCGTCTAGACGAGACAGAGTGAGTTGATGTTATCATTACCTTCTTATAGCTGTATGACCCCCTTCCACATCCACCCCTTCTCCTTAAATGTAGACTTCGTTACGTCAGACCTGTATAGCGAGAATCAAGTATTGGACATAACATGAAGAGTTTGCTTTTTTTTAACTTACATTTTATTTTGTATCTTCAATGTACTCTGTTTTCTCTGTGTATTTATCTTATCATTTTATAAGTCTCCACATTTCTCTCTGTCTCTCTCTCTGTCTCTCTCTCTCTCTCTCTCTCTCTCTCTCTCTCTCTCTCTCTCTCTCTCTCTCTCTCTCTCTCTCTCTCTCTCTCTCTCTCTCTCTCTCTCTCTCTTCGTTATTCCGTGTTTCTATTGTAATGTTCCCTTCATCCTGATGTAGTGAAAAGTTTACATTTCATGGGCCGCCCATTGTGAAGTAAAATTGAAGTTTGTTTAGTTGATTAATTCTAACTTGTGTGTTTCTTTTTGACATTTGAAAGTCGGCTCTTCTCTCTCCACCCCCCCCCCCCACCCCCATTCTCGTCCTCGTGATTTTGTTATTGTTATTGTTGATTGAAAACTGTGCTCTGTCGTCAAGTTAATCCCAGTTTCGTTAAATTATACCATTTGTTTGATTTGATGGTTATCTCTTCAACAATGAGCTGTTTTCGGATCAACTGTAATCTGTCATCTCTGTCCAAGTCAGTTGGAATGATTTGCAGGTACACATCTGGAAACAACAAACACCGCAGATTAAATATGGATTAAATATCAGATGTCGAGAAGCTTTATATCCTATTCAGGATACATGTATACTTGTTTCTATATGATGCTACTCCATCTCCAAACAAAACATTTATGAGTTTTATAACTGTATTTATATTTATGAACGACCCCTTCCACAGAATTTCATCATAACCGCATTGGGGGAGGGGGGGGCAAATTACTTCGGTTAGCCAACCTCTGGATTAAATGTAAAGAAGGTCTAGGAAAAAAAAAAGAGCTTTTCTTGACTAAATATATTAAAGCTGCTGTTCCGTTAGAATTTTTAATCAAACTCAACGCAAGCTTATTTACTTTTTTATTCAAACCAGTTAGTTGTATGTTCCATTCCATTGATGGCCAACTGCAGTTCTTAGAAACACGTGCGTCTCTCAATGAGTCTTTTTTTTTTCCCCTGTAGATGTATAAACTTGTGGCTCTAGGTTGTTGTTGTTTTTGTTGTTGTTTTGTTGATGTTGTTTTTAGATGGAGGAAAGGGAGGTGCTTGCACAGGCTATTAACACTGTTGATGGAATGTTCGCAGCTTAAAAAAAAAACAAAATGTGAAGTGGTAATGCTGCTGGAGTAAAAATTTGTTCTTCTTGTGTAATAATGTAGCCAGAGATAAGGCCCCGTTACATGACAGGCGCCTGAAGTGACGCCCAGTGTGTGCCCTCCTCTCACCCTCCCTTGGGATTAAGGAACTCTCGGGTAGGAGATTGTTCTTTCAGGGACTTCTGGGTGAATTGAACCTAACACGTCATAAGTACTTATTAAATTCAAAAAAGAAACTACCCTCAATTGAACTTGCGTTTATCCTATTTCTGGGCAACGGCTGTTTGCTGTTTTTTTTTTTGACAGAGGCGGACTTGAGTCATTTGAGGCCCCATCAGAAACGATTTACATTAATAAGGTTATAATTTCCGTATAAATGCGGGCTTTCTTTTTGGTGCAATTTACAATGGGGCCCAGTGTAATCGCTCGGTGCGCCCGCCGTTAAATCCGCCTCTGGTAAACGAGGTGTATTTTCGTACCATTTTTGAAGAATTCGTTACAGTCCCAGTAACAACATGGTAACGCCACATGACATTTTTTTTAATATTCCCGAGCTTCCATCAAACTGTGAATGGTTCTATTGTCAAACGTGACTTTGTATATTCATGTGTTTGTCACATGTACTTTCAAAAGTGCTGAATGTCAGCGTTTTTTCGTAGTTGTTGTTTTTTCCTGTAATTTTTTTTAATAAACCATTAGATTTAATGTTGTTGCTATTTTTTTTTGGTTCGATATATGTGAACTCGTGACATGATATATCTTAACACGTCAAAGGCGCCTCGTTGATTAGAGTTTATTTAATCAAGAGAGCACTGGGGTGAAAAGCTCAACTTGTGTTCATTGTTGGACTATGGCCTTGACCTCGCAGTGTGGTGACAGACTTCCTCACAAACAGTAGTCTTAACATTCATCAGTATATAAAAGAACAGCGTGTAAGAAATTAAGAAAGATAGTAAGAAGCCTAATTGAACTTGCGCGCTTGTGCTATATCGTGCCACATCTACTTGCCTCTTTGCTGCAAAATGTCAGAGAAAACAAAATCTATTTAATCATTATTGCAATGCTTCGTTTTGATTTTAACATTGAGAGAAATAATTACTGTTTAAACAAATAATCCTAAATTATTAACGTTGACTGGTAAAACGCAATTTGTGATGTATGAAATGTAGGTCATTTCTGCACAATAGGTAGGTGTCATAAATTAGCACCCATATCTCTACATACTGGTGTGTAGAAATGTTTCAAGTGTTACGTTTGAACTCCCGACTTACCGGGCAACGCCGGGTACACTGTTTCTTCTTCTTCTTCCTTGGCTCTTCAGCCCATTTAGGGCCCTGGCCTGCCATACTACTCTTCTCCACTTTTCCCGATCCTTGGTCTTCTTCCTCCACTCTCTCACTCCTATGGCTTTAAGGTCCTTCTCCACTTGCTACTTCTAGTAATCTATAATATCTATAAGTATCCACATGATCATATTGCCGTTTTTTTTTTAAGGTAAACCACTCATCCATGCGTGTAGTTAGATATATGTATATGCGAGCTCTTGAGAAAGTAGCGAGGGATGTACTCGGAACTATTATTTTTAAATATGAATATCATTTTTTTGCAAAGTAAAATTCTCAGTTGTTTCACTGTCCCCAAGTTCCTAAATGGCAGTGTGAATTTTATGGTTAAAAATATTTTTTTTAAATACTTTCTAATAATTTGCCAATCAAAATGACATACATGCATTTATGCATGTAAATTCCTTTCTGCTTGCGTATTTACATAGGTCCATTGAGGAAAAGTAAATGTATTAGTGACTGCTACTAAAAAGCTCTCTTAATCAATAGGACTGAGCCCTTGATTGTGAGGAATCCAATAACCTTGGTCTTAACTAACTTAGTGGGGGGGGGGTGGTCTGGTCATTATGAAGCTTAAGTCTGTCACACTGCGGGGTCAAGGCCATCGTCCAACTATGAACGGAAGTTGGACTTTTCACCCCAGTGCTCTCTTGATTAAACTCTGGGCTCCACTCCCCACTGTCATCCGCCCCTGTCATTTGATTGACCAAGAATGTCTTCTAGCTAGCAGTGGACAGTGTGTGTGTGCCTGTGATAAAATCGTCTTGACCTGACAGTAATCTGTGGCCACCTCATCTCAGATCAGATCATTGGAGACATTTTGGAGAGAATGTTTTTAACTTTGATTTATGTTTGTGTATGTATTTCTTTCTCCTCGGCAGAAAAGGGCTGTGTTGTTATTTCAGTCTAAACATTGGCGTCGCTAACGACTTGGTGGTTCTATTATTAATTGACTGAGGGCCCTCTTGCGAAATGCTTGGGGGGGGGGGGTGCGGACTCCTGCCTTTCTACTGCGCCGCGATCCCTATCTCGACGCCATTGTCTCTAGTCTATATCGATGACGCCATGGTCTATATCAGTGACTCCATGGTCTATATCAGTGACTCCATGGTCTATATCAGTGCCGCCATGGTCTATATCAGTGACGGCATGGTCTTTATCAACGACTCCATTGTCTATATCAGTGACGGCATGGTCTTTATCAACGACTCCATGGTCTATATCAGTGACGCCATGGTCTTTATCAGTGACGCCATATCATATCAATAACGCAAAGGTCTATATCTTAAAGGATTTTTACTTTATAAAAAAAACCTAGTAATTCGTCTGTATGTTACTTACCCAGTTATGAACCAATGAACGACTTGAAAATCATTTTGTCACATGATTTGATAGATGTGCGCGCATAATAGATCATTACCGGTTGTGTTTATCATTCCATGTGTGTATATATAGTTGGTCGAGGCTGCAATGAGCTTGCAGACCGTTGCTATGTCTCACACAAGAACGGCTGCTGAAGTCACGGCGCCCTAGAGCTTATAACATACAGCGACTTTTTGTCAAGATTTCAATCTGCATTTATATGGTCGGAGGGAGGGGGGCACGATAAAGTCAAATTCATCTTCTTCATGATTTCTTCGCGTGGATCGAATGTCATTTGAATTTGCAAGCTTCATACCCATTGGTAATTATGAACTTCCGTCACCACAATAAGAAGATCGAGTGACATATCGGTCAGTCTGGGACCTCACCAATACTCCAGTCTTTCTCCTGTATCATGGTCTTGACGCATCGCTGTGTAGGTGTGTGTATTAATTCAATCCGTTACTTCTTACACCAATCACTGTGTGTTGAACTACGATCATTGAACTAACACAGTGGTTACTTCTTACACCAATCACTGTCTGTTGAACTACGATCATTGAACTAACACAGTGGTTCACAGAGCTTGGGTATCGACCCACTACCGGATCGCTGACATGTTTTTTAGATGGGTCGCGACAAAATCTAAAATCTATGGATAGAGTATCCGCTAGTGGATAATTATAGCTCAAATTACTCGATAAGTACATAATTTTAAGTTGGTCAATCTGTGAAGTTGAAGTATATATATATATATATATATATATATATATATATATATATATATATGAAGACTTTTTGTCGTAGTTATTGTTTACAGGTGAATCGCATAAGACAAACCTTATTTTTTTAGATGGGTCTATAAAACATTTTTCATAGTTTGGTAAAAAAAAAGAGATTTAGAACCACTGATCGAACAAATTAGCCACTAAGGGTACACAGACAGATGTAAGGTAGACAGACAGATGTAAGGTAGACAGACAGATGTAAGGTAGACAGACAGATGTAAGGTAGACAGACATATGTAAGGTAGACAGACAGATGTAAGGTAGACAGACAGATGTGAGGTTCAAGTAATTATTATCTGGTCTTGATTTGAATCGGTTTAGGATAACATATTTTACATTCGATGTGTTATACACCTAATGCTAATGCGCTATCATATTTGTAGAAACCTATTTTGCATTCGTGTTTGGAACTATTTACAAGTTAACGCCCATCGCTTGGGGGGAATCCCTGAACGTGTCGACCCACCTAAAGACGGGAATAAGACGATTTATGGTCACTGATATTGAAGGGATTGATTTGTTTGTAAATGCCAACAGCGGCTGTCATAAAATAATGACGTAGTATGCTGTGGCCAACAAAATAATCAGTTCAACTTTTTTTTTATTATATTTATAAGTGAATTGCTGCATTGAACATGGAGAATCTTATTTAAAGGGATGTTTCTTTTTGGTCGGTCTCTCTCTTCCCCCCCCTTCTCTCTCTCCCTCCTCTTTCTCTCTCATCTCTCTCTCTCTCTCTCCACTAATAGGTCGCAAACCATACTTCGAGAACCCAGTGATCATTGTGATTGTAATCTATTTATCATTATGTCAGTATTTGCACTCTAACATAACCTTTGTATTTACTTCTCTCCAAAAAATACTTAACATCATCCACGTTCTCGCCTCTCTCTCTCGCTCTCCCGTCCTTTCTCTTACCTGCTCTTTCAGCCACTTACAATTGCAGTTGTCAACCTAGGTAATGAGATTGGACAGAGTGCAGCAGCATTACAGGTGTCAAACCCTCCACCGTACACAACGTGTGTCATTAATTAACAAGGGACTTAGCTTGAGATGGGTGTCAGATAGATTTTGTGACAGAAATAAACACTGCATTATATATATATATACGGTTTAATTCGACTCGCTTTGTCTGGGCGTCGTGTCGTTGTTCGATGTTGTTGTTTGTTGTTTTTTTTTTTATTCGAAATCAATTTTCCCAAATTTCTCGATGCTCAGTCGATTTGAAATTTTCGAACACTGGTGTGTATCCCCTATAACAATGTACTAGTTTAAAGTGATTTAATGAAATCACGTAGATAACGAAGGTAATTATATTTTTTCGTAATGTTAAAATAGGGGGGGGGGGGAGAGTTTTAAAAAAAGACAGAGAGAGAGAGAGAGAGATCGTAGGGCTGTCATGATAGCTGCAAGAGAAGTGATAGAAGAAAAAAAATGGAACACGGAGTGAGTGCAATGTGGCGGAGAGTGCAATGTGGTTGTGAAAAAGACTTTGATGAAGTGCTGCAACAAAAGATGACACTGTTAGTTTTCTATAAGTCTGTTAAGTTTAAATGAAACTGTAGACTTTGTGGTGGTATCAAGACTAATGATAGATACCCTGATTGGAGTGTTGCCCCCTGTTATCAATAGTTTCTACACATTACATAGTTGTGATATATATGTCAGGTTGTCTGACTATTGCGAAAGGGTGAGGGGGGGGGGGTGGAGGTCACTTTTCAACACTAAAAAGTATAAAAGTAAGAAAGATTGAACAGTGTATACTAACAATAATATTCCTTTAAGTATCATTGATTTAATAATTTGCCCAATAGCGGAGCGCAGCTGGTATTCGAGATTAGTCTCCAGGTTCGGGGAACCCGTATGGAGTAAAATGGCCCGATGTGTCACACTCCATGTGTGCGCACTATGACAAGTCTTTCTGTTAGCTCACTGCTACCCGTGAGAACATCAACTTTCGTCTTGACGTCGATACTTCAATACGGTCAGAAATATCTTGCCCCAGAACGTTTACCGCAGAATGCACCCGAACAACGACACATGCTGGCTGAAACCTGACCAGTGGTTACTCACCTGTGCTGTTGACATGGCCTGTTAGTTTTATCACCATTGCAACAGTGATCTGCGGGGTCTCCCATTGTTTACCCAATAACCAAACCAGGGCTATTGATTGATGCGAGTGTTGTCAACGCGGTGACAGAACGCAAATAGCTGGGGCTGAAATCTGATGACTGATTTGTGTACCTTTTACCTGGTGCTCATAGTCATCAATAAAAGGTTATTGTTTGTCTGTGGTCTAATGTTGCATAGGGGGAGGGGAGGGGCGTTTTCCCTCATCCACGCCCTACCACTTTAAAGAAACTTTTGGCGGCTATTTCTTTTGGCTTCAAGCCATATACAGTGGATTCCGCTTAATTGGGACACCGCTTATTTGGGACAAATCTCAAAGAAACCAAACCAAGAAGCCAATAGTAAATTTTTATGTTTAATTGGGACAGCCGCTTATTTGGGACAAATCTCAACGAAACCAAACCAAGAAGCCAATAGTAAATTTTTATGTTTAATTGGGACAGCCGCTTAATCGGGACAAAAAGCCTCGGTCCCGATGTGTCCCAATTAAGCGGAATCGACTGTATTATGTTGTTTGTATACCATACGCTTATTTGCTGGCTTGTCGCTGGACGCTTGTTGCAGGGTGGTTTCATTCCTGACTTCCTTTAAGGGAGGTTGTTGAGGCCATACCCTCCTACAGAGTTTGACAACGTTTAAATACTTGGTTTGTACTTTACAAGATTGATGATCATCTTTAAAATAAAATTCACTTTATTTGTGTTCTATTTAAATAATAGTTTATTTTTCTCTAAGCTAAAACATCCATTAATTCATTAATTTTTTGCCGATATTCTAAAAAAAATATATCTAAATACATGTAGTAACAATTGAGTGAATTGGCTGTTTTGTTGTTGTTGTTGATGTTTCGTTTTACAATAAAACTAAAGCAGCCACGACACACACAGACTTACTCGACAGTTTTCAAACTGTTTATTTGGTTTTAAAGCCAATGAGATCCATGTAATACCGGTTTTGAAATTGCTGTATATAATACTGAGATCCATGTAATACCGGTTTTGAAATTGCTAGATGTAAGATTAGGCAGTAGGGGACATTTTTCTAAGAAGTTTAGACAGTGAAATGAAGTGAACTTTTCCCTCTAGGAATCGTTTTAACCTTTTTATTTTTGTTTGTTACCAAATATTTTTCTTTACTTTTCCATCTTTGAATTAGGGCTCTAGATATTGCCATTGTCAGTTGAGTGTTTAGTGTTTCTGGACTTAGTGGGATGTTTGCAATTAGTGCTTCCTTTGATCTTACTCGAAATTTTTAAAATGACTAATTTTTTTGTTTGTTTCATTATCCATTTATCGTTGGCGAATAGTCTTAATATCTGAATCATTTGTTTCCCCTTTGCAAAGTTCCAGCAAACTGACCATCAAGTGCAAATTCATTTATTTATTTATTCAGTCCACGCATTACATCCCGGTCAGTGATCATGTCTTGTGGTGCGACTAACTAGTCTTACGCCAGAAGCTCGAGTTATCTCATCTTCTCGTTTTTAAGCTGTTAAAAGCATCGCCAAGACATACCACAGCTCAGGAGCAATCTGCAACGACGACGACGACACCCCCCCACCCCCAATCTCTTCAAACCACACCCCTTCCCACCCTCACGCCAACCCCCCCCCACCCACCCCCGTTCCTCACCCAGACCTCCAAATAGATCCAACATTATTAGAGTATTGAGAGACGTATTGGCTGGTCTTGATAAGGTTATCGGGAAAACCATTGAAATCAAACCAATGCCGGAGATTGGCAAGATAAGTCCCTGTATGCTTGGAATTATTGGGATTAGGCGGGGGGATTGGGGGAGGGAGATGGGCACAACATTGACGGACGAGACTGGTATCGCATGGCTGCACACGACGATGTCAGCTCTCAGTGTCCATGTTTGTTTGTTTTTTTCAATTCGGCCACTTATTAAGATGTTTATGACCCATCTTTTTATCGATTCTTTTTTTTTTATTATTATTGGTTCTTTGAGTGACAGTCTTTGATGGTATCGGTAGAATAAAGTGTGCGACTGTATATGCTGCATCCAGTGATGGGGTGATTCATCTGAGTAGGTCATCGGAAATATCAGAATTTCTTGGTCTTAGAATAGAACAGTTTCCTGTTTGACTTCTGATCGAATGGACTCCCCCCCCCCCAACACCCCAACCCCTTTTCCCTCTCAGTCTGACCTATTTTCGAGCATTTCTTAAAGTCGGGTAGTTTTTATTAGTCAGAATCGGCCATTCAATAGGAATTGGTAGTTAATTGAAGAATCTGGCTTTGAATTGGATATGGTTTTTAAAAACCATCAATAGTTGAAACATTTCTAATTATGTGCGTGTGTGTCAGTTAAATACATACCTTCATACCCTCACTCTGTGTATGTATGTATGTATGTGTATGTATGTATGTATGTATGTAT
Organism: Bulinus truncatus; assembly: GCA_021962125.1. Taxonomy (NCBI): domain Eukaryota; kingdom Metazoa; phylum Mollusca; class Gastropoda; family Planorbidae; genus Bulinus; species Bulinus truncatus. The sequence continues at coordinate 1,444,155 of JAGDYQ010000213.1, read as the reverse complement.
GTATGTATGTATGTATGTGTGTGTGTGTCCGTTCAATACATACCTTCATACCCTCACTCTGTGTATGTATGTATGTGTGTGTGTGTGTCCGTTCAATACATACCTTCATACCCTCACTCTGTGTATGTATGTATGTGTGTGTGTGTCCGTTCAATACATACCTTTATACCCTCACTCTGTGTATGTATGTATGTGTGTGTGTGTCCGTTCAATACATATCTTCATACCCTCTACCCCCCCTAGTGGTGTTTGATTCAGCACCATTCACTTGAGGACCACTGTTTTCAGTTTCAGAGTTTTCGATATTTACGTTTGTTTGTTCTTTATTGTTTCCATAATGACGTAATGAGTGGCTGAGAGAACAACGTGAGAGATGTATTACGTGACATTTTACTCAGATAAACTGACCACTAATGAGACACAATCGCATCTTCTTGAATGATTTATGAGAATTTGATCACATTCGATATGATATGTAAAATGAAAGCCTTGCTAAATTAATTAATTTATTTTTCATGTCAATATTGTTCATTTGTATTCCTATTCGTAAACATCGAGGTCTATATGTTCCACCAAGTAATGTTGTGCACCCTGTACAATGTTCCACCAAGTAATGATGTGCACCCTGTACAATGTTCCACCAAGTAATGTTGTACCCCCTGCACCCTGTACAATGTTCCACCAAGTAATGTTGCACCCCCTGCACCCTGTACAATGTTCCACCAAGTAATGTTGCACCCCCTGCACCCTGTACAATGTTCCACCAAGTAATGTTGTACCCCCTGCACCCTGTACAATGTTCCACCAAGTAAAGTTGCACCCCCTGCACCCTGTACAATGTTCCACCAAGTAATGTTGTACCCCCTGCACCCTGTACAATGTTCCACCAACTAATGTTGTACCCACTGCACCCTGTACAATGTTCCACCAAGTAATGATGTACCCCCTGCACCCTGTACAATGTTCCACCAAGTATGTCTTACAGATTGCACCGTTGTTACAATGTAAGATGGACATGCTAGGTTTCATCACTTTGTAGCTGATTTGCTTCATGTGGTCAATGTATTTAAACGCCGCTGTAAGAAGCCATGAAATGTTTTATCAAAAATCAAGCTGTTGACAGATTGTCTGCTGAGATTGAGAGTCACCGAAGCAAGACGACGTAGCCAGCACGCACCACATTGAAACAATATTTAACAAATACACTTACAAGCAGATTTAAGGGATGTCCAGGTTAAATGGATTTTCTGACATGTTCTTCGCTCTTTTTTTTTCACTTTTCGTATAAATCCTGTCCAGGATTCCTTGTATACAGACATATTTTTGGGCGTCCCTCGTTTTTTGCAAAATGTGGCCAGATTTATTCCTGCCAGTTACTGGGGCAACGAGGCAAGAGACAGGAAGCAGGAACGATCCACCCTGACTCCTTTTTTATTTTACTACGAGCATCCATTAACGTTGAAGTGTTATTTATGTGACCATCGCAGCATACCCATTTAAACATCAATATTGTATCTATCACACATTGGTATAATGCGCTTGGGTTAAACGAGGGTATTAAGAATGGACTACGCAGCATTGCATTGGTGTGTGTTATCAGGGCCGCCGAGAGGTGGGTCATTGCCAGGGGGCCCGCATCTGTAAGGCGGCATAAAGGGGGCCCGGCAGCCCCGACAATGTCAATTTTTTCACGACTCATTGTTTATTAAGGGGCCCACAATGATGTCCTGCCCTGGGGCCCACGTTGGCTCTCGGTGCCACTGTGTGTTATAGTAGCATATGTTACACTATATTTCCTGGTGTGTTTTTCTCCTTGCATTTCAGATGTTTTCATTGATAGTTGTTTATTGACCCGTGTGGTTGGAGAGTGCATTCTACACACGTTCATTTCATTGGCTGAGATATTACTGTAAATATTTGATAAAGGGTGATGTTTTGAATCATTTGTTGCTCCAGTTGCTTATTCCCCTTGGAGTTTAAGTGGATATGCTGTTATTCTTAGCGGGAGAGATTTATATTTGGATTTTTTTAAAATCTTTTTTTCACTTTTTTAAAAAAAAAATTAATCAAAGATCTGTTTTTGTACTGGTTTGATTATGATATTCACAATACATTCGTTTTTATATTTTTGTCTTCAGGTTTGAGGCTGTCTGTGGATTTGCAAGGATAAACATCTTCTGATGACCGGGGGTAGATTCTTTGATTGAACAGGACACAGAGGATCAAGTTTTTAAGTCATCTCTCCCGTTGAAATAATCTCACAGACACGCAAATCAAAATACGTCACTTCACAGAACCGATGACGTCATCATAGTATGTGTGGATCTCTTCTAGCACGTCGTCGTCGTCACAACGTAAGCGAGTTTGGCAGTTTAGCTGAGACAAGGAGATCTAGGTCATCGCCCTTCCCTCGGTACCCACTTCTCGCCCGTGGGTTGTCGTCCGTGTTACACGGTTGTCCAATCTTCAGTCCCGTATCAGTCCAGGACAATGGCAGGTCTGTTCAGGCGGCGGCGCGGGTTTCTGGTGAAGCTCGTCCTCCTGGTGCCGGTACTGTACATCATCTCACTCTTCATATTCAGCAAGAGGTCATTTCTGTCCGCCGACAACGAGCACCCAAAGGGTGAAGAGGACAGGGCCAAGCCCCGGGCCGTGGTGGACGCGGTGAACAGGGGGGACAATATCCCTGTCGTGAACCAGCCGCACGCCGTGCCGAACCTGGTCGTCCCGCAGCCGGATAAGAAGCCGGAGGAAAACAACGCCGTGCCGGGGAATCAGAACCCGGATGTGGCGCGTATGGCCGTGAATGAGAACCGCGGTGTTGTGGGTGGTGGCCGGGACAAAGAAGAGCCGGTGGCGGCTAACCCTGACCCGTATGACCCCAACGGTCCAGGTAAGAGTTTCGTAAACATATGACACTGGCGCCAGTTAATTTTAAATTTCATTTATTTGGAAAACTTGAAAGAGTTTTGTATATAATGTTGAGTATAAACTTGTATGAGCGTTTGCCCTTTTTTTTTTTAATTTTATTGGCTTGATTTCTGAAGGAACACATTAATATAGTGCTACAAAAGAACATCATTCTCTAGTATTTCTTTTTTTGTAATTGACAAAATAAAGCCTTTATCTTGGCGATTAAGGTAATAATATTTTCATTTTGATTAGTAGATTGATAATTCTTGACAGTTTTAATTGATTTATGTTTCTCATCACGTCTTGGGTCGAACTGTTTATCTGTAGGCGAGAACGGCCAGGGCATCACCATCGACAAAGAGAAATTGTCTGAGGAGGAAAAGAAAAAGTTCGATGACGGCTGGAAGAAGAACGCCTACAACCAGTACGCCAGTGACATGATGTCACTCCACAGAAGGCTGCCGGACGTCAGGGACAAGGAGTGAGTTGACATATTTAAATGAGGCCATGGGGGCCATTCTTATGGATAGGCGAAATAGCTACGGCTAAAAGGGGCTCCCATATTTTGCCAGCCACTTGTCAGGGGCTCCAGGCTAAAACGATTTGATAGTTTGGGGCTGTCAGAAGGACCCCCCCCCCACCCCCAGTTATGAAATATTATACAAGGGAAGCCTTCACAGGCTAAGGGCACCCAAATCTACGTTTTCTCAGTTCCCCCTTAAAACGTAGCATGTCTCTCTGAATGAGAGAACTGTTTAAATTAATTATAAATCCTTCCTTGTCTGTCTGTCACACCATGAGCTGTCAGCCTGTTAAATGATACTGTCTTTAACGGGGTTGTTATTTATGTACACAGACCGAGGGGACAGATCAAAACACTTAGCTTTTTAACTGTCACTGAGCTAAATGTTGATGTGCTGTACGGGTTTTACAACATTGTCATATGTTGGTGTCAATGAATGAACTAGAGATTGTTGACTTTGGATGGGCAAGAAGCAATAGCAGCAACACTGAACTACCTGTACTGGGGAATGTTGGGTGATGTTGTGTATTATGTTGTATCATTAACCCAGCTAAATATAACTTACCACTTACATTTTCTAACTCACACATTAAAGCGAAACATGTCTGCAATATTGGACACCTGTAGGTTGTAAACGAAAAATTCAGACATACGCTGTTACACTACCTGTTCATTTTCTTCACCCATTACTACACATCTGATCATTTACCTCACAGCGAACTGGCGTAAAATATCCCTAGTGATGTATGGTGGAATTCTTTAGGGTTATGGGCACTCAATAGACAGACATACATCAGTGTGGGCACTCAATAGACAGACATACATCAGTGTGGGCTCTCAATAGACAGACATACATCAGTGGGCTCTCAATAGACAGACATCAGTGTGGGCTCTCAATAGACAGACATACATCAGTGTGGGCACTCAATAGACAGACATCAGTGTGGGCACTCAATAGACAGACATCAGTGTGGGCTCTCAATAGACAGACATCAGTGTGGGCTCTCAATAGACAGACATCAGTGTGGGCACTCAATAAACATACATCAGTGTGGGCACTCAATAGACAGACAACAGTGTGAGCACTCAATAGACAGACAACAGTGTGAGCACTCAATAGACAGACATACATCAGTGTGATCACTCAATAGACAGACAACAGTGTGGGCACTCAATAGACATATATGAGTGTGGGCTCTCAATAGACAGACATCAGTGTGGGCTCTCAATAGACAGACAACAGTGTGAGCACTCAATAGACAGACATACATCAGTGTGAACACTCAATAGACAGGCATCAGTGTGGGCTCTCAATAGACAGACATCAGTGTGGGCTCTCAATAGACAGACATCAGTGTGAGCACTCAATAGACAGACATACATCAGTGTGGGCACTCAATAGACAGACATCAGTGTGGGCTCTCAATAGACAGACATCAGTGTGAGCACTCAATAGACAGACATCAGTGTGGGCTCACAATAGACAAACAGACATCAGTGTGGGCACTCAATAGACAGGCATACATCAGTGTGGGCACTCAATAGACAGACATCAGTGTGGGCTCTCAATAGACAGACATCAGTGTGAGCACTCAATAGACAGACATACATCAGTGTGGGCACTCAATAGACAGACATCAGTGTGGGCTCTCAATAGACAGACATCAGTGTGGGCTCTCAATAGACAGGCATCAGTGTGGGCTCTCAATAGACAGGCATCAGTGTGGGCACTCAATAGACAGACATCAGTGTGGGCACTCAATAGACAAACATACATCAGTGTGGGCACTCAATAGACAGGCATCAGTGTGGGCTCTCAATAGACAGACATCAGTGTGGGCTCTCAATAGACAGACATCAGTGTGAGCACTCAATAGACAGACATACATCAGTGTGGGCACTCAATAGACAGACATCAGTGTGGGCTCTCAATAGACAGACATCAGTGTGGGCTCTCAATAGACAGACATCAGTGTGGGCTCTCAATAGACAGACATCAGTGTGGGCTCACAATAGACAAACATACATCAGTGTGGGCACTCAATAGACAGGCATCAGTGTGGGCTCTCAATAGACAGACATCAGTGTGGGCTCTCAATAGACAGACATACATCAGTGTGGGCACTCAATAGACATACATACATCAGTGTGGGCACTCAATAGACAGACATCAGTGTGGGCTCTCAATAGACAGACATCAGTGTGGGCTCTCAATAGACAGACATCAGTGTGGGCACTCAATAGACATACATCAGTGTGAGCACTCAATAGACAGACAACAGTGTACAGACATACATCAGTGTGATCACTCAATAGACAGACAACAGTGTGGGCACTCAATAGACATACATGAGTGTGGGCTCTCAATAGACAGACATCAGTGTGGGCTCTCAATAGACAAACATACATCAGTGTGAACACTCAATACTCAGGCATCAGTGTGGGCTCTCAATAGACAGACATCAGTGTGGGCTCTCAATAGACAGACATCAGTGTGAGCACTCAATAGACAGACATACATCAGTGTGGGCACTCAATAGACAGACATCAGTGTGGGCTCTCAATAGACAGACATCAGTGTGGGCTCTCAATAGACAGACATCAGTGTGGGCTCTCAATAGACAGGCATCAGTGTGGGCACTCAATAGACAGACATCAGTGTGGGCTCACAATAGACAAACATACATCAGTGTGGGCACTCAATAGACAGACATCAGTGTGGGCTCTCAATAGACAGACATCAGTGTGGGCTCTCAATAGACAGACATCAGTGTGGGCTCACAATAGACAAACAGACATCAGTGTGGGCACTCAATAGACAGGCATACATCAGTGTGGGCACTCAATTGACAGACATCAGTGTGGGCTCTCAATAGACAGACATCAGTGTGAGCACTCAATAGACAGACATACATCAGTGTGGGCACTCAATAGACAGACATCAGTGTGGGCTCTCAATAGACAGGCATCAGTGTGGGCTCTCAATAGACAGGCATCAGTGTGGGCACTCAATAGACAGACATCAGTGTGGGCACTCAATAGACAAACATACATCAGTGTGGGCACTCAATAGACAGGCATCAGTGTGGGCTCTCAATAGACAGACATCAGTGTGGGCTCTCAATAGACAGACATCAGTGTGAGCACTCAATAGACAGACATACATCAGTGTGGGCACTCAATAGACAGACATCAGTGTGGGCTCTCAATAGACAGACATCAGTGTGGGCTCTCAATAGACAGACATCAGTGTGGGCTCTCAATAGACAGACATCAGTGTGGGCTCACAATAGACAAACATACATCAGTGTGGGCACTCAATAGACAGGCATCAGTGTGGGCTCTCAATAGACAGACATCAGTGTGGGCTCTCAATAGACAGACATACATCAGTGTGGGCACTCAATAGACATACATACATCAGTGTGGGCACTCAATAGACAGACATCAGTGTGGGCTCTCAATAGACAGACATCAGTGTGGGCTCTCAATAGACAGACATCAGTGTGGGCACTCAATAGACATACATCAGTGTGAGCACTCAATAGACAGACAACAGTGTACAGACATACATCAGTGTGATCACTCAATAGACAGACAACAGTGTGGGCACTCAATAGACATACATGAGTGTGGGCTCTCAATAGACAGACATCAGTGTGGGCTCTCAATAGACAAACATACATCAGTGTGAACACTCAATACTCAGGCATCAGTGTGGGCTCTCAATAGACAGACATCAGTGAGGGCTCTCAATAGACAGACATCAGTGTGAGCACTCAATAGACAGACATACATCAGTGTGGGCACTCAATAGACAGACATCAGTGTGGGCTCTCAATAGACAGGCATCAGTGTGGGCACTCAATAGACAGACATCAGTGTGGGCTCACAATAGACAAACATACATCAGTGTGGGCACTCAATAGACAGACATCAGTGTGGGCTCTCAATAGACAGACATCAGTGTGGGCTCTCAATAGACAGACATCAGTGTGGGCTCACAATAGACAAACATACATCAGTGTGGGCACTCAATAGACAGGCATCAGTGTGGGCTCTCAATAGACAGACATCAGTGTGGGCTCTCAATAGACAGACATCAGTGTGAGCACTCAATAGACAGACATACATCAGTGTGGGCACTCAATAGACAGACATCAGTGTGGGCTCTCAATAGACAGACATCAGTGTGTGCACTCAATAGACAGACATCAGTGTGGGCTCACAATAGACAAACATACATCAGTGTGGGCACTCAATAGACAGACATCAGTGTGGGCTCTCAATAGACAGACATCAGTGTGTGCACTCAATAGACATACATCAGTGTGGGCACTCAGTAGACAGATATACATCAGTGTGGTTCAAAACTAATAAAATGGGATAATGACGGTCGAAAAATGTATTTTGGAGTTATACGCTACACATTTCCCCAGCTCTGGGGTAATGGGCTTAAAAGCTAGCTGACCCCTGGGTTATAGTGATGAGGTCATGATTGGGCCAGGCCACATCCCACGACAGAAAACAATAATCGATGATAGCAAACAAAAGGTATAATGTAAAATGACAAGTTGCAAGGTTGCTCGAGCAACTGAATGCCTACTGGGTAGTATTGGAATGTTCTAGGAGATGTTCTCTGACTGTCTGTGATGAATTCATTGTTGAGTCATCATCCGTTTGTGAGTGGCTCACTCCGCATCGTCATCACACAGACTGAACGACTACGCCCACTGTGAACAGACCTGATAAATCATTACATATATATGTCAGGGAAAATAATGATGTCTCCCTGGCGATCTATGGATATCTCCAATAAAACCTAAGCTAGTGGGAGGGGGGAAATAAATGAACCCGTTCTATTGTGTATTTTATTTTGGAAACACTCATACAATCATCTTAATTGGGGGGGGGGGGGATCTACGTGTCATAAATTAATTATTTTAATGTGTGTTGTTGTTGTTGTTGTTTCTTTTATTCATTGTCGATGTAAACATCATCCAGTCGAACAATTTGAACAAGTGATCTATAGGTTCTTGTTGATGGTCGCGAGCGGTTTGCAGCTGAAATGGATGCCATGGGATGGAACCAACCCTTCGTGGAATAAATCTGGTCGAATACCCTCAGGTGTGTGTGAAGTCCCTGTAAGGATGAGATGAAATCTCTCAGATCCTATAAACCACTAATGGGACGGTTTTTGCAGTTCCCATCCTTCATCCCCACCATAGCTGGATAGTGCAATGGCCATGGAAGCACCACGGGAGACATAGCGGGGACTTAAGCCATGACCTGAAAAATTTTCCTAGGTCCTCACCGGAGATCGAACCAGGTCGACAGTTTTAGTGCTTTACCAAACGACCATATCCGTCCCAACGACACCTTCAGGTAGGAGGGTCCCACTTGGCATGATTTTTACACAAGTTAACATCAAGCTCTCACAGCCCGATTCACGAATCTCACACACACACACACGAGGGGCTTACTTTTCTTATGCGATACTTGGGCGCGTGGTGTGGTGATGAGTCACCCAGCCAACTGGGGTATTGTTGGCAACTCTTGGTCGTTTTAAAACGAAAATTATATATCATATCGCTGCGTACCACTGTATAACCTTTCCTGTACCACCTGTCCTAGCACAGCGGGTTTAGACCAGAGGTAAACGTTCGATAATTAGAATACTAGACCAAAACAGTGTAACGCAAGACTAGTGTTGTTTTAGTCCCAGGTCCTATTTTAGTTTCAGGTTTCATTTAGTTTTTTCTGTAATATTTTTTAGTTTTAGTCTAGTTTTAGGATTAGGCCCCATTTTAGTTTTAGTTTTCGTCGACTAAAACTAAAGCACCAGAGTTTTAGTTTTCTTCTTATTCATTTTAGTTTCACTTTTAGTTTTAGTCTTCTTTTTACATTTTTTAAAAACTTGAGAAACTTGCACTCATTATATTTTAAATAAAAACATTTTGTTGTTCTCAAAAGTATTGTATCGGTATCGATTTTGGCAATACATTTTTACTTGAGTATTTGTATTGGTATTGGCGATACTTTTTTCATGAAGTATTTGTTTCGGTATTGACGATACAATTTTAGAGTATTGTTAACAACCCTGCTTATATTATCGCCCAGTTGATGCGCATGCGCGATCATCAAAGAAATTAGATATGTCCTAGGTCATAATAATTTCGTAGAATAGATGGTTCGCCCGCAGACGGCAGTACCGGAAAAGAACGATAAATGGCGATTTTAGTTTTTTAATTCGTTGGGAGTTTTAGTTTCAGTTTTTATTCAGTCCTTTGTCTACCAGATTTAGTTTTCGTCTAGTTTTAGTCTTGCTGCTAATTTTAGTTTTAGTTCTCGTTGACGAAAAGTCAACATTTTCGTTAACGAAGGTTTTAGTTTTAGTTTTCGTCGACGAAAACAACACTACGTAAGACGAGGGCTTCAATCCTGTACACCAGCGGTCCCCAACCCCCGGGCCGCTGACCGATACCAGTCCGTGGATCATATGATACTGGGCCGCCAAAGAAACATTAAATTGTTTACTTTTTATTTACTGTGGGGTATTTCTCTCGGGATAGTGCGACTTTACATGGACGAGAGTTCAACCGGGAGCTGAGTGGCTGTGAGTGGCATCGGCATTGTGTAAATCAAAACAATCTAAAATATAAATAATCAACGTCCCCGCCCCCCGGGGCCGCAGTGAAATTATTAAACATCGACCGTTTCACGGAGAGAAAAGGGTTGGGGACCACTGATGTACACAATATGCACTTACAAGCCTGCTAAGATCTATAACTAATAGAGAGTGTTAAAGCTAAGTACGCGAAGGTCAACATGGGCTTATACATTTAAAAAAAAAAAGAAAAAAAAAACACCAGTTTTAAATTTATCTTTTTTTAACTAATTATTTTTTAAAACTTCCCCATGAATATAAATAAAATAAACTTTTATTCCATAGTGTTTTTATTTTAATAAAATTGAATTTCTATCAAGCCCATCAAACTCATTTAGTTTAAATCACGAAGAGCTAACGAGCAAAAACATCCTTTGTTATCGGGAAGTTTGTTCCAGCTCAGTTTTGTTGTTACTTAGTGTGTCACACATATTGCTAAATAATATCAAATATCATTCAGAGTTGGCATTGTAAAATATTACCCAACTCTTGTTGTTTACAAAAAAGAAACTTATTAATTTCAGACAATACAGAAACATTGAATATGTTCAGACATAATGTTCATCGACTGGGACGGACGCTGATCTTAACAACAATTCATTTTACTTTATTGTGTGTGCGTGTTCAGTGTGAAGGTTTTAATATATGGCTTAATCTCCATGGAATCAGTGTGAAGGTTTTAATATATGGCTTAATCTCCATGGAATCAGTGTGAAGGTTTTAATATATGGCTTAATCTCCATGCAATCAAATTTTCAAGAATCAAAACTTTTTTTTTTTTTGCATATATTTTTTTTTCATCTAACTTTTTGAATTCTGAGCACGTTAATTTGCTCAAATTAACCATTGGAATAAATTAACTATTTGAATAAATTCACGAGGCGCTATTCACTTGATCTATGGCGGACTGGAGTGTTGGGGGACCCGGTCAGGAAATACTCTACTGATCCCTTGGGTTTAGAACTCACTGTCAACATTTCACAAGAACGTGTGCACAATAATTGTTTGTTAGTTTTTTTCATAAGTATGATAACTGCGTGCAGTCAATGTTAACACCGGAACCGTTTTGAGGTCTTCGAGGGGAGGGGAGGGGGGGGGGCTTACAAGAGATCATTTGAATCACTAGGCAACTGCACCTGTTGGAGTCCTGGTAGTTTTACATTAAATATGAAATTGTACGGAGGGGCCTTTTGACAGTTGGGGAGGGGAGGGGGGGGTGTCGTAGCAGTCTCCCAGTTTGCCTATCCATAAGAATGGCAGTGCACACACACACACACACAATCAGTTATATGTGCGAGGGGACATGCTTCGGTTGTGTTGCTTAATTGACACATTCTGTCATACTCCTTTGTATGACCCAACTCCATCTTGTCTTGCTGAGGTCATTTTCACCAGTACACGTTGCCCTTGTCGTCGCAAAGATTCCGGGTTCTGTTCACTGTGAGAGACCCGATTGTTGTTGTTTTTTTTTCTGGTCCTGGTGAAAGTTGTGAAGTTTTCCCGGCTTGAAATGGGTGTATGACATTAGTTTGGGAAGTAAGGGCGGCTGGGCGTCGTGATTAGCCACCTTCACTGGCGGCGGAGCAGGGGGGCAGCGGACCCCCCTAAAACTTTTAAGGGGGGGGGCGGCGCCCCCTCCCCTTGAATTTCCAGTCTGCCCCCCCTAAAATTTTAACTTTTTTAACTTTGTAATTCATTTTAGTTTCATGTATCATTTTCATAATTCATTTGATTTATTTCTTAAATTTAATATTTAAAAGAAATTATAATCAATTGACATTTTACAGTAATCACATTATTGAGAGTTGTTGTGGCATATTTTAAAATTAGTTGCAAGTACCCGGCTTTGCCCGGGTTTAATATAATGTTTTCTGTTTATTTAAGAAGCGTAATTTGACGTTTAATTAAGATTTAAAATAAGACGCGTAAAAAAGGGTTTATTTGCATGCAAATTGCAATAAATGGGTACATTTATCTTAAAGCAATGTGATACACAACATTTTTGGCAGTTCCTCTCTCTCCCTCCCTCCCTCTTTCCCTCCCTCTCTCTCCTCCCTCTCTCTCCCCTCCCTTTCTCTACCTCTCTTTTTTTCTTCCATCCCTCTCTCCCTCCCTGCCTCCCCCTCTCTCTCTCCCTCCCTCCCTCCCTCTTTCCCTCCTTCCCTCCCTCTCTCTCTCTCTTAGGCATGACTGTATCAAAAGATGACAATTTCTATGATGAAGGAATGGAATGTAATAATGTAGTAAGTAATGTGATATTTGGTTCCCCGTACCGATCATATTTATAGTAAGTTAGCTATGTGGGAGAGAAGCTCGTAAAACCTGATATCGGGGTAAAAGTTTGCCAATTTTCATGTCTTTGATATCCAAAATAATTAATTACAATTAAAGTACCCATTGAGATGGAACGAAACCTGTTTAAGAACATTCCCCATGTAATTTTGTGTACGTGTACCCAGTGGCGCAACCAGCAAAAAATGATGGGGGGGGGGGGGCTCACATAGTGAAAAAAGACAGTTTGACAGTTTTTTTGTAACTTTTTAACGTAAATTATGTACTGATGATTTGGCCTGGGGGGGTGGCTCAAGCCCTCCCCCCCGGTTGCGCCACTGCGTGTATCAAATTTCACGTTATTTGGTTGTCTGGATCTTGAGTTTTAAGGGAACGGACAGACAGATAGCAAATGCGTCTTATAAGTATAGAAAAGTATTGCCATCTACCGAATGACGGCAAATGTAATTTTTAAAGAAAATACAATTATTTATTATCTTTTCATAAATTACTTTTTGTTTATTGAGTTTGTAAACAAACTGACATTCCGAATCAGTTGACGACAGAAGTACTCAATGTTCATTTTTATTTTTTTTAATATATTATTTTTTAATAATATCGATTAAATACTTGCTACAGAATTACTATATTCTATTATAGAATTAAGGGGGTAAAATGTGTCTTTCGGTCATATTTTGTCTTGCCCCTCCTTAAATTTTCAGGGGGGGGCGCCGCCCCCCCCCCTTGAATTTTGGCTTGCCCCCCTTAAAATATTTCGTTCCGCCGCCGGTGGCCACCTTCCTATGTCTGACATGGGGGCCTTCGTTTTGCTTAGCCACCTTCCTATGTCTGACATGGGGGCCTTCGTTTTGCTTAGCCACCTTCCTATGTCTGACATGGGGGCCTTCGTTTTGCTTAGCCACCTTCCTATGTCTGACGTGGGGCCTTAGTTTTGCTTAGCCACCTTCCTATGTCTGACGTGGGGCCTTCGTTTTGCTTAGCCACCTTCCTATGTCTGACATGGGGGCCTTCGCTTTGCTTAGCCACCTTCCTATGTCTGACATGGGGGCCTTCGTTTTGCTTAGCCACCTTCCTATGTCTGACATGGGGGCCTCCGTTGTGCTAGCCACTTTCCTATTTGTACCGTGGAGTCTTCACAGCCATCGCAGTCTCGGCTCCGGCCTAGGTGAAAGACGTGCTCCATTAAAACCTTCCCATTGGTGACACATTAGAATGATAAGATCTAAGAGATGAGCATCTAATCCTCACCAGGACGTTTTTTACAAAATAAACAACATCTACACATTACTTCTTATGTCCAGATATTAAACAGTCTCATTTAACCTTCCTTTGTTTCAAAGTTGTGTATCATGTTTATTTTTTGTATTGTCTGCAATAAAATGAATTGTATGCAGTAAATGAGTGAGATTGTTTGCAAGTGGTTGGGTAGGGAATGTTGCGAAAGAAAATGCTCTCTGTCAATGATGGTTTGGACAGCCAATTAGAACAGACATACACACATTCACGTACGAAAAAAAAAATTGTGTCTGCCTAATGGACGTAATGGACGTCACGTGGTCAGGCTGTACGCTGCCATCATTCTGAGAAAACTTTATCTCCTCCAGGACATAAGATTATACAACCCCCCCTCCCTCCCATTCTCCCTCCCATTCCATGGAAGCCATTACCCAGTGTGATCCACATGTCGTCAGTGACAAGTGGCTTCACGTCCCTATTGTCCCCTCTCGACATCTGAATGTGACGAAGTGCCCTTTGTGGTCAGTTCACCCTGTGCCCTACATAGAGTATCACCCATGAAAAAGTCAGAAGTTTTTGGACGTATGAGATAAATAAAGAGATAAGAATAACGACTCAGGTCTTCATTGTGTGCCCTATCAACATCTCATGAAGAATGTCTGTGTGTGTGTGTGATCAGTCCATGTTGTGTCAACATCTCACTGTGAAGACGTGTTTTTTTTGTGTGGTCCGTTCATCTTGTGCCCTACATACAGTTATACATATGACAACAACATAGTTCTCGACGTAAATGATAAAAAGAGATGAGATTAACGATACAAGTATGTTTGAAAATTGGGTTGTTGTTATTTTTGTTTATTAATGAGAGTTATCGGTTCATTTTTGTTTACTTCATCGAAATAGCAATGTCCGAATCATACTTTCAATGTGGCATATATAACAGCGATGTCCGAATCATACTTTCAATGTGGCATATATAATAGCGATGTCCGAATCATACTTTCAATGTGGCATATATAACAGCGATATCCGAATCATACTTTCAATGTGGCATATATAACAGCGATGTCCGAATCATACTTTCAATGTGGCATATATAACAGCGATGTCCGAATCATACTTTCAATGTGGCATATATAACAGCGATGTCCGAATCATACTTTCAATGTGGCATATATAACAGCGATGTCCGAATCATACTTTCAATGTGGCATATATAACAGCGATGTCCGAATCATACTTTCAATGTGGCATATATAACAGCGATGTCCGAATCATACTTTCAATGTGGCATATATAACAGCGATGTCCGAATCATACTTTCAATGTGGCATATATAACAGCGATGTCCGAATCATACTTTCAATGTGGCATATATAACAGCGATGTCCGAATCATACTTTCAATGTGGCATATATAACAGCGATGTCCGAATCATACTTTCAATGTGGCATATATAACAGCGATGTCCGAATCATACTTTCAATGTGGCCAGTGCGCCGTGAGCGGCGCTATCAGCGATTCTTCAAATGACATGTCTTTGGCGAATTATTTTTTTTTTGTTAAATGGGGCATGATGGGACGACGTGATCAGAAAAGCATGTTTTGTCCCCCAGCAGGTTTGATTTTTTTGGCCAGCTACAGTGCTGAGAAGAACGGTCCACCGTTTGTTGAGTAGAAAAGAGAGCGAGAGAGAGAGAGAACGCAATCGCTGACCAAGACATAAAGTAAATAAAGGTCCCCGAAATCTCATCTGACAAAAGGAGATTCAGGGGAGACCAATCTTATTTCCATCGGCTATTGAGACGTCCAATTTGAGCCCTGAGACGGGATAGAAAACACTCGGATAATGGGCAGTTTAGAGCAAAAGCTAAATCTAATTTCTGTCACATCATTTAGGGCTCGTGGTTACTCCACAGGCTCCCTGTAAATAAACATGCGTAAAAAAAAAAATGTCGTTAGAGCTTAGAGATGACGGGTCGATCTCTTTATGTTAAATTTGCTTCGGTTTTTTTTTTTGTTGATATATATATATATTAGATGTGTTTAGACTTAAGATCTAGATGTTGAACTGTGTGTCTGCACTCATTGGGTCGGTACGTTTAATAATGGAAGTGAATGCTTCTAAAAATAGATTGCACTTTGGATTTCGAGGCTCAGTGCTGTCTGTATGAAGGACTTTTGTTGGGTGCGTTTGTTAGGAAATATACATAAACCACATTTTGGGGGAGAACGGTTTCAACTTTTTTTAAACTTTGTTGATTTGTGTATCAGTCTGATCAGCTGATAGCATTTTGATCACAACCGTATGCGTTCATTTTGATCACAACTGTATGCCTTCATTTTTATCACAACTGTATGCGTTCATTTTGATCACAACTGTATGCGTTCATTTTGATCACAACTGTATGCCTTCATTTTGATCACAACTGTATGCCTTCATTTTGATCACAACTGTATGCCTTCATTTTGATCACAACTGTATGCCTTCATTTTGATCACAACTGTATGCCTTCATTTTGAAAAACTTTCCCTGGCTCTTTGATTCCCCCAAATCTATTCACGCTTTGGGGGGGGGGGGGGATTACAAAATAGAAAACATCTTTTTTGACCATTAAAAATGAACTCTCTTGTAGGAAATATGGCAGTGTCTATAAACCTATTACTAAAAATTGATGCATATTTTTTATTTTATTTTTGTTTATTCTGAATCCAACCTTACTTTCTATAGAGCAGCTAGCGCCCGTCTTCTGCATTGAACGATGAAATGAAAATCAAACGGATGGGCTGGCCGAGGCCCTGCTGCAGATTATTGCCTCGCAATAGCGCGATCAGTCATACGGCACTGCCAGGTGGATAATGTGTTACTTATTGAACATGTCAGACTGCAGGCAGACTCTTCGTACACAATTTCACACTCCTCAAGCGAACATATCTGTTTCTCTCTGTGTCTGTCACTTTCTACCCCCCTTTCCCCACCCCATACACACACACACACACACGTAACCCCGAACGCAAAGGTCATATTCTAAGGGATTTCTCTTCCAAACAACGAGAAATGTACCTGCCGCTGTCTTCTGTGTTTTCTTAATTCCAAGAAATTCTCCAGAAAGATAGATACTATGCAGGGCAAACGTATGTTTTCTTTACTCTACTTAAAGATTGTTACAGATCAAGTTAATTGTCCCTGGTTGGTTTTGAATGTTTGTTTTGTTACATGGCAAAACACCTCCGGTGATATACATTACACTTCATTTACTCAAATAGTTCATTCTATTAAAATTTAAAAACAAACAGTTAAGGATAATGTATACTCTTCAGTACAGTGTTGTGTTAAACTGCATGTTATCCATTTTAGATAAATCTTTCTCTAATTATAGTTGTTATGTTTTTGTTGTTAGATTTTTTTTTTTACTTTATTGACATTCAGGGTAAATCACCCAGATACGTTCGATATTTTTAATTTAAAAAAAAATATACCTCAAGGGAGGGATGGGTGGAGGTTTTTCAGGGAAAAAAAAGGCAATTATAACAGGACTCGATTTAAAAAGAAGAAATAATGCCAAACTAGAAAGCCATTTTATTCAGAAAATTTGGCGGCTCAAATCAACGCGGTTTTGTTTTTGTTTTTTTTTTTATATTCGAGTCTTAACTATTTTTTTTTCTGTTATTTCATTAGCGCATCATAGCAATTCTGTAGAAAATCTCCAATGTTCATTATGCAGCTGATGTAACTCAGACTGTCTTTTTTCACCCTAATTAAACTGAACATATTCTGGAGAATTCTAAGTGGGCTACACAATGATATATCCTTGTTATGTAGGCCTGTGTCCAATGATGTATAGGCCTGTGCACAATGATGTATAGGCCTGTGTCCAATGATGTATAGGCCTGTACACAGTGATGTATAGGCCTGTGCACAATGATGTATAGGCCTGTGCACAATTATGTATAGGCCTGTACACAGTGATGTATAGGCCTGTGTCCAATGATGTATAGGCCTGTGCACAGTGATGTATAGGCCTGTGTTTAATGATGTATAGGCCTGTGCACAGTGATGTATAGGCCTGTGTCCAATAATGTATAGGCCTGTGCACAATGATTATAGGCCTGTGCACAATGATGTATATAGTCCTGTGCCCAATGATGTATAGGCCTGTGCACAGTGATGTATAGGCCTGTGCACAGTGATGTATAGGCCTGTGCACAGTGATGTATAGGCCTGTGTCCAATGATGTATAGGCCTGTTCACAATGATGTATAGGCCTGTGCCCAATGATGTATATGCCCGTGCCCAATGATGTTAAGGACTTTACACAATACTTCTGAAAAACTGGTAGAGTCCACATTTCGGCTGACACTGACTTGGTGAAGGGGAAGAATGTAACTATTAAATTAACTGACTTACCAGAGGTTCCCAATCTTATGTAACGAAAGAAACCTAAAATTAAACGCATATATCTATTAAAAATTTTATTGGACAAAAATAGATAGTTTTACTCATGCTTTTTTACTATCATGTGAAGTTTTCTGTTGGCTATCTAAGCAATTTTTAATGACGTCATCGGCGTCTGTTTTTACAGATAATCTTTTTTAAGTCGAAAAGAGTTGAAAAAAAATATGTTGGACTGTTGTTGTTGTTTCCTTTTACATTTTGTGAGCTGGGAGCAGACTCCCTTAATAAATTGACAGTAAACCCGGTACACAGAAATATAAGAAAGTTGTAATAAGCTTACTACGGTTTATCTTACGAGTGATTATCATACCCAAATAAAACATGTTGTCATTTTACAACCAAGTGTTGTCTATTAGTATCTAGTTTATTTTTGTCAGCACTGGCCTAAATGAGAATCCCTGAACTAGACCGTATGAGGATTCCTTCCTGTGAATTTGGAGTTAAAATATAGGGCATGGCATAGATACGTGTTGAATGTAGAACAAAGTGTAATCCGTTTTCACTACAGTTTGATATCGTGGCGATATCACTATTTTTTTTCCTCCGGAATTCCAGATTTCCGTGTTTGGTCAGGCGCACTAATGGTCAGCCCGCTTTTTTTCACGCTCGTCTTGACCACAAACTTTTAGCTTCAAATTGGATGGGAGGGGGGGGGGTTTGAGTGGACGGAAATGTAGACTTAGTGAAAGCCTGCGAGGGGGGAATGGGGCTAACGGCTATAGTGTGTGTGTGCGCGTGTGTGTGGCTTTTAATGACCAAATCCTGACACGTGTAATTGAAACCTTTTTTTGTTTTCTTCCTTCCTTAAAGCGTCGTCGTTTCTGATATAGATATGGGATATGATTGAATGGTGTTTACACCGATTGGGATAATTTGATTGAATGCTGTTTACACCGATTGGAATAATTTGATTGAATGCTGTTTACACCGTTTGGGATAATTTGATTGAATGGTGTTTACACCGATTGAAATAATTTGATTCAATGGTGTTTACACCGATTGAGATAATTTGATTCAATGGTGTTTACACCGATTGGGATAATTTGATTGAATGCTGTTTACACCGATTGAGATAATTTGATTCAATGGTGTTTACACCGATTGGGATAATTTGATTGAATGGTGTTTACACCGATTGGGATAATTTGATTGATTGCTGTTTACACCGATTGAAATAATTTGATTCAATGGTGTTTACACCGATTGATATAATTTGATTCAATGGTGTTTACACCGATTGGGATAATTTGATTGAATGGTGTTTATACCGATTGACATCATTTCTGGCTTAAGAAAAGCTAATTTTTTTTCGTTGGATGCCAGATGTCTGTTAAGGTCGACCGAGGACCCCAATCGCAGGAGGAGAGACTGGTGTACTAAAGCAGAGATGGTTTAATTTAAGTTTTTAGACTGGCTCAAAATTATACCCTCTCGCTCAGACAAATGGCGGCTGTTGTACACCGATAGAATTTTTTTTTTAAGTAGGACTTCACCGGAGAAGGAGTTTGATGGACATAACCACCACTAGACTGAAGGTCCAATTAGTTCTACTCGAGTGACGGCTTGATCCCATTACAGCAATACCCGGCAGTTCAAAAAAACAAAACAAAAAACAATATCATGTTGATCATTCTCATCGCTGTGAAAAAAAAAATCAAATAAACGAGAGATAGCAGACTTTTTTTTTTTATTTTTCTTATGAGGATTTATTTTTACAACTTGACGTTTTAATTTGTTTATTAAAAAAAAAAAGATAGAAATTTAAACACAAATGAAATGATGAAGATGACCACTTTACATAGTTGACGAACAAACAAATTTTTAGTCAGTTTCTGCGGACTCACACATTTTCTCTGTTACTTTCTTGTCTGTATCTGTGTGCTTTATTGGTGTTCTCGTTTCTCCTCTCGCTGAATCTCTTTGATGAATTTTTAGTATGCCGTATGTTTTATCTGGCTATCAGTATGTCTATGTTATATCTGGCTATCAGTATATCTGTATGTTCTATCTGGCTATCAATATGCCTGTATGTTCCATCTGGCTTTCAGTATTCCTGTATGCTCTATCTGGCTATCAGTATGTTTGTATGTTCTATCTGACTATTAGTATGTGCGTATGTTCTATCTGGTTATCAGTATGTCTGTATGTTCTATCTTTTAGCCTTTGTTCTCTCTGTACATTTTATTATGAGATATTAACCATAAAGAATCCATAGGTTGTAGTCATTTAGTAAATATGTAAAACTAAAGATAACTAAAGTGTCCGTCTCATGACTTTAAACTGACAGTAAAAATCTAAAAACTCAAGTGTCCAGTTGAGTCACTCTGTACCTGGGAGGAAATGAAAACTAATTTATAATAAATGGAAGGGTGAAGGAAAATGTTGGACTGAATAAATAATTACAAAAGTGTGGATAAAATTGTATCACATAATAATACTATCTTTTGCATATAAATACTCTCTCTTTCTTTTACTCCCCCCCCCTCTCTTTCTCTTCATTGTGTATTTTTTTTATGTGACAAATGAAGGACAGCTTTTTTGTTACCCAAATATTTTCAATTGTTTCTACATTTGATATCATGCTTCAGCGACTGCTGTTGCTAGAATTGTCTTCATATTGAAAGCAATAATTGCATGGTTCGGCGGCTGCAGACAACCATGTCCACATACTGATGGCACGGTCCGGTGATTCTTGTTGCTGTTCATTAATTGTTAATGCGTGTACGCCACGCCTCTGTAGCCAACCACCCACTAGTATTGATCACGTGATACTGTGGGGCCGTATTGTGTGGATCACCAACGTAATGTTGAATAGCGGGGGGGGGGGGGGAGCGGGGGGGGGAGACACGGAATGTCCAACCTTCAGTGAAAGTTGGCAGCATGTTTATGTCTGAATGTAAGTGGAAGGCTGTTCATTTGGTGGGCGTATGTATCACTGGCCCAAGCAGACCAGACCACGGACCAATTTGTTAACCCTTGTGGTTCCAGATGGATGTTGTCTCGGTAGGACGAAGAGCTGTTTACTCTTGATGGAACTCAACTCGTGTAGATCTTGATTTGAGTGATCTTCCCCTGACTGTAGCATGGCACATATGTATATATTCTCACCATTAAGCACTGATGTATATATATATATATATAGATATATACTTACCCATCGACCGGCCCAGACCTCCATCATTAGTCAACGTTGGAGAGTTCTTATTCCAAACCTTAATTTATACCGAGCCCTTCCTACGTCCTTTTTTTTTTTAAATACATACGCCGCCAATGTAACATTGTAGACTTAAGTATAGTCTTCTAAGTATGTGGTCCTTTATTTTTAAATAAAATTAATTATAAAAAAAAAACCCGGCAAGCTCATTTTTCGCATTGTCTCTACAGAGCACTCATCCGGCTATTGGGGGTTCCAGACCTGCAGATACTTTCTTACATTTTGGAATCCTTAGGTAGACGTGTCTTTGTGGCATCAAATTTGTACTCAAAATTGTACTCGAGTAGTACTCAAGTGCCCCATCTCTGCTAAATACCGTTCAGCTGCGCAAAGAACTTTTAATCTCCTTCCAATGTTACAGCCGACACCTTTAGCCCTCACACAGCCTTTGTAGAATATAGTTAGTATAGGGACATCGTGCTAATAGATCATTTACTGTATCATTCTTTTGAGTCATTCTCATTGGGGCCCAGATTGCTCTGTGAACAGACACTTTGAAATACAAGCAGACGAGTTGTTTCATTTAGATAATAATTGCATCCGTTTAACAGCATCAGTAGATATTAATAGCCTGTGATGGAAAGGAGTTGAAACGAGGCTGTTTTCTTGAATACGTGGTCCGCCTAATCACCGAAACAAACCGTTCTGCTTGTCATATTTTGAACTCGTTTATATTATATTCCCGTCTGTGGTCGTTTTCCTCATCTCACTTTGATGAATCCAGCTCATGTTGTTTCGTTCATCCTCCCGTCTATTATGGGGTTAATATCTTGATGACGGTGGAAGATGGAAGACAAAGAAACATAATGACCGTAATTCAAGTGAATGTCCACTTTTTTGCGTTGGGACAAAATGATTACGGGCAGTGTTATGGGCATTGTTAGCAAAGGGGGCTAACTGGAGCATACTTCAGCCGACAGTAGTTGTAACGGTTGGCCGATAAAACCCTGATAGATCCACTGGGATAACTAAAATAATTGTAGACACAATTTTTGTTAAAGAATAATAACTCATTAAATTAAAAAAAAAACAGCTTTAACCAAAGTACACCTTTTTTTCCCCACGGATAAACATAAATAAAGATAAGTATACATATAGTGTAATAATAATAATATATATGTTTCGTCCCTGGTCTGACATAGGCCGGTTAGCAAACGTTGGCCGTATACATAAGGGTTATCAGAACGTATCTCAATTACCCGTGACCCTGATTATTTACGTCATTTAGAAACTGTTTATTCGTGGGTTTACGTATTGCAATCTTTGCACAATGTTTTTACTTTCAGTGTTCGGTAACATTTTCATGTACGGCCCACTAGTGACTAGTGGTATTAGTATTGACTTCAGTATCTGTAGTTGAATGGAAATTGTGTGTGTGTGTGTGTGTGTGAATATGTTAATCTCAGCAAGTAAACAATTTGTAACACCGAACAACTCCTGTTGTTTACTTTGTTTTTAGAAGAAAAAAAAATATTTCAAAGCTTCGTGAATTTTGCGCAAGTTTCATTTTTCTGCAACTTTGTCTGATTGTGTTAAATTAAAGAGAGGGGGAAAAATGTGTGCATGCCGTTCAAAATGTTGCTAGTGGAGGAAGAAAGAGGAGGGGGGGGGTCGACAGCAGGTTTCCTTTCAGTTTGTTTTGAATGTGTTCGGGTTTTACTGACACTGGAACTCTAAAAAAAAAATACAAGATTAAACGTCCAGTAATTGGAGATTGTCAACATTTGTCTCAGTTAAAGTTCAAGTAAGGTCATCCATCTCAGAACATGGGGAGACCATCAGACTTGAACTGTTGAGAGTTATCGTCTCTTAACTTGAACAACCCACATATGGGATTTTTTTTTTCTCTCTCTTTCTCTCTCTTTCCTCTCTCGCACCGTGTTGAGAATTACGAGAAATTAATTTACTGCATTAGGCAATTAAATATTTTATGTTTAGTGGTGGGAGTGGGGTAGCGGCTTCAGCCTTTTCACTGTCTTGTAACGGAACATTTCAACATAGTTCTTCCATTTGGTAACAGTACTCCCATTACTGTTGTGTAACACTTCCATTGCAATGGACTCTTAATGTTTCTGAATTGAAATATTCAAACTGAAGACTGAAGACGAAATATGGTGCTACTTTTCAGTTTATTTATCTCGTGGTTTACTTGTTGTTTGTTACTTTGCCGTACACACACACACACACACACTCGCTTATGTATGAGCAATAGAGAGAGAGAGAGAGAGAGAGAATCTGAAGAATTTAGATTCATTTGTAAATCTATCCATTTGTTAAGCTAACACCGGTATTATTTTAAGCTAAACCGTTTCGTGTTACCTACAGCGATACAGAGCCCTAAACTAGCGTGATACATTCCAGTGATTGCCTTGTAAGAGAGGTGGAAAAGAATGATGTGGGTGATCTAAAGCCAATTTTGATATGCTGTAACACATTGAAACATGTATAGGCTTGGTACACGTACGTTGTTGACGAGCGCTTTTTTTTTTTGTGAACTCATATTTGGAAACTTATATTTTATATGTAGTACGTGTGTTTCTGTTTTAATATGTCATTGATTATTGGAGACACTTTTTTATGCCGAAAAAAATTGGAATATTGAATATTGCAATAAATAAATAAAGCTAGATGTTTTCTGTGTATTGTTTATTATGTGTGCTCATCGAGTGGCTGTTGACCCGAGTGTACATCTGCGGTCATCCGGTCAATCAGTCACTGTCGGAATATTCACGAGCACTTGTTTATCGCCCGGCATCTACGTGGATTGGGGGTGGGGTGAGGGGACGACATCAAACCCGCTCACTCCACGGAGACGCCCCCCCCCTTGTTGAAGTGCTCCCCAGAGCTGGGGTTATCTGCCTTTCTCCATCTACCTAAGGCGCTCCCAGATCTCATTCCTCTTCAATCTTCCCATCCCACGCCAGTCCCCCAACCCACTTCCTTTAAGTGCTCCCTGGACCAATGACCGTTACTTCCACCCCCACCCCTTTCCTCCGTCGCGCTTGTTACCATGACCACACAGTCGAGTAACCACTGCAGTGGCCTATCCTTCCCCTCCCCTCCCCCCCCCTCTTCTCTCCTGCAAATGCATCTCCCCTACACGAATGAATGAGTCTGAGAGAGACTGCTGGTGATAGCGTCCAGAATACAGAAGTGTGCAAGACTGGTTGCATCGGTGGCTATAATTGGACTTGTCCATAACTGTATTTTACAGAGAACATCTAGTCACATACCACTGCCAACCCACCCACCGACCCACCCCCTCCCTTCCCGCGTGACTGTCTTTATAAAGTAATGGAACAACACAACTATTACACGCCCTTGATGTATTGTTTAGTTGTATCTGACATAGTCCTTGGTGTATTGTTTAGTTGTATCTGACATAGTCCTTGGTGTATTGTTTGGTTGTATCTGACATAGTCCTTGGTGTATTGTTTAGTTGTATCTGACATAGTCTTTGGTGTATTGTTTAGTTGTATCTGACATAGTCCTTGGTGTATTGTTTAGTTGTATCTGACATAGTCCTTGGTGTATTGTTTAGTTGTATCTGACATAGTCCTTGGTGTATTGTTTAGTTGTATCTGACATAGTCTTTGGTGTATTGTTTAGTTGTATCTGACATAGTCCTTGGTGTATTGTTTAGTTGTATCTGACATAGTCCTTGGTGTATTGTTTAGTTGCATCTGACATAGTCCTTGGTGTATTGTTTAGTTGTATCTGACATAGTCCTTGGTGTATTTATTCTCATTACAGTTTGCACTGCATGTATACAATAAATAAATTGTGTTCAGTGACTAATTAATGTATTTACATCTAGCCATCTCAATTTCAAAATTTCTGACCCCACCCCCCTACACTGAGATACACATGTTTACTTTTTTTATTCAACTCTGTTGTGGCCCTTCTATGAGGTGGGGGTGGGGGAGTCGAGCTTCGCGTCAATGTAAATTTGTTCAAGACACTGAACCTATTCACTAGGTGAGCCACTGTAAAATATATATGTGTTTACCTGTTTCATTATAATGTCAAGTTGGGAGCATTGGTTGTTTTATTTATCTCATTTTCTTTGTTATATTCATTGTACACGAAATAGCAGATTGGTGCGTTTATAAATTGCTTTTCAGTTTAGTCCCTTTTTCCTTTACTTACCTAAAGTATCGCTTAGTATTTAGCTGTATTCAATTAGTCTAATTCCACCACTTCTGCAGTTAGTTGTTTATCCTATTTTTTAAAATTCACCCTTTTAGTTTTTAAACATTTCGACATTCGTGCATGTAAAACATGGGTCAGTGACAAAAAAAAACCCATTTCTATGTTTGGAAGATTTTCTTAGATTTTGATCCTTTTTTTTTAAGAATTAGAAATTAAAATCTCTTTCAAATCTAGATAACCGCCATTGTACACCAAAAGCGGGTGTAACATTTTACATTGTGTAAAAAATTAAAAATTTCATCCTGAAACGTGTTCGTGACGACAATACTAGTGTATCTGTTTATCTCACATTGGATCTCATACCTTGTGCAGCTGTTTATCTGGCATAGATTGTATAGCAAACACACGTGTTTGTCTTACATTAGCTTCATACCTAATACATGTACTTGTCACAAATGTATCTTTCCGCACCTAATTCTTCTGTTGAGCGTAATTAATGACCGTCTTTTACTTCAAACATGTTGTTTTGTCCGACTTCTACTGAGACTTGACATGAAACTAAGTTCTCCCTCGTTACAGATGCCTGGACGTAAAGTACAAGACCGAGCTCCCTCAAACCAGTGTGGTCATCTGCTTCCACAACGAGGCTTGGTCCGTGCTGCTCCGGACTGTCCACAGTGTGATCGACAGAACGCCCAAACATCTCCTGAAGGAGGTCATCCTGGTGGACGACTTTTCGGACATGGGTGAGTCTTTGTTGGCTTGTTTGTTGTTTTGTCTGCTGTTTTGTTTGTTGTTTTATCTGCTGTTTTATCTGCTGTTTTGTTTGTTGTTTTATCTGTTGTTTTGTTTGTTGTTTTATCTGCTGTTTTGTCTGTTGTTTTTTACACGCTTTTTCTCAATACGCTCTGTCTGCCTGTTTGTCAGTCTGGATGGAATTTTGGAATCATTCGAACCTACTTCCCATTAATCTATCTCTTTGAAATTTCGCCTACTTGCCTGCTCCGGTGACAGCACAGTCTTGATCAATTACGCGCATCAAATTTTGTTCTATCAGTGCTGTAATTAGACTTTCATTTTTGTATGCGCTCAGGTAGTGCCCACGCAATAATAAACTGTGACCGCGGTTTGATTTCTGTTTTTAACCTAGGATCTTCCACAAACAAATATTTTATATGCTAATGTTTGGGAGGGAGGCACTCTAATCTCTCCTGTATCAACCAATCGCAGCCGACGCTACAATACAGAATGCTGCGGGGTTGAATCGACCCATTAAAAAGTAGAACATACAATAAAATATGATTTCAAAAATAGTATAAAATGCACTAAAAAGTTAAAAATAAAATATTTCATCACTCGGACAATAAAGCGTAGGTGTACACTCTCTGCATTACCCACGCTTGTTCTCCGAGTGTTGAAAGTTTTATTTTTTTACGTTTTAGTGCGTCGGTAGAGGTCAGTTTGGGGATTTGTTAAATGGCCTTGTGCCTGGCAGCGTTTCATGTTGACCTCTTGCCGTTTATTTTAGCACCTCAGCACCTTCACAAAGGGGTGGGGGTATAACCTGAGCACTTTTCGGGGCCCTTGCCTTTCTGGACCCCGTCGGGCGCAGTAATCTAGCATGAAATGACTTTGCTTTTGGAGGATTTGCGCAGACCACGACTTATAAACTACTTCCTTGACTTTTGGAGGATGTCGGAGCGGAGATGGTTTGGTGGAGTTTGTCGGTAACTTTGTTCCCTCCAAGCTGTACTCGTGTGTGTGATCACGCTAATGTGTGTGGTTTCACGCTAATATGTGTGTGATCACGCTAATGACTCGCCGAGAGCATGCACACAGCGGAGCAGAGCATGCACACAACGGTGCAGAGCATGCACACAATAGAGCGCACACAAGTTTCGTTGAGTAGGCCGAGACGCCCCTCCCCCTCTGCGCCGCCCCCACGATGAAGTGCTCCCCAGAGCTGGAGTTATCTGCCCCTCTCTATATACCTTAGGCGCTCCCAGATCTCATTCCTCTTCAATCTCCCCCCCCCTCCTTCCCGCCAGTTCCCAACCCACTTCCTTTAAGTGCTCCCTGGACCAATGACCGTTTCTCTCCCTCCCTCCCTCCATATCTTTTGTTACCATGACCGCACCGTTGAGTAGCCATTGCAGTCAACTCATGTATTCCCTTTTGGTTCGAACACCCACAAAAATTAATTTCCTTCCAAAGTCGCGCACAGCCAACATCTTTTTCCTTACACAGCCTCTGGAATTTTACTGGGGATTCTGCTTAGTATGTTGAAAAATATGACATCATCGGATGGCCAAAACATTATATTTTTTTTTTGAAAGGCGCCTATGAATTAGGCCATTCATATCAACTTCATTTCTGACATGTTTGAATGTTGATTGGTCAAAACCCTTGAATAGTTATAAAGCAGGTACTTTTTTTGTTTTTACATGGCCAAAAAGTTGAAGAAAATACGTGTTTGGTGTTTACGATTATAATTATGTGTGTGTGTGTGTTTTTTCTCTGCACGTACATGTAAATTCATGTGTATAATGCTTGTGTGTCAGTGTGTGTATACAGTGGCGCAACTGGGGGGGGGGGCATTGGGGGCATTTGCCCCCTCCGAAATAAAAAAAAAATTAAAAGATTAGATCAAAATTTGTTTAAAATAAAATACAAATATATAAATAATGTGATTTTTGAATACAAGTGATTTTTTTTGCCACCCCCCCCCCCTGATAGTTTGGTCTAGTTGCGCCTCTGTGTGTATATGATTGTGTGTTTTTATGCGTTTGCGTATGTTTATTCATAAAAATGCGTGTGTTTGTATGTGTTTTAAATATTGACACACATCTGAGTGCCTACAGTGTGTGTGACCGGCCATCGGGTTATGACATCACGCCCACCTTGTAATAACAAGTGAAAGTAATAACAATTGAAAAAATGGTATCTTAGTGAAACGGTAATTTAAAGTTTTCCGGACGGATAGACTAGCGCCATCAATTATGTACAGTGGGATGCATGTATTGAACGAAATGAATAGACGCATCCCATCTGGTATTGAAGCAATTAGTGCAGGCCCGCAATATCAGACGGGTGACTCACATACCACCTACACTGCCTCGTGTTACATCTCCATACATACACGGGGACTCACATACCACCTACACTGCCTCGTGTTACATCTCCATACATACACGGGGACTGGCATACCACTTACACTGCCTCGTGTTACATCTCCATACATACACGGGGACTCGCATACCACCTACACTGCCTCGTGTTACATCTCCATACATACACGGGGACTCACATACCACCTACACTGCCTCGTGTTACATCTCCATACACACACGGGGACTCACATACCACCTACACTGCCTCGTGTTACATCTCCATACATACACCATTACATGAAATAAACCCCCAGGGTGGCGTGTGTTAACTTTCTACGTCCTTCTGAAAACTTAATAAATGAAGACTTGATTAACTTTGATAAACGTTTTAAACTGCCGAACTCTCTTACAATGCATGCAGATTTCAAAGATGGTCAGCGAAATATTTGTTTAATTAGTGACGCAATGAAGGTAAAAATATTTACAAAAAAAAAATGACTCCATTTAAAAAACAAGGTAAAACCTCATTCAGCACGTTTTCGCTACCAATGACCTTTTGCGTTATTGTCGATCATCGACGTTTTCGCGGAACACATGAAGTGGCTTCCGACGCTCGACTTATAAACTACTTCCTTGACTTTGAGCGATTTCATTTTTTTTTGTAGACTCAGAATCTTTGTGCCAGCTATGACGTATCTCTTGTGTGTGTGGGGGGGGGGGGGTTAAAAGCAAGTAAAGTTCCCTAAAGTCAGGGTCATCTCGGCAGATGAAGATTAGAATTCGTCTGGTTCGTAGCCATGGCATATTGAAGGGTTGTTTGGCTACCACAACGCCCAGCCGCCTCTTAACGTCCCCCAAACTTAGTCAGATATCCATTTAAAGGGGAAGGGGGGGGGAGGTAGGTTATTTTAACCAACTTTCACCAGGACCTGGAAAAATTATCAATTAGAATTGAACCCTCAGAGCGACGACAAGTGCTCGACCATCCGTCCCCTGGGGAGGAGAGTATTGAAACAATAGTATTCTTTAACTTTTCCCTGCCTGTTGGCATTATTTTATTCTGATTGGACGGTGGTCATATTTTCTAGTCTGTTAAAGTAAACGTCCGCGCAACTCCCTGACACAAATAAAACAGACATCAGAGATAAAGTTGACCGTTTCCTGTTTATTTCTCCCACCAGTTTTGATAGACGGTGGGCCCCTGTTGGCCAGTAATACAATATTCCTAGTACAAGCTGAATGGCTGCTCTCGTGGGATCTCACGTTGTGGGTGGCTTGACCCAATATTTTGTATTTATTGGAGAATGATTGCCAAACAGCGGCCTGATGCATTACACCTGGTTAGGTTCACTTGTTTTGTTTAGTCTCTAACCCATCTTATAAATGGACAACACACCATTGTCCTTTGACCTGGTCAGTCCGTGTTAGAACTGTGTGAATATGAGGCGAATAAGAAACTAGACAAAGGTTTACTTTCATGTTTATTTCCAAAGTGATTGTACAATAATGGTGAACATCCTGACACCCTGGTACTACTCCACTATTAACATTCAGTTAGGTCTAACCCAAACTTTTTTTGTGACATGCCCCGACTAATCCTCTGCAACATTCGTTTTCACCCTTTGAAACATAAAGCTTTCATAATTTAAAATGTTTAATAAAGTACATTTCTCAGCGATATAAGCATTTTCGAAGTTTCATTCTTAACAATCTCATATAACTAGGGTTCGAAGTCGCGTAACGTTACGCGTAAGTTACCGTAAATTACGCGTAATTTACGGTAACGTAATTTTGGAAAATTACGCGTAAATTACGGTAATTTAAAAAATGCATATTTGACGGCCATTTTTAATTGTTTCTGTCGCAATTTGTTGTGTTAACAGCGGCGATTAATTAATTTCAGTGATTAGGAGTACCATCTACATCCGGCCACAAGCCTAAACCGTTAGTATTCGTTTGGTAAAACAGCGTAAACCGCACAGTATATTGTTTGTTTTAATCGTTTCAGTAAACATAATAAAATAAATATTTTCAATAAGGAAGCCAAAGTCTGGTTAAAAATAAGACAAAATCATACAAATTTTCACACAATGCCGCCATGAGCTGTATGGCAAGCGGCCGCAAGCC
This sequence comes from Bulinus truncatus, assembly GCA_021962125.1. NCBI lineage: Eukaryota > Metazoa > Mollusca > Gastropoda > Planorbidae > Bulinus > Bulinus truncatus. Next base: position 1,413,465 of record JAGDYQ010000213.1, on the reverse strand, counting down.
AAACGGGGAGGTTATAAAACCCAAAAATCAAAAAAAAAAAATAATAATTTTTAAACATTATCTATATATGTTCCAAATGTCATGAAACGTATAGAAAACATTTTTCCCTGACATGAAATTTTTTTTATTGTAATCTGGAAAAACCCAATTTTTTTAATAAACATTATCTATAATAATATATGTTCCAAATGTCATGAAACGTATAGAAAACATTTTTCCCTGACATGAAATTTTTTTTATTGTAATCTGGAAAAACCCAATTTTTTTAATAAACATTATCTATAATAATATATGATCCAAATGTCATGAAACGTATAGAAAACATTTTACTGTGTATAGTGCTTCCGTCGATCGCGTCGGCCGCATTACGCTGCGTATTGCATCCACGTCGTCTGTAATTCGCTGCGGATTGCACCAGCGTCGATCGCGTGTGCCGTCTTTTGCTGAGTTCGGCAACCGCGGCCGCCGTATTTCGCGCCGCATTGCACCCGTCCCTCGTCGACCGTATTAGACGGCATTACTTAGCCAAAGATGGCCGCCGCTGATGCAGTCAGTACACAACGAAATTCGTGGACGACGGGGCTAATTAGTATGACCGGTAAATTACAAACATTTGAAAACATTATTAAAAATACACCTGCTAGCAATCAGTGAGCGTGAGCAACAAAAGGAACATACATTTTCAAGTAATTGGGCATTAATGACACGTGTAATTTTGGCGTAAATTACACGCGCAAATCTTACGCGTAATTTTCGAACCCTAACCAGCGACGATCGCGTGTGCCGTCTTTTGCTGAGTTCGGCACCCGCGGCGGCCGTATTTTGAGGCGCATTGCACCCGCCCCACGTTGACCGTATTAGACGGTATTACTCAGCCAAAGATGGCCGCCGCTGATGCAGTCAGTACACGACGAAATACGTGGCCGATGCGGACGACGGGCAATATTAGTATGACCGGTAAATTACAAGTACAAACCTTTGAAAACATTATTAAAATACACCTACTAGCAATCAGTGAGCGTGAGCAACAAAAGGAATATAAATTTTCAAGTAATTGGGAATTAATGGTACGCGTAATTTAGGCGTAACTTACGCGTAACTTACGCGTAAATTACGCGTAATTTACGCGTAAATTACGCGCGCCAATCTTACGCGTAATTTTCGAACCCTACATATAACCCACCCTCCCACACACACACACACATCCTCGGCCTTACTTTGTGAAACACATAACAAAATCATGAGCCCTGTTATTAGAAGAGTTGTCTTAATTAGATGAGTTGTCTTAACAGCATTAAGTCCCCTGTCAAACCACCACCACCATAGGGCCCATAGGTCATCAGTTTGCAGTCGGCCTTATAAATTGACCGAAACACACCAGCGGTCCGCTGACCGGTAAAACGGAGTTGGGACAGCAGCTTAAAAATATTTCAGTATTTAGACTGAGTGGAAACATTGTGATCGCATTGTGTGATCTTGGCAGTTTGAAATTTTGTTTTAATGTTGACGCATGCATGATGTAGGTCAAACCTTATTTATATTCTGCGGGCTTTACCCATCGTCGTTATTTTTTTTATCCACGATTACAGCTTTTGCTTTAATTATCACTTTTTTAAATAATTGTCTGCACTTTTACGGCAAAATAAAATATTAATTCCCATTGTCACGCATTTATTTGAGAAAAAAAGAGGAGAGAAAAAAAATTGTTCTCTTTACTTTGCCTAGTACAAAGCCATATTGTAATCCTGGACTTCGGCAAATCGGAAATTACATTACCATAATAGGCGCGGGATGGGATAAAAGAATGTATGCACACACACACACACAATGTATAGATTCTAGAACAACGGTGTTCTATTATTTCTGAAATATAGCTTGGGCAAACAATGGTGTTCTGTTACTTCTGAAATATAGCTTGGGCAAACAATGGTGTTCTATTATTTCTGAAATATAGCTTGGGCAAACAATGATGTTCTATTATTTCTGAAATATAGCTTGGGCAAACAATGGTGTTCTATTATTTCTGAAATATAGCTTGGGCAAACAATGGTGTTCTATTATTTCTGAAATAAAACTCCGGCAGACTGCAAGAGAGCAGTGTTTGGGTTTTTGTAGACTGACGATTAAACCGGATATTTTGTTTCTGTTTTTTTTTTTTGCAGATCACTTGAAAAAACCGTTGGAAGATTATGTGGCTAAACTGGGCATTGTGAAGATCGCCCGGATGAAGCAACGAGAGGGCCTGATCCGAGCCCGACTCACGGGATTCGCTGTGGCCACGGCCGAGGTGGTGACCTTTCTGGACTCGCATTGCGAATGTACTGAAGGTAACGTGAAGACATTTGTTTGTATCGATTTCGGTTTAGACTTGACATTTGTGATAGTTGAACTGTTGATGTCATCACGCATTACTTGTATTCATTCCACTCTTCACTATAATACGTTCATATAGATATATATGTGTGGGTTTGTTTGTACGCGGGTTTAGAATAATAGCGTCAAGTGGAGATGACTCAGCTCTTGAATAAAGATTTACTTTATTTGTTGTCTTTTTAAAAAAAGTTATTCTTTAGAGATCTTTGATGTTTTATCTTAACATTGGCTCGATACATATCTTGTTAGGGTGGTGCTCCTAAGAAATCTTTGATGTTTTATCTTAGTGGCACAATGCAACTCGTAGAATTGCACGAGGCTTTTCCCGATAGATTCAGTTTTTTGTGAATTATTTCATAAGTTGCCATGCTGCTGTTGTTTGTTGTTGTTTTTTTTTGGTTTCGTATGTAACAGTGATTCCCGACCATTTCGCGACTGCACCCCTCACACGTCAAGTTCACGAATACATCTACGTATATTCACCACGAATACATCTACGTGTATTTACCACGAATACATCTACGTGTATTCACCACAAATACATCTACGTATATTCACCACGAATACATCTACGTGTATACACCACGAATACATCTACGTGTATACACCACGAATACATCTACGTATATTCACCACGAATACATCTACGTGTATTCACCACGAATACATCTACTTATATTCACCACGAATACATCTACGTATATTCACCACGAATACATCTACGTGTATTCACCACTAATACATCTACGTGTATTCACCTCGAATACATCTACGTGTATTCACCACGAATACATCTAGGTGTATTCACCACGAATACATCTACGTGTATTCACCACGAATACATCTACGTGTATTCACTACGAATACATCTACGTGTATTCTACCACCGAATACATCGTGTATTCACCACGAATACATCTACGTGTATTCACCTACGAATACATCTACGTGTATTCACCACGAATACATCTACGTAGTATTTACCACGAATACATCTACGTGTATTCACCACGAATACATCTCGTGTATTACTGCGAATACATCTACGTGTATTCACCACGAATACATCTACGTGTATTCACCACGAATACATCTCGTGTATTCACCACGAATACATCTGCGTGTATTCACCACGAATACATCTACGTGTATTCACCACGAATACATCTACGTGTATTCACCACGAATACATCTACGTGTATTCACCACGAATACATCTACGTGTATTCACCACGAATACATCTACGTGTATTCACCACGAATACATCTACGTGTATACACCACGAATACATCTACGTGTATTCACCACGAATACATCTACGTGTATTCACCACGAATACATCTACGTATATTCACAAGGGAATGTGCTTGAATTCGCTAAGGCGGGACTTGGGCTCGTGGTTTGGTGATGGGTCACGTGACCAACTGGCTGACGACTTTTTTCAAACTCTTGTTTGTTTAATGTCGCAGTGTACCCTGCAGAACTATTTCAGTACCCCCCCCCCCTGGGGTACACGTAACACAGGCCTAGAACCGCCAGCTATATACAATACTGAACCGGCTCTCACTGACACCCCCCCTCACCCATGTGTGCCCGCTCCTGTTTTATGTCTTCTGTATAATATTGGCTCTACATGAAACTCTACGGCAGTACTGATATTAATAATTTTGTTTCATATATTCTAATAACACATATCATAATATTGAGTGTCCATTCAACTCATCCATTCCCAACATCTAGGCTGCACTTCAAATTACATCCAATGATTTGCTTCTTAATCCTTCTACGAGTATTGTGTCTAAATATAAATAGCCTGGACTCGACTTTTTTTTGACTTTGTCTATCTATATGAAGTTTTCAACATGTCTGTTGCTGGTTTTTATTTTTCACATTTCATCATATAGGAAATCTCTTAGTGAGCTGAACCTTTGGTTGTTATGTTTTAAATCTGATGTGTGTAGTCCATGTTGACAAGTGTACGGTTTCATTAAACTAGGATACATTATTTTTAAAATAAAACATTGATCAGGCCTAATGAGCGTAGTTTATCAGCTCTGACAATATGAAAAAATATAATGTAAGATTTTAATTTGATTGTAAAATATGACTATGCAGTGAATAGTTTTATTTAACAATAACTTGACAGGACAATCGAACATACCCAGTAACAGTGTGTCATAATCGCTCTTGCCCTGTTTTTGTAAATTCTCAAAAATAAGTATTTATTTGAAAGAAGAAGAAAATTGCACACACACGGTGTGTTACAAGATTAGTTCAATACAAATACGTATGAATAGTTTGTTACTCAAACACACAACTGGGCTGACTGGATGGCTGGATTCTAACTAATAGGAGGCTCTTTTGTAAATGAAAACAGTATTGTACATTTGTTTATCTATTTATAAAGTAGCAGAAGATACAGAAAATTGTCAGGCATGACTAACTACATGTATTTACTTTAAAATGTCTGATCTGTCTAACTGCAGGATAAAGAGGGGTTTTTACTGAGATATTTATATTTCATCTTTTTTTTTTCGTCATGCTTCCAGCGTGATAGTTTTTGTTCAACAGTTTGACGTGATAGTTTTTGTTCAACAGTTTGACGTGATAGTTTTTGTTCAACAGTTTGACGTGACAGTTTTTGTTCAACAGTTTGACGTGACAGTTTTTGTTCAACAGTTTGACGTGATAGTTTTTGTTCAACAGTTTGACGTGATAGTTTTTGTTCAACAGTTAATGCTGTTGATTTAGTTCCCTTGATCTCCAGTTTAATTAATTAATGGAATGTTATCTCTAAAAAAAACTTTTTTTGTAACACGTTATGTGAAATTTTAGGGAGAATTAATGTAATTCGTTTTTCATATATAAAATAAAAGGTCACTAGATTTTATCATATTTATAATTTTTGTTTGTATTAACTTAGAGCTTGCTGTTATTAGATTTGACTTATTTGTATCTATTTTTTTTTATTTATTTACTTGCAGTTGTTTTCTCTAATGGTCCACCAAATAAAACGTCATAGTCTTAATACATGATCAACAATGTGTGTGTGTGTCCCTATAGCCTGTCCAGAACTTATGTTTTTCCCTGTCTGTCTTCATTCCATAATATCCGTGTTTCCTGGTGACCAACATTTTGTGTATGTGTCTATCTTGTCACACCCATTCATGTTATGGTGGAGGCGTTTGTAGTTTGTGTATGTGTCTATCTTGTCACACCCATTCATGTTATGGTGGAGGCGTTTGTAGTTTGTGTATGTGTCTATCTGGTCACACCCATTCATGTTATGGTGGAGGCGTTTGTAGTTTGTGTATGTGTCTATCTGGTCACACCCGTTCATGTTATGATGATGGCGTTTGTAGTTTGTGTATGTGTCTATCTTGTCACACCCATTCATGTTATGATGGCGGCGTTTGTTTTCAAAAGTTGCATTACGTTGTTGTTTTTTTTTTAAACTGGTCGAATCTTCCTACCTCCCTTCCCCCCGCCCTCAGTCCATCCATCCACCATGTCTCAGCCTCAGAAACTGATCTTAGCATGTAGTCATACTGGTTTTAAAGGTGTGGTGCCTATTTTATTCAGCTGCTTCATGTCCACTTAGACCTCCCCTTCATCACTGACCACAAACTTGTAAAACTGAACAAACTCAATGTTAGCCTTGTTTTAACTTTTTTTTCCCTTCTTTTTTTTTTTTGTTTTTCTTTTAATTCTAATTGATTTGGTTTTGTTTGAATTTTTTGTGGAGCTTTCTGGCCCCCCCCACCCCCCACCCCTTTTCCCACACATCCATGAAATATCTCTCAGTCCCTTGTGCACTCTTTCAAACATATGTTGCACTTAGTGACACACATACACTTGAAATATGCTGTGCTCTGTTACACACATACACTTGAAATATGCTGTGCTCTGATACACACATACACTTGAAATATGCTGTGCTCTGTTACACACATACACTTGAAATATGCTGTGCTCTGATACACACATACACTTGAAATATGTTGTGCTCTGTTACACACATACACTTGAAATATGTTGTGCTCTGTTACACACATACACTTGAAATATGTTGTGCTCTGTTACACACATACACTTGAAATATGTTGTGCTCTGTTACACACATACACTTGAAATATGTTGTGCTCTGTTACACACATACACTTGAAATATGTTGTGCTCTGTTACACACATACACTTGAAATATGTTGTGCTCTGTTACACACATACACTTGAAATATGTTGTGCTCTGTTACACTTGAACTAGTAATTTATAGAAACTATTCGCTAGTAATTTATGGAAACTTGACAGGACAATCTATTCACCAGTAATTTATAGAAACTATTCACCAGTAATTTATAGAAACTATTCACCAGTAATTTATAGAAACTATTCACCAGTAATTTATAGAAACTATTCACCAGTAATTTATAGAAACTATTCACCAGTAATTTATAGAAACTATTCACCAGTAATTTATAGAAACTATTCACCAGTAATTTATAGATTTCCAGTTTTTTACTGATCCAGTTTACATAATAAATTATTCATTCCTTCAATTTCTGTTTTAATCTTTCTCTCTGATGTTTGAGATCAAGAACATGGTAAAAAAAAATGATAAATCTTTTCTTTCTGTTAGTCGCAAACTGTATATTAATAAACAATAAACCCAGCCCAGATAATAACAAGTCTTTTTTTTCTTTATCCATTCAGCATGGAGCAGAGATTTTTGTTGTTGTTTTTTAATCAATCACACAGCTTGTCTTCTTTTTTTTTTCTTCAAACTTTTGTTTTAAAATAACCAACAACAGTTCTGTTACTTTAAGATCTAATGCCCTTATATAATATTTCTCAATTAGATGACAAGAACACAACTTGGTTGTTGGCAAATGAAAATCTCGTTAAAAACTGATGAAACCCATAATCTGGGTTGATGCAAGAGATTGTGAGCGAAAACCCTACAGGGACCTTGACTCTAAAGCTTTTATCCCCTAATTTCGGTTTAGCTCTCTGCAGCATACAAGCTCAGCAGAAGCTGGGGTGGGGGTGGGGGGGGGGGAAGGGCTTAACAACAACAAGCAGAAACAGCTGTTATTGTGTTACCTCCTGTGTGATGTCCTCTGCATTAATAACAAAATAGATTTCCAATCTGCGAGAATATCACCCCAGGCAGTTACAGCAACAGACGGGGATCAAGTTTTTCTTTTTTCTTTGGGTTGGGTTTTTTTTTTATTTTCTTTAATTTGCATATGTAATGGCCCCCTAACTCAAGTAGAGCTGTTGACTTGAAGATAGACTTAAAGCCAACTGTGACAAATCGGGACAAATCAGGATGAGCCAGATAAATGATGACACTAAGAAATATTTGGTCTTTATTTTTCATCCTTTTTTTTTTGACATATTCACCTTAAATATAGGCAAGTGGAGTACAGGTCTAAGAGTGTATGTGACTAGGTGACAATGATAATCAAGTGGTGTAAAATCCCTGGCTCAGTGATAGGTTTACAACCAATGGATTTTTGTCCGACCTGGGTAAAAGATTCTTCTATGTCTCCTTTGGTGCCTTCTTGTCCATTGCACTCTAGGCTGTGTTGGGGATGAAAGAAGAGCACTGCTAAAAACTGTCCCATGAGTTTTATATATATATATATATAGTTATAGTTTTATATATATATATATATATATATATATATATATATATATATAGTTATATATATATATAGTTATAGTTATATATAGTTATAGTTATATATATAGTTATATAATATATATATATATAGTTATAGTTTTATATATATATATAGTTATATATAGTTATTTTTATATATATATTTATAGTTATATATATATATAGTATCTAAGTGAAAATCATATCATTCTTTACAATGACTTAACACACACAAAAACACTGAAATAATGAGTCTCAGAAACAATTAATATTTCATTTTTTATGTATAAGAAATATTTATTATTCAGCTCATATAACATAATTAATGAAATAAATTCACATCAAAATTTTATTATCTACAAATAGATTTTGACTATAACAGCACACATACAGCTGTTGACTCTGTAACTTCCTTTTGTGTAGACAATGGCCGATTGAAAATCAGGTTTTTTTTTTTCTTGCACCTTTTCCCCTGTAAAATATATCAAATACTTCCATTCTGTATCTATATTAGGGCTGGTCCAATATTTATGTCAACAACTTTAAGAGGGGGGGGGGTCTTCTGCAAAAGTTTGGTAGTTGTTGATGGGGTGGGGGAGGGGTCCATTTTTTTATATCAACAGTGTAATTGGGGGAGGGGGGGAATGTACTCTTTTTTTTTTTTTTTGAAATCATACAATGAAAGTTTGTCACAAATACAATGAGAACTGAAGGCTGATGTCATTATCTGATCAAAGAAATAAATGTGTGGTATCCTGAATATTTAATATGGCATATTTATATCAATTTAATTATACATTGTCATTGTATAGGTAAATTAACTCCTTTGGAACTCTGCATATTCAGTCATATTCCTGTTTATAGAGCGCTCATTGTACAATATGGTTTATGATGTGAAATGTCACAAATATTTATTGTGTACTTAGCAATGCTGATATGATCTAGCAAAACAATTCATTTTGATAACTCTTGAATGAGAAATGTGTTGTCCAGATTATTATTGCCATTTTAGCTATGATGCATTTATAAATCAAATAATATAATTATATTCTATTGGAAAGATGCAACAGGCTTTCGACTTTCTGACCTAATGTTGCGCAATGACATTTGGACATTCCCAATACTGCCAAAGCCGAATAGCCCATAGATCTATACATGTTAATTAACTGCCTTACATAGGCCTATACTAATAAAATAAACTCTTTTTTATTATAGAAATTCTATTCAAGTGAGAAAATTTTACTGGGGTTGGGAGTCTTTAAATGTTCCAGCATTCAAATAGTTTATTACAAGTTTCAAAGTCATTTTCTTTTCTGTATTTGTAAATTCTGTGATGCTTTTGTTTTTTTTTTTTAAAGTTGATGAAGTCTGACTTGAGATTTTATACCATTAAAACTTTTTTTTTCTGAAAAATTGACTGACAATGTATCACTGAAAAATTGACTGACAATGTATCACTGAAAAATTGACTGACAATGTATCACTGAAAAATTGACTGACAATGTATCACTGAAAAATTGACTGACAATGTATCACTGAAAAATTGACTGACAATGTATCACTGAAAAATTGACTGACAATGTATCACTGAAAAATTGACTGACAATGTATCACTGAAAAATTGACTGACAATGTATCACTGAAAAATTGACTGACAATGTATCACTGAAAAATTGACTGACAATTTATCACTGAAAAATTGACTGACAATGTATCACTGAAAAATTGACTGACAATGTATCACTGAAAAATTGACTGACAATGTATCACTGAAAAATTGACTGACAATGTATCACCTAACAGGCTGGGCTGAACCACTCCTTGATCGTATTGCCACCAATGAATCCATTGTTGTGTGTCCAGTTATTGACGTCATTGAAGACGACACTCTGAAATATCAGTACGGCAGCGCCAAAGCCACAAGTATTGGTGGGTTTGACTGGAACTTACAGTTTTCCTGGCATGCCATTCCAGAGTATGAGCGTCAGAGAAGAACTAATGATGTGTCTCCCATAAGGTAAGACTCCGGAAAAACTGCTTGTGTGTTTTATCTCCTTCTGTCAAGTTTAATAAGTTTAATAACTAAAATCTGGGACTAGAATATAATACATATTTTTTATTGTTATTAGATGTAAAATCCTGTTTTGTTTTGTTTTGAATTCCCTGACTTTCATCTCTGCACATAACACTGTTGACATTATTCATTACTTCCATGTTTTGTTTGTCATTTTCACTGTGTCATTCTAAAACAGCTCTTTGAATTAAACCATTTTAATTATTTATTATAAAATCAAAGCTTACTTAAATCCTCTTCTCATCAGGAAAATAAAAAATTTTCTCACCAAAGAGAAAAAATTTTCCCTTTTTTATTTTTAAAATTGAAATTCTGTAATTGTCTCATCTTGTCTTCATGCCTCAATTGGGTATTGATTGGTCTGTACATTTCACCAATCCAATCTTGCCTTCAGCTATGCTGGTCTTATCTTCTAATCATAGTTATTTAATGAAGTTATTCCAGTGCCATTAGATGTCTCTGACGACTGGGGTTAGAAGATGACTGTCTCTACATGTCTGTCTTCAGGGCTGGGTTTTTTTTTTAACATACAAAAAAAAAAAATTTTATAAGAACATTTTGATATTTTTCCCTAATGAATTTTGAAGTAATCTGTGTATGAAAAAATTTCTTTTGACATTATTTATGTGTAATTATTTTTTCCTTTTTACAAACTAAATGAGAACTATAGTGTAATATTTATATGTCACTTTTTTTTGTCTAGATCTCCAACCATGGCTGGTGGTTTGTTTGCGATTAGTAGACGATACTTTGAGAAGCTTGGAACCTATGATGCTGGCATGGATATCTGGGGTGGAGAAAACTTAGAACTGTCATTCAGAGTGAGATATCTTTTAGATATTTGTCATTAATATTGAGATATCCTTTAGCTATTTGTCATACAGAGTGGAATATTCTTTCACAAGATTACACTTTAGCCCACCTGTAGTGTAAAAATCTAAGATCAATTACAAGGAAGTACAGAAAATCCATAACATAGAATAGAAGGGGTATGACTAAAGGAATTCATTCATCTTTTCTTTTTCCCTGTTTATCATCCTCCATAAAGTTTCTTTTAGACATGATGCCCAATAAGCTTCAGAAAGCTCATTTTTGAAAGATCATTAACTTAGTTTTATTGGAACTTTGGTTTTTATTAACACTCCTCTTTCTTGACCTACATGTTAAAGACCATATTCATTACAAGCTAAAACAATGTCAGATTTGAATAAAATTGAATTAGGCCACAGATCATCTTATGGTCAGTCTAGTGTCATACTGGTCAATATGATCATTACTTACTTTGTACCAGATTTTAATGTTTACAATTTTTTATATTTTAAGTTATAGCTAAGCTATTCTTTTATTACTCTATTTTATTGCAGTTGTCTTATCAGTTGTCTAAATTTTGATTTACAAAATTATATTGACAGCATTCCTTAAAAATCTTTAATTATAGTTGGGTTAATTTTATAATCAAAGTGATTGCAGCCATTTTCGGTTGCTATATACACCATATTTTAGGAGAAATTTAGAACTTTTATTAAACCTAGTTCATTTCTGCATCATTTACTAGTATTTCTATTACATTGAAATGGCTTTCCCCCTAATTTTTATGCATTTTGGTTAGCAGTCAACACAACCTAAACTACGTATTAAAAACTCCAGTGTCAGAAATCTGTCAATGTTTATGAAATAACTGAATTTTTGTTCTTATATGTGGTGTAGATATTTTTTTATTTCTGAATCCATTCCTCGCTATTCTATAGAGTACCCCAAATTGCCTAGTAATAATACTTATTCAATTTAATTGTTATTTGTTTTGGCACTGGTAGGATGGTCAAGAACCATTTTTCTGTTTGTGATTATTATTAGTGCCTACTCTTTATAAATGTTGCATTGTGGGTTCTTGTAGAATGTAATTAAGTTATATTACAAGCAGTTCAGTCTCTTCTGAGTCTATAAAGCTTAGTTTTCTTTTGAAATAGTACTTTATTTGCATTCTTTTTTGTGATTATTGAGGTCCAAATTTATTGTCTGTGTCTTTTTTAAGGTCTGGATGTGTGGAGGAACTTTAGAGATAATTCCTTGTTCACACGTGGGTCACATCTTCAGAAAAAGATCCCCATACAAGTGGAGGACTGGTGTAAATGTTGTGAAGAAAAATTCCATCCGTCTGGCTGAAGTCTGGATGGATGAGTACAAAAATTACTATTATGAGCGATTTAGTTATGATTTGGTAAGTGGATATTATATCTGAAGAAAAATATCTTTAAAGCTTACAAATGTTTTTCATTTTTTTCAAGTCAGCCTGCTCTGAACTTTTTTTGTCAGTTTTTCTTTTTTATCGTCAACCAATACAGGGTGAATATGGTGATGTAAGTGCAAGAAAGGAACTGCGCAAAAATCTCAACTGTAAAAGTTTTGATTGGTATGTGAAAAATGTGTACCCAGATTTATTTGTCCCAGGAGAGGCTTTGGCTTCAGGAGAGGTTAGTTAATTTATTTATTGTGCATTGAAACTAGTTCCTTTTTTTTTCTTCTTTTATCTTGTAAATGTTATTTTAATATTAGATCAAAACTAAAAGAGTTCTAGAACAGTAAATTAAAAATTTATTAAGAGATCTTCCCATGAATTTATTGAAAACGAAATGTTTCTAGTATGTGACTTTTTTATTTATAACCAAATAGATAAGAAGCAAGGCCAAACCAATGTGTATAGACAGTCCAGCTGACCACCACAATTACCACAAACCTGTGAACATGTGGCAGTGTCATAACCAGGGAGGTAACCAGGTAATTGTTGAAAATCAACTATTAACTGTTATGTGGATTGTTTTCCAACTATTATATAATCTTGTTTATTATTAGTTTCCCTGAATAATGACTGTGTACCTACAGAAATCAATATTTGTATCTATAATGGGACCTTTTTTTTTTTTTTGAAAAATGCAAATGGAAATATTTTGAAATCAATTTGATATACAGGCGGCCCTCGACTTTCACACATTCTACTTTCGCACAATTTTCTATTTCGAACATTTAAAAAAAATATTTTTTTTTAATGTGTTTTTAGAATCATCCATAAAAGCGCTAGTGAAGCACTTTCAGTAATTTCCAACTGTTTCTGTATACCCGGTCTACGGAATTTCCGGTCTATACTCTATTCCCCGCCCTTGTTGTTCCTGAAGCAATCGTTTTTTGTAATGTCATGATCGCCATTTTGAAAGTGATTTAGTTGGTTATGTACTGTTTATGTTATTAATATTTTTGTAAATACGTTCTACGTTTGTGAGTGTTGGTGGTTTTAGTGAAAAGTGTAAGGTAGAAAAATCTTGACTATTACATTATATTAAACTCGCTAATTTCTATCTTAATATCTCTTTAAAATTTACTCATCAAATGTATAAACATGAGTGAGAAACGGAACAAGCTACGTGTACAGTGTTGAAGAAAACAAAAAGAAATTAAGGACTCATAAACTTCAAACCGTTAAGACAAAGGTGGAAATAATTAGATGTTCTGAAAGTGGTGAATCTTTTGCTTCTATCGGCCGTTCGTACAATATAAACAGGTCTACGACATGTTCAATTTTTTTATTTCCCTCTACTTTCGAACATTCAACATTCGCACACACTTTCAGGAACCAAATATGTGCGAAAGTCGAGGGCCGCCTGTAATTATATAATTGTTTAAAAAAAATTATACATGCAAAGTAGCATGAATAAATATAAAATATTTCCATGCTTAGTACAATTTATTTGAGGTACTGCAGCATAGAACACATAAAATAACTAAACCCCTCTAATTTAAAGAAAAAAAAATGTTCATTCTTATCAATAAACTTCCATTCTTACCTATTAATTGTTCAAAGAGTTCTGGTGTTCAGGTAAGTACATCTAGGGTCAGGAGATTTTTTTTCAGTTTTTATTTTTATAGCTTCATTTCACACATTTTTTTTTTGTAGTTTGTGGCCCCTTATTTTACCAGATTCGGAATACAGATTGTGTCCCTTGTTTGTTTTTCTCTTCCTTTTCAGTTATTGAAGCTTTATTTGAAATTTATCGCTTACATGTTAAGAAAGTTTTCTGTTGCTATTTAAAAATTGGCTGTTGTTTGCTTTTTAAAGTATTGGATGCTCAGTAAACAAGGGGAGATCAGGAGAGACGATGGTTGCTTAGATTATTCTGGTGGTGATGACGTGATTATTTACCCTTGTCATGGACAGAAAGGCAACCAGGAATGGATCTACAAAGAAGTATGTTCTGTTAACAGCACTTAATTCCCTGAGTTTGAATTAAAGTTGTTGTTTTTTTTTTTACTTTACAGCTTTTATGTTGTGATATATTTAAACCCACATTTTTAGGTTTTGATTTTGTGTCCTTCTAAACCTATAATCAGTTCAGTATCAAATAATCATTACAATTTTTCAACAAACAGGATAACACCTTGGTTCATGCCAACACTCACAAATGCGCAGAGGTCTCAGTGGATGGCAAGAAATTATCAATGAAAACATGCACTGGTATAGACAGGCAGCTCTGGACGTGGAAGAGGAAGAGTGCCAGCGGAGCAGCAGTATAATGATTGTCGATCTAGAGTGTTGTTGTCTCCAACTGTCCAGTTATTTCATTGTGATATACTAATTTGTCTTTTATAGCTTATTTAAATACACAATTTGATGGTTATTTCTTACACTTAATAAATGACAGAATTTTTATGACCTTGAATGGGGGAGGGGTTGGGAGGGGCGGGCTAGTCTTGCCAGCTCCCTACAGTCTTTTTGAGCTACGTATCTTTTGACTGTGAGTTTTGTTTAGTGATAAATGACTTGAGTGGAAATTTATTAGGTTTTTCCCCCCTTTATCTTTTAATGTGGCTTAAAAAAGGTAAAAAACATCACTTGTATTAGATATAATGTTCTGCTAAATAAACATTTTAAATTTTTTTTATTTAAATTCTGATAGAGTTCCCAAGTGTATAAAATGAGTTCAGCTTGATTTCATTTGGACGTCTTTTTTTGTGTTGTTTCATTAAATTATATTTATGGTTCAATTGCATTACTAACATAAGTGATTTTTTTTTTTATTTTATTTTAATGTATATTGTCCTTGACTTTAATTTGAACTGCCATAAAGGATTATATTATTCCTTAATTTTTTGACTAACATAAACAATTAATTTTTTTTTTATCTGTTTACCTTTTTCTTTTATATTACTGATAAAAATGTGTATCCTAACAGCAAAATATTTCTTTCTTCTTTTTTTTTTTTAAATATTAATAGAGTTTTGAAACATTTTTGTTGCACAAATTTATTTATTTTTGTTTAACTTGGGACAAAATATGTTGAAAACTGTTTTACTGAATGCCTCAAGTTTGATTCAGCCCCTGAATTGCCTTTATATCTGCAAGTTTCTGCATTTAACTTTTTTTTTTTTTTTTATGTTCAATAAAAATTTTTGCAGGGTTTTTTTTTTCTGGTTTTGTTAAAAAAAAAAATATTGTGTTTGAGCTTAGGCAAGTAAATATGCTGAATATTAACATTATTTGAGAAATAAATTATTTCTGTACACAATCGTTAGACTGATAATAATTTAGCTATTGATATAATCAGCCACTTGTTACTTAAAAATTATGTGAAATGCAATTTTATTGTAAGGTGAAAAAATGTTTCTTATATAATTTAGCTAATGCTTTGAATTTACTATTAGAAATATTTTGAGCTTTTACTTCATGAGCTCAGTAAATTTAATCTGATGTACTCAAATTTTTTTTTTTTTAGGCTTAAAAATTAAACTTGTTTGCTTACATTTTTTTGTTGACTAAATACAACAGGTAAATAACTTAAACTGCCAAACATCTTCTGTTTATATTCTTTAATAATTAACTTATATCATGGCAGTCTATGCAAATGAAATATATGTTACTATATATATTAATAAAACCATTGGATAAAATAATTTGTTTAAAACAAATTGAATGTTTGCTGTTGAAAGAATGGTACTGTGTCAACATTATATTTGTTTCAGTTCAGTTACAGATAATGTTTTATTTTCTATTAAAAAAATTATTATTCTATTTGCAACAGCGGTTGCACAATAATTGTGCTGAGTACCTCAAACTTACAGAGGCAGTGGACTTGACACATTCCATTATCTGTTGAATTATTTTCTATTTAGTTCTGTTTATTTTTGTAACTCCAATCTCAGATATTGACAGTTTCTTGTTTTTTTTCCTTATTGTAGAAACTTCATGAAATGTTAACTTTGAATTTTGTAGTATTTGTTTTCATCTGTAAAGACTACATGCAAGGCATAATTTACTATTTAATTTCTTCTCTTTTTACTGTCTTTTGAATTGCTGAAACTTTTTTTTTGCTTTACTAGATATTGTTATTACATTATCTGTTACTCATTGCAAGTACTAGCAGTGTAAATAGAAAGCTTTCTTTGATTTTAATAATTAAATATTGTAAGCTTTTGAAGCATGAATGTTATTATGTAGTTAAATAGCTATAGAATTCTCAAACAATATTGCATTTTCAACAAAAGAAAATTAAGTTTTTATCAGAGTCCTATCTAATTTTGTTAACCTTTATCTCATCAATCATAACAATGAAATTTTAAACCAGTGGGCAGTAATTTTTTTTTTCTTTGTTGTTATTTTCTTTTATCTAAATAACAAATTTCTTTTATTGAAATGTTATGTTTTATTCTGGATTATTGTTTACAAAAAGCAAAATTCATTTATTTTTAATATACATACTTTGAAATAAAATGTGTATTTTTATTTAAATTATTATTATGCTTGAGTGATTGTGAATAAAGTCAGATGAGTCTCTGCTTGTTAGAGATACAATAAGTCATCTGTATAAAAAGATTCTCTGTACAAATTTTTTGTATTTGTATGTTGATTGATGGGATTAGCCTCATTTAATGACGCTATTAATGATTTTCACCTGAAATAGATTTTTATTTTTTTCCACGTATAATTTGGTTTTGAGAAACTTTCTTTTTTTTTTTTGTTCTTCTATGTTTCAAGCAATTCCCAGATTTTATTTCTATATATTGATAAAAGGGAAAAAAGTTAAACTTTATTAATTTTTTTCTTAAAATAGGTAAATAGTTAAACAGTTTTGTTTTGGTAAATAAGTCGATGTAGAATCCTCTTTTCATTATTTGTTTAGTTAGTTATAGCACATAGATCAGAATAGTAATAAGCAAAAATCATTTTATTACTTTATTCCTTTAAACATGTTTCACAATTTTTAAGATCGATCTGATATCTTTCAATGATACTTTATGTCTTTTTTTTATGTGTTTAGTACCGTTGGTCATATTGGCTTCAAATCACATACACTAGGCCATCCAGTATACATGCAATATACTTATGTCATGACAGATGTACTTAACTTATGAAATCTGTATTGGCTGTCATTTCATTGGCTTGTACTACCACCTTGAAAACCATTGTCAGCATTTGCCATGACTAACCGATATATATCCATATTCTTGAAATCCATATCATTTCTGTCTCTTAAAATGAATTTTCAGGGGATTTTAAAGAAATTAATCAATTTGTGGGTGAAATGTATTTTATGGAGTCTGACTGCCTTAAATTTCATGTTGCACAATGTATTTATGTTTATATCTCACAGTAATCTATGATTGGTTTTAGTTTTTCATTCAAGTAGTCTATTGACCAAAAGACATTGATGGATTTCTTCGAGTCATTTCTTGTTTTCTTATGCAAATTTAGAGCTAAAGTATGTGACTTAATTAATACTGGTCAATGCAGAGAATATTTCACAAAATGAAGGAAAAATACAATAAATATCACATGTTGTCTATATTAATAGAATATTTTCTTGATTTGTTATGATACAAAAAAAGCAACACATATCTTTCAAGTTGATCAAACAAAGAAGAATAATTCTGTATTTGTTGAATATTTTTCTGTTGCTTTTCAAACATCTATTGCCATTTAAAGCTAATAATCTGTTTTTGTAACTCTTTATTTAAACTTAATTCAAATTTATCAGTTTATTACCCGAGTTTGTCCTCAGTTTACCTTATTTTTGTCTAATACTCTATTAAAAGTTCAAAGTTCTTTTTAAGCATTAGTTTCAGATCATTACATACAGATCTGTTGATAAAAATTTTAGAATAAAAATAAAATAAATGTTGCTGATGAGTATACTATTAAAATATTTTAATTATCAAATTGATGACCACATACACAGATGTATAAAACCAAAATAAGTAAATTGTTGTCAAATATAAAGAAAAGAATTTTTCAAAGTTTATTTATATATATATATTTGGTATTAAATTTCAATAAATGTTTAAGCCTTCATTAACATAAAACTATAAGAGAATACTTCTTTCATACCCACTTCTGTTCCCATAGGTAAAGAATATTTCATGATTTCACACAATTTTACTTGATGAATTATGACTTCAAAATAAATCCTAACCATCAGAATTTCATTTTATATAAATGTGTTTAATTTTGTTTGTTTTTTATTCTATTGTATAAAATCACTATCATGAATATGCAACTTAAAGAATGAAATGTTGAAATGGAGTTGAATGAGTATAATGACTTTGTTTCGACGAAATGTTCAGCTATAAATATTTTGACAGGTGATTTATTACAATTTATTATTATCGTAGTGTATTAAGTTCCTTTTGATTTGATTTATTTTATTTTCAGCTAATAACTGTTCATGTCTTAAAGTGCCTTCCTGTTCAATTCAATTAATAATAAAAGACTTGTTTTACATTCATATCTGGTGTTTGCCTTTTTTTTTTGTTTATTATAGAGTTAGATTTCAATGAATGTTGTATATTACTTCATTTTCTTTGCACCTACCATATCTAGGACTGCAGAAGCCACTTTTGTAATCATTTTAAAAAAGACCTGAATCACACGATAACTGAAAGGCTAACAGCATTGATTGTGCGCTAAACTATCTACCTAACGGTCCTAGGCATTTCCAGCTAAAATAGGTACCTGACTTGATGTTGGGAAGCTTGGGCGATTGTCACCTACAGGTGTCCTGTGGTGTCTCCGTGGCCATGACTCTCATGGCTATGGTGGGGTGGGTATTATAAATAAAACCATCACATTAGTGGTTTATATGATTTAACGGATTAAGATGTCATAATTTCAGGGAGTTTGCCAAAAAAAAAATGGCATTGATTTCACTCGAACCACAGACTTATGCATTGGGCAGAGGTTACAACCCAACACTGACCTATATATTTGTTAATAAAAGTTGCATGTGCCTGGCATGACTAGGTGTTAAAACTCATGATGGTTAATTCCCTTTGAGCTTTGACGTAATAACTCTAGGAGTCAGATTCAGAACCAATGTTGGAGTCTTAAGTCATTCTTTAGTTTTTATGTCGGGCCATAGGCAATGACGATGTCAGGAAAACCGCGTGCAAATAATGAGATAATGATCCAAATATTTTTAAAATCATTCCAGCCTGAGGTACTTGTATGACCATTGCTAGGAACATTTCTGTTAGATTAGCAGTGATATGTTGAACTGTGGATTAAAGTCAGTTATACTGGCCACACTTATTGTGTACAGCACAGACACAATAACAATAAGTGCTCAAATATTTTACATATCGTTCTAAAAGTAGAGTCAATAGTTGAGAAATACAAATGTGTTATGAGAGTTTTATGAATGTTTCATCATTGTGCTCAAATTCGATTTTTTTTCTGACTTGGCCGAGTAGTAGGCAAGGAGGGCCTCTGCTTTAATTAATTCTGCTCCTATTTTCTTTGCACCAACCAAATTATATGCATCGTCAAGTATGATACTTTTCATGTATCCAAATATCTCAAAGATTCGATGTAATCTCAATTTTCGATATTTTTTTTTAAAGTGTGCAACGTTTACCCAGGGTATGATGTCAGCACAATCAAACTTCAAGTATCGTCTTAGCCGGCTATATTAAACACGGAGTTGTGCCATTCATTACACTTTTATTCGAAGCTGATCATACATTCGCGAATTATTATTGAGATAGTTAATGTCTCATAACTGATAAAGACGAGTTTTATTTAATGAACAGAGTAGGTGCCCTTTGGATTCACGGGTAACTGACACAGTATTTCGGTAACAGAACCCAAACAATACTACTGAATATAAATTGAATTTTTGTTCTGTGAACAATACCGATACAAAAAGTATTGCTTTATTAGCAACTCTTAGAATTTTTAGTCTCCGAACTCATCCTACATTTTTCTATGCATTAGTATGTTAGTAATTTATTAAGTAATAATAGTAATATATTGTATTATTAACGTATTTAACTATTTTTCTATTCAGGACTTTGACTTTAATCTTTTTTTTCGCATTATAATGATTTAGATCCTATACTTCTTATATTTTTCATTTTATACTCCGTCTATTTAAAATTAGCAGTACACTCGATTATTTTTTAACGTCTTATATGTGTTTCTGCATTTATACTATTCTGATCTATTAATTAAAATTGGCTTTTTTTTTTTAACAGATAAAGACCATAAAGCACCAGTATGTCAGGACAAGAATATGATGTTGCCATTATTGGAGGTGGCGTGGTTGGTTGTGCATTGTTATTTGAACTAAGCAGAAAAGGTTATTCTTGCATTTTACTGGAGAAAAATCAACATATCATGTCTGAAGCTAGTGCAGGAAATAGGTGGGCAATGGATGAAGTTTTAAGTTTATCCTTCATTAATTAAATTCATTTTTTGATGCTTTACATAATCTGGTCAATTATGTAATTAAATCAAGTTTTATAGTTGGCCTACCAGTACCATATTTAAAAAAAAGCCAAACTTTTTAGTAGACACAATTGGCCAAACAATGTGATACCTGATTTTATTCATAATTCTGTAAATGGCTTGAGATTTTGAGCTCATTAGGCAAGGAGCATGTTACAAGTTCAATTCCTAGAGCCAGTCACAACTTATAAATTATGGCCTTCTTGATTACTTCATTGCTATTAAATTCACATCTTTACTGGCCATATAACTCAATGAAATATCCCAATAATTAATTTTCTTCAATTATAAGTTAATATTGAGTTAGAGTTCCATTTTGAACAAGGATGTCCAGCTCACCCAATTGGAAAGAATGTCATTTATTTCCACTAATGAGAGTGCAATGAAGAGGCCCATAGACAATAATCTTTGTCACTCATTTTTTAAGGATATTCTTCCTGTCAAGTCCCACCTTATGGAATTTTTGGGATATTAGGGCTGTAGAGTGCCCCAGTATATTGCCATTCTTCAATGTCCCACTGCATTGATTCCCTTGGGCAGATCCTCCCCTAGTAAGTAATACATGTATTATCCTCACAAGTGGAGTTTTACCATCATGATGAGATTCTCAAAGTGAGTAATGTCCTCCAATTGTCTTAAAAGCTCTTCCCTTAGTTGTTTTTTTTGTTTATATCCTTAAATTTTCTTTGGTTGATTTTAAATGTAATTTTTTAAAAAAATGTTAATTAGTCATTCCTTAAATTTTTATAACTATATAGTGGTACCTCAGGTTACAAACCTAACTGAAACATTGCAATCTATGAAATAAAGACAATCCGTTTTTAGATGAAAGGATTGTTATTTCTATCAACATTCTGTTGTTTACTCAACAAAATGCAAAGAATACTTGTGCTTCACATATTAAATAAAGAGAAAGAAAACAAGAAAAATAATAAATTAAATGTAAAATATTTCATACTAAGAAAACAAATAAGTCACTTTCTTTGCTATTCGGAATCATTAGTTATAGAGGTTTTTTGCCCCTCTTTTTGGGTGCCCTCTGGGTATCTTTTCTCCCTAATTAAACTATGAAAAGAAATTTTTTTCTTCCTTTGTTTGGAAACTTTCTGGAGTGGGCCACTACTTTTTATAATTTAACCTCTTTTCCCCTTTAGTTAAAAGTTTGTTTGGTGGATGGTTCTCAATTTTTCTCCCCTTTTTTTAAAATTTTTTAATACTGGCAGGCGCAACGCCCTCCCCCTCCCCCTCTTGTCCTCCTTTTCCCCCTTTATATATTTATTTTTCTTTTCTCCAAACGTAAAATAAGACAACCTTTTGATGAATCTAATCCTCTCTCTCCTTCCCTCTTCTCCCCCCCCCCGGCTCCCCACTTCTTTAGTGGCATTTTTTTTTTTATTATATGTTTTGAACTGTATACGAGATCATTTGTCTCCATCATTAAACCTTTCTTTCTTTCATTGTTCGTAACCAGAGCCAACATTCATTACCCTAGACAAAA
Source organism: Bulinus truncatus (assembly GCA_021962125.1). Taxonomy (NCBI): domain Eukaryota; kingdom Metazoa; phylum Mollusca; class Gastropoda; family Planorbidae; genus Bulinus; species Bulinus truncatus. Next base: position 1,391,085 of record JAGDYQ010000213.1, on the reverse strand, counting down.
ATTTTAAAATGATTTTGAAAACCCGAATTATGAGTATTCCGAGGTACCACTATAAAAGTATTATAGAACGGAAGAAATCCTTAAAAAATATATTTTTGAAACTTCATATTAATTTTTGTATCCTTTAAAAGTTCTAAACATAAACTGAAAATTGGTAAATGTTTGTTGGAGTGTCATACAATTTTTGTAATTTTATGCATTAAAAAAGCAACATTTTATATCTTTTAGTGGCATGTTGCATACAGGCTTTGATGCTCCACTTTTTAGCCTTGAACAGGAATGTATCAAAACCAGTCAGAAGGCAATATTTGACATTGTTAACAAATTTAACATCCCTCATAGAAAATGTGGAGCAACTCTAGTTGCTTGGAAAGAAGAGGAGGTAAACCAAATATGTTATTATTTTATTTTTCCTTAATTTAAATCAATTAGATGGTATACATTTATATATCATATAAACTCAACTATATTTTCATGATAATGTATTTAATAAATGTAATAACAACACAATTATTACAATTTTACCATATTTTTTCGTTAGACTTTTTTTTTCTAAAAGAATTTTCTAATTGACTCATTTTTATTTTATCAAACAGGTTGAAAAACTTCCATTTTTGAAACAGCAAGCTCAAGCTGCTGATATTTATGATGTTAATCTTATATCAGCAACTGACTTATATAAACAGGAGCCTTACCTACGTAAAGAAGCCAAAGGAGCTTTAAGTATTCCTGGAGAATGTGTTATAGATTCCTGTTTACTGGGTCTTTGTTTTGCTAACCATGCAAGAATGCAGGGCTCTAAGGTAAACACTAAAATGATTTACTTGATATAGTTTTGTTGTCACTTAACTATATTGAATCTCAAATTGAACATTAATATTTTTAAAAACCTGACTTATTATGCAAATCATAATATTCCTGGGCTTTAGGCATTGTCTCCATTGTGAATCATTGGCCATTGCAATGATGAAGCTGAAGTATGGATACTATAAAGCTGTCACAGTATTTGATTTTAGCTGTGGCATATCTGAAGATAGGGAATTATACACAATTGGATAGTAAATTAAAGCTCAAGTTTCAGAAGTATTTAAGTTATAGAATAATTGTTGTGACAGAAATTCTCTATGCAGTCTGCATTTCATAATTTGTTGAAATCCATATATTATAATGATGCTTAATAGTCTAATACAACATGCAAGTTGTCTTTTAAAACTACATGTGTTGATTACTATAAATAATAATTGTTTTTTTTCAGTCTAGTTATTTCGTTTGATTTTGAATTGACCAGATTTGTACAAATTGTGAAGTGTCTGGAGTGAAAGACAGAATGCTGTTAACAAATCTAGGACCTGTTGGTTTTAAGGTGGCAGTCAACTGTGCTGGTCTGTATGGTGATATTGTGGATCGAATGGCTGACATTAATACTTTTAGGTAATTGGACTTTACTGAAGAATTTCTAGAAACTATCAGCAGTTTAAATATTTCTATTTTTCATTTTCTTCAATGGCTTTTTATTGTGTTTTGTAAATAAAATTCATTAGAATATTTAATGGAACATTCATTTCTCCAGTATTCATCCTCGTAAAGGACAGTACTGTGTGTTTGATAAAACAGCTGGCAGTTTACTGAATACAATTTTATTTCCAGTTCCAAATGAAAGTTCTAAAGGTGTTGCTTTGTTTAATTCAGGTACACAAAAATTTAACATTTCTTTTATTGTTATTTACATGTACAATTATTTTTCAATAATATTTTATACTGCTTATTTGATTTTTTTTAGTTAAATATTTAAAATTTTTTAACCAGTTATATTTCTTTATAGTCTACAATAATTTAATGATTGGTCCAACTGCTGAGAACATTGGTGATCGGTTGAAACCTGATGCTGATCCTTTGGTTCATGGTGTTTTAACACAGAAAGCAAAGTGGATCATTCCTAACCTTGCTCCATTTAGTCCAGTTGGTTGTTATGTTGGCCTTAGACCAGCTACACAGTTTAAGGATTACCAAATCAGAACATACCCACAAAAGTAAGATAATTCACTGTATGACCTTAATTTATCAGAAATGGTCAAATGCAAAAATATTAAATTGCAATTATAAATTTGAATAAACTCCACCTAATTATAAAAAGAATATAGGCTAGCCTAGGTTGTAGTAATCATACCTAATGAAACATTAAAATAATTTTTCACATAAAATTTCTTGTAAAGCATTTAGGCTTACTATTTCAATTGATCTCTTTTTGTATTATAAATTATTTATGAAAGAGAATTAATTTAAAATTCAAGGCCTCATCTACAAATTAATTGGTTCAGATTTCATTGCTTAATCAAGAAGCCAAAAGATGTTTTATTTTTTTCTTTGTTGATGTTATTACAGATGCTGCCAGCTAATCTTGGTCCCCTGACAATCTATTATTTACCCAATTTCAATTGATTTTTTTTTGGTGTGGGGTGGGGATTAAATATCTAGAAAACTGCAATTTTTTCGCAATACTGAAAGTAAGAAGGTCTTTACAAAGATACTTTTAACAGATGTTAAATAAGCAAAGTCGGCTAAAAAAAAATTGGCTCTAGTGAATATTTTTTTAGTGAAAATTTCATTATTACAAATGCCATTGCATTTCTTTTTCAAAATTGTATCTAAATTTATTTATCATAATATTTGTAAATATTTTAAATGTTAAAATTTCAGAGGATGGATAACAGTTGGTGGGATCAGATCAACTGGTGTCTCAGGATCTTTAGGCATTGCTCAGTATGTCAGTGGAAAGCTGCTATCTGATTTTGGATTAGAACCAGAAAGGGGTTCAGAGAGTGGTGTAGGAAACATGACATGGGCATTAGGAGAGGACAAGACATGTGTAATTTTTGATAGATATCAATATCATATATCACATCCGATGGTCCTGTATGGCTTGGATAATATAAACTGTAAACTTTGACTTGTCATGCTTAGTCTAATAAACATTATGTATGTCATTTTTGTATTCAACCTTTACTTTTATTACTGAAAGACAGTGAAAATCAAGGTTTAAAAAAAATCCAGTTTGTTACCTAAGTAAAAAAAAAAAAAGGTCAAATCACAATCAAAGACTACTGTTAAAATATGAAAGAAAACACAGAAGGTTGAAATTCAAGTTTCCACATGTACTTATTTATCATTCAAATTGAAATTCACATAAACAACCAGACAAAGGAGCTGGCCTTTTTTTTCTTCAATGTAATGAAAGGCCACACATTTAGCTTTCAAACTGTTAATAAATTATTAACTTTCTTCTGAATGTTTCTATTTTTGTGAATGAACATGAAAAGAAATATTGATCACAATAAAAATAATCCACAGAACACTTCACTTTTTTTTTTGTTGAATTCTTAATTAAGTTAGCTTTAAAAAAAAAAGTCTATTCAAAAAGTTGCTGCAACTAAAAAAATATGTACAAGGTGTAGTACTTTAAATATTACCAGGGAGAAAAAAAAAACAGTTGCTCAACAAAATTTAAAAAAAAAAAGACACTCAAATTACCTTAGACAAATGAGCTTTTTACAATTACTGAACAAAACATTATCAGTTTCACTGTCTAATACATCTTTATCAAAACCATTCATTTGATATATTTAAGGATATATACATGTATACAGAAAAAATCAACTCTTGTTGATTATGGCAAATAACATTGAAATCTAACTTCCCCCCCCCCCACTTAAAAACTAAGCTACTTTTCAGTGCATACCTGTATTTAAACAGAACTATTATATCTGTTACATATTACATTCACTATGCTCATTGGCTTGTTTTTAAATTGTGAGAGATCTTAATACAATATATGACAAATAATAAGACTCATAAATATTCTGTCTGTTAACATAATGCATATTAGGAGGTGACAATATTTGACAAATTGAATTGCATTTATAAACACTTCTAAGCTATTTTGCTTATAACAGCCTGATGGAGACTTTGTAGCTGGGTTGTCCACTTGTCTAATGCATTATAGCGTGCTGTACCAGTAGATTCACGTTCCAATTCAAGTACCTGATTTACCTGGTCTATTCTACCATTGACTGTGCTGCAGAAGTAATTTTATAAAATTTCAGCAAAGCAAATATGAGTACTTAATTTATACGGTTTCATTTTTCTAAGTGAAACTTTTAACTTTTATTTTCATAATATATAATCTGTGTTAAAGAAAAGCATACAATATGGTAATTTGTTTTATTTATTATGAGACATTTTTTTTAGGCTTTACTTCTGCAAACATCTCAGAGTATGACTTGCAAAATGTTCCAAATAATTTATGATAATAATTTAAATGAAAAACTTGTTTAAAATACTTACTTATCTAATATACAAGACACTAAAAGATTTTCTACTTCTGTAGCATCAATGTTAAGTTCCTGTTAAAAACATTTGTGAATAATAAATTTTAGAGCAGACAAAAACATTTGTGAATAATAGATTTTAGAGCAGACAAAATATGTTCAATAAAATGTTCATGTTTTTTTTGTGGTTTAGTTTTTTTTGGATTTCAAGAAAAATTAAAAATTGTACACTACAAGGACTCGATTCTGAAAGTAACAAAAACAGAAATAACAGTAACACTGTAACTGTATAATCAAAAGTCAGTTGTGGAGAGAATTTAAATTACCCATTTTTATAATAAATGTTATTAGAGCTCAAAAATCAGAATTTGTATTCTATTATATCTGAAAACTATCAGAACTTAGAAAGTGAAATGAGTTAATACATTTACAGGCAATTTTTTAACACTAAAAATGAAAATGTTTGTAATAAACCAAAATATTTTCCATTTCAGTATTATAATGTACACAAAAATAACTTACTTTTGAAATAAAAGGAATATGAATTCTTGTATATGGCTTGATTAGTTTTATAAGAACTTGAGTACGAATATTCCGAAGAAGATCTTTCAGAATAAAAGAAAAACATTAGGAGAGAAAAATAATTACACATAATTACAATTTTAAAATCTGCAGATACAGTGTACACTTTTATTTTAGGTAGAGGTATTTTTCGAAATAAACTTTAGAAGAGTATTAGAATTAATATAAGATAATCCTTACCTTCAATATGTTCTCTAATAAAAGGATCTTCCATGATATTCTGTCTATTTGTTTTCAAGATTTTTTCAAAATCATTTATATCATTATTCTGATATGCACTGAAATATAAAAAAAAAACATTTGCATAATAATTAAAAGGCACTCTTTAATTATAAACACTACAAATAAAATTTTTCTCTAAATATAAACACTAAATATGCAAGTAAAAGTCTCACCTAACTAGGTTTGTCATTGCCAATATTTCAGGATCATTTTTATAGGGTTTCGTTTCTTGAGAGTCAAATGGATTTATGCCAGATTTCATAAGCATATTAGCCAAAACTAGATATTTAAGGCATGTTGTTCTCCTGTAATGCAATAAAGAAAGTTGTTATATAAAAATTAAAATAAACAGACATTTAAACAAAAATTACTAACTAAATTCTTCAAAACTTTATATAAAAAATCTTAAAAACATAGCTGTATTTATGAAGTTCCTTTCATTAAAAAACATTTTTTGATGACTCGTCAGTGTTGATTAACATGTGCCAATAGTATTTCTTAAAATATTTAATTTAAAATAAATATTGTACATGTATAGTTTTTTTTTTTAAAGTAAAAAAAAAAGATTTCATTTTGTAATGAATATTTTTTTCTGTATTAAGCTGTCATTTATTTACTCTATTTTTAAACCAGTGATTAAATTATAAAATTATAAAACTTTTAAGAAGTATTTAAATAATGAAGACCATCCCAAATGTTTATAAGAGACCAACAGCCCATAAATAGGTAGGTCAGTAATGCTATTTTTAGATCCATCTGGAAATATGAAAAAAATGGAAGGTAGAGAAACATCCATAATTGAAATAACAATCAAGAACTTAAGTTGATGTATTGCATTTACATTTTTCAAGCTAAATGAGGTGTTTATATATATTGGAATATATATGTTACCCTGTCTGAGATATTCAATAACAATGTATGGTTATGTTAAACATAAATTTTAACTATGATAATATAGAAGGCCACATTTGTAGGTTTCCTAACATAATTAGATAGATTTTACTTTAAAAAATTAATAATAGTGAATTCAAATAATTTTTTAAAAATATAGCCCATTTTAGTTTTTTTAATTGAATGTGCAAATTTTAGAAAACAAATGTGTTTTATTTTTGGAACTTTGACCCGGAAGTGCCATTTAATATATATATTGTTTGTGGATAATGTTGAACATTGGCCCATATCACAGATATTTATGATGTATATTTTTATTTATTTAAAAGTTGTTGAAACCTTTTAAATAAAATTAATATTTAATATATTTTAGACTTTATATATTGTGAAAATCCTGTCAATACCTATGTAGTGAAAATTTCAGGCCCAGTACACAGATTCAAAAAATGGCTTTGGACTATTTTTTTTAATAATTCAATAATAACATTAATGTATAAACAATATTGAGCTGTGTTGAATTTAAAGTACAAGAATGTCCAGTTGGGCAATGAAATAAAAATATCTCAAGGTATTTATGTAGCGAAATAACTGCTTATTACTTAAACGGCAATGACTTTATGCAGTTTTATCTGCAGAAAAATTAATATTTGGTAGTTTTTTTAAATTCCCCTTTTTTAGACATGAAAAAAGTTAGCTTTCTTTTTGAATTGACATAGATTCTAAAAATGAATTGTAATTAGAAAGCTTTTAACTAAGTGTGTTAGGTTTTCACAATACCGTTTTGAAATTTTTATCAAGCTACCTACCATAAACATCAGTGATTTTAGAAGATTATCTTAGAATTAAGCGTATTGGTATTTTCCTGTCTATCTATATGTTAAATCTTGTTAACAAATCCAAATGTGTATGTTTTCTAAAAAAAATTTTTAAAACCAAAACCATAACTTTCAATTCATCGTAAAAAACAAAAATACACACATAAAAAACTTAACAGTAATCAATATTTTAATGTTAATACCTAGGGCTGCCTGATTCATCATAATTTTTAAAAGCCTCAAAGAAGTCAGTATGGGCTTTTTCATACTCTCCTTCCCTTAAATGCATTTTACCCCCACATTCTGAAGAGAAAAAAGATATTACATATATTTATTCAAGTGATCAATTTTTATAACGTAGCAAGTATTTAAGAGATCTGTCTTTGGAATGGATTAAGTTGTTAGAAGGATTAAATTGTTTTTTTTTTTCATAACCTTCTTTTAATAAGATTAGTATTATTTTACCTCGGATAACACCCATGATCAGTGGATGAGGAATAGCAGATTTAATGTGCAATGATTGCTCATATAGTGCCTGAAATTAAAATAAAACAGTATTGTAAATATATTGCATGTTTAAGTTTAATACTGTATTAAAGACTACCGCATTACATGATATGTACTAAATGTATTCTGTAAAAATAATAACAGCAATAATATTAAAACTAAAGTGGATGTAATATTCCACACTAAAACTGAAATCTTTCTTGAAGAATATGGGTGAAATTAATACAATGTCTTAACCATTGCAACATGTTATTTTAATAATGCTAAGTGTATTACCTTCAACTTTTTGTTATTCTTTTGTGCTGTATACATTTGAATCTCTAAAGCATAAATTTCCAAAAGTTGAGTACCTTTCTTTAAGTCGTCTGCACCATCATCAGTCTACAGGAATAAAAATTAATAATTTATTACATACAGTGGAATCACAGGTTACAAGCACCTCAGGTCACAAACAGTGCCATGTATAGTACAAATAAAGGCCATGAAGTATAGCAAATGACATTCAGAATGTGCAGTTGTCTGATAAGGAAGAGCCCATGACCATTTCAACTGCTAGGATTAAAGAAATTTGCAGCTACTGGGTAGATGTCGAAGACTTCATTGTGAACCATCATCTAAACAAATGTCTCTTAACAGGGCACTGAACCTGATGAATGATAATGTGATGGTCTACTGAAACTATTGAATCAGAATAGCTAAGAATTTGATATATTTCCCATGATTGTTTCTAGGTATGAAAGATTGTTTTCTTTCTCTTTATTTAATATGTGAAGAATGTGTATTCTTTGCATTCCATCAGGTAAAAGGCCAGATGTAAATAAAGAACAATTCTTTCATCTTGAAAGAGTTTATTTCATTGATTTGATCGTTTGCGGTTAAGAGCCGAGATCTGGGACAGATTAAGTTTGTAACCTGAGGTACCACTGTATATAAATGTTGAATTTATCAGTGATGATTAAACAAAATTAAAAAAAAGGTATTTGAAAGTAAATAAACTGCTACTTAATCTGGAGCTACACCCACATAAAAATTGGCATTTGATAGAATTAAAATATGGTATTATAAATCATAAAAAAGTACCTGACAAGACTGATGCAACTGTTTTAATATACGCTGCAGTCTGGGATAATCTCCCCTGTCGTAATATAATTTTCCCAGTTTAGTATTTGTTTTAAACCACAGCCTTTCATTTTTAGCTTCTTTAAGTGCATCTAAAGTTGTCTCATAAAAATCTTGCAGCAGTTCCATCTGAAAAATTTCAATTTGAAATAAATATATATATTTTATAGCTCGTTTAATTGAAATATGAAAAATTTTACTTAGAAAATCTATTAAAAAAATAACTGGTAAATTAAATTTTCTACATGCACTAGTACTGCATGAAAGAGGAGTGTTTCTTTTTGTAATTATAAATTTATAAAAATGTCCAATTTATAAGATCAAAGAGTAAAAGTTTTACTACCTGCTTGGATGTGGAAATATAATCTAAAATTGAATTAATAGATTTCTCTGAGTAGTTCCTTGTAACTGCAGATTTAATATATGTCAGTAACAGTTTATAGCGTACCATCATTTCCTCGTAGTTGCTCTAAAAAAACAATAAAATTATAATTTCAATTTTATAAATTAGTATGTAACATAATTTAATGTTAACCAAAAATTTTTAACAATATAAAATGAATTTACAAAATTACACAGGGATTAAATATAAAGTTTAATTCTCAATATTAATATTTTTTCAGTTAGTACTTACTAATCTAAAATTGATCTTGATCATCTGCTTAAGTGCTTTGAAGCCCCATTCACCTTTCTCTTTTCCCTCTAACTCAAGCACCTTTTTTTCAAATAAATAACAGGGTTGAAATAATATGGCTAATAATATTGGCTTTCAAATTTGTTATTTTACAAATACTTAAAGTATAGTGAAAATAGACTAAAATGTCACTGGTAGCTACTTTTTGAAAGCTTTCAAGTGCAGCTTTGGGATCATCTTCCTTCAAAGCCTTGGAGTTGTAATACTGATTTTCAAGATCAACATCTGGTTCAGAATTGCTTTCTTCTGAATAGACCTAAAAAAAACAAAATAGGAAGATAAGCATCATACATACAAAGCAGGTTTAATCAAAGACTCCATTATTTATTTATTATGAAATTATAACTTTTAAGTTTCTATAGTCAGAAATAAAAATGCCTTTCTTCTGAAAGTGTATTAAACAATTCAGTGTAAACTAGTGTCTGTTTGGAAAATAAAAAAAAAAATTCAAGAGTCAATAAAATAACGTTCAAATAGTGGTAAAATAAAGTTTAAAGCACTCATATAATGTGGTCTCTTTTTTACCAAAATCGTTACAAATAAACAAAGCACAATGCAAAACTCTGATTATAAGAAATTTTTTTTTTTAAATTATCTAAATTGGCTAAGTTAAAAGGTGTTTGAGATCATCTATAGTTATAAAAAAATATGTAATTTTCTGATGTCTGATGATCTACAATTAATTAAGAGAATAAAGCTTAGCTTTGTCTAACAACTTAAACAGTGATTTTTTTCTTTACTTTAATAGTATATTTAAAAAGTGAAGAACACTAAGTCTTAGACGTCTTAGTGTTCTTCTAAGACCTAAGCTAAAATGGCAGAAGAACTTCAACAATTCATTTAGTAAAATGATAGTAAAATGTGTTAGACTTTCTTATTTGCTTGTCCTTATATCATCAATGATAAATCCACTAGGCTATACTAATTTAACTGAAAAGTTAATTATACATACACAAAAAAACTGCAATGTTTACATCCAAATCCAACTATTCAAACTCAGTTTTCAGTAACTAACTGCAATTAGTATATATATTGGTATGTTCGGTTCATCTACTTTATCGGTAGAACTATTTGCTATAGCAAATGACTGCTAAAATGTTATTTATTTTCAGGTGGGAGGAAAAAAAACTGAAATGTTTCAATGCTCGTTAAATTCTCAACGGTTTAGTTAGCTGCATACTCTTCAAGTTTTCATGGATTTAAGACTGACAATTAAGTGTTTACATTGTTTATTTTACAGTTTGCTAAGTTAGAAAATGTATGTGCATGCTTTAATATATTTCATAAACGTGTCGGTATTCAAGATAAGGAGAAACATTCATTGTAAGCAATAATTTACCAAATCATATTCTTCTTCGTCATCACCGCACATGAATTCGTCGTCTGACATTTTGCTGTTTAGATTTTTTCATTTTTTTCACCAGTGCAAAGAGTTAAATCTCTTTACTTTTAAAAGCCATTTCTAAACAAAAATCATAAAATATAATTTTGAAGAAAACATTTTGTATTTATTTTTTAAAATATTATTATTTACTGTATTTTACGATACGAAAAATTATAAATGTTTTCCTGATGAAAAATTCAAAAAGAATATCAAGTATATTTAGAAACGTACAACAGGCATACAAGTATGTCTATCGGTATGATTGTACTATCTTTGTCGCGAGAATTGCTTGAAGTTTTTGATGTAAACATTTTTACATTTGGTATAACTTTTAGGTATACGTCTTCTCTGTGAGACAAGTGCACGAGAATTGCCTAGTATAAAACATGGACATCAACATGGTTTTCGTTGATCTGACAAAGACACTCGATACTTTTAATAGAGACACTTTATGTATCTACCTTGGCTAAATCGGCTCCCAACTAAAATTCACTAGGTTAATCAAAGTTTCATGACAGGATATGTTTTATCAGAGAACCATCCGTTCATTTAAACATGCCAAATGGCGTAAAACAAGGATGTGTTCTCGTGTCTGTGCTGTTTAGTTAGTTGTTCAGGTGTTGTTTTATGCCTTACAAATATGAACATGAGGGTCTACATCAGATACCAACACCGCCATGAATTTAAAAATTCGACAGATTGAGGGCGAAAAATTCTGAATAAAATAGGCATCCGCCTTTCCAGCAAGCTCTAAAGCTGCCGTCTTCACGACACTCCTTCGTGACTGCGAGATACGGGCGCTTTATGGGAAGCAGATCAAACTACTTAAGCAATTTAAACTACGCGATCGCCTTACTATTATGAAGAGGTTTTTGACAAAGATAACACAGCATATGTTGTATCAATAATAATGTAATAATGATGAGGCAGCTAAAATGGTTCGGCCTTATTATTCCTATAGATTTCCAAAGTATGCCAATGCAAGGGTTCTACGGAGAGTTTGCCCCTGACTCCAGACGAAAAGGTCGCCCAAAAAAAAATGTTTAAAGATAACCTATGGAAAGGAATATATCAAATTTGCCGAACTAAACCCAGTTGGAAGTAAACCACAGTCATCTTTGTGCAGCTGCAAAAGCTAAACGACACCAGGAATCCTTAAACGCTAAAAAAATATGAGTACTGAGACAGTTTTATAGTAGTTTTATTGTCCTTTCTACATTCATTCCCACCTCATTTCACTTCAATCTTTTTTTTCCACCAAATTCAGAGTGGAAAGTAAATCATAAGGGTATTGATTCTGGCGACCTGTAAAATGTTCATAAAAGTACACAAGGGAAGTAAGCACTGATCGTTGACAACTTATCTTTAGGGGCTAGTTTTGCAATCAAATGACAACAAATATGGCGTCTTTGCGACGTTTGATATTAAGAAAAAAGCGATGCATTATTGTTTTGATTTCAGGGTGTGTTATTTGTGCTATGATTTCGTGGTTTTTTTCATTTTAAGGTATGAAGGAAAAAATTAACATTTATTTTTTTACTTGCATAGCTGATGAAAAGATAATTTATCATTTCAGTTACTTCTTCAATTTCTTGAGTTACTCAAGTTACTGAGTTAACTGAGTATGAGTCAGTTAGCTTTTGTCTAAATTATTTAGTATTAGGGTAGGCTAATACAGTGGTACCTTGGGTCACGAACTTTATTCAAAACGCAATGCCAAAGAACACTTCATTTATTAATTTACAATAAATAGAAAAAACAACCATTAAATAAATTAAAGGGACAGGCTACGCTTACGTCTAGACGTAATTCGTATTTTTTTTTTCCGGATTACGTCAATAGATATTTCTCCACACCCTAACACTGTCCCTAACCCTAACCTTATCCCTAACCCTTTTTGTTTACGCAGTGGTTACGGTAACATCAAGACGTAATTCGTATTTTTTTTTCCCGGATTACGTCAATAGATATTTCTCCACACCCTATTACTGTCCCTAACACTAACACTAATGCTAACCCTAATATAATTGCCGGTACCCGAAAAAAAATGAGAAATAATAGAATGGCGCTTGATGTAATCGTAGCCACTGCGTAAATTAAATGTAAAAAAAAAGATGAGTTTCTCTTTTTCATAAACTATCAACAATCAATCATGGCATTCATGGGAAATGTGTCACTTTCTTTGCTATTCTGAATCATTAGTTTCAGGAATTTCTAGTCGCAAGAAACTATCAAGGGAAATTTTTTGCTTCCTTTGCTGGATAATCTTCCAGAAGTGGGCCATTGTGCAATCATTCATCATTAGCAACAAGTTTGGATGAAGGGCCACAAAAAAGTCTTCAAAGTATGCCCTCTGGTGCTTATTTCTTTCATCCTTGCAGTTCAAATGTCACTGGCTCCTCTTCATCAGACGACTGCTCTTCCTTTAATGTCTTTAGTTGTTCATTCTGAATATCTACAAGCCAATCTTTAGTAATCTCTCCACTATGGTCCTCAATCAGCTCCTTCAAAAATCATTGCCATCAGGCATCAACTTCCAGGCCCATATTTTGTACCCTTGGTGTTTGTTTTCACAGTACATGATCGTTTGTCTCTAACATTTAACCTTGCTCACCTTTTTTTCATAACCCGAAGCACTGTTCATAACCCCAGATGAAAACAATTCAAAATTTTTGTTCATAACATGAATTGTTTGTCACATGGTGCATTTTTAACCAGATGTACCACTGTATTATATTTATTTAATTATATTAGGCCTAATCATTGGGTTAATGATTAGTCTAATCAATCAGTGAAATGTTTTTTGACTTTTTTTAATATGTTTATGTTATAAAAAAAACGTTACTTGTTTATCTACTTCATTAGGTACAGCCACCAGTAGTAAGGTAGTAAGAGTGCATTAAATGAAAGGCAATTAATTCTGATCCATACCTCGAAATCCTTTTTTGCATCATTAGTCATTTTATTTATGGTATAATTCTTTGTTATAATTAATTAAATTAGTTAGTTCTTATAGCTTTATAAACTATGATATTTTTTTGATATTCAGTAAATTCAACCATGCCATTGTGGCAAATGTGCAGACGTCAAGATTTATGCACTGGGTATATAGACTATGGATTAACCTTTTAGTTATATGGCTATGATAAGAAGAATGCTCACCCAAAAGTCCTAATACCAAATTAAGATCATAAGATGGAAAATATAATGAGACAGCATCTAGACCAGATATGATATGTCAAATCGGTGGTCAGTGGGCCACATGTAACCCTTTGCATCTCAATGTGACCCCTGGACAATGGATATATAAGCTGGCCTAAATTTTGTTGTTAGTCTTTTAAACTGTGGCATATTTTGAATTATTATTTCTTTCGGATTTTAAATCATATTTAAACCTTCTAGCTTCTAAATTCTGGTTTACCTGCTCACAGGGGCAATTGCTGTGGATGAGGAAAAGCTGGTGGGCTTCAATTTGTTACTGAGGCCATTGTTTATAATGATGGGCAAAATCATTTTCTCTAATCTCAATCTTTGTACAAGTGCAGTCTGTGTTTAAACTAGTTTTACCTAATTAGACCATTGCCATTAAGATGTATGTTTAAAATTAGTCTAACAACTCATTTTATTTGCTGCTGTTGGATATATTTCTTTGTTGCACTTTTTTCATTAACTATTTGATTACTTTTTATTCATAAATGTGGATGTCTGTTTTGTGTTAATTTTTACTTTTTTCTTAAAGTTAGTCAATTTTAGAAAATTTTGCAAGACTTACATAGCCTTTTATTGGTGATTTTTATTATTAACTCATTGAGCTATCGCCAATGCAAATTTAAGAAACTGTGAACTTCTTGAACAATGAAATTATCAATGATAAAATATCAGGTTACTATGAACAGGGCAATAGTGATATGTTTATTAGAATTTCAAAATTTATTTACATTCTTCTACTATTTCTAAATTGATATTTAATTGAGCCAGTCATTAATGTCTGTTATCTTTATTTATTATTAAAGGGGTAAACTAAAAAAGGAATGTTTAAAGCAAGGTTGATGATGCTCCACTGGAGCTGCTGTTTAGCATACAAATGCTTGCCAACTGGGCGGAGAACAGGTCAGTTTACTAGTTTATACATAAATGAGGCTAATTGATATTTTATTTTTTTCAGGTGATAATTCATCCATTGTTCACATACCACAGCAACTGCCTATAGAACCAAAATTCAATGTTCTGGAGCCTCCTAATTCTGAAGGTGATAGTAAAGACTCAAGTAAAAACTCTCGTCATTATGTTGGAACCAAAACTTCAACAACAGTTTCAGTCAAAGCTATTTTAATTCAAGAAACACCATCTGTTAGAAATGTTACTGTGGCTTCCCAAAAAAATTTTACTGAAGATTTAGAGGTAAAGAAAAATAAAACTCTTTTCCAAATAGGTCTTCTTGGTCATAAAGACAATGAGAATAACATCACCAAAATTATATTTCACAAAATGAAATGGAACTTATCTGTGTCTTTTGAAGATATTGGAAATCTTATGAAGGACACTGCATTTCTGAATAAGCTTAAGCCCCTCAATTTAAGTGGACCCATGCTGACCAGCTCTAGGAATAGAACTTCTAATTTTAGTTTGTCAATGCCCATTAAGATGGGTTACTGTGATTGCTGGGAGCGCTACTGCATTTGTTGTGTACAACTTGTCAATGAGAAGCTGCACATAAACAACAAAACATGTACAAATTTCACCTTTATTTCAAAATCTCATGTAAGTAAATTAAATTATATATGTAACTTTCTAATTAACTTTTAATTTATTGATACATTTTAATTGAATATAAAGTTTTTTTTTTTGTTTTCATAGATTGTAGTTAGATTTGCTCTAATAGTTAATACATAGCCACTTTTTCATAGGTAGTTATCTGAATTTGATATTCATTTCATTCCAGAAAAGATTTTTTGAATGTGTGAGACATATTTTCTTGCAATAAATCTTTATTATAAGATTTATTTTTCTATTATTTCAAAGTTCATAATAACTTTTTATGAATAGGATCATCACGTTACTGGATTGTATTTCTTCTAATTATGCTATAAAATTATTAACATACCCTGTAAGGATGAGGTTTTTATCTTTTGAATCTTTGAGGGTGACTTTTGAGTGCCCTTATTTTTATCCCCACCATAGCTGAATGTGGACTGGCTATGGGGACATCATGGAAGACATGACTTGCTGTAACTACGTCATGCAGATAACTATTACTACCATAACACCACTGAGTCACCTGCTAGTACTAGCATTTAAAGAATTCCTTATTTCAGAAAAGAAATATCATTGGGGCTGTTGGACAGAACTCTCTTAGTCCAACTTTTTAATTTTTTCTCTCCAAATAAGTCTGTAAAATATTTTTCATTAAAATCTTTCCTCACTGTGAAATCTTCTCATATGACATTAATCAGTTGTTCTGCAACAAACAAAAAAATTCTTTAAAAAATTTTCTTTATTTTCTGTAATTTTTAATCTTTAGAAATAATGTTTTTATTTTTCATATAAGTTTTATATTGTTGCAAAGAATATATATACATGTATTCTGTGCTTTATTGTCATACCTATACTACTTAGTTTATTAATATAGTTTATTAGATAGTTCCTCTCTCATGGTTTTTCTCCATGTTTATTAATATTATTACTGTTATTCAAATCCCTGAATATTCAATGTAGCATTAAACTTAAAGGATTAAAAAAATAAATCAGTGAAGTATTCGGCTATGATTTTAGAAAACGTTTTAAAATGATTGATAACTAATGGATATACTTATTTAAAAACTTACGATTCCAAAAAACTTAATTTGTGAAATATACATTTTTAATTAACCTATTATAAAAAAAAATATGTGGTTGTAAATATATATATTTAGAGCGATAAAGAAAATGTATATACATTTTCCAACAGTCTGATCTTAAAGATTTATGACTGATATAAAAGATCCATAAAAAAGGATTCATTTGTAAAGTTTTAGTTTTAATAATAAAATATTTTTGCTTTTTTAATAACAATTTTTTTTTTGTAACAGGAATTGGATATTTCATTTAGTATTGACAGTAAAAAAGTCTACAGTGGAACCATTTCAGGTAAATATTAATTATTAAGGCAGTGTCAAAATTAACATACTGTAAGTTTAAACCTGATGCAAATGTTTTATTTAAAAGCTGTATATTTGTGTGTGCTTATTAATGCTGTTAGTAGAAAACAAATAAAAAGTCAGTGTGTTGTTTATTTCTCCAGCTGATGCACCACCACTTTTATGTATTGGCTCTTTCCCAGCTGTGGCAGACATCTGCATTCATTTTTTCAATATGGTCTACCGTGTTGACAGGTTGATGTTACACAAAAGTCAAATCTTGGGTTGCACAGGTGTTAGCCTTAACATTTATAACAAGACAATCAGTGTGTTCCCAGTGGACTGTTTTCAAATACCTGGTGACCCCAATCACCATCATGCAAAAGAAAATCTAATCTTGCCCAATTTTGTTCCATGAAAGAATTTTTTTTTAAGCATGTTTTAATATTAGGTTTTAAACTAATTTCAAGTCAATACTCTAGCTCAAGTATTTCATATACAAATATGTTTTTTGAAAATTACATTTTATTCGTACTAAATTAATGGAACTTACATTGTTTAATGTCTTTCATTTTTTTTTATTGTTAGAACTTTACTAAATCATTTAATAAAAAAAAAGTACATGAAGAAACTTGTTTCTTTTGTGTTGCTCAACTGAATTTAATTTTCTTTCTTATTATTATTTACTATTTGGATTTTAGCTGCATTTTTCTTGAATTTAATATTTTATAATCAATTTGGGTTTGTGGGAAATAATATTTTAAATAAAAATGTTTTTGCAGAATTTGCACAGTAAAACAAAATAAAATAACAATTTTCACATGTTAATAAACAGTTAAATCTCTTTTCATTTTAAATTCTCTGTAAATAATGAATTCTTCATTTAGCCCTTTTTCTAAAAGTTATAATAACTTTTGAAAAGATATGAAGAATTAAATTTTATTGCTGAATATGGAACACTTATTGAACATGAATAGGTATTTTGGATCTGTATGTTTGCTGTGAAATATTGTTAATGATGTAAATGTCTGTTGCATAATTTAATTGAGCACTTGGATGTGATCTAGATAAATACAAAAATTTGAGAATTTTTTTTGGCTAGTTTATTTCATGACTCGTTCTTATTTAGTTTGGTTTTAGTTGTATTATATTGAGCATTCTTGCTATGAAGAGTATTATTTATTTAATGACTACTATAAGTAAATTAATATTGCTGGTTTAGATTGCGTTAAACATGGTTTCACTTAGTTATGTAATTTAAATGAATAAAGTTATTATTTAAAAATAGTTTTCTTTAAAGTTCCAATTGATGTGTTTAAAATATACACCATTCAGCAAAATGCTTTTAGCATAACAGACTCTGTACATGTAAATCTTTCATTTGTAAATACATCTTTGTGTCTTGCAAGCAAAGTATCAAATTTATTATAACTAAACATAAGATTGTCTTAATTTTCATTCATTTTAAAAGTATTGAAACTTTTGTGCATCATTTTTTTCTTGTGTTTGGGTTTATGTGTTTCTGGTTTTAGGATATCATCTTGAGTTTTTTTTTAATAATTTTAATGGACTAAATGTGAACAAATGTTATGTTTTTTTTATATTAATTTTCTTATTAAATGACTTCAATCAAGGCAAATAAAACATGTTATCACTCGACATATTTATTTGTTTATGCATATAATAAAATACAGTAAATTACCTTCACATGTTATTCAGTTGGTTGTGAAATGGAAATATTTAGCAATAAAACTTGTTTCTGTTGGTGTTTTTATTACATTGATTTAAACTGCATTTCTTACTTTTTATAGATATATTTTTTTATTCCATTCATTAAAGTGTATATCATAAGCAGCTGAAATAATATATACATACAAATACACACTGTATTATCAGTGCAAAATAGGAAGGTTTATAAACTGTGTATGAGCATTATGCACCACCGGGCCAACCAGTGGGGGCCTGTATGACACCACAAAAAGATAGAAATACAATTGTTTATTGAGCTCCTTTTACCCGTAGGGGTTCCTGTACACAAGTGCTTATTTAGATGGCCCTGTATAGAATATTGATCTTTCACTTCTGTTAGCATTGCCCAGAATGTATAAACTACTCAGAATGATAATGTTATTTTAGTAAATAATTGTTAAGCATGAATTATTGTTAGAAATTGGGGGAGGGGGGGCCTAAAAGCCTACGCAGAAATTGTTGGTTATTAGGGGATACTGACGGCTAAGCAAAACTTTTGAAATACTTGGGCCCTAACGGCCTAAACTGAGATTTTGAGATATTTAGGGGCCCTTGTCAAAAGTGCGTGTTGGGGCTTCTATAGTATCGGATTTTGTAGGGAATCGTACTGGAATATGCCTTAGAAGGTCGCATATATATTAGAACAGTTCCGCTCATTAAATAACAACGGATGGTCCTGCCTTGGAGTTGGCTACACAGGTCTTAGAGCCTAGCTTGCATGGCCGCCGAAATAGGGTGCACCCCGAACACAAGTCCCTCTCAGGTCCCGGTCCTAACAAAACTAAACTCTGCGCACTGCTTAAGATCATCGCTTAGTGCCACGCGTATCCCAACCCCATAATACCCCTAGCGTAAGGCCTTCGTAGCTCAACAGCTAATAAAGTAAATTATAAACAGGATGCCTTCTGTCTTAAGTATACTAAACTATCCTAATGCACCATAGCTGCTCATTAGTTAGGTAAAAGAAAACAACTTGTGAGAAGCTGAGGATAGACACGAAGTGTCTAATTGGCTGTCAGGAAACTGAGCTTATATGGTTCAGTGATAGTGGAGTGTATATTTATGTACGTTGCTAATAATCAAATGTTAAAATTCGGTAATTGTCATTATCATGCTGTACACCCGATGTCATTATTTAAGTTGCAAGTCGGGACAGTATCAAATACTCTATTGCAGACATTGCTTATTTTCAAAATTTAAAAATTGCGTTTTGTACACATAGCCATCATTTTCATTTTGTTAGAAAAAAACTTAAATATTGCGGGTTAGAATTAATTCAACCACATTGATTCATGGAAACTGAATAGGGAGGCCTATCGATGGCTGGCCTTCAATTTGGAAAAAAAAATATATAGTGCACTTAAACCCTCAGAAAATGAAATAATACCTATTTTTTTATAATTGATGGATTCGAATCCATGATCCAGACATCGATTTCAATTTTTAAGTTTAGTTTATTTATAATTGTACGTTTCTGTCTTAATATTTGATCCTGATGTGGCCCTTCTGTAAAAATTATGAGCCCATCGTGACCCGATTTTCAAAATGTTGCCCACCCCGTGTGCTAGCCGGACGTTCATTGTCATATATCGTAAAAAAAAAAGTGGACGTTCATAGACACGAGTATTCACGCTAATTGCATCAGTTGTGGAACATGCAGATAAACTAATAAATGGTAATAAAAAAAAGTATTGTAAAGTTCCCTTAAGCCCCTAAGGGCTCATCGGGGCAGATGAAGTGTAGAATTCATCTCTTTCAGTAACCTCGGCACATAAAAGAATTTTGTGGTTAGCACAACGCCATAATAAGTGGTAATAGTGTAATAACTAAAGACTAAAAAATGTGCTGCAGAATGTTTATATTCTTTTATAAAAGCTTATTTATATACATAAAACCTTAAAAGCATATAAAAAACAAGATTTGTCAAAGAGGCAAAGTAAAAAAAAAGAACGAGCTATGTGTTTTGTGTGTAAAATGAAGATAAAAACATTGGTTTAGGGTTACCAGCATAATTCCCTATGCCCTAGAGCAGCGGCCGGGGAACCGCGGGGACCCCAAATGAGGTAAAAATGAAATTTTTGGGGGTAAAAATGAGATTTTTGTGAGTAAAAAGAATATATATTTTTCATTTGCTTTGTGGGTAATTTCAACTTACACAAAAATATTTTGGGGTAATGATTAAAAAAAGTTCCCCGACCGCTGCCCTAGAGGGCCATCAGGGCTGCTGAAGTGAAGAATCATCTGTATCTGTAACACTGGCGGCGGAGCAGGTGGAGAGAGAGACAGAGAAGGAGAGAGAGAGAGCGAAATAAAGAGAAAGAGAGAGAGAGGGGGGGAATGGCAATATGTGGGAGCTTATGGGAATATGTAGGAGCTAATGGGAATATTAGGTGCTTATGGGAATATGTGGGAGCTAATGGAAATATGTAGGAGCTTATGGAAATATGTAGGAGGTTATGGGAATATTAGGAGCTTATGGGAATATGTGGGAGCTTATGGGGATATTAGGAGCTTATGAAAATATGAAGGAGCCTATGGGAATATTTAGGATTTTATGGGAATATTAGGAGCTTATGGGAATATGCAGGAGCTTATGGGAATATGTGGGAGCTTATGGGAATTTTTTGGATCTTATGGAAATATGTAGGAGCTTATTGGAATATGTGTCTATTGATTCTACTCCTGTTTAGTATTTGGCGAATGGGACTATAGGCTTTGTGTTTATTTTCAACCACGTAAGGTCAAATTTTTACGCATCAGTAAATTATAATCCTGTTTTTCAATTTTTGAAACGGACTATAAGCTTCGTTTCAATTTTCTGCTATACAATGATCAACTGCCATGTATAAGTAGATTCAACTCTATGAAAGTCATCGAAAAAGAGAGATTATGAAAGAGAGAGAGAGAGAGAGAGAGAGAGAACGGGATTATTTGGGAGCGTATGGGAATTTGTAGGAGCTTATGGGAATATTAGGTGCTTATGGGAATATGTGGGAGCTAATGGAAATATGTAGGAGCTTATGGAAATATGTAGGAGCTTATGGGAATAATAGGAGCTTATGGGAATATGTGGAGCTTATGGGGATATTAGGAGCTTATGAAAATATGAAGGAGCCTATGGGAATATTTAGGATTTTATGGGAATATTAGGAGCTTATGGGAATATGCAGGAGCTTATGGGAATATGTGGGAGCTTATGGGAATTTTTTGGATCTTATGGAAATATGTAGGAGCTTATTGGAATATGTGTCTATTGATTCTACTCCTGTTTAGTATTTGGCGAATGGGACTATAGGCTTTGTGTTTATTTTCAACCACGTAAGGTCAAATTTTTACGCATCAGTAAATTCTAATCCTGTTTTTCAATTTTTGAAACGGACTATAAGCTTCGTTTCAATTTTCTGCTATACAATGATCAACTGCCATGTATAAGTAGATTCAACTCTATGAAAGTCATCGAAAAAGAGAGATTATGAAAGAGAGAGAGAGAGAGAGAGAGAGAGAGAGAGAGAGAGAGAGAGAGAGAGAGAACGGGATTATTTGGGAGCGTATGGGAATTTGTAGGAGCTTATGGGAATATTATGAGCTTATGGGAATATGTGGGAGCTTATAGCAATATGTGGGAGCTTATGGAAATATGTAGGAGTTTAAGGGGATATGTAGGAGCTTATGTGAATATTAAGAGCTTATGGGAATATGTAGGAGCTTATGGGAATATGTGGGAGCTTATGGGAATATCTGGGAGCTTATGGGAATATGTAGGAGGTTATGGGAATATGTAGGAGCTTATGGGAATATTAGGAGCTTATGGGAATATGTAGGAGCTTATGGGAATATGTAGTGGGACGGATGGCCGAGTGGTGTAGATACTCGACTGTCAACCTGAGAGTCCTGGGTTCGATCCTGAGTTAGGCCCTTGGAATTAATTTTTCCAGGTGAAATTTGGTGCAAAGTCGTTCCACAAGTCCACCCAGCTTTAAATGGGTACCTGACTTAAGTTGGGGAAGTAAAGGCGGCTGGGCGTTGTGCTAAAAACACAATCCCTTAATATGCCGAGGATATAGAAACAGATGAATTCTACACTTCATCTGCCCCGATGGCCCGTTAGGGCTAAGAAGGGAACTTTACTTTTTTATGGGAATATGTGGGAGCTTATGGGAACATCTGGGAGGTTATGAGAATATGTAGGAGCTTATGGGAATATTTGGGAGCTTATGGGAGTATGTAGGAGCTTATGGGAATATGTAGGAGCTTATGGGAATATTAGGAGCTTATGGGAATATTAGGAGCTTATGGAAATATGTAGGAGCTTATGGGAATATGTGGGAGCTTATGGGAATATCTGGGAGCTTATGGAAATATGTAGGAGGTTATGGGAATATATAGGAGCTTATGGGAATATTAGGAGCTTATGGGAATATGTTGGAGCTTATGGGAATATGTGGGAGCTTATGGGAATATCTGGGAGCTTATGGAAATATGTCGGAGGTTATGGGAATATATAGGAGCTTATGGGAATATTAGGAGCTTATGGGAATATGTAGGAGCTTATGGAAATATGTAAGAGCTTATTGGGAATATGTGGGAGATTATGGGAATATGTGGGAGCTTATGGGAATATAAGGAGCTTATGGGAATATGTGAGAGCTTATGGGAATATTTGGGAGCTTATGGGAATATGTAGGAGCTTATGGGAATATGTAGGAGCTTATGGGCATATTAGGAGCTTATGGGAATATGTAGGAGCTAATGGGAATAAGTAGGAGCTTATGGGAATATGTAGGAGCTTATGGGAATATGTAGGAGCTTATGGGAATATGTGCCTATTGATTCTACTCCTGTTTAGTATTTGACGAATGGGACTATATGCTTTGTGTTTATTTTCAGCCACGTAAGGTCAAATTTTTACGAATCAGAAAATTCTAGCCATGTTTTTCAATTTTTGTAACGGACTATAAGCTTCTATATATATATACAGAGTGAGAGAGAGAGAGAATGAGAGACAGAGAGAGAGAGAGAGAGAGAGAGAGAGAGACAGAGACAGAGAAGGAGAGAGAGAGAGCGAAATTAGGAGAAAGAGAGAGAGAATGGGAATATGTAGGAGCTAATGGGAATATGTAGGAGCTTATGGGAATATGTAGGAGCTTATGGGAATATGTGGGAGCTTATGGGAATATGTAGGAGCTTATGGGAATATGTAGGAGCTTATGGGAATATGTAGGAGCTTATGGGAATATGTGGGAACTTATGGGAATATTAGGAGCTTATGGGAATATTAGGAGCTTATGGGAATATATAGGAGCTTATGGGAATATGTAGGAGCTTATGGGAATATGTAGGAGCTTATGGCAATATGTGGGAGCTTATGGGAATAAGTGGGAGCTTATGGGAATATATTCCTCTTGATTCTACTCCTGTTTAGTATTTGGCGAATGGGACTATAGGCTTTGTGTTTATTTTCAACCACGTAAGGTCAAATGTTTACGCAACAGTAAATTCTACTCCTATTTTTCAATTTTTGAAACGGACTATAAGCTTCGTTTCATTTTTCTGCTATCCAATGATCAACTGCCATGCATAAGTAGATTCAACTCTATGTCAATTATTGAAAAAGAGAGAAAAGGAAAGAGAGAGAGAGAGAGAGAGAGAGAGAGAGAGACAGAGAGAGAGAGAGAGAAAGAGAATGGGAATATGTAGGAGCTTATGGGAATATTAAGGAGCTTATGGCAATATGTGGGAGCTTATGGGAATATATAAGAACTTATGTTAATATGTAGGAGCTTATGGGAATATTAGGAGCTTATTGGAATATGTGGGAGCTTATGGGAATGTGTGGGAGCTTATGGGAATGTGTGGGAGATTATGGGAATATGTGGAAGCTTATGGGAATATGTGGGAGCTTATGGGAATATGTGGGAGCTCTTGGGAATATGTGGGAGCTTATGGGAACATGTGGGAGCTTATGGGAATATGTGGGAGATTATGGGAATATTAGGAGCTTATGGGAATATGTAGGAGCTTATGGGAATATGTGGGAGCTTATAGGAATATGTGGGAGCTTATGGGAATAAGTGTTTATTTTCAACCACTAAGGTCAAATTTTTACGCATCAGTAAATTCTACTACTGTTTTTCAATTTTTGAAACGGACTATAAGCTTCGTTTCATTTTTCTGCTATACAATGATCAACTGCCATGTATAAGTAGATTCAACTCTATGAAAGTCATCGAAAAAGAGAGATTAGGAGAAAGAGAGAGAGAGAGAGAGAGAGAACGGGACTATTTGGGAGCGTATGGGAATTTGTAGGAGCTTATGGGAATATTAGGAGCTTATAGGAATATGTGGGAGCTTATAGCAATATGTGGGAGCTTATGGAAATATGTAGGAGCTTAAGGGGATATGTAGGAGCTTATGTAATTATTAGGAGCTTATGGGAATATATTCCTCTTGATTCTACTCCTGTTTAGTATTTGGCGAAAGGGACTATAGGTTTTTGTTTATTTTCAACCACGTAAGGTCCAATGTTTACGCAACAGTAAATTCTACTCATATTTTTTCAATTTTTGAAACGGACTATAAGCTTCGTTTCATTTTTCTGCTATACAATGATCAACTGCCATGCATAAGTAGATTCAACTTTATGTCAATTATCGAAAAAGAGAGATAAGGAAAGAGAGAAAGAGAGAGAGAGAGAGAGAGAGAGAGAGAAAATGGGAACATGTAGGAGCTTATGGGAATATTTTGGAGCTTATGGTAATATGTGAGAGCTTATGGAAATATCTGAGAGCATATGGGAATATGTAGTAGGTTATGGGAATATGTAGGAGCTTATGGGAATATTAGGTGCATATGGGAATATGTGGGAGCATATGAGAATATGTGGGAGCTTATGGGAATATGTGGGAGCTTATGGGAATATGTGGGAGCGTATGGGAATATTAGGAGCTTATGGGAATATGTAGGAGCTTATGGGAATATGTAGGAGCTTTTGGGAATATTACGAGCTTATGGGAATATGTGGGAGCTTATGGGAATATGTGGGAGCTTATGGGAATATTGCGATCTTATGGGAATATGTAGGAGCTTATGGGAATATGAAGAAGCTTATAGGAATATGTGGGAGCTTATGGGAATAAGTGGAAGCTTATGGGAATATATTCCTCTTGATTCTATTCCTGTTTAGTATTTGGCGAACGGGACTATAGGCTTTGTGTTTATTTTCAACCACGTAAGGTCAAATTTTTACTCAGTAAATTCTACTCCTGTTTTTCAATTTTTGAAACGGACTATAAGCTTCGTTTCAATTTTCTGCTATACAATGATCAACTGCCATGTAGGCTATAAGTAGATTCTACTCTATGAAAGTTATCGAAAAAGAGAGATTAGGAAAGAGAGAGAGAGAGAGAGAGAGAGAGAGAGAGAGAGAGAGAGAGAGAACGGGACTATTTGGGAGCGTATGGGAATTTGTAGGAGCTTATGGGAATATTAGGAGCTTATAGGAATATGTGGGAGCTTATAGCAATATGTGGGAGCTTATGGAAATATGTAGGAGCTTAAGGGGATATGTAGGAGCTTATGTAATTATTAGGAGCTTATGGGAATATATTCCTCTTGATTCTACTCCTGTTTAGTATTTGGCGAAAGGGACTATAGGTTTTTGTTTATTTTCAACCACGTAAGGTCCAATGTTTACGCAACAGTAAATTCTACTCATATTTTTTCAATTTTTGAAACGGACTATAAGCTTCGTTTCATTTTTCTGCTATACAATGATCAACTGCCATGCATAAGTAGATTCAACTTTATGTCAATTATCGAAAAAGAGAGATAAGGAAAGAGAGAAAGAGAGAGAGAGAGAGAGAGAGAGAGAGAAAATGGGAACATGTAGGAGCTTATGGGAATATTTTGGAGCTTATGGTAATATGTGAGAGCTTATGGAAATATCTGAGAGCATATGGGAATATGTAGTAGGTTATGGGAATATGTAGGAGCTTATGGGAATATTAGGTGCATATGGGAATATGTGGGAGCATATGAGAATATGTGGGAGCTTATGGGAATATGTGGGAGCTTATGGGAATATGTGGGAGCGTATGGGAATATTAGGAGCTTATGGGAATATGTAGGAGCTTATGGGAATATGTAGGAGCTTTTGGGAATATTACGAGCTTATGGGAATATGTGGGAGCTTATGGGAATATGTGGGAGCTTATGGGAATATTGCGATCTTATGGGAATATGTAGGAGCTTATGGGAATATGAAGAAGCTTATAGGAATATGTGGGAGCTTATGGGAATAAGTGGAAGCTTATGGGAATATATTCCTCTTGATTCTATTCCTGTTTAGTATTTGGCGAACGGGACTATAGGCTTTGTGTTTATTTTCAACCACGTAAGGTCAAATTTTTACTCAGTAAATTCTACTCCTGTTTTTCAATTTTTGAAACGGACTATAAGCTTCGTTTCAATTTTCTGCTATACAATGATCAACTGCCATGTAGGCTATAAGTAGATTCTACTCTATGAAAGTTATCGAAAAAGAGAGATTAGGAAAGAGAGAGAGAGAGAGAGAGAGAGAGAGAGAGAGAGAGAGAGAACGGGATTATTTGGGAGCGTATGGGAATTTGTAGGAGCTTATAGCAATAATGTGGAAGATTATAGAAATATGTAGGAGCTTAAGGGGATATGTAGAAGCGTATGTAAATATTAGGAGCTAATGGGAATATGTAGGAGCTTATGGGAATATTTGGAAGCTTGTAGGAATATGTGGGAGCTTATGGGAATATTAGGAGCCTATGGGAATATTTAAGAGCTTATGGGAATATTAGGAGCTTATGGGAATATGTAGAAATGTATGGGAATTTGTAAGAGCTTATTGGGAATATGTGGGAGATTATGGGAATATATGGTAGCTTATGGGAATATAAGGAGCTCATGGGAATATGTGAGAGCTTTTGGGAATATTTGGGAACTTATGGGAATATGTAGGAGCTTATGGGAATATGTAGGTGCTTATGGGAATATATAGGAGCTATGGGAATATTTAGGAGCTTATGGGAATATGTGAGAGCTGATGGAAATATTAGGAGCTTATGGGAATATTATGAGCTTATGGGAATATGTTGGAGCTTATGGGAATATGTAGGAGCTTATGGGAATATTAGGAGCTTATTGGAATATGTAGGAGCTTATGGGAATATGTGGGAGCTTATGGGAATATGTGGGAGCTTATGGGAATATGTAGAAGCTTATGGGAATGTGTGGGTCCACCAGCTCCAGCTCGCTATCCATAGACCAGGAGATCGATTGCAGAATCACTAGGGAAGCCACAGCCATGGCGAGACTAAAGCAACGTGTTTGGGAAAACCCCAGCCTCACCGAAATACCAGATTGCGCGTTTACCAGGCCTGCATACTTAGTACCCTCCACTATGGATGCGAGACGTGGACCACTTACGCGAGGCATGAAAGGAAGCTAAACAACTTCCACATGAGGTGCCTGCGACGTATACTGCAGATAAAGTGGCAAGACAAGATCCCCAACACTGGGGTGCTGGAGAGGGCCAACATGAGCAGCCTGTTTGCAGTTCTCAGCGAGAAACGCCTCAGATGGCTCGGTCATGTCAAAAGAATGGACGCAGGCAGCATCCCGAAGGACCTACTCTATGGCGAGCTAGTTACCGGCCAGAGGAAAACAGGGCGACCTAAAATGCGCTACAAAGACACCTGCAAAAAGGATATGAAACAGTGCTCCATTAACCCCAACTCCTGGGAGAGCCAAGCAACCGACTGCCAGTCCTGGAGGCTCGCTGTCCGGCAGGGTTCATTGCGCGCAGAGGCTGAGCGACAGGAGGCGGAAAAAAGAACAGCTAAAACAACAACTACAACAACCAACTATTTTCAAGTGCGACAAGTGCGGCAGGGATTGCCACTCCCGAGTCGGACTGCACAGCCACTCCCTGTGGTGTTTTGTAGACTCAACTTAGTTACACCATCGTCTCTCGAGACAGACGGATGCCGACGACGATGGGAATATGTGGGAGCTTATGGGAATATGTGGGAGCTTATGGGAATATGTGGGAGCTTATGGGAATATTAGGTGCTTATGGGAATATGTAGGAGCTTATGGGAATATTAGGAGCTTATGGGAATATGTAGGAGCTTATGGGAATATGTAGGAGCTTATGGGAATATGTGGGAGCTCATGTGAATATGTGGGAGCTCTTCAGAATATGTGGGAGCTTATGGGAATATGTGGGAGCTTATAAGGATATATGGGAGCTTATGGGAATATGTGGGAGCTTATGGGAATAAGTGGGAGCTTATGGGAATATATTCCTCTTGATTCTACTCCTGTTTAGTATTTGGCGAATGGGACTATAGGCTTTGTGTTTATTTACAACTACGTAAGGTCAAATTTTTACGCATCAGTAAATTTTACTCCTGTTTTTCAATTTTTGAAACGGACTATAATCTTTGTTTCAATTTTCTGCTATACAATGATCAACTGCCATGCATAAGTAGATTCAATTCTATGTCAATTATCGAAAAGGAGAGATTAGGAAAGAGAGAGAGAGAGAGAATGGGAATTTATGGGAACTTATGGGAATATGCGGCAGCTTATGGGGTCATGAGGGAGCTTATGGGAATATGCGGGAGCTCATGGGAATATGCGGGAGCTTATGGGAATATGTGATATATATATATATATATATATATATATATATATATATATACAGAGAGATAGAGAGAGACAGAGAAAGAGAGACAGAGAGAGAGAGACAGAGAAAGAGAGAAAGAGAGAGAGAGAAAAAGACAGAGAAGGACAGAGAGAGAGAGCGAACTAAGGAGAAAGTGAACGGGAATATTTGGGAGCTTATGGGAATATGTAGGAGGTTATGGGAATATGTAGGATCTTTGTGAATATGTAGGAGCTTATGGGAATATGTGGGAGCTTATGGGAATATGTAGGATCTTACGTGAATATGTAGGAGCTTATTGGAATATGTGGGAGCTTATGGGAATTTTTGGGAGCTTATAGGAATATTAGGTGCTTATGGGAATATGTAGGAGCCTATGGGATTATTAGGAGCTTTTGGGAATATGTAGGAGCTTATGGGAATATGTGGGAGCTTATGGGAAATTTTGGGAGCTTATGGAAAATTGTGGGAGCTTATGGGAATATGTGGGATCTTATGGGAATATGTAGGAGCTTATGGGAATATTAGGAGTTTATGGGAATATGTAGGAGCTTATGGGAATATTTGGGAGCTTATGGGAATATCTAGGAGTAGACCCCTCAGCCGGCGCCGCGCTCCGGCTACGCCGCCGAATTTTCGTCCGCCGTAAATCCACCGAAAAATATGCGGCTCGCCTCATTAGCCGCCGTATTTCGTTCGCCGTTATATTAACTGTCGCATTACCTAATCTTATTGCACATGAACTTGCTGACCTTATCAGCTCTGTCTTGAAAAGCTTTTCTGTTGATCACAAAATACTAGCTGCCATGATGGTGCTTCAATTATGATAAAGACTTCAAAGCTTTTGAAGGTTTACTCTTATCAGCACTTTACAGCACACATATTGTACCTTAATACTACCGACAGCATCAATAAAAATGAAGACGTTCTGCAGATGTTGCAAAAAGTGCCGCAACATCGTAACTGCACTTTATTTCAAGACCGGAATTATAGAAGACGATGCAGCATTCACAGATGATAAAGAAATGATAAAGACCCTGAAAGAAGGCATGTCTTCAGTGTGTGAATTGCTACTTGTAGATGATAAGCTCAGTGCATCAATAATGGATGCCTCTGAGAGCAGCAACAACGCCATCAATGACAGTCATAGACACAATGATAAGTCAGTGAAGGCATCATGTCCAACGCGTTGGAATTCAACATTAATGATGATTCAGTCTATACTTGACTTGAAAAGAGAGCTTCAAAATACTCTCAAGCGTATTGGTCTAGTTGATAGTTGTCTCCATGAAGATGAAATTGACTTTTTAAGTGAACTCGTTACCTTTCCGAAATCATTTCAAACCTTACTGATCACTTCAGCTTTTCAATGTCAACCTTATCAACTATTCCACAAGTGATAAGGTACAAATTTCAAATCATTGATTCCACGGTCAGAAGCAACCACAATTCTGGAGAACGCAACACAGTCAGCAGTGGCCCGTGGATTCATCATGTCTAAAGCTGATGTATGCATTCGCAGCTAGTCAGGGAACATGTTTATGAAGAAACCCGATTTAAGCGATTGCGAATGGAGCTGATGAATGAGCTGAGAACTGAGCAGTCACCAGACGATTGTACTAATAAGGTATTCTATGTTAATTTATGGCATTGAAACAGTTTTCGTTTTATTTCGCTCTCAGTAGACCAGTCAGTTTGAATTAAAATATTTTTAAATACATATACTGTGCACTATAATGAAATGTTTTATAAACTATCAGTTAGTACTGTTGTGTTTTGATCTTTTGAACATTTATTTCCGATGGCAGTGGAAATCGCAAACTTTTTGACGGCGCCTGTTGTTCAGTTTCATGATGTCCTTGCTTTCTGGCGTAGCAGTGTTGCATCATCTTCGTATCCACAACTTACTCAACTGGCTCGTCTTCGCTTATCATCAGCATCATATGCACTAGTGGAGTGCATGTTTTCGGTTACTGGTTTGATAATGAACAGCAAACAATCAAGTCTAACAGCTGATAAACTACATCATGTTTGTTTTATTCATGACAATTATAAACTGATATTTTAAGTGCTTATTAAGGTATTGAGAGACAGAAACTGAATGTGTGGAATGTATTCATGTACTGTATTAGTAGGACAGCATATACAACTGTTTATTTCTGTTGTTTTAAATAATAAAACTTTTCCCCGAGTATTTTAAAATTGTTTTATTGCTGAAGTTTTATCAATTCAATATTGTCTAGGCGTCAGCCGAAATTTAGCCAAATTTTTCGTAATCTGCCAAAAATCAGCCGAAAATCAGCTGCAAATTTCAATTGACTCAATTTACCGTCAAATTCGGCTAATCCGGCTATCAGCCGAAAAATTATTAGCCAGCCGAAACTTATAAAAAAATTCGGCTGGCAGGTCTACTCATGGGGTGGGGCCGCACAGGGTGACACCAACAAAGGGGTGACACCAAAACGAACAATTCTAAATGGTATATCAGAAAGAACTCGGCATAGTCAGTTTTATAACCGATCATAGTCAAAAACATAATCAGTATCACAGGATGCCACAATATAGAGCAGTAGCACAGGATGCCACAATATGAGCAGTAGCACATCATCCAGAGCAAAATCACAGGGCACCACCATAAGAGCAGTATCACAGGATGCCACCATACAGAGCAGTTGCACAGGGTGCTATCATACAGAGCAGTAGCACAGGGTGCCATCATACAGAGCAGTAGCACAGGGTGCCATCATGCGAAGCGTCTGGAGCTTAGGTAAATGAATCTAATTCAAAGCTGCTCGGATCAATCTGGAGTTTTTTGCAAACGAGCTAAAAAAAGGGACGGATGTAGTGACGTGGTTTTATGAAATAGGAGACGTATTTTATAAACTCAGTTTAATAAAAGTAATGTACATAAACTCAGTTGAGTTAAAGTAATATACAATTTTCTGAAATACAGCCAGTTTTTATCGCTTAAATATTTTAAAGTAAATTCTCTAAGGCCAAGACCGTCAAGTGCAGGATAATTTGAAATATGTGTCAACAGTAGGCCTAGCATTGTTCATGGTGGAAGTCTTGGGGGAGAATTTTGAAAATAATAGAGTCATTCCTTGGTTATTTTGAAATTGTGAAGGTAGAAGCACAACGTTATGAAGAAATTGATCTGAAAACTCTTTAAGACATTGGACTAGACTTTAATCTGTACACAGGTCAAACCTATGATAACGCAGCCACAATGAGTAGCCGTCGGTCAGGCCTGCAGAAAGTCTCTTAGACAAATCCAAATATAGCATTTCTGAACTGTGATAATCACTCTCTCAACTTGGCAGCTCTTCATTCTGCTGAGATAGATCTAGCATTTATCACCTTTTTTGGAACTGTTCATGAATCGCTCAACTTTTTTTCCAATTCACCCCAGAGATAGGCCAAACTGAAAGAAACTGGAGCCGGGAGTCTAAAAAAGGAGAGTAGTGCAAGGTGGTCCTCAAGAGAAGAAGCTGCGACGTCAGTTTCCTTGCATCTTGACAAAGCTGCTGAAGAGATTGAGACCCTTTCATGCTTTCATCAAAATGATGAGAAACGGACGAAACTGATCACCCAATCCATCGAAAGAGCAAAAGAAGGCATTGATTTCCTGTAGATAAAACAACCAGAAGAAAGAAAAGACTTAATGGGGAGTCGAGTTCTGATGTAGGATTGACAATAGAGCTGCAACTCAAACGTGTTGCGACAGAAGTGCAGGACACCTTTGGGTTTCTTCTTGTACCAAGACAACTGTTGGATTCTATGGATGATCAAACACTGAGTAACTGTGCTACTTTTTCCTGTTTGTATAATGACATACAGGCAAATCACTTGTTTCAATGATGTCATTGGTGCACGAGCACTTTTCATCAACAAACCAGTACCACAATAGCTGGCCTCATATGGTAATGACGTGTGCTCAAACTTTGCAACCTCCATCCGAATACATGTACTGCTAACTCAGTCCACTTCCATTGCATCATGTGAGAGATCATTCTCAAAACTCCAGTTAATCAAAAACTATCTCAGGAGCACATTGACGCAAGAAAGACTTAGCAGTATGGAGTCAAAAATATTAGACAGCATTGATTTAGATGATGTTATAGATGCATTTGGTTCACAGAAAGCATGACGTAAGGTAATATGAATTGAGATTTGTCACTTGTGCATTATCTCGCCACTAAACAACGGAATTCATTACAAGTGTTTTAATGATTATTTTTTGTTAACTTTATTGATATACTGTACTAATATGAATTTAGACATATATCAAGTATATTATCTTATGCCATGATATCGTATGTCAAATTGCAGGGGCCCCCCAAAAGTCCAAGCCCTCCCGGCCCCCAAATCCCTATGAACGCCTCTGATCTAAAGACTACTCTGATGTGATAATTCTGAATGATATATGAAGACTAGCTTGAGATAATTGCTCTGAGTGATATCCGAAGAATGGCTCCTGGTAATAAATGAAATTCTAAATGATATATTAAGACTGGCTCCAGATTATAGTTCTGAATGTTATATGAAGTCTAGCCCGAGATAATTTCTCGGAATGATATATGAAGTCTGACTCCAGTTGATCGTTCTAAATGATATCTGAATCCGAAGATATCATTGCTTCAGGTGATATTTGAGATTGATATTTGAAGACTGGCCCGAGATGATTGCAGATAATAGCTCTGAAGGAAAGGATATAAGTCGCTACATGAATAGTTACTAACGATAAAACCTCATAGGGATGGAAGTGTATATGAAAACGGTTATAGCTTTAAATGATAATATTAAAAATAGTATTCTCCAAAAAATAGCCGAATCTAGTTGGCAACATCACTTTTGAACTATTTGGTTTCTTGATCACTGAAAAAAAAAAGTATTCCAGCAAAAACAGTTCTTCTCGACTCGAATAGTGAGCTTAACTCAAGCCCGGGGCATAATACCTTTTTAGCGCCCCCATTCGAAAACCATATAATATTATATGTAAAATATACCATAGGCGCCCCCTTGCCCCCTCACTACGCCACTGATTGAAATACTACTTCCCATTAAAGATAGCCTACTCATCCCCTATTTTTAGAACCATCAAGTTTACTTTCAAAATATGAAATCAGAACACTATACACTAATGACCTAAAGTCGAAATTTTCTGTTAAGTACCCACACCTGGGTTACCGAATCTCTGCTGCTGGGTTGAAGCGTTGTTTGAAACCACACACCCTTCTCTTCTCTTTCGACCGTTCTCACTTTTTTTTTTAAGTCAAAAACAATTAAAACTGATATTACTTTTTAAACTCATCAACTTTTAAGTCTTAAAGTCATAAACTTTTTAAAAGTTATAATATTTTTAAGGTCATAAAATTGATTACATTCAGTTAATTAACTACCATTAGTTTTAAATAGTTAATTTAGTATTTACTTGCAACATAAACATTCTCATTTAGATTTTATTTTTTTTTTCAAATAGTTACTTTTTAGGTCCAGAATTGATTATTTTAATTTATTGAATGAAATTCGAAGTTTTAACTTTTTTTTGAAGCTACTTTTAAGTAATCGGATCCGAAAACAAACTGTAAGGATGATAAGCTTCATTAAAAATGAGTACTTTGAAATAACATCATTTGTCAAACAAAGACACGAGCTGCATTTTTTTTATTATTCCTATATGAATGGCTCTGAATCTTTAGGTAACTTTTTTCTTGATTCTGTATTTCAATAAATAGTATGCTTCGACTACTATTTGTAGGGACGTCTGACGGATTTACACAAAGGATGGGGATTTTAAAAAAAAAAAAAAAAAAAAAAACCAACTACTAAACAACCCAACTAAAAACTACTTTAAGAAATTCACAAAGAGTGCTCCACTGTTGCAAACTTTCACACAAATTCTTACACACACAAACTCTCACACATAATCACACGCATGCAAAAAAAAAACCCTGAGCATTCTCACACATAAATATTCAAACTCACCCACACTCACAAGCAAACACACATGTAGCAAAAGGTAAACATCTTCACATCTGCGTCTGGAAGTGGGCACGATTTTTTTATTTTTTATTTTCCTGGCTAGAAATTCAGCCTTCTTGGTTTGCCTGGGCTTGAGGCAACAGCCAATCGGCGTAGGGGAAGATGAGTTCTTATACTTAACCGGCGCTCACTCGAAACGTATATACCCCGGTTTCCTTCTCTCTTTACTCACTCGCTGCCTTTCTTCAACACGTAGCTCACATCAAGCCCATCTTGCTTGCGTGAGAATCTGTGTTTAGGCAATTATATTATATTATATTAATTTTGATTTTCCAGTAAAACATCAAAATAAAAAATGGTGAGTAATCGATTTCTAATGTTATTTGAAATTATTTATCGTTAATTTAGGATATAATTGTCAAGAGAGAGAAAAAAATAATATTAACAGCCAGTCCTACCGAAAACCGATTGCAAATAAAGAAACCTGGAAAGTTGTATTGTAAGCCATCATTTATTCATGTGTAGTAGTATAACAAAGAGCTATTTTGATAACTTAATACTTCTGATCTAATCTTTATTTTTTCCACTCTCTTAACAAAAAAGTGCAGAATAACAATGTACCACACATTCGTCCTGAAAGATTATCCTTATAAGTCCATAATTACCAAAACGAGGCTTGTGAGAAATTGTTGACTAAAGAATGACTTTTTTTAAAAAACATTAATGAAATGGCCTAGTGCAAAATGAGCAAAGTTTTAAGTGAATTTTGATGTGCATACTTTTCCTCCCCATGCGCTTTGTATGTCTATTTCTCTCCAGACGATAACGTTTTTCTATTTGCTAAAAGATATGGGTACTTGGTAGTTTGTACTTGTTTTACCCAGCACCTGTACTCGAGTAAAAAGTAGGCCTACTCGAGTACATTTTTGGAGCACTTGTACTCGTAGTTGTATTTGCATGGTCAGTACTTGGAACATCTCTTTTTACTTGTACATTCTTTTTCTGTGTTTAGATATTTAGCGTTGAAATTCGATATTAAGCATTGAAGGTTTCTCCGACTTAAAAGTATATGCCAATAGAAGACGACACTGTTTGATTACAATGATAACAATGTTTGTTTTTTAATCATTAAAAAAATAATGGTTAAAACAGCAGACTCTAACCCCAACCGCGATTACACACAAATGTATATAGCTGTGCACTATTTTGTTTTAAATTCATTGTGCACCTGACGTGTGTGTACTAATATTACCGTAGATCATCATTGTATTCGGCACTCCGTTTTATTATAATCTAGTTTGTAGGACTAATGTAAACATGACGAGGGTGTATGAGTCTGTGTGTATGAATCTGTGTGTAGTGTGTACGGGTCTGTGTGTGTGTGAGTCTGTGTGTATGAGTCTGTGTGTATGAGTCTGTGTGTATGAGTCTGTGTGTACGAGTCAATGTGTACGATTCTGTGTGTACGGGTGTGTGTGTACGAGTCTGTGTGTACGGGTCTGTGTGTGTGTGAGTCTGCGTGTATGAGTCTGTGTGTACGAGTCAATGTGTACGAGTCTGTGTGTACGGGTCTGTGTGTGTGTGAGTCTGCGTGTGTGAGTCTGTGTGTACGAGTCTATGTGTACGAGTCTGTGTGTACGGGTGTGTGTGTGTACGAGTCTGTATGTGTGAGTCTGCGTGTATGAGTCTATGTGTACGAGTCTGTGTGTACGGGTGTGTGTGTGTGAGTCTGCGTGTGTGAGTCTGTGTGTACGAGTCTATGTGTACGAGTCTGTGTGTACGGGTGTGTGTGTACGAGTCTGTATGTGTGAGTCTGCGTGTATGAGTCTATGTGTAGTGTGTATGCGTCTGTGTTTATGAGTGTGTGTACGAGTCTGTGTAGGTGTGTATAAGTATGTGTATATGAGTCTGTGTGTGGTGTGTATGAATCTGTGTGTATGAGTATGTGTGTAGTGTGTATGAGTCTGTATGTACTGGTCTGTGTATGAGTATGAGTGTATAAGTCTGTGTGTACGAGTCTGTGTGTGTGTGAGTCTGAGTATACAAGTCTTGTGTCCGAGTCTTTGTACGGTGTGTATGTGTGTATGAGACTTTGTGTAGTGTGTATGAGTCTGTGTGTAGTGTATATTAGTCTGTGTGTAGTGTGTATGAGTCTGTGTGTAGTGTGTATGAGTCTGAGTGTATAAGCCTGTGTGTGAGTCTGTGTGTTTGAGTCTGTGTGTTTGAGTCTGTGTGTATGAGTCTGTGTGTAGTGTTATGAGTCTGTGTGTATAAGTCTGTGTATGAGTCTGAGTGTATGAGTCTGTGTATGAGTCTGTGTGTATGAGTCTGTGTGTATGAGTCTGTGTATGAGTCTGTGTGTATGAGTCTGTGTGTATGAGTCTGTGTGTATGAGTCTGTGTATGAGTCTGTGTGTATGAGTCTGTGTGTATGAGTCTGTGTATGAGTCTGAGTGTATAAGTATGTGTATGAGTCTGTGTGTATGAGTCTGAGTGTATGAGTCTGTGTGTGTGAGTCTGAGTGTATGAGTCTGAGTGTATAAGTCTGAGTGTAGTGCGTATTAGTCTGTGTGTACGATGCTACGTGTATGAGTGTCTGACAGAAACTATCACACGCATAAAAATGAATAATTTTCATCGCCATTTCCAACTTGTTTACCAGAAAAATACCGCCCCCTCCCACCCATTGCATTTCTTAGTTTTACATTAGTTATCTCCCATCTGCACACACAAAGATACAGTTTCGATTCTTTACTTCACAGTGTGAGTCACAGTCCTGCTCTTGACTCACAGTTTTATCGCACGGGGCAAATGATATTTAACTTGGAAGAAAAAAGAAAATGATCAGAAGCGTTCCTTTTATTATTGTAAATTGTAGAGAGGTGGGGGGGGGGGGAGGGTGAAGTCAGTACAGTAAGACCTCGCTTAAGCGCTCCTATCTTCAGGAACGTACCTACCGACTTGTTAAACGAAGTCTTACTGTACATTGCTTCTAATTCTAAAAAGCTAAACATTGTCGCCAAATTTAATCTGCTTACACATTTTTCACATCTGTCTTTGACTCAAGTCACTCAATCAATATATAGTTGGGACAGCCGCTTATTTGGGACAAATCTCAAAGAAACCAAACCAAGAAGCCAATAGTAAATTTGTATGTTTAATTGGGACAGCCGCTTAATTGGGACAAAAAGCCTCGGTCCCGATGTGTCCCAATTAAGCGGAATCGACTGTATATATATATATATATATATATATATATATATATATATATATATATATATATATATATATATATATATATATATATATTCAAATACTTTAAATTAATACACAAATCTTTAGGCCAGCACATTTTCAGAAACCAACTACAGATCGAAAGTACTAATTGTGTGGCTCTTAATATTCATGAATGAAAACGAGTATGCGTGTATGGATGTCCATATTCCTGACCATCCCTTAATAGAGTCTTTATTAGTCGTTTTGTGACTCATGGGCAAAAGTACTTATGGAGCCCATTAGCCACCATATTTAAGAGATATTAAAACTGGAGCGTACATGTGGCCCCTGTCCGTTTCTTAATTAGCCTATTCATAAGAACGACAAAGCCGGATTAAGGTTACTGAGGGCAAATACTTTGAACAAAAACAAAATGGCTTAATATGGGTTTTTAAGTCCTTTCTTTCCACATTTCTCATAGTAGGCCTAGCCGCCTATACAGCCCCGTAGTCAAGGGGGGGCTCTGGGGGGGCCGTGCCCCCCCCCCGCTAGGTGTGGAGTGCCCCCCCCCGCTTAAAAAAGAAGAAAAAAGGAAAAAATAAAGAAAAAGTAAAGGTGCCCCCTTGCTGGGTATTGGTGCCTCCCTGCTTACTTTGAACTGGCTACGGGCCTGCGCCTATACCTTAAGATGTGAAGAGTTATTCAGATTTCTTGCAATTTTCTTGAATGATGTTTGCGGGAGAAACATTCTTTAAGCCGTCCACTTTTATATGAGGGCCTGCTGTGTTCCGGGCAAAGAGCTATAGCCCCTTAGTATAGAGTACTTACTATAGACCATAAAAAATGTTCATTACCAGCTTTAAACAACATCTATACTAAATTCATTTAATTTATATAATTTCGAATTTAAGTACTGGTTTAGAAGAGGCAATATAACATAACATTAGCGAAAAGTATGTAAGTGGTCAAATAATTCTTAAAATTTAAGTTTTTAACGAGAATAATTATAAGTGTATACACTTTATGTTTTCAACTATTAAGTTAACTTGTTAAATACAGTGGGTATTCGGTTAACGAACTGTTCGGACAGCGAACAAATCGGACAACGAACACTTTCAGGAAAGATTTTTGTGTTCGGACAACGAACGAA
The DNA here is from genome assembly GCA_021962125.1 of Bulinus truncatus. Taxonomy (NCBI): domain Eukaryota; kingdom Metazoa; phylum Mollusca; class Gastropoda; family Planorbidae; genus Bulinus; species Bulinus truncatus. The sequence continues at coordinate 1,351,632 of JAGDYQ010000213.1, read as the reverse complement.
ATTCGGATAACGAACAAAAACTAATTCAAAACGAAAACGTCTCGGCTCTCGAAACACCCGACATCAGTCCTCAATTTGTCTTGAAAATGGATGTGCGCGTGCGCTGACACGTCATCATTCATACTACGTAGCAGTGAGGCAGCACGATACGACGCGTAGGGTAGTGTGCGACGACACATCGTCAATAGTGTACCATACATGTGTAGTTGGTTTATGTCCTTGTGGTTTTCGTATGTGCTTCTCTAAACGCCTTATAAAAAACCCTGAAAATTGGAAAATATTATGGGACCTGAAAAGAGTGGAGTGTCAAGAACTGTGATCACCATAAAAACCAAGCAAGAGATTATAACTAAAGTAGAGAGTGGACAAATAATGATTGATGTTACCAGGCAGTACGGCTTGAACAGGTCTACTGTAGGCATAATCCTAGCTAAAAAAAGATATCATCAAGAAGACTCAAGCCGCTAAAGGAGTAAAGAAAATTACATCTGAGAAGCAAAAAAAAAAGTGTCATCCATGATAAAATCGAGAGTTTGCTTTTAGTTTGGATAAATGAACGGGAGGTGAAAAGAGATGTAACTAGAATGGCCATCATTCAAGAGAAGACTGGAGAAATTTTTGAGAAATTGAAAGAACAAACTCCAGGCTCGTCCTTCGAAAATCTACAATTCAAGGCTACCACTGGCTTTACAAAATTTAAAAGGAGATCTGGCATTAAACCAGCTGATGTCAATAGGATTACAATTATCTTGCTATCAAGCATTTCCTGAAAGTCCTGAAGGAGAGAGAAAAACAACCAACATTGGACATGTTCTTTACGTCCAAATAAAAGAAAAGGTCTGATTAATAAGCAAGACTATATGTATGTATCATATTTGTAATAAATAAACTTACTAAGAAATTATTCTTGTACATGACAATTTTTTTTTAATTTAATTTTTAGAATCTCCAGAACGAATTAATCGAATTTCCATTAACATATATGGTAAATCGATGATCGGTTAACGAACGATTCGGATAGCGAACATAATTGTGGAACGGATTAAGTTCGTTAACCGAATACCCACTGTATTTAAATGGTCTATTCTTTTGTTTCAGAGGGAATGTATTTCTATCCACGTTGGACAAGCTGGAGTTCAGATCGGTAACGCCTGTTGGGAGTTGTACTGCCTGGAGCATGGCATCCACCCCGATGGTGTAATGCCCTCCGACAAAACTGCGGCAGTGGGAGATGACTCTTTCAACACTTTCTTCAGTGAGACAGGGGGAGGCAAGCACGTGCCAAGGGCTGTGTTCGTTGACCTGGAGCCAACTGTAGTGGGTAAGTGAAATAAATGTCAAGTCTAACCGCTGTCATCCTCTGTGGTTGAGAAATCGATAACTAATCACCAGTCACTGGAACAGTCGCAAACGGAAAAATAGGTGCAAAGCTGAATATTTGACTTGTCACCGTCACTTCTCATTTGACTTGCCACCTGCTTTCCCATTTGACTTGCCACTTGCTTTCTCATTTAACTTGCCACTTGCTTTCTCATTTGACTTGCCACCTGCTTTCTCATTTGACTTTCCACTTGCTTTCTCATTTGACTTTCCACTTGCTTTCTCATTTGACTTTCCACCTGCTTTCTCATTTGACTTTCCACTTGCTTTCTCATTTGACTTTCCACCTGCTTTCTCATTTGACTTTCCACCTGCTTTCTCATTTGACTTTCCACTTGCTTTCTCATTTGACTTTCCACCTGCTTTCTCATTTGACTTTCCACTTGCTTTCTCATTTGACTTTCCACTTACTTTCTCATTTGACTTTCCACCTGCTTTCTCATTTGACTTGCCACCTGCTTTCTCATTTGACTTTCCACCTGCTTTCTCATTTGACTTTCCACCTGCTTTCTCATTTGACTTGCCACCTGCTTTCTCATTTGACTTTCCACCTGCTTTCTCATTTGACTTTCCACTTGCTTTCTCATTTGACTTGCCATTTGCACTGCTCATTGCTTTCTCTTTAGAAATAGCGATGAATATGGTAATACAACTCATCCTCTACACATTTTCTGAAATTATTTTTTTTTTATTTCTGTTAGATTAACGAATCATATCACTTAGATTAACGAATCATATCACTTAGATGAACGAATCATATCACTTAGATTAACGAATCATATCACTTAGATTAACGAATCATATCACTTAGATTAACGAATCATATCACTTAGATGAACGAATCATATCACTTAGATTAACGAATCATATCACTTTGTAGATCCCAGTAGTAGTATCCTAATAAAAATAATGAAGTAAATGTAGTTATAATGATTCGAATACCTATTTAATTTCAGATGAGGTCAGACAAGGCACTTACAGACGACTCTTCCACCCGGAACAGTTGATCACAGGTAAAGAGGATGCTGCCAATAATTATGCAAGAGGTCATTACACTATTGGCAAGGAAATCGTTGATCTTGTCTTGGATAGAATCAGGTCTTTTTTTTTTTTTTATAAAATACCATGTCTTTTGTATTTTTATAATTCCAATGTATCCAGCTTTTTATTACTTAGAATGACCTAACTGTAGGAAATATGTGGCTGGGTATAAATTTTAAAAACAAAATTCACCAAGAAGTGGATTTATGGCGTACTTCTATTCATTATTGTCATAAAATTACAGTGATTATTTTACTATTGATTAATGTCATTTTTCCATTAAATTTTCAGAAAATTGTCTGATCAATGCACTGGTCTACAGGGTTTCCTAATTTTCCATTCTTTTGGTGGCGGAACTGGGTCTGGGTTCACTTCTCTACTGATGGAAAGACTGTCAGTAGATTATGGGAAGAAATCTAAACTGGAGTTTTCAATTTACCCAGCGCCTCAGGTTGGTAGGCACAAGCGCTTTTTTGTTTACCGCTTGTACTAAATTCGATTCTTTAATCTCGTTTTACTTCAATTATTATTTTGCGCTTCTATAGAGATTAAAAATTAGAACCGTGCTCTGCAACGGTGTGCTTCCAGGCGGTGCCAGGAGTGCAGTGGCCAAAAATGAATACTTAACACATAAGTCGAAAGTATCGTCCTAGATTATGTGTGTTATAAAAAAAATTAAAGTTCCCTTAATCCCCTAAGGGCTCATCCGGGCAGATGAAGTGTAGAATTCATCTGTTTCTATAACCTCGCCATATGAAGGGGTTGTGTGGTTAGCACAACGCCCAGCCACCTTTACTTTCCCAAGTCAGGTACCCATTTTAAATCTGGGTGGACTTGTGGGACGACTTTGCACCAAATAACACCTGGAAAAATTCCCATGGTTCTCACTCAGGATCGAACCCAGGACTCTCAGGTCGACAGTCGAGTATCTACACCACTCAGCCATCAACTATTGTTAAAATGAATGAAATAGACTTAACGGATTAATGGGCAGAGAAACAAACATAATCAGTCAATAAAATACAATATATATGACAGATATTCATAGGAAGTCCTAGTGCTGAAAGTCTAACAAACGAGCCTTTGTGTACAGTGAACAATGGCGTCACAATATTAACCATCATAACAAAAAGTGTTAAATTTGCGAATGTGTACATTATTATGAACAGAAATGGGCGAAGATCACAAGCTATTACTCTGTCATGTCGCTGTAAGTTGACAAGAAAATAAAAAAAACATAGCCGTCAAGTATTGTAAAAAGCTAAAGTATTGTATAAAGCTAAAACGATAGGAAGTTTAACAGCAGTTCTATTATAACGTGGTCTAACCAAATCATGACACCCCCCCCCCTTTTCGATTAAATTGCATAAAAGAGACCACTACCTTCGAAGGCAATGAAGAGACCTGAATGTGGTGTTGTGAGCCGCGGAAATTTAAAAGAGCTTTAGTGTGCCGCGAGTTGAACAAGATTGAGAAGCACCGAGATAGAAAATCAGTTGCTAGTAAATTTGTTCTGAATCTGACTTCTAAAAGATCTTTTTAGTCATTTTTTTTTAGTTCTGTATTTAAACTTTAGAAATCATTGCGTACGTTTTGTGTGATATAATGGAACCAGAACTGTTTTTAAGTGTTGGAGGTGGAGCTAAACATGGACTTTTGTAGATATTAGGGTCTAGACATGGACTTTTGTAGATATTAGGGGCTAAGGGCCCAATGTAAAGTTACTTTCAAGCCCCTGATTGCATCATATTCTATAAGAATTAGAACTGCAATGGGCTCTTTGGCAGGGGGAGGGGGCTAGATTGTTGACTATTGCTTATAAACGAGAACAGTTCTGAAGGCTACCTTTATAGACTAGACTTCATAATTTATGTATACTCCAGGTTTTTATATTCATCTTTGTCTGCCCACGTTGATTGATACTTAATTTTAAAATACAAATGAAAGGACGTTAACTCTTCATATTGATGTGGCTAATTGGTGTAGGTGTCCACCGCTGTCGTTGAGCCATACAACTCCATCCTGACCACTCACACCACTCTGGAGCACTCGGACTGCGCTTTTATGGTGGACAACGAAGCTATTTATGACATATGTCGCCGTAACCTAGATATTGAGCGACCCAGTTACACTAACCTGAACCGTCTGATCGGACAAGTGGTGTCATCTATCACAGCCTCTTTGCGGTAGGTTGGGCCCCAGTTATTTTAACTTGTTACGTTTTGGTTTAATTGATTAATTTATATTTTAAAAGGCCAGCAAAAAATTGAGATATATTACGTTCAAATGTCGCATAAAATGATATGGTCGTCTCTTTCATTTTAATTAAATATCGCCTTCATTTAATTTTTTTTTAAATAGGCCTATTATTCCTGTCTTTTTTTACTTTTTGTCTTTGTCTCTCTTTCTAACCAGATTTGATGGAGCCCTGAACGTTGATTTGACTGAATTCCAGACCAATTTAGTGCCTTACCCTCGCATTCACTTCCCATTGGTCACATACGCTCCTGTCATCTCTGCCGAAAAAGTAAGTTAAAACTACCTCACTAAATTATAGGTTAGCAAGTTTACGACAGTTTTTTTTTTTGTTGTTGTTTTATTCATTTTTTTTAAATACAAACATTTTTTTTTTACTTTTTAGTTTTTACTTTTAGTTTAGAAAGGAAATGTTTACTTTTGCTTCATTAGACACTGAGCATATCCTTAATTTCAACACATCGCATTTAATTAAACGGATATAAACACACAAGGCGTAATGTGACCTATTTGATAGAGTTGTATTTAATCCAGTGTGAGTTTTCTAGATGTCTAGCAAATCAAGATAAAACTGTCAATCAATCATAATGTACGTGTACATGCATCGACTGCTCTCCATCTTCAGGCTTACCATGAACAGTTGTCGGTGGCTGAAATAACCAACGCCTGCTTCGAGCCCTGCAACCAGATGGTGAAGTGTGATCCACGACACGGTAAATACATGGCCTGCTGCCTTCTCTTCAGGGGTGATGTGGTACCAAAAGATGTCAATGCTGCTATCGCTACCATTAAAACTAAACGAACCATTCAGTTTGTGGACTGGTGCCCAACTGGTTTTAAGGTATAAAAAAATGTATTACGAATGGTAAGACTAATACTTCTTCTAAACACATATTATATATTGATTCGTGTTCTGTGCCTCTGTAATGTTACACACATTTTTAGGAACAACCGTCGGCAGTTATGATAAAGAAGGCAAGGATTTAAATCATTAATGATTTTCCAAGTTTTGCCCTGTATACAAGTGTGTGAAGTCCCTGTAAGGATGAGATGAAATCTCTTAGATCCTATGAACCACTAATGGGGCGGTTTTTATGGTGACCTTCTTTCATCCCCACCATAGCCGATAGTGCAATGGCCATGGAGGCACCACGGAAGATATATCGGGAACTTGAACCAAGACCTGAAAAATGTCCTTGGTCCTCACCGGAGATCGAACCAGATACCTTCAGGTCGACAGTCGAGCGCTTTACCGCACGACCATCGTCCCCTGCCCTGTATACAAGCAATGCCTAGTAAATATGTCTGGAAAAAAAACTTAAAAAGTAAAAAAAACCACACATGTGGCATGACCCTGCACTTGATAATACCAATGAAGTAGTCTCAGTTTTAATAAGAACGTGGGTGGAAACTGGGGTGGACTCTGTCCAAGACACGCCATAGGTTTGCCCATATATCCAAATAATTTCATATGTATCGTGCTTTACAGGTAGGTATCAACTACCAGCCCCCTACCGTCGTCCCTGGAGGCGACCTGGCTAAAGTTCAAAGGGCCGTGTGCATGCTAAGCAACACAACAGCTATAGCTGAGGCTTGGGCAAGACTTGATCACAAATTTGACCTCATGTATGCCAAGAGGGCATTCGTTCACTGGTAAGTAAACATTTTTACAAGTCAACTAATACTGATTTAAAATATTGCATCCAATAGTTCCTCTTATATAACTATGCAACGAATAGACATTATTTAAATTAGAACAGGTCAGTTTACATTTGTTTTTTTTTCTTTGTTTCTTTTTTTTTGAGGACAGTAGGCGGCCTACTTAACTCAAAATAATTAATGAATGTCAAAGAATATATTGTAGACTATCCTACTGCTAATGTACCGAAACGCAGGCAAAACAATTACTATAAACAATACATGTATATATTTAAAGCTTAACTAGCAACAGCTAGTTTCTTAACATTAATAAGTTAGATACATCATTGGACGGATGTTCGTTTGGTTTCAGGTATGTTGGTGAAGGAATGGAAGAAGGAGAGTTCTCAGAAGCCCGTGAAGATCTGGCAGCATTAGAAAAAGATTACGAAGAGGTTGGTGTGGATTCAGCTGAGGCCGAGACAGGGGGAGGCGAAGAAGAATACTGAGTCAGGAATACTGCGTCAGGCGTCAACTGAGGGAAATGTATCAGTGACATTGACCATCAACTTTATTGCTGAATAAATGTTTCTATAAAAACTGCACTAAAATTATTGTTTTGTTTATTATCATTATAGTTCTTTCTAAAATATGTCGCCACATCTTGTTACATGTACATTTTGATCTTCTGCAACTTGATCACAACTACATTGCACTGCGAAGACAGTTTCAGACAGACATATGTCAGTGCTGACATGATTACATCATCCACAAAATCCCAATCAATCGGCCTTTTTTTTTACATCACATCAGTGGCGTAGCGGGCTTAAGTCGCGCCCAGGGCACAATACCTTTTAAGCGCCCCCCCATTCGAAAATCATATAACATTATATGTAAAATATACCATTTGGCGCCCTTTAGTGAGTAGCGCCCGGGCCATGATCCCCCAACCCCCCCTTCCCGGCTACGCCACTGCATCACATGACTTTTTTTTTTGTGTCAAAACATTTCTGTTTATTATTTGAAGCGTTTAAAAGCTGGGCTACTACTTGATCTAGACTAGCAAGTATGACTTAAAATGCTTCTTGCATATACAGTCGATTCCGCTTAATTGGGACACATCGGGACCGAGGCTTTTTGTCCCAATTAAGCGGCTGTCCCAATTAAACATACAAATTTACCATTGGCTTCTTGGTTTGGTTTCTTTGAGATTTGTCCCAAATAAGCGGCTGTCCCAACTAAGCGGTGTCCCAATTAAGCGGAATCCACTGTATATAAAGCCGTTTGAGCATTGTAATAGCCACACAATTTATTAAGCCGTAGCCACAGAAACATGTTATTTCTCAATGGCCCCTTTATGGAAACTTTATTAACTTTAAATTATGAAGCGTTAAGAGCCACAGAAGCTTAACCCAAGAAGTGAGTTAGACTTGTCCGGCTTAAACGCTTCATTTAATAACATCCCCAACAATCTAGTAAAATATACAGAATTTATTTTTTTTTAACCTTCAGATTATTATGACGACAAAATAATAATTTAAATAGGGTCCTCATAATTAAAACACTATTTACAGATATTGGAGTTTTAAAAAAATTATAATTCGTGGTTTAAAAATTGATGACAACTTAAGCCTAAAACTTTGTTAATACTTAAAAAAAAATCTTAATTTTACGCAACTTAATTTAAATGCTTTTTAAGGGAGATAACTTATAAAAATAAAAGCTAACTGAACAATATACACAATCTTGATTTATTTGAAAAAGATAAACATTTATTGCTGTCCGTTTGTTACTCAAACTTTTATTGATATATCGCTAAAATATAACTGTTAAAAGATTTTATATGAAATAGTCTTTGTGTAATTATTATTTGAAATATAGAAAACAATTTACCTCTTTTTCATTTGTTATTCTGAAAAGTACTAAATCAAATTTCTTTGGAGTTAACTTATTGGACGTTATATTTATTCCACTGTAATTGAATTCACAGAAATGAGTTGTTTGGGACAACTTTTTGTGCTTGAGTCATATGTGCTGGCCCTGTTCCTAGTACATGTTCCATCTTTTCGGGGATGACTATAATATTGTTACTTTTTTTTTCAATTAATGACTTATGTTCACTAAATCTTGATGAAATGAATAAAGTGCGACTCTTCAAAGTAAATATTACTATATAAAAAAAAAAAAAAACCTGAATGTGGCTGCCATGTGTTAACTGATTTTAACTATTTCAATGCTAATATTAATTTCATCTGTGCCATGCAGTAATGACACCTAAAAGTTTCAATCATTGTTGAACACAAAAATCAACAGAAAATTTAACCAGTACATTTTTTTCATTAACAAGACAATTCATTTATTGGACTATACAGAAATGCATAATATCGTCAAGAATACATGACAAAATGACAATATTCATCTGCCTACTTTCATGTCGTCAGAAACACACACTTAAAACCATGCACACACCATTCATAAAACATTCTCAATATCTTGTCTTTACAATGGAGAAATAGATGTTTAATTATATATATGGACCACTGATGGGCTTTTATGCTCACTCACAACTTACTTTCTAAACTTGTGACTTGTTTTGTATTCAAATAAATCAAAATTTACCAATTCATTCTTCAGTGTTGAGTTCACTTAACTACCATCACATTAAAACCACTTTTAAAAAAAAAAATCAAAACTGATGAACAAAAAAATCAAACTGATTGTACAAAACAAAAAAAACAACTCAATTATCTGCAACCTTAAAAACAGAGTGGTGAAATAAAGAAAATGAGGCCAAACGATTAAGTAGTAGAAACTATTCTGAATATCAAAACAGTTTTGTTGGCTTAGCTATGGGGGAAAAAAAAAATGATCAATAGTAGTAACAAGACAAATAAAATGTATTCTTTCTCCCAGCTGATAATTCTTCTTGATCATTTCAGAATTAATGCTGCAGATACATAATGCACACATTTAGCATTTTCGAAAAAAAATAATGAAATAAAATATGTTCACCAGTTTACATACTCTAACCAAATATACTCATGTTAAATTTTTTTTCTTTTCACATTTTTACCCATTCTAATGTTTTATCATCCACCACACAAGTACAGCCTGATACTTGTGTCAAAGTAACAAGTTATCAAAAGTGACCTTCACCTCTTGGTGAACATGATGAAAGACATGAATTCTTAGAAAACAAGTATCTTTTCATACACTTTTTTTTAGGGACAGCCCACCACTGATCTAATAATAATGATACCTATCATTAGTATACACACATCACTTGCCATGAAACAGGTGTGCAAAGAAAAAACAAGTTGAACTTATGAAAAAATGAAAGTGTTGTGATGAAATGGACAATTTAAAAAAAAAAAAAAAATCTTTTTAAATGAAATACAAAATAGAGATGAGAATGATTTCCACAAACATATTTTAAAATAAGAAAAAAAAATAACAACTTTACATATTCACAGTTTTTATATATTACAAGGTATGGATATAACTTTGAAATGCTGTCATGAGGCAGAAACTCATAAGTTAAAAAAAAAAAATACTAGAAAGCAATATGAGAAAGTAAAACTAGTCAACTTAAAAAAATGTTTGTGGGAACCCTGGAAAATACTGCAATACCCAGGGTTTAAACATTTGTATTCATTTACTGTAAACTGTAATTTATATTTTAAAAAATTAATAAACATTGTAGTTCTGAAACTTATTTAATCAAAAGCATGCACTAGTTTAGGAATCAATGAAATGCTTAAATAAAAAAAAAAAAACAATTATGTATCCCGATGTAAATGAAGAATAAGAAAAATATCCAGAAGAAAACAAAACAGCTATCTTTTAGTATTTAACTCTACTAACAGAAGTATTTAAATGATCCAAAGAAATTTTTTTAGACTGAGTATTGTTGGAGCTGAACAATAAGCAGCACATGTTCATGGACCGCTGAAGCTGTACAATTTTCAAAATGAAGATGCATGTGTCCAAAGAAATTTATTGCTTTAAAGAAAACTTTCTCTACAACCTGTGTTCAAATTATTGATACATTAAATTTAAATGTTATTATGTTAACACTTAAAATATGAAGTCCTTATGAGCTATAACAATGAGCCACTTTTAATACAAGGTTATTGTAAGTGGTAAAAAGCAATAAATTAAAAGTGAACACAAAATGAGCACCTGAATATGAAAATAATATGATTATTTCTTCTTGAGAACTATCAAGCCTAACCAGTCAAAAGAATACCATTTCATACTCTGTGTTATTGAACTAGGCCTCTTAATAACAGCTTTAGAAGTAAAAAAAAATGACTGACTAGTTTTAGGGCTATTGTTTACATGAAAAGAAAATGTTACATGCATAAAAGAAAAGGCTGTACTATGATCAATTAGTAGTCTGATTAGGTAACAGAAACTTTAAAGAAAAAATGTCACTTTCTAGTAAAGATATAAAATTATATAACTTATGTCACAATTTTTTACGCTTTCGTATGTTAGATATAAACACAAACATTTCTCAACAAACAGTTCTTAAGATATCTACAGGTTTCACTTTTTTTTTTAATTCAAACTGATTTTATGCCAGATTCAGCTACTTAGATTTCATTTTCAAAAAATAACAGAACTACACTCTTCCTGAAATTGGAATTCATTTACCATTTTTGCAAAGTCTGCTATCACTCAAACCTTGATAGCAACATAATCTATGTTGCATTTTTGTTTATTTATCCATGTAATTTACAGCCAATGTTATTATTGAGAAATATTCCCAGAGCAAAAGATACAACTTTGACATGCTTTAAAAGAAGTTGATACAAATATTCTCAGCCAGTGAGCTTAATCAACTTTTTAACTAGCAATATTAAAATACAAAAAAAGACAACTAAATGTTCATCAGCTGAAGGACTATTTAGTCTTAACCTTTTCATATTTATTGGAGTCGGTTAAGTCTGGCATAGATGACAGATTCAAAAAATAAAATGAAAAGGGCAACCCTAAAAATAACAGATACAAAATTTAGTAGTTAAAAAAAAAAACTGGCACCAAGCAAAAGTATCTTTGGCAGTATCTCAAGTTTCAAACAGTGTGGAGCAGAAGGGAAAGATTTTTTTTTTGTTATTGCAAACATTAGAATGTTAGAGATTCTTTGTTTCGCACATGCCTACGCCACCTTAAAGAAAGGAAATAGTACTCAATAATAAATAATCATCAACAGACCTTTTTTTTTTAAACTGAACTTTCTGCCCTTTTTAATAAACTCTGTGAAATGATTTTATATATAGCCTATAGTGGTAATTTAATGTTCAAAACATCCACTTCCAAGATGCAAGCATTCATCTTACAGTATCCAAATATTTATCAGTCAAACATAAACTGCCAATAATGACAATAGCTAACATAGCAACACATTTCTTCACAAAGCCACGCATCAACTAATAAACATAACTCTCATTTTTGCAAACATGAAAAAATAAACTATTGCTCCTGCCACAAATCATGTAAATTATATAACCATTTATTTGGCATAAAAAAAACACTGGAATCTGGCATGAAATCCAGACATAAAGTACTTTGTACTTCATTTACAGTTGGTTTTAAAAATAACAGAAACAATTTAAAAAATACTGCTAGGAAAAAACAGATGATTGCGTCGACACAACAAGACTTTTCCAAACCCTAAAACTTTTAATATTGAGACTATTGTATAATTAATCATTTAGATATTAAATTTCATTATATTCTAATAATTCTTACAAGTCTAAAAAAAAATTTCAACAATAATTACAAAAAAAAAAATCTATTTGAAAGCACTGCTGAATCTTTAAGGCTGGGTTACAATTCTTTAACTAAAAAAAATGAAGAATGTTTCAAGCGTCACAAGGAATGTGCATATTTATTGATGTTACTATTTGGAGGTGAGTGATAGTTAACAGGTTTACTTTTGACTAAAAAAATTATATTTTAAACAAAATTGTTAAAGACAACTTTTCAGTTTTAAACTGAAATACAAAAAAAATTTCATAACAGAAATTTCATATTTTTTTATCAGTTGTCTGATAAACACTAAAGAAAAATTTCCAGATAAAAATTGTCCAAGTTTAAAAAATAACAACATTACAAGTTATTCTATTTTAATACATATATATATATAAACAAAGTCGAAATTAGGAAATTGTTTAAAATTTAGTGCATATTTTAAAGCAATAAAACAACTTTACAGCAATCTCCAAAAAAGTGATAAACTGCTCCAATTTTGTTCATTTTCTTGCACATTACAAAGAATCAAGAGAAAAATTCACTACCTATACATTAAAAAAAAAAAAATACCAGAAAACAGTCATTAAATTTATTTTATATATGGTAAAGTTAGCATTTTTATGTGAATTTTAAACCCGAAGTTAAAGAGTGTTAGTTTAGTAAAAAAAAAAAAATATTGTAACATTTTTTAAGAATAGTTTCCTATAATAAAAATCAACTATTGAACTAAAAAAAATAGAAAAGTAACAAGTTAATAAAAGATGTTGTAAGTTCCAAATCAAAATGCAGTACCAATACGGAGACTGACAAAACTAGAATTTGCTAATCGCTGTACAGTTTTTAAAACTCAAATAACACAAAGTTCACTGGAGCTGTCCAAGTGATCACAACAATTGAAAACAAACGATGTCTGACAATGATCTTTATACATTGTTAAATCCATAAATATATTAGCAATTCTTTAACAAAGTATGGCTCAGATTAAACAATGCTCGGCTTGTAATAGCTAATTCTGTGAACAACACTGCTTACTGTGATGTTCTGCCCCAATGGAACATTTCATATAAGTTTTTTTTTTTTTCAAATTATAAATTAGAACAAAGAACTAAATGCCCTCAACTAAAAAAAAAATCCAGAAATTTTTTTTTTAACAAAAAAAAAAATTGAACAAATAAACATGACTATGAATGAATGATAATTTGCTACTCAAGAGATGTCAAAATATACTAATACAAATATGGTCCAACATTAAAAAAATGTCATATTACTGTCACAGACAGTGTCACATTGACATATGCTTTGCTTCTTTGCTCTCAATGAAAAAATAGTTTTGTCACAATCTGATACAAGCAGGAACTGCCACTGCATGTGTTTAGTTTAGTCAATTGGGATACCACCGTTTTTTAAAATTATACAAGTGCTATGACTAGGAAAACTTGTCTGCAAAGCTGAAAGAAGGATTCTGAGAGGCGCCAAGGGAGTTTGTGGTTGTGGAGGTTTGGTTGTTGGTCAACACCACAACATTAGAATTACCAATTATCGTATTACCTGGAAGAGAACTCTGGCTGGAGTAGCTACTTCCATCAGTCATATTTCTATAAAATGTAAGCAAAGTAAATGGTGATAATAGAAGTTTAAAAAAGACATAATTCTAACTCAATAATAACATAAAGCTTTACATATTATTAGTTAATAAGTTAAGCTTTAATTACTGTTATAAAAGATAAATAATTTTAAATTATTTACTTAGATTTAAGCTGTGCAGGCTTAAGGTAGTCATCAGCAGCTAATTGCAAAACATCAGGTCTATTTTCCTTTTTGTACTGTAAGCACCTCCTGATGAAATTCTGAAATTTATCATAATAAAAAAAATACTCATGAGAAAGGTGTACCTTAATGATGGTAACAGTTCTGTTTCCTGTCAAAAATAAAATTAATAATGATGGCATCTTCTCCATTTGAAAAATGTGTTTTTTAATGTACTGTTTTGGGTAGTTTAAAAGACGTTAATTCTGAAATAGTTAATATTATCATTACAATTAATGGGCTTTTGTTTTTTACAACATATTTGTGTTTATAAAATCAAAATATAAGATTTACTCTGAAATTAAAAATAGCCTGTTCAAAGGGAACCTATTCAATTCAACAACAAAAAAACCCACTGTTGACTATTTGATGTTATAAATAAATATTGTATTATATAGAAACTTAAAAAAGATGTTTGTACATGTGGTTTCAAATATTAAACACTTATCAAAATAAAAGTGTCAATAAAAAAAAACAACCTTACTCATAGTTTAATATTTAGTCAAATTTAATAAAGTTATAAGTTTATATTAGAGGCCAATATAAATATTTTTTCGGTCTGTCCTACTATCTAAGGCGCCAAAGGGAAACTTTTTTTTATATACTAAATACATGTAGTTGTTTTAATAGATATGCATAATGTATCTATGGTTGATATTGCTATGATTGAGAGCTCCATTTTTTGCATTAATATTTATTATAAAGTCTGTCTTTTTAGAAGTTGGCATATAACAATACTTTCTTAAAGCAAAATTAGATAAATTGAAATGAAACTCATTAGACCAGGGGTGGGCAAACTTTTTCTACGGAGAGCCACATTGAAAACTTGATTGTTATCGGCGGACCACATATATATTTTGTCTACTTCAATTACAATTTACAACGTATGAAAATATGAACTAATGATAATAACTATGTATTTGTCATTTCATTTCACATTCACACTCTATTACATATGCGAATTACATTTTATTCGCATGACAATACATAAATTGCAGTCAGCCAACATCGATCTGTTTTTAGACTAGTTTATTTTCATACAAGGAAAGGCTTGCTCGTGTATGTGGACCCAAAAAGAGACAAAAGCTTGGCAGCAAAGCTTTTTAGTTTTGGAAATGCCAATGCTAGCAAACATGCTAAAAAATCCGGCAAAAGAACTGACTTGAACTTCAAGTCATAATCTACTTGTAGATCACGCAGCTCTAACTAATATTCTTGAGCCATAAAACCGATTTAATATCCATAGATTCGAATCAAGTAGTCTGAATATAATGTAAAAAATACAGCGAAAACTCTAAACAGAGAAAATTACCATCGACAGAATATCGCAGCATGCATACGGGCCGCATAATACACTCTGCCGGGCCGCAGTGTGCCCACTCCTGCATAAGACTAATTTCTTTTACATAAAAGTAAAAGATATTACATGTAAATTAATATAATATATCATTTATACAGATCAATACATTTTAATGAGTGTAAATTATTGAACAATGGCAGATTTCCCTTAAATTTAACCTTTATATATAAAGCATGGGTTTGGGCTTTAAGAGCTTCATATAATAAAGTAAGTAAAGTTCCTTTAGAAATTTTTCTGTAGCAACTGCAAAATAATGGGTAGTGTGGTTAGCAAAATGCCTCAACGCTTCATTTATTTATGCAAGAAATGTTTTAAGTTACGCAGTGGCTACGGTTACAGCCAAAACCATTATATTAGGGTATGAGGAACATGGCATATATAATTTTTTATTTTTTTTCAGAATTTTTTTTTCAGAATTAGGGTTAGGGTTAGAGAGAGGGTTAGGGTGTGGAGCAATATTATCTATGGCTGGTACCCTAAGTAAAAAAAATATGGGTTCGGTCGGACCGAACCGTAGCCACTGCCTTTAAGTTAAGCCTTATCGTAAATATGGTTTAGGTTAGTCTAGCTTAAAATGCTTCACATGAAGCTTCATTTTCATTGTCTGACTTTGAACAATTAAAAGTAAAAACTAAGTATTTTACAAAAATTCACTGCAATTTAGTTGTTTGTGTGTGGTTTCAATACGGTATTAGGATTTAAATGTACATTTTATAAATAATTATACATATTTTCAAAAGCACAAAGTCCTTAATAATGACGACAAATACTAGTTTGAAAACTAAAAAATACCAACTTTCTAACAGTAATAATATTATACATATGCAGTGAATTTAAATTTTATAATTAAAAAAAATTGAATTTGATAAGTCCCAATTAAAACTTCAGTTGATTTTTTTCTACCCCTATTTTTAACTTTTGTATTTTTAAATAATTGTTTAAAAAAATATCTTAATATGTAAGAATTTTTTTCTATATAAGAGATTCTAATTTTAGAATACTGCTTAGGACATGAAATTAAACGGGGATTTACTATGTGGTTAATTAAGTTTCCTGATTAACTTATGCATGCAATACAATATAATGAACTGTATAATTAAAAATTTGTAATTTGACACAAAAGAGTCATTTTAAAGTTGAGCTTTGTTTTAAATTAAAAAAAAACATATTGCAAATGTTTTATGGGAACAGGTTGTATAACATATTTTCCCTCGTATATAAAAAAGTTCATTTTTGTTTCATTGTTGTTTTTTTAACTTTAAGAAAAAAGTAAGGTGTTAGTTTCATAATGACAGTAGAAAGAACTTGTTTAAACAAAAAAAATACATAGAAAGCTAACAGAATACACAATATATAATTTGATAACAAGATCTATTCAAATCTTTTTATATATGAGTCCTGAAAACATACAGACAAGAATGAGTTACTATGGACCATAGAATTTTTTTGTACAAGGTACACTTTACACAAACACTCATGTCAAACAACAACAAATATTTCATTTAAGCAGTGGAAAAATCCACCAAAAAGATCAGTTTAAATCAGATATGTCCCATGAAATAAAATACATTTCAAATTATATAAAAAACAATATTTTTATTGAAAAAAAAACTTTGTCAGATAAGTAGATTTTTCTATATATATTATTAACAAAAAAAAAAAACTTGGATTAAGTTTTAAAACTTCAAAATCAATGCCCATGGATTGAGATTGGCATTTTCTTGAAATGACATTATAGAAAATAGTTGGTAGTTGAAAAAAGCATTATTAAAAACCCCATAAGCCTATTATTTGTCATACAGTCAAATTGATATCCTAAATTTAGTAAGTAGTTTATTTTAGAGATATTATTTACCTTAGCCTCCTGAGTAACTGGGGGTTTAGAAGCAAATTCAACTTCTGTAGCCTTTAATATTGTATTTTCTTCTAATATTGCCGCTTGAGACAGATTGTGCCCAAATGGCTGACAAAAATGTTAAAAGATAAATTTAAAGAAATGAAAAATGAAGTGATGAAAAACAAAATAATTATATAAAATCAATCAAATAAAAATTGTATCAGTATTAAGTACTAACCTTCTTTCCATATAAACATTGATAAAAAATAACACCCACTGACCACACATCAACTTTGGAAGAAATCTTTGGCGGAGTCTTACCAACCACAAAACATTCAGGAGGTAAGTACCTGAAATTATGGAAAACTTAGTTTAAGAAGCTCCTTAATGAAATCAAAAAGTAGATAAAATAATTTTAAATATCTTTCAAATCAACAGACTACTTTCTTTAGAAAAAAAAAACTCTTTTGCAAATATCTGTATAGGTTTTAAAAAGAAATGCAATCTTCATTTTTTTAAGAAGTTTTTTCACAGTATTAGTTTGTTTGTACACCTTTATTTGCAATAAATACTTTTTAAGAATTATAAAATGCTATGAACAAAAAAGATTTTCCCCCTTTTTCAATAAAAATATAAAACAGTCAAGTTAAAAACTTATACATTTAGTTTGATATAGTTTGCTAAAAGCATTCCAATTAGACAATATTAAAGAGCCTATATCAATTAGAAAAAGGTTGATTTATTTCTTATGTAAAAATGGGGTCAAACTTATAAAAGGAATAATAAAAAGTGACCAAATATTTCTTTGCTTGCAGATAGATACAAAACTGCATGACATTTAAATAGTTTAAGTTATAAGCTTCTATTTTTCCACATAAATAATTTGATATATTTTGATTATAATTATCTTATAATAATTCAGTAAGCTCAGGAACTGTGGAGGGCCAATTTTCCCACTCAGCGGACATATCTGTACTTTAAAATTAAAATATTAATGTTCAAGTCCAATAACATTTTCTTATATATATTTCTACTTGACCTGAACTTTATTTCATAATTGGCAGATTTTACATAATAAAATGTACCATTTAATATTACATTAGAAGATTTAGAAATCATGAAAAAAAAATTAAATACATCATACACATTTTTTATATACATCACTGTCCAACATAAAAATGATATAGCTTAAATGCCACATCCACATCAAAGCTCAGAAAATGTAATTTCGCATTTAAATTGAAAAGAACTAAAACAGGCAATCATTTATTCACTTGTACTAACAGTAAAAATCTAACAAAATATGTTTCGATATTTTGATACAAAAAGTAGCTAAAAATAGCATTTTCAAAGTACATTTACTGCAATTTTTTCTTTAAATGTCAAAGACTTATTTTGAAACAATGAATCAAAAGTCAAAATGTAAGTTAATGAAACAAGCAGGTAAAAATGCTGAAAAAGGGGTTAATGCTTTACATAAAAACAGTGAAATGTCACTATTAATGCCAGTGTAATGAATTATTCAGTATTGCTAAAACTATTTTGGTCCCTTCCCTTTTTGTTCAATAGCATCTGTTAATAAAATGTTCTAATGTATTTTTTAAGTGCAGTATTGCGAAAAAAAAAACGCCTTTTTCCGATATTTCAAAAGTCAGCTTAAGTTCAGCATGCGAAAAACATAATGAGCAGAGTAGATGGAGGTGGGGTGATTTCATTGTTATAGTCCAAAACCTACAAAGGGGTCAATTTGAGTACGGCAGAAAAAAATTTTTTATTTACAATACTGACAATGTAGGAGCGACCTTGAGCAAGATGATAGGCAACTTACATGGGGGTATGAAAAGTATGTTGCCGGGAAGGGGGGGGACTCAATAAGGGGATTTTTCCCTAATTACATACGCCAAATTGTTCATGCACAGTTAACCAAAATTACGTCACTTTACTAAACTGAGCAGTTTAATGCATGTAGACTTTGAGAGGACGGTTCAAACTTTAAAATTACAGACAGCATTACTAGCCAAGTAATGTGCCCCTCAGCTATGGTATAACTTTAGTAAAATGTGATCATACCTGTATTGCATAGGGGAACTGAAGATCGCATTTTGCAAAGATGGTACATTTTAGTTATAAAAAATGGTGACCTTTTTGTTTGGGTTAGTGAAACTATTTATCCTTATTTGATGGTATTTAAATAACTTATCAGAAATAAAATAGTGACTTTTTAAATTAACTCATTTATGTATGCAGTTATTTCAAATTTCTAAATGTTGTTAAAAACACATCAAATTTATTAAAAAAAATATTTTTATCATTAAATTACATGTATTTAGCGGTATTTAAGATAAACTTATGAAATTAAATCCACCTCCATTTCTGTGTCACGAAATTTCAGTATAACTAATGAATAACCTGTTAGTTTCACCCTAGCAAAATTTCCTTGTATGTATGATAATTGTAAAAAGCTATATTATTTCTGAAATAATTACCAGTAAGTTCCAGCTCCCTGGGATGTAAGATCCATGCCAACTTCTGGATGAAAATTAGTTTCATCCATAACTTTACTGAGGCCAAAATCTGTTATCTTTATCTCGCCACTTACAGATCCACTGCCTAACAAAATATTACCTAAAAAAAATTGCATTTTACATGATTAATATTACATTTTACTTAATAATTGTGCCTTCTCATTAAGGCATTTTACAAATTAAAAAAATGTAAGTTCCATACCAGGCTTAAGATCATAGTGTATCACAGGTGGTTTAATCTCATTGAGATAACGAAGGGCGCTGACCGTCTGACTAATGATCGACCGCGCTTCCTTTTCTGGAATGCTCTTGTTTTGTTTCAAGTAAAAGTCAAGGTCATTTCCTTTCTGATATTCTAAGACTGTACAAAAACTGTTAGAACAAAGAGCAAAAGAAAAGGTACTATTAAGTTCAGAATTTTTTCCCCTTGATTTCCTGCTAAAAAACAGAGGGTGCCTCTAATTTCATTGCGATATGAAGTATGTGTAATTATACTCATGTTAGATTTATTTTTTTAAGTGGGGAATTAATCTTTTTTAAAGTAAATAAATAATGTAAAGGGTTATGCATGAAATAGATCATATTTTTAAATTACTTCAAATATTCAGATGTTTTTTTTCTGTTGCCTTTTCTTGAAATAATCAAATTTGAAAATAATAGTAAAAAAATGTTTGTGGTTTGTATCATAGTCATAATGCATTTGATCATTTAAAAGGAAAAAAAAAATTATACTAGTATACTGGTACACTAAAATATTTAAATAAAATATAGCTGATTAGTCATAGGTTTGCTGATCATCATGCCCCCTACTAAGCATTGTTCCATTGTATGAGAATAATTGAACAGACGTAAAATTTCTACATATTCTATTGGTAATAACTATTTGCTGTAGAACTTTTTTCACACTGATTTGCATTAAGCTTCATTTAGATACTAAACATATAAATAGGTGTTATAACATTGAATTGAGGTGAGAAAATGATTCTGTAGCATAGTAAATCGAAAGTTAAAGTTTACCAGCAGTGACTATAGTTAACTCTGACAGTATAATTAAAGTTTCCTTAAACCATTTTAAAACAGTTGTATGTTATCTACCATCTTTCGACGACAACAGACAACTATAAGAGAATGCAGCAGTGGGCGGTGGCCCATGGGACACCACAGTCAAACAAATATAATATTGTACCAGCCTTGCAGTAGGACAGCATTCAGACAATAATCCCCCCCCACAGACACACACACTTTTGGGAGAAAAAAAAGTGTGTCTTAGTCATAAAAATATGGTAAATATATTTTCACAGATAACATATTTTCCAAGTATTCTAAAAATATAAAAATGTTTTTTTTTTTATTAAACTTCAAAATGGATACACAGAAATAACATTTTAAAAAAATATTTAAAAAATAATAGCGATAAATAAAAAAGTTTAAAAAAATGGAAGTTTGAGTTTGACCCATTCACCATCTTCCATTCAACGCATTGGTATTTTTTACCATTACACCACACATATATTTCACATTTTTTATCATTAGATACATGAACACTATTACTTTTTAGCAATAAAATTATGGGGATACATCATACTATGCATTCTTAGTTCCATCTATATAGATTCATCTCGTAATGTTTGGGCATTTAATATGTATTTTACGAAGAATAGTTAGTACATGCATTAATTGTCTGCCATTTTTTTATCGCCATAATTCTATCACAGGCACACGCCATGATGTCTATTTTTAACTTCTTATCTTACCTAAAAGTCAGTCTTGACATTCCTGATATTTAAATAGATACGCTTATATTTCAAGAAAATATAGCTTCCACACCCCTATAAATTAAGATTAAGAAATTTATTTCTGAAGGCTAATGTTTTATAAATACAACTTCATAACTGGAGAAACTTTTTGTTATGTTGTCTAGAATCTGCTACCATGATTTACGTATTTTTTTCTTGAGCCCCAGTTGAGATGTTTATCTCTTAAAACCTATAATTCATTTAAGTGACAGTAGTTGTAGTGCTATGCTTTCATACGCACCATAGCCAATACTGCAATGGCCATGGAAGCACCACTGGACTCATAGATGGGTGACTGGATATGCTGGTAATTAAAACTGTAACCATTATCATGAATACTTTTGACTACATCATGCTGACCCAACTCACTACCAAAGCGCAACCCATTAATATATTAAAACAAGGCATTCTATGGAACTAGCCTGGATACATTCAGTTTGACTTCACAATATAATAAGAACGAATCCTTGCAACTGTCCCTAAAGATGCCTGAATATCAGCAATAATATTTCATTTTAAGGTGCTTGATTAATATTTTTTCATATACCAAAGGACTAATGAGCCTTAACAATATACATGGACAGACTAAAAAAAAACTTACGAATTGTTATCTATTTCGAACACATCAAAAAGTTTCACAATGCGAGGGTGATCTAACGTTTTGTGTATGTTGTATTCTCTTAGTGCATGTCTGAAAAGAAAAAAATAATTCTTTTAATATACTTCACAATATTAATGTTTTAAATACATATTGTGTATACTTGTATTTGCATATTTAAATAAAGAGAATTAAGAATATAAACTTACTTGATGTAGTTTGCTTTTTTATCTTCTTTCCATTCTCGATTCAATTGATGAATCTTACATGCTACATAACGCTGTTCTTTCAAATCAAAACCCTTCAATGAAATTATCATTAAGAGGATTAAATAAATTCAAAAATCGATATTTTAGTAATCAAATTTTTAATAAAGATTAAACAAAGAATGCTATTAACAATAAAAGTAAACAATAGAAAAAAAAACCTTATGAACTTCACTGAATCCCCCTTTGCCCAATAAGCACAACAGAAGATATCGATCATTAAGGATTGGATGATCTTTAAATCTAATCAAAAGAACAAAGAAGAAATATGAATTCATGTTTAGACATATATTTTTATAAAGTGAACTAAAAATGCTGAAATTAATAGAGCAAACTCAAACTGAAAATTACCTAGAGTTGTCTTCATTATGAATTCGTTTTAATTCTCGTATATGTAAGTTTCTTTCTCTCTCTAACTTTTCCATTTCTAACTGAAGATCAGCATCTTCTTTTTTTAAAGCAGCTGCCCTAAGTTTCAAAATTTCATCTTGCTCATAAAATTCAGCCAGGGTCAAACTATTGAGTATGAAAATAGAATGGTTACAAAGGAAGTATACAACTTTGCATTGCTTTAAACAATTTCAATACATCAAAGTGCATGATTTAATTTCTGATCCTCAAATGGTTGAAAGCATATCTGCACCAGAGAAAATAACACTGAACAATAGTATGACTTAAAGTATAATTGAAATTAAACATCATTACTCTGAGAATTTACAAGCTCCCACCATAATATTTATTTTTGCTTCCCACTTCTGAGCTTTTTTAATGATAAGTCTTACTACTTTTCTCCTGGCTTGAGAAAACTGTCATGCTTTGCATTCTTTCCCATTGCTGTGGGTGGCTTTCTCTTCATAAGTAACCGCCTTTGTTTATCTATATCATCTTTATCTGCTGTTATTCTTTCTTGCTGTCTGTAAAAAAAAAAAAATATTCAGCTAAGGAATGGTATCAGAATTATTTATGTTAATAACTTTTAAAGAGAAATATATTTATTTGAGTCAATGCAGTTAATTGCCTTAGTCTATTTGAGGTTTTCTCAAAAGTATGTATTAGATTAATCAACTAGTTAACAGCAAATCAGTTTACTGGCTGTACCCTGCATAAACTTTAAAAAGTATGTGTACTTATTATTTTTTAAAAGTTCAACTTTAAGATTATGTAATATGAATTAGTAATTATGTCAGTCTACTTATTCTATCTTAGAGCGAAATTGAGAAACTTATTAGTTAAAAAGGTATATATTTAAAAGAAAAAAAAATGGCCTCAAATCTATCAATGAATGGAAACTTTTTCTGCACACCTACCCTCATTTGTATCCAAGTACAGCTAAATATTTATTTAAAGGGATACATTCAGAATCTTATTGAGCGAATTCTAATTTTAAAGTTTTAAAGTGATACACACTGATAGAATCTGATTGAATAACTTTTGAGGTAAAAAAAAAAATGATTACTGAGAATATTATTTATGTTTTGACAATTTTTTGCAAATTATTAAATTTTATGACTACACTGACTTATATTAAAGAATTATGATGAGTGCAGCTATTTTAAGTTTCAGACGAGTCTGTTAAGGAAATTTTCTTATGAATATGATTGCTGTCATTTTATGATTTGAAAATGCAATTCGTTGTAAAAAAAAAACAATATGAATGGTAATACCCTGTATTTTTATACTTTTATTAAGACTGTACTTTTCACTCATTAAAAACCACAAAAACTATTTTAAACTGCTGATTTTTAAAAAAAATCATTTTTTGAATCAATATAGATTCTGCATTCAAATAAAATTTAAGTTAAACTACTTTATAGCTGTTGTTTTTATGCCGGTTAATTAACAACATAATCTATGTTTTGTGAACATTCTAAAAAAAGAAGAATGAAGTGCTGAATTCACCTGTTTCCGTAGACACAGCATATTAAAGGATTAAGTGGAAGCACAATGCTCACCTGCCTTTACTTCTAAAATGTCAGGTACCCATTTTTAAGTTGGGTGGACAGGGGGATGGATTTTCAACCAACTTTCACCAGGACTTGATGAAATTCCATTAGTTCTCACAGAGGATCTAACCCGGGACCTTCAGGTCAACAATCAAGAGCTCTACTCCACTCAAACAACCATCCCCAACTTTGTATTTTGTTTTTGCATTAATTTTTCAAACACCAATTCAAGAAAACCTTTAATATCTTAATTCACATGCAAAGAATTGATAATACCAAATGTTTAATACACAGAGTGCTCATTTTTTTCACCATTTACAATTTGTAGGCTAATTCAAATGAAACAAAGAGGACTGATGGTTATGAAGTTTAGAGCGTTTGACAATGAACCAGAGGATCCAAGGTTTGAGCTTTGGCAGGTGCTCTGCATTTTTAATCTGGTTCTAGTGAGTTCCTAACTATACCCAGTTCAAAACAGGCACCTCACAACATGGGAAAGCAAAGCAATATGCTGTAGCTACAGAAACAGGTGAATTATGTAATGCATACTTAAGTTATATCATCTACAATATATTGATGTATTAATAGTGAGTTACAACAGAGGGACTCTGCAGTGTCTTTTTAAAATCTTAAAGACAAAGTCAGCTAATTTGCTTGCAGATGGATATTAGAGGTCAAAAAAAAGCCTATTAGCTCTGGAAGAGAGAGGAGGGAGATGATTATAGATGGCAAAAAGCTCTTCATGAGGGGATGGATAGTTGTGCGAAGAATGGTCAACAGCTGCCCATATGGTTCTGGGTTCAATCATAATTAGACCTGTAATTTTATGGCAAAGTCCACCCAGCTTTTAAATGGCTACTGGATATTAATCAAGAAAATAAAAGCGGGTAGGAATTGTGATAGCCACCCAAGTCCTCAAAATGCTGTGGCTACAGAAATAGAGGAATACCACACATTATCTTTATGGTCTTAGAAAAAAATTAAATATGTAAAAACAATAATATAAACCTGTATATACACTATGGCTATCTATTAATTTGTCAATATGAACGCATTAATAATTAGACAACTGATGATTTTTAATTATACTGAATATATGATCAGCTCACTTCATGAGATCTTGAAAAGCCCAACCATCAACCCAGTTTTCAACAAATTGTGCTCCTTGTCTTTGCGTGACAAATTGCCCAAGTCTAAGTCTATTTTCCATGCACTTTTGACGTGTGGTTTTCTTCTCTAAAGTGCTCTGAAAAGATTAACAAAAACAAAACATTTAAGCAATAAATAAGTATTATTTTACAAAAAATGTGTGTATGATTATCCTAAACATTTCTAAATAAATTACATGTGAAACAGAGAAAAAGAACAAACCTTTTCAATCAATAGAGATTTGTTCACTTCCAAACATTTTTGTAAATTTTCTTTATGTTTCTCAAGCAACTTGTTTTGTGCAGTACACTGACGTTTCAATTCATCATTTTGCTGATGAAGGTAGAAATTGTGATAATTATTTCTGCTATTTTTACAAATTTTCAATAAAATTTAACAAAAAGAATTAAATGCCTTTTTTATTTTCTCCTCCCCAAAACATATAAAACAATTTGTTAAATTATTTATAAAATTATTAATAGGTATGCACACAAATATTTCAAATGCTGGAATTAATTTTTAACCCCAAAAAGATTGATATGTTAATATAAGAATTATGTGCATTTCAGATATAATATTGATATAAGAAAGTAATTAAACTGACATTTATCATGACTTATTTTACAAATATTTTAACTATGGGGTTTAAATCTTTTTTTATTTTGAGTTGAGCCAGTTACCTTTTGCTTAATTTACATTGCATTGTGTTGTCTTAAATAGTTATTCCAAAATTTTTTTCCTAAATCTAAAAATATGAATTTTTTTTATTTATAGGTAAATTCGGCTAATCTTAAGACAGTCTAATTATCAAAATGAAGACAGTTAAAAATTGTTTATATTCATTAGATCAGAAATTTCCACTTGAGAAGAATTTTCCTTATAACTTAAGACTTTATTCCTCATTTTGTTGCAAGTTAATATTACAAAGAATATAATACACTTATTGCCATTCATCTAAATTCTTTTGACAATCACGCACTATGAAATAAATATTTAAAAACCATATTTCCCAAAAATATGAATAGTCTAAAACTTTTAAAAGCTTAATAAAAGAAATAAGAAAAGCAGATAATTAAAAAAAAACTATTAATATAAAAAAAAAAACTTAAAATTACTTACCCGTATTAATTCATCGATCCTAGTGTCTTTCTGCTCCAAGTCTGACATAGATTGACTTTCCATCGCCTGAAGATGAGCCATGGAAAATTCAGTCTGGAAATTCAACAAAATTAAAATCAGTTTGTTTCTTTGTATTCGTGTATATTTTTTTTTGCTGGTGCAGTGGAACCTCAGGCTATGAAAGCTCCAGTCAAGAAAATTCAGGTTCAAATAACAATTTTTTTTTATTGTCTCGAGTAACAAAGAGTGAATTGAGTTACAAACTAAGGCCAGGGAGAGAGAAAGAGCAAGATTAAGCATTAGCGACTAACGATCAAGTACAGTACAAAATAAGGTCACACTGTACATCTGAAGACATTAAAATAGGAGAAGTCTTCTGACGATGAGAAGCCAGAGACTAAAATGCTAGAGTTAAAGAAATTTGTAGCATTTGGGCAGACATCAAAGAATTTGTTGTGAACCATTATCCAAGAGAACTTGTTGCTAACTGGGCAATAAACCTGATGAATGATAACGCGATGGCCTACTTCTGAAAGATTCTTCGGGAAAGTACGGAAAAAATTTCCCCCAGACAGTTTCTTGGTGCAGAGAGATTCACAGTCAGCCTCCAGGAAACTCCTGACACAAATGATTCAGAAAAGCAAATAAAAGTGATGAATTCCCAAGTTCTTTTATTAAGAAAGAAAGAAAATATTTTTTTCAATTTTATATTAAATTTATTTGGTTGTTTTCTTTCTCTTTATTTAATGTGTGAAGAATACATATGGTTTGCATTTTGACAGGTAAAAGACGGGATGTCAATTAAAAAAATAATTCTGTCATCTGGAAATAGATTGTGCTTATTTTATTGATTTCAATATTTGGGTTACGATTGCTTCAGGTTGCGAACCAACCGAGTTTTGAATGAATTAAGTTCGTAACCCGAGGTACCACTGTAATAACAATCTATCACTAATATCAAAATCAGTTTATCTGTAAGTAAAATAAAATAATGCAATGTCAAAAAAGTTAACAGTGGAAGTCACATGTATCAATGTAAAAATAATTGTGAAAATCTGATTTATAATTGTGGTCAGTCAAAATCTCCAGAACAAGTTGAAATGGAAATGTGCTTGGTAATGTTAAAAGCAAATAAGTTTCAGAACTATTTCCAGTACTATTAAAGATATTTTCTATCGATGTCAACAACAAGGTTTCATATATTTTACTGGGAAATATAATGAGCTCAAAAACGAGAGCTCAATAAAAAAATCGCAAACATTTTCCCACCAAAATCAGTTTTGTTAACTTATAATGCCTTTATTATTTTGAAGTCAGATATAAAAATTATTCTGCATCAGCGTATGACATATTTGGACAATATTAATAAAATTTGGCACAGTTAATTTCAGTATAAATGAGAAAACCATATTTTTCTTCAGATACTGTCAATTAAGTAAATGTAGTAATCAATCCATTTCTTATTAATAATTTTAAAAGTTCTGTAAGATCAATTCAAAGTAATATACATATTTTTCTCAATGTGTCATGGGGTATACTTTTAAAAAATAATAACTGAAAGTAATAAATTCACCTGAATGTTTTTAGTACTAGAATTAGTACAAATGTTTTGCACAATAGGCCGACAAGATGAATTCATGATGTCAGCTATCGAATTGGAAGAGTTATTTGGTGAATGAGGAATAATATTCTGGGGAATAAAACACAACATGTAATGAAATAAATATATTTAAAATACATTTATAAACAAACTAGTATTATAAAGAATGCAAACAGAACTGTCTCAAATTAATAAGCAAAAATGCTTACGCCAAATGCTTGCGGAGAAGGAGATTTGGCTCCTCCTGTATTGAGAGGTTGTCCTGTACGACTTGGTGACTGATTCTGCTAAAATTACAAAATGTTATATGTTCAAAGCATTTCAATATATTCTGAATTTCAAAGTATTGAACTTTTTAAAAATATTGTTACCTTAAAGTATTCATTAATTTTCTTTCCATTAGTTTCAGCCCTTTTAGTAGCTGCGGAGTAGGAATAACATATATCTAAACAAAGAAATGAAGAATTTGTTTAAAATTATGAAACTTTATTTACAGAAACTAATAAGCACGCTAACTTACCTGCTGGGTTGTCAGCACCTGATTTCCGCTTTCTTTTTCTTTCATTAGGTTTGCCTTTATCAGGCGTCTGCATCAATCCCTTAAAAAATATATATTTAAATATAAGTAATTCTAAAAATTAACAAATATAGACTAAAAAATGCTTTATGAAGGAAACACCCTGGAATAAAATATAACAAGTTAAAAAACAACATCTATTCAGCTAAAGAAGAAAAATAAATAAAACTGAAAGGTTTCATGACAAAGTTATCACCAATATAGCTGAGCAAATTTTTCTATAGTGTTTTTTTTTTGTAAAATATGCAAGATAAAAGAAGATTATTATGATTTGTAAAACTTAACTTTATATTTGGAGGACTGAGACATATTTATAGTTTTCTGTCACCATTATATACTTTGACAAATTAAAAAAAAAATAATATCGATCCTAAAAATTAATATTTCTATATTTATTAATGTGGAAAGGTTTTTATAAAAAAAAAGAAATAAGATAAGTGTACCCAGTTAAAATTATTTATGCTAATTACATTTCCTTGAAAAAAAAATCTCAGTTAAATTTAAGCCAACATTTTTATGGCCATCAGTTGTGGAAACGTTGTGATTATTAAATTGCAAAATTTTATAACGCATCAAGGGTAGTATCAATATTTTGCTCTAGATTTTAAAATATTTAGATTATCTAACACATTTATAAAGCTTGTGTCTTTTACTGGATATCAGGTAATTGTGCTTAATATACTGGACAATTCTTCCAAAAATATATGGGTCAGCAAAGGACAATAATGAATGGAGAAGAAAAAAACCTTCAAAATTATGAGCTATACAAGGAGCTTTAAGTAATAGAGCTTGCATGAAGAGCTTGAAGTGGGTTCAAGATACAGAGAGAACGGAAAAGAACAGAGGCACAAGCAATATTTTGGAGACCATATTTATAAGTAGTCAAATAGCCTGCACAACAGGCTAAATCAGTGAAAAAACACCCAAAACAAAAAGTAATGAAAAACCTACATAAATAAATTGAAATCGATAATAACGCAATCTTCTAATTGACAGAAAAACACTAATGTATATAAAAAGAAATTTCTTCTAATAGATATTCACTTAACCAACTTCCACGGCTGTTTATTCAAAAATTACACTGACGTGACTAAGTTATCTTTTATACACACACTATTTATAAACCAATTCATTACATATTTGCCATCTAGTTTTAATGAAATTACTGAGGGCTTTTGGGCTTAAGCAAAAATTTTAGTTACAAAACAGACAACTTTTTAAGCAATATACTGCCTTAAAAGCATGTTTTATTAAAAAGAAAAGAATTATCGTTAGGTGAAATAACTGAAGTTACAAATTAGATAGTGGGACGGATGGCCGAGTGGTGTAGATACTCGACGGTCAATCTGAGAGTCCTAGGTTCGATCCTCTGTGAGGCCCATGGAATTTTTCCAGGTGAAATTTGGTACAAAGTCATCCCACAAGTCCACCCAGCTTTAAATGGGTACCTGACTTAAGTTGGGGAGGTAAAGGCGGCTGGGCGTTGTGCTAACCACACAATCTCTTCATATGCCAAGGTTATAGAAACAGATGAATTCTACACTTCATCTGTACAGATGGCCCGTTAGGGCTAAGGGAACTTTACTTTTACAAATCAGATAGAAAAAAGTTATTAGTCAAAAAAGTGGAAATCCTATTTTCAACTTAAACTTAATCAGGAGGATATCAAAACAGCCTATAAGAATATAAAGATAAAATAAAGAGCATCCAATTTCCTTTACAACAGTGTCAAAATTATTATAACTAGGGCTGTACTGGAATTCGATTCCGGTTCCTGTTAAGCAGGATTTCAGCAGTTTTAATAAATCCTGCTTGATTCCGATTAAAATTTGTTGGATTTAAGCCGGATTTATTTGTTGTTTAAAAATTTGGTGTAAGAACAAATTTTTGATGCCACATAATTATTAAATATTTAGCGCTATACAATTAAATTAAAACAATAACTTTTTTCTTTCCTGCTTTTTTAAAAATACAATAATGTCGATCACGTTTAGTTTTATATGTAAGTAAAAATATATTAAAAAGGAAGATTTGAATCATATTTAGTATAGTAAATTTGATTAATTTATGAATGAGGAAGAGTTGGCATTTAATTTGGTAAAATCCTGATCCTGTTCCGATTCCGGCAGGATTCAAATATTAAATCTGATTCCGGTACCTGCAGGATTAAAAAATTACAATCCGGTACAGCCCTAATTATAACTGATGCAGATTTGATAAAGTTGTTATGATTTACAATAGAGGACCTGAGTGCAGGCTGTAAAACAGTCAGGACTCATCGTAATCTTGTAAAAAATTAAGTGATCAAAGTTGCACTTAAAAAACCAGATATATTATGGGCACAAAACTGTTCTGAAATTTAAAATGCACCTACTCACATCTTCATAGAACTTCATCATAATTAACATAATCCATAAGAAATATAAAGTCTCACATAAACACACGTCCATTACAATGAGGAATTTATCACTTTCACAAAAATAAAAACGAACTGCTGTTGGAAGGAAGGATTTGTAAGATTATACTTATTAAACATGAATAGGGAAGAATTAGTAAACATTGTTTGGTTTTGAAACAGCACTCTGAGCTAGGTGTTTAATGCTAACAATGGTACAGCAGATGTGCAGTGAATCTGTTATGTAATTTTTACAACCAACATCAATCAGAAAAAGAAATTCCTCACATAGGGATCTAATTTCTGCCCCACTGTTAATACATAATGGGATAGTTCTGCATATGATCTAAATATTCAAATAGACAAAAAGTAGATCTCCACACTGATACCAATTGTGTAATCTTATGTTAGAATTGCGGCTTAAACCTTAAATCAAAATTGGGCATTTCAGTAGATTTTGTATTACTATGAAAATGATAATAAAAGTTTGGTAGGTACAGTTACCAATCGAAATATATTCAATAAGTTAACAGAATATTTCGCACTCTGTTTAATTAGTGTTCTAATTTATAATACAGATTATTAAGGACATTTTAATTATTAGGAATGCAAAAAGTCAATGGCTAATTAAAATAATTACAAAAAAATACAGTTCATAGTTCAAAAATACTACCTCTCCATCTTCCTTATCAACAGAACCACCACTACTTAGATTACTGCTATCTTGTTGCTGCTCTTGTGGAGGCTGTGGCATTACCAGAGGCTGAAACTTTTAAGGAAATGTTTAGATTAAAAAATCAGCATACTCTATATTATAATTGAAAAACACAAAACAAATTTTTTTTTTTTAATTCAATGTGCAAAAATATTTAGTTTGATCACTCAAACTAGCAAATTCTTCAGTTTTCAGTAGACTACAACCATTTCCTTAAGTATCCAAATTCAGGTAATTGATTTATCAAGGAATTGTGAGCATCAGATACTGTGTTCCCTATAAACTGTGCATGTGGGCCCAAGCACGCGAATCAGCGTTTGCGTGCACACATATTAAAAAAATTAGAATAGTGCACAAATGTTTAGTTTTGTAGGCATAAATACTGCTATGTTGCACGCACATTTTTTTTTGAAAGCTCCACAGCCAATATCTTATGCCAAAATGAGACATCAAAAATTAAGAGGAAGCACTGATTAGAAATAGCAAGAAACTAACAAAATTTCCTATTAAAACAATAACTGTCAAAGCACCTTAAAACCTGGAGAAAAGGTTTGTTTAGGTTCAAGCAAGTGAATAAACACTGGAACTGAAAATCAATAACTAATCCTTAAGCCTAACTTTTAATTATAAATAATATTTACACTGTTAAATTTTAGAAGCAATAAACTTATGTAATCTTATGGTATTCCTACACCAACAGTGAATATTGTATACAAGGTTCTCATTGAAATTTACATCAATCTAAATAAAAATAAATGGTAAAATATGTACCCTGCCTCCTAAAAATCTGGCTTCTAGTAATTCTTGTTTTCGAGGATCTACATGGATGTTTTCCATAACCCCTGCAAAAAAGTTCAATGTAAATTAAAAAATTTTACAAAATAAGCTGTTAGAACACCTATTTTAATATACTTACAATGACTGAATGTATATTTTTTCTATAAAAACTGATTAACATTATAAATTATAAGTTTTAATACAGAAATCATTTATGACTTTCTACAGGTTTGCTTATGAAAATTGAAAATGCATCACTAAGACACAATAAATTAATATTGAAATTGATATTGAAAATGGTCTCACAATATCAGTATACACCAAAAAATAACAGTAACAGTTATCATAATACTTAATTAAAATTACAATAAAGAATGAGTGCTTTGCTGATTATTGTGGATGAACTTTACAAGCTAATAATTTATTTACATTATAATAGTACTGATTCTAGGTCACGGATTATGGTTAATAAAATGACTACTAAAGGGATTGATTCTTATCATTTCCTTCTTCTGAACTGTTTGAACCAAGGACTTAGTTAAAGAATTAATTTAATTCTGGTTATTTATTCTGTTAAACATAAATAATCAGAAAATCAGCAGAATATAAGGAACTTTTCTTACATTAAATTTAAGATTTACTTAAGTTAAAATTAACTTTCATAATTACTTTCCATATGTTAAATAGTATTCATG
The DNA here is from genome assembly GCA_021962125.1 of Bulinus truncatus. Taxonomy (NCBI): domain Eukaryota; kingdom Metazoa; phylum Mollusca; class Gastropoda; family Planorbidae; genus Bulinus; species Bulinus truncatus. The sequence goes on along the minus strand of JAGDYQ010000213.1, from coordinate 1,318,399 downwards.
GTTATTTATTTTTCTTTTAATTAAATTTTCTAATAGATTAATACTTTAATAGATTACGAGGTAAGCAAGTTACTGCAAGTATGTTTAGCTTTCAGATTTACACTTAATTTATAGAACATTTTAGATATATAATCATTATGATAATCTATTGGTTATACCCAAAATAATACACTAAGAACCATATTGTTAAATGTAAGCTATAAACGGTAGAAATGTAGGTAATGCCCAAAAAAGAAACTAAAAACCTTATTGTAAGTTATTAACAGTGGGAATGGGAGGAACTATACTTAGAAATGCCAATGAATTATGATGGCTCAGTTAAATTCAAATGGGATAATCAAGTTCAATACCCCTGTAATTGTAATCATAATGAACAAATAGTTATTTCTGACACATAAATTAAATTACTAAAATTTCTGTAAACAGTTATAACACATCAAGCCAAGGACCAATGCTATGCCTAGGCTATTCACAATATGACTATGGTCCAAAACATTTTTCAAATGTCATCATAGTTCAAGAAAGTGAGATGATGTTAGCTCATCTAGCAATATGTGGAGTATATCAATACTATTGTGGAGCAGCACATAATTATTAGATTTTGATGATGACAAATAAATTTGCCCCTATTCTAGTTTATCCCTTTTCTACATTCCATCCATTCCTTTTCCAGGTGTATGGTAACCACCCCCAAATTTGATTTCTGAAATTAAATCTAGAATACCCTTTTACTACCTAAAACATTTTCGGAAAAAAATATTTGCCTAGGATTTTCAAGAGATCATTTTAATTGTTGGTGCAAATGAAAGAAAGATAAGGGGATGAAGAAAACATGATAGAACCCAAACCCAAGTTTATCAGACCTGCTAATGAATGGTCAGTATTGACAACTTTGCCTTAGAAGCTTACTTCACTTAAGGCATTCATAATATTACATTTATTTTGAAGAGAACAAAGAACAAAAGTTCTATAATCTGTAATACATTCTGCTTTGAACTTTACCTTCCCTACTCGAGTGGCGCACTTGTGAATGGTTACTGCTGTGAGAACCTGCTGCTGTCCAAGATGGCGGTCCTCCACTGCCACAAGACATTACAGGTTTACCGACTCTTTAAGGGGCTAGTGCCCCGACTGGCCACACAGAAATGTCAAACATTCATTAGTGAATGCGCTCCATTGCTTTAAAAAACTGCTGCAGCAGTGATTAATTAGTATCAGCCTAATAAAGAGACCAGGGTGTCCTTGTAGAATGTAGTATCAACTTTTGTTGATGCTCACACCTATGACGTCACTGATTGTCACCACGAGTTTTAATCGTGATGTCGCTCACACAGGTAAATGTTAATATATATTTCTGGACAGGTAAAAAGATAAAATATTAACAAATAAAATAGAAAAAAATTAAGTGGTTGCTATTAGCCCTTAAAACATAAAATTAAGGAAGATTGTGATCGGCCTACATCGGTCGTTTCCGGTTGGGGATACCCCTGAAGGCCTTGGGACGAAAGGGATTCCCGCTTGAAGTACCGGAAATAAGGGGATCCCGACCAAATTATGCATAGTTGGCGTGAACTTAAAAAAAAACAGTAATTACATTACATGTTTTATGTATTGTCATAAACCATTAACAATTTTTAATTCGTTATGAATGTCAACTGTGTTGGTTTTTTTTTTTAATTCACAGGTTTAAAATGTTTATTTGTCGAATGTTTATTAATCGACAACGCGGTGGTGTTTATTTCTGCCGTGCCGGCGGTGGGTAGCCTATTCTGTTGAATAATAAGCCTTTATATTTAGATATAAAATAATGTTCAGAGAAATTTAATAAAATATTCAAATAAACTTAACAATATTAACTGTATATTTTCAAAATGAATAATTTCTAAGATGCTTACTTTTTTCAACTGCACAAATAAAGTCTCTCAATGTTTCATTATAATTTCCTTTTATTATTTTTTTTTTCTATTGCTAATCACTGTAATCAGTATGTCTTATGTCATGAAAAAAATATATGAACAGTTTTTAAATTATAAATAAAACAGTGGACATGGGGACAATCCACAAATTACGTTAAGCTTTTTTTAGATTCTGGAACCCACCCAACGCTTTCCGTGTACGCTTTTTTCCCCTCTCTATGCCTTTATACATTTTATTCAGCATTTAATCGGAGACAAATTTTATAAATACATTGATAGGCCTATATTTATTACATTATAATTATATTCATTTTTCATTTCTTTATTGTCGAAAACTTTTTAAAACAGTTCTAAGTAGTTGTATGAGATGAATTATGATTATGTATTTTTTTAGATGAACATTTAAGATCTCATTAAATATTCAATATTATGTAGAATATTGCCGAATCAGTAAAAGGCAGGTGTTTAGGTGTATCATTGGGTGGGGGGTTCCATTTTGGGGGGGATATGGTTTTTGGTGGTCAAAAAACAGGGGAAGAAAATGGTCGCTCGAGAAGCAAGCTGGGGGGGGGACGGGGGGGGGGCGGATGGGGTTCCTCCTTTGGGGAATCTTGGGGGTTGGTTTCGGAGGCGAGGGCCGGGGGGGGAGGGGACGGGGGGGGGGCCCGGGGAGGGGGGAGGGAGGGGAAAAAAAGAGGGGGGTGGGGTTTGGGGGGGGTGGGGGGGGAAAAAGGTGTCACTGGGGAGGGGGCAGGTGGGGGAGGAAGGAGCCGGGGGGGTTGGGGGGTCGGTGGTGGTGGGGGGGGGGGGGCGGGGCGCCCCCACCGGTTATACTGTAAACTGCGCTTCTTTTTTAGCCTTGTTGATCATCACACGGCTTTCTTCTCTAGCGGACGAAGGCGGCGGCGAGGAATGCATGTCCTTGACACGTATTACTTTACAGGGGCCTTCGCGGTTTAATAAAGGACAAAGATCAATCTAATTTTTGGTATTTAAATCGTATAGAATCTAGTATTAAGAATTATAACATAATTTTAACAATATTTATTTTCCGTTTTTTAAAAAAAAATGAAAATGTATATTTCCCACTGTATTATTTTTTAATATTGAAATTTACTGTAATAACTTGTAGAAACATTTGATTTTATATATATTATATGTACTTATATGGAAATCCAAATCAAAGTAGGTCTAGTACCAATTTAGAAAAAAAAAAAGAAACATAGTTGAACAGTACTGAGTTGGTAACTGAAATTTTCCATCCGCAATCAAAAAACAAACAAGCCAACTTAGCCAACTGAAAGTTGAGAAAATTAACGACGAATAGAATTATCTGTATATGCTTTGCTTTGTCATCCCTACCTGCTTTAAAAAAAATCTTTCATTTTCAACCTAATCCACTACCCGTTTGAGTTTCTTCTTTTCACGCAAATCTTTTATTACACTCTCCCCCCAAACTGGGCCTCACTCTTCACACACCCCCCCCTCCTCCTTTTCTGTCTTCTTCGTCCAGCACCCCCCCCCCTCTCTCTCTCTCAACAATTTCCCTCCCATGTTTCATACTCTTGTAGCCACTTTGCACCGTCGGTCGGAATCAATTGTTCTGGTCGCTACGTCATAACTAGTCTAGGTTTTCAACTATGGTGGATGCTGCATACGCGACGCTTAATTCCCTTTGTTTCGAAGTCGCTTATTGTGACTTTAATGTTTTAAAATTGTTGTAAAATATAAATCTTAAGGCTTCTCACTCATCAAAATTATTTTGTTTCCTTCATAGTCTAATGGCAGTTTTGATAGTAGACAATATATTTTGCATAAAATACTTAATGGGAAAAAATAACAACTGCCATTTACAAATTGAGAAAAAAAAACGTAAGCGATAAAATAAATAACAAATAATTTACTAGCGGTTGACCCTGCCATTTAAATAACCCCATACAATCATTTATCACCACGATATACCAATGACCCATTTCGCCTTTTATAGACTCTGGGTCTGTGTGTCACACTTCCCAGTGATGATTAACAATCATACAAATTGTCAGTGGGCTATCCTGTCTCTCTGTATTTAGGCTACGTATGAATATTTGTTATGTGACTATTTCGTCTTTCTTTTCTTTTTTAAATGTATTTTCATGTAAAGTTAAGGTTATGCCACTGCTTTACAGCTGTTAATAGAGATTGGAGAATAAAAATATGAGGATAATAGATATACATGTATTTCATTACTATTACAGAAAAAAAACAACGACAATAGCAGCGTTTTAATAGAGTTTTATGTTTATTACGGGCATATTTTGATCACATGGTAAAATCTTTTTTTGTGGTAGTTTAACATTAATTTGAGATATTTATTTATTTTTATAAATAGTTCACTTTCATATGAAAGAAAAAAATGGTGAATTAAAAAAACATAATTAAGGGAGGTACCCGCGTTTATTTGTTTAATAGATACAACATAAGAGTTCTCTCTCTTTGACGACGTTCCTTATCTTCTTGTAGGCTAAATTAGTAGTAGACTAGCGGCGGAAAGTTTCCAATTTTTAAAATGGTTATGCTTAATGAAATCTAGTATTTATTTTTAATATATATATTGTAACTTGGAGAAAAAAAAACGCCGACTTAGCTCAGCGTGAAGCCCAGCATAAGCAATGGGAGAGGAAATGTTTGTGAATGTCACAATGGACTGCCGAAAAGAATTTAAGACAAAGAAGATGTTTTCCCCCACTATATCATTCACTGCATCTGAATGATATTGTGAAACCTGTTGTAGAACTTGTTCATTTCTTAATAAGAGCAGTGTCAATTCATTTAGTTTCTGGAAGAAGCCGATGCAGATTGCCAGTGTATCGAGACGTGTGGGATCTCAAAAAAGAAACTGACACATTTTTTTGAATTAAATGGGAAATCCAACAAGTTTTCTTAGCTAAGCGATAAGAACTGATTGAATGATTTTGTGTTTTCTGTGAACTTTTTAAAATCACTTTTAACATGAATCTACGATGAAAGGATCATTATGTTCATGGCATGTAGGCCTACACCTACCCATGTGATAGCCTTCAAGTTCATTCTGACCAGACACATTTTAAACAGGCTCTTTATGCATTTCCCTACATTAGCCACACAGAAAGAATCTCATCCAAAATGTTTGGAAATACAATAGATCACTGAAGGACATGTATGGAGAATTCTGTATGTTTTCTGATTTCGAGAAAATGGACCAGTCACGTCAGCTTTTGCCGTGTCCTCTGTCACAAAAGCTGATACAGCACCAGAAGATGTGTAGTTAGTATCTGAGGCAGCACAAGACAATGTGTCGTTGGTACCTGAGACAGCACCAAACGATGTGTAGTTGGTACATGAGACAGCACCAGACGATGTGTAGTTGGTACCTGAGACAGCACCAGAAGATATGTAGTTAGTACCTGAGACAGCACCAGACGATGTATATCTGGTACCTGATACAGCACCAGACGATGTATCGTTGGAAGTGATCGATCTTCTGTCTTAAAAGACAGATTCGGCCATCTTGAATTTTTATACTTCACTAAGCGCAATCACTTTTTCAAAACTCAGAAGAATAGCACAGAAGACACTGATGTAGTTGGGTTCAACGTACACTTGTGTGAGCAGGCGTTCAGCTTCAACGTCAGGAACACTAAGGCCATCAAAGATCTAACTTAACTGACCAACACCTCAGATCCCGAGAGTAGCCACGATAAAAAAAATAAACTCTATACTTTGATGCACTGGCTAAAGTGGAGACCAAGAACACTTCTCCTACTGAAGTTGATGTTTAAAAGATAAATTTAAGCCCACTGAACTGTGTGATACTTGAATTTGATTTTTTTTAATACTGCTTTTGGAACATCATCTCCCTCAACATGCAGGTTTTTTCGCTGTTTTTTTGTTTAGGATTCGCGCCTATATAGCATACTCTGGATCACTAAAAGTGGCTTTAAAAAAAACATGTGTTCTGTGCTGGGGTTGGTTCTTTACTTTGTTGATCTAATCAAGACTTGTTTCATATACCATAGTTGTTGGGATTCTAATGCACCTCATTTGTGTACGTTCCGCTCTTGACAAATGTAGAGCCCAAGTATGCTACACTCCCCCCCCCCCCCCCACCCCCGCTGCCAGTGTCCATGCATGTCTATTTTGCTGTCATTGTAGTGTTGACCATTTACTTTCATCTTCAAAGTGATTACTTTCACGCCATATGCACCTAATTTGTTTGAAAGTTTGTTTTGATGAGTGAAATGTTGCTACCAATTGAAGAGAGAGTTACACGTACTAAGGCTAGACTACCACAATCAATTGAAGAGAGAGTTACATGTAATAAGGGTAGACTACCACAATCAATTGAAGAGAGAGTTACATGTACTAAGGGTAGACTACCACAATCAATTGAAGAGAGAGTTACATGTACTAAGGGTAGACTATGACTAAAGGTCGACAGTGGGCGATTTGGGAGAAAACTCTACAGGAAAAAAAAGACTATCACATCAACTGAAACTTATTTATTTTTTGCTATTTTTACTCTGGAACAAATACTCTACTGACAAGGGCATCACCAGCCAACAGTGTAGCCAGTGTCGTATTTTTTTGTTTGTTTGTGCAAGGACAACATAGGTTATGTTGTAAATAATGTAATTCGTTGCAGTGAATAGCGTCTCTTCATTTTGATAAAATGGCACAACACTGTTTCCTCCAATGTAAGCCAGATTTTGTTGTTGGTGTATAGATATGGCACCACAAGACTTCCCTAACATCAATTAGGGGGCCGATTGCGATCAGTAGGTTTATATATCCATTACAAAAAAACAGTTTGGCTTTACAGCTAGTATAAAGTCGTCAAGCAATACGTTTTTAAAAGTATCCATACCACCAAAATATTACTTTTTCAGACAAATAAATATAATGATGTGCCCAAGATTTGGATAGTGGGATGGATGGCCGAGTGGTGTAGATATTCCACTGTCGACCTGAGAGTCCTAGGTTCGATCCTCGGTGAGAGCCATGTGAATTTTTCCAGTTGAAATTTGTTTCAAAGTCGTCCCACAAGTCCACCCAGCTTTAAATGGGTACCTGACTTAAGTTGGGGATGTAAAGGCGGCTGGGCGTTGTGCTAACCACACAATCCCTTTAATTGCCGAGGTTATAGAAACTTATGATTTCTACACTTCATCTTCCCCGATGGCCCAGTAGGGCTAAGGGAACTTTACTTTTTACAAGATTTGGATAATTACTCTATTATTACCCTCTCCCTCCTAACACATTTTGCGGTAGCAAATAACAAAAAAAAAACAAACTTGAATATGCTTATCTTGTTTTGGGAAATATAAGTTTATTAATTATTATTCATGGACATTAAAAAGGGTATGGGAACTACACAACTTGTTATCCCAACTTATTTTTTTTCCAGTTCTATTTATATTTATTAATAACTGTGTAGCCTTTGTCAACTGACTTCTCATTATCAATTTTTTTTTCCATTTAGGGAACTTTATTTAGCAAAAACGTTTGAAAAATGTTGTAATTTAACTTAAATTATAGAAGAAAAAGAAATTAATTAATTTATTTACTTAAAATAATAAAGGAAAAAAATCCCCCCCCCCACAACTTCGTTTTCTTTATACAGTTGTTATGGTTTTCTTGGATGTATACCATAGAAGTAACATTTTTAGAGCATTTTTTTTCGAAAATGCTCTATTGTCCCCGTTTTGTCTGTCTGTTTGTCCGTCCGTCATCACCCTAGATCTCAACAACCATAAGTCCTAGACCCATGATGTATATATCATTTTGTAGGTCTTGGCCTGCCATGTGTACATCAAAAGTTCATTTCGCGATAGGACCTCTGAGGGCCGGGCTTCAGGGCTCCTAAGGGGCTTATATATTATATATACACCTTGTACGTTCAATAACCAGTTCATTTGGTGCGAAATACTGCAGCACGTAGTTTCACCAAGGTTTATTAAGAAACTCATCAAATGAAATAGTAAGCTTGTGTTCTGAGTTTAATTGAAAGTATCAGAGCTATGCAACAATTGACGGAGTTTTCGGACGATTAAATGACTATAATTTCGAATGTTTTCAATTATGAGTCCTATTTCAGTAACCACAAACCACTTGTAGTTAGATTTAAGAGACAATAATTTTTTTTCAAATATAAAGAAACGTCTTTATAATTTTTTTTTTACAGATATATGCATTACACAATTGAATTTATAAACATTTCCAAAATTTACAAATATTTACTGAAAGCTAACAAACGTACTGATACATAACACGAAAATGCGCTAACACGTCCTGTGTCCAGAATGGAACAGGCTTAATTGCTTGTTTTATTTGGTATTCTATTTCTAATACAATAAAATACATTGATGAAATTTCTGTGACATGAATAATTAAAACAATATTGCAGATAAATCAAGTGTAAAAGTTATTCAGTTCTAATGTATAGTTTTATTTCTATACTCAAAAGGGATATACAATAATAGAAGCTCAAATGCATATTTCACATAACAAAACATGCATTAATTTTAGAAAATTTATTGCAAGAATAGTTATAATTTTTTTTTTTAAACTGTAGATACAGTTTACATTTGCATGGAAAAAAAAAACAAGAAAAAATTCGAAGAAAAGACATAGTAATAAAAAAGATCAATAATAAATATTTATTTATAAAACTCCGCTAAATGTTGCTGCCGCTATGTGTTATTCTTACTTTGAAAATAATGCTTTTGTTTTGCAATGCCATTACACCTTATGTTTACAAAAAATATAAATATCAAAGACAAATAAAAAAACAACACAAAAAAAAACCAACTAAATTTACAAAAGAACTATTGTTTTTTTTTATTTATTCTTGCAGCACTATATAAACACACTTAATATATGCAATATTATCTTATTATCTTCAAATAATTCTGAACATTTTACATATTTTACATAATGAGGTAAAGTAATAATTATCAACGTATTTATAACAGTGTTGATAAGAAGTAAATATTTTGTGGAGAAACAAAAAAAATAAAAAGATGTACAATTGGCTTAGGTACGCAGGATTAGACCATACAGTATTAGCAACTGACCTATATTATCATATTATCCCAATAAGCAACTGATCTATATTACCATATTATCCCAATAAGCAACTGATCTATATTATCATATTATTCCAATAAGCAACTGATCTATATTATCATATTATCCTAATAAAATCCATTTTCTAATGGCTCATTAGACTAGATCATACTCTGTTGTATTAAAAACTGGCCAGCCAAAATGAAGGGAGCTGAAAACCTTAGAAACTTCTGGCTTAAATTTTCATCTATAAGACAAAGAAAAAAAGAGTTGTTTTGAAAATTTGAAAACATAAAATAATTTCTGTAACAAATCTCAAAACAGCAAGCTCACTTCCACCAAATGAAAATTAAAAAAAAAAAAATTACTTTTTTTTTTTTACACAGATGAATATTTACAGCATGTACTTTAATCTTACAAAAATACATGCATATCATAATAAGTGTCAGTAATGAAAATACACAACATAAAAACCTTTTGGCTTAAATCAGTTGTGAAAAAGGATTCACTGTACGCCCCGTTAATTCTCACTGTGGAAGAACATAAATTTATTATTGAAGAATCCTCTTAAAAACAGAATGAAAGTTTTCTAAACAAGCTAATGCTGAGCAGCTAAAAAAAGGCAACAGCCTAGTGCGCAATACCCTCATATCAGGAAGTCCTAAAAGAAATTTGCCTATTGCCTCCAAAAGCCTTAAAATGGTTCTGAGATGACTTCCAAATACGACTTTTCAACAAAAATAACTAAATAATTTGAAGATTACATTCAAGCTGTACATTGGCTATGACATTAAAAAAAGAAGTAAAACAACTAGAGTCAAAGCATCATCAATTATGTAAGTAAAAATAAAAATAATTTTCAAATGCCAACATGAATGATCACTTGCAATGCACAGCCATTTATTTTTTGTAACAGCAAAGAAAAAGTTAATAATAAAATAAATTACTCATTTGTTTTTGATTACACTTGACATAGTTTGAACAAAAAAAAATTCAAAAAGAAAGAAAACAATCAGCTCTTGTCCAAAGAATAACAAATACACAAACAATGCAACATAAGTGGAGAGAATAAATAAAAAAACAAACTAGTTTTTACAAGAAATATTAAGTTACAGATGAATAAGTAATTATGCAATTCACTCTTATGTTTATTAGAAATTTAAACTGTAGGTATATTTATTGCTTTACAATAGGTTTTAGCATTAGATTTTTTTTTTGAGATAAACTTTGTTTAACACAACTTAACTTAATCTTTATTGTTATGTCGTAAAATTATTAATGTGACTTCTTTTTTTGCTCTTTAAGATCTATATTTCTTGTAAAAACTTTAATTCTCAATTTCAGTTATTGCCATATACAAAAGAATGATATATTTTTTTTTCATTACATTTTTAAACCTTTCGATAATTATTTCAAGAAAAATTCTAAATCCTGAGAAAAAAAAAAGAGAATCATCCCTAAAATTTAAATGTTAACGAAAAAGTAAAAACTAATAACATATCATTTGCCAACACTTAACTTTTATAAACCAGCTTAAAAGGATATTTATAATATCACTTTCAGCATTAAACAAAAATTATCAGTGCAAGTCACAATAAATATATTTATATTTAAAACTTCCTTTTAAATATTGGACTAAACTATTACAATATTTTTCCCAACTTTGGGATATCATTTTTTTTTCAGAAAAATCAAAGAAATGTGAAATAAACATTCCAAAACAGTATGAATTACTTGAATAAAAATCAAATTTAAAACAAAAATAGTAAATATTTATGAATGAGAAAAAAAAAACCCAAGTTATAGACTGCAACTTTATTTCTTTTTTTTAAATATCTCGTCCATTAAATTTCTGCCTGAATAAAATTTACAGCTATCTAGTGTAATAACATAATTACCAGAATTCAGTGAATAAAGTATAAAAAGCCAAAATAAATCCATAATGATGCTCATAGATACAAAAAAAATTATCTCCCTTGTTGTCACCAAAAGGTTGATGCTCGAAAATATTCTGATATATTACATAGATTTCACCTAATAAAAAAATATAAATTAATACAGAACTTGGCAAACTTTAGTAAGGATCAAAAGCTTTCAATAGTTAAAATTAACAATCAGTGAGGATTATACAAATCTATTTTACAAATAGAATAGGTCGTGAGATTCAATATTTTATTAAAATATGGAGCAAAAAGAGCCAAAAGTTTGTGATATAGCTGTTAACATGTTACATGCACATATAATATCATTTATTGAAGATTAAATTAAACAGAAAGACTTACAAAAATTCTAGTGTCTAGAAAATTGTAAGTTGCTGAAGTATTTGAATCATAAACAAATCTATTTTAATTATATATCAAACCGCTGAAGAAAAAAAGCATGATCCAATACAACATCTGAAAGACACTTCAGTGAAGTATGCAAATAAATTTATCCATAGTTTAGTTAACACAGGCCATGCTGCATGCTTTAAAGGATCTTAATTTAAAGTTGATCTCTGTGCCAGATCCAACGTTTGCATGAATGATCAAAACTGTGAGAAATCCATTGGCTTTCGAGGAGGTTGTATCTGGCCATACTTAAGTACAGTGGTTTCCCTCGTCTGATAAAAATAAAGCGAAAATTTAATACATTCATTACACAGTAATCTTTTTATATAAAATTTTAGGAAAAAAAGAACTGATCAATTAATATGAATAGGCATATTACACTGGAGTCAATATAAGGGGGCTTGGGGGAAGGGGGAGAGCTTAAGATCCCCATCAGGAGGAGTTATAGTTTTAAGAGGGCCCTCTTCAACATTCAGCGGGAGGGCCCCGCCATGCCACTGTCCCACATGTAATTTTAAATAATATAAGAATAGAAAAGATTCAATAACTGGAAATGCTACTAAATCTTTAAAAAAAAAAAAAGGACCAATTTAATATGATTTTAAAAATAACGACCACAATAAATTTATAATTATCCGTAGTAATTTTAAAATTTTGAGAGTTTAGTTTTCTTACTTGAGATCACGATCTTCTTCTCCATGTTCATCCAAGTAAACAGACCCCCAAAGAGTTGCTCTTTGACCTCTTACAACCACAACTAAACTTGAGTTTACTAGTAGAAACATGCTTGTCCCTGCCCCACAAGCTACAGAATGCTGAAGACATACAGGATTAAAATATAAAATTATGTTAAATAAATGGGTCATGGTTGCTAGTAAATATGTTTTCTGATATAAAAACATAACCTTTTTTCTTAATCATTTTTCTTCATTTCTTTCGACTTATTTTTATTAAAATAAATGAATCGCGTTAAGCCATACTAGCTTAACTCACACTGGTATGGCTAAACACACTTCATTAATTTCTATATAATTAATAATAGAAATAAATGAAGAGTGTTAAGCAATACAAGCCTCACCACGCCATGTGTTAGGCAGTATAGCTTGAAACACTTCCTGATGCTAACCCCTGGTATAGAATGATCAAAAGCAAAAAAAATCTAATGTTTGACTTTTTTTATGTCTCTCTTTAAAGGATGTGATGTTTATCACTCAGAAATCCAAAAAAATATGTAGGAACTATGGAAGACAATAAAGTGCCCATACTTCTCTCAACAAACGTCAGTTAAGCTGGGTGGACTAAAAAATATCACCAGAACCCAAAAAAATCCCAGGTCTCTCAACCGGGATCGAAATGGGACATGAAGGTGAACAGTTGCATACACTACGTCGCACAACCATTTGTGCTCCCCTCCTCACCCCTTCATCTGATATTAGTAAGTGTACATATGACTAGACTACAACTAATGGTGAAAATTCTTACCGCAACACTTTCAAAGACAGAGTTTTGAACACAACAAGATTCTTTAAAGCAAAGAAATTGGCCACACACAAGACAGATAGCAGGGTCTTTGGGCACCTGGCTGCACTCATTACATTTGGCTGACCTAAACATCTGGAAGATCTGGTAGTAGCAATTTGGCAGTTTTATCAAGCCAGGTTTTTGCCAAGCTGGATTCATTGATAGGAGAATCTGTAAGGTGGATACAGAAAAATGTTTTTATAGTAAATGAATTATTTAAAAAAAAAAGTGCAAAAAAAAAAAAGGGTAATTTAATTAAGAAAAATATATTTCTCAGTTGACATCAAGGAAAGAAGTTAAAATATCAATTAAATGGCTCTTTTATTTTGAAAGCTGGAAACTGATCTATGAAAGTGATTTGTCTGAAATGTGATTCTAAACTTTACACATTGATGGGGGTCTGCCTCTAACAGTGAGTTGACTGATTTAGTTACAAGTTTTATCCAGTAAAACAAATAAATTTACTAACATCTATTTATACATTTTCAAACAAAAAATATGCCAGTATGCAAAAAAAAAATATGTGTAATACTTTTGCTTCTTGTGGAGAACTGTTGATAAAATCAGCCATATGTGAACACCAACCCCTTATCAGCTGATGAGGTTCTTCTACAACCCAATGCACATATGATGTAATCATACTAGAATTCTCTGCTGCATCTAAAGACAGTCTTCCTAATCTCAGGTAAGATGCTAACTGCTGGAACTCATCCTGATAAGACTGTGAATCAGAAAGTTTATCAACAGTTTTACTTAGTTCAATTGTACCTACAACAAGAGTGCCCACTGATTACTCACTCTACTTATAAATTGTTTAATTATCGACCACAAGAACAGATCACTGTTACAACCAGTTGTGTCATACTAGAAAAACTGGTTCCTATAATTATAACACATGTGAACTTGCATGCTGAATTATTTTTAAAAAGTTTTATATTTTCTTAATATCTGCTGCTTTTTCAGAATTAGTTCCTCAAAATTGGGGATGCCTAACCATTTAACATAGATATTTTAAGGTAGGCACAGATATAGCAACTATCAAAATTGTATTTTCACATCAATACAACTTTTGTTCAGGTTAATGTATGTATTTTTTAAAGTTCCCTTAGCCCTAACAGGCCATCGGGGCAGATGAAGTGTAGAATTCATCTGTTTCTATAATCTCTGCATATAAAGAGATTGTGTAGTTAGCACAATGCCCAGCCGCCTTTACTTCCCCAACTTAAGTCAGGTACCCATTTAAAGCTGGGTGGACTTGTGGGATGACTTTTTTTGGATCTCTTTTTTAACTCTTAGATATCCACAAATAATTTAATCAGTAAAATAGTAGTAAAAATTTAGCTGAACATACAAAACTGCTTCTACTTTTAAAAAATAGTAACAAAAATAAAACTAAATTTACATTGGGTGTTGGTATTTCAGCACTGAACAAATGACTTTTCATCAGAGCAGAGATCCGTAAGAAAGGTAGACAGTATTCTTGTATCACCTGTTCAACACTTTGAGGGGACCATACACTCTGACAAATCTAGGAACAAAAAAAAAGTTAGAATGTGAATAGAGTGCGCAAAGATATAAGGAAATGTAGAGTAAAATAACTGATAAAAAAAGCAAACAAAATACTTACAGCTGGTAGAGTGTGAGAGCTGTCTATTTCATCATAGAGAGAGCTTCTGGACAAACCACTTATAACAAGGCTCAGAAGACCTTCCAAGGTGTTGGTCTGGTTCTTAATATAAAAGATTATATGTATGTACAAAGCTAATTTTGTAATAAACAGTAAAATATAAAAAAATGGTTTTTAAAATGTATCTCTAAAATTAAATTTGCATTCTTACACAGACTTTGATGAATGATAATAATTTAGAGTGAAATAAAAATTATTAATATGAGATTAAATTTAATGATTATAAAAAAAAATATAATGAAAACATCATGTTTATTTATGATCACAAATATGATACATGTATAAATTAAAAAAACAAACAAAAAAAAACCAACAACATAACAGCTACCTGTCTTCCTCTTTTATGCCAGGAATCTCGTTCATCAGTAGAAAATTTACAACTTAAATATGCTAAAGCTTGCACAAAGACCAAGTTATACAACATCTGTATAACAAACTCCAAATGCTCTGAAAATTTAAAGAACTGTTAATGAGGTTATGCATATAATTTTCAATAACTGAAAATAAACTGTAAGCATTAATCTCAAGTATTAGTTGCAGATTTTTTTAAAAAACCTTAGCATGAGTGTCAAGTAAGCTATGAAGTTTGATTGAAAAGTAAACTTTAGCACACATTTATTTAAATAAACCTGGTTATATTATTATAAAAAATGTATACATTTAAAATTGTTTAAATATTAGTCCCGTGGGTTTACTACTGATGGTTTTTTAGTCAATTAGAATTTAATGCCAGAAAGATTTTGTCTTTAGTAGCATGAAACATGCTGAGTGTTATTGCTCTTTCTTAATAATAAAACTATTAATTTTCTGTTTACTGTTTAGTAGACATAGTTTAGTATACATAAGAATAAAACAGCTGCCAGCCTAAAATTAATTTTAAGATGCAATAACTAAAAAAAATCCTATAAAAAAAATCACTGAAATCCTAACAATTTAAACTGTTTATGGCAACAAGAAAACCCCCTGTGGTATATACATTTTACATGTAATGGGAAAAAAAAAGGAAATAAGTGATGAAGTAAGCAGGTTCTGCATTATTACACCATGGCTTGTCATCATTTTAACAGATATCCAGGTTTACCTGCTTCAATAGCAAATGACAACGTAAGAACAAACTGGATCAAAAGACTTAATGGATCTTTAATCAGTAAAGGAACTTGCTTCTCATACAAAGTCAAACTGCTGAAATTAAATACAAAAATGTAGCTTTAAAAAATATTAATTTACTCAGCAAATAACCCTCAGAAAGTAATTATCAAAAATTATAAACCAAATTAATTAAACAGAATAAACTGTCCTCATTCTTAGGTGTTCTGAAAACGTATCGTGCTTTGTAGATGTTTCAGGAAAATTATATACCAAAAGTTGTCATAACTTCTTCAGTTAGATATAAACTGTCAAATATGTATAAACTTCATTCTTCAGTTTTCTGCATATATGTGACCCTCATTGTCTTCTATGCAGGCTTGTCAGACATTTTTTAATTAGTAACATATTTTCTGCCAGTGGTATTGGATATAGAACCAGTGAGTAGTAACTCATAGCCACTCTATCTATGGATTTAGTATTAAAACCAAACTTGGACAGACTTTGAAAAATGTCTGACTTTGGCTTGGAATTTTCTAAATAGTGGGTCCTGTTTTGAAGAGCTTTCAAGCTTCAGTGACGTAAAAGATATATTTTCTCTCCTATTTCAGCTTTAATCTTCACCAGTTTGATGATCATCTATACTTGTACTACCATGCTTAAAGTTTCCATTTTAATACAAATGTTCTTATGTACAGAAAGAAAAAAAATATTTCAGAATCAACTATGTTATCGTCACTTACAAAAAGTGGAAATTTTTTGGTATACACAGGAAGACACAGAAAAAAAAATTTAACTTTTACATGATGAGAATACCAAAAGAGATAGATACCATGATGATTCATCCCAGTAATTTCTGCCAGTAAGATGAGACCAAAGATCAGGGTACAGTGGAGAAGTAATGAGAATTTTGCTGTGAAGGCTAAGAACATGAACTAATGGCACTGAAAAACAAATTGTAATAAATAAAGTGTTATATATAAAGTGTAATAAACAAAGTGTAATAAGCTGTTTTACAAATAAAAAAAAATTTAATATGTCACACAACAACATTTTATTAAACCAGAGTACATGTACTTATAAAAAAAATATTTAATAATTGTATCTTCTTTATCACTAGCCTGACTACTCAATAATATTTGTGACAAGACAGATTTAAAGGTTTAACAGGTATTGCGGAATACTTACAGAAACAATTCTGATTTTTAATTTTACTTGACAGCTGTGAAACACTGAGTCTTCCTCCCTTTTGTAATAATTCAACTTCTAAATTCACCCTAAAAATTTCAAACGACATTAATTAACTAAAATGTAAAAAAATTTGAGCCAATATAAAAGAAGCTACATGTATATATATATATTGATAGTAAGTTTTTATGCTAATGTGCAAAAGCTATCTTGTATTTCAGCAATTAAAAGATTTCTGATGATTTATTACAATTGACCAACCTGGCAACTGAACATATAAAAAGCAACACACTCTCAGGATTACGAGTAGAAGAGAATGCTCGATAGTTGGGATAAGTGATATTAGTCAAATCTTCCATCACATTACCCATCGCTCTATTCATGGCCTGGTCCTTTAAAATCAAAGTGAAATGAATAAATTCAACACACAGCTCAAGAGAATTTTTAAATAAATACAATAAATGATACTTATGTTTGATGATTATCATGTGCTTTTATCCTAAGAATCAGAGATGTCTTTTGGATGAAAAAAACAAACAAACAGTAACATGCAATTAACTTTTGATTGCTCATAAAAGATGAAGCTTTTAGTGTTGGATTAGTGAAAACTAATACAGAATCATGATTTTCATACAAATAAAAAAACTAGGGATTAGAAAGTTAGGATGCAATTAATATAACTACTTTGATAAGGAATCAATTAACTGATTTTTCTAATTTAGAAAGCTCATATAAGTATGAAATAAGACCATGTATTTTAAGCTTTTGATCATGGAGAAAAAAAAATTTATTATTATCAAACCTAACCTACGTAATAAAAAAAAATTAAAGTAATATTCTTATCCATGCATTTCCAATAGTCATTAAAATATGTAAATTCACAGCAACAAGAATCAATTTATAAAATGTAAAAAGAAAACAGCAACTTACTGTTGCTATCCTTCTTTTGACCATCATTTCTGCAATGTCAGCTACCAAATCCCGATCATCCCTGGATACTGGTTTAACTAACATTGTCCTACTTTCATCTGGCACCATTGGTATTACAGAGTTGGACAGCTGGCGACAGAGAGGACACCAGTATTCCCTCTTGTTCACAGCCAAAACTTCTGAATGGTTTTGAGTCTTAAAAAAATATCTGCATTATTAATTTTTTACTAAAAAAATATTAGCATTTCTATCTAAAGAATGAAACATTATGCTAAATATTATACAAAAATTTCACTTTGAAAAACTGAGACTTTCTGTTCTTTATGTGTTTAGGCATTAAGTAATGATAACATCTCTTAGTGAATAACTACTTTATTACGCCATTTTGCAGCACGAAGGCACGATACAGCACCTATCGAGAAAAGACGTCATAGAGGAATTTTTTTATTTATAGCGACAGCGCTCCCATTCTGCAAAAAAAAAAATAATTGTACCATCGGGACGTCATAGATTATTTATAGCGACAGCTTTCCCATACAGGACGGATGGACGACAAGATAGCTGCTTTATATGTGAGAAAATTTCACTTTGAGTAACCTTTGAAGATCAGTTTTTTTAATGAAAGTAATAAACTGCATTCTTCTTATTTTATAATTTTCTTTAGTTATACATAAACAAAAACAAACAAAAGAATGATCAAAGCTTTATGTGAAATTTAACTTGTTAAAATATGAAAAAAAAAAATGCTTCTTTTTTTTATTTCTCACAAACCAAAGTTTATACTGGGTTGTATTTTTAGAGCATTTTTCGAAAAAAAAAAAGCTCTATTGTCCCCGTTTGGTCTGTCTGTCTGTCTGTCTGTCCGTCATCACCCTAGATCTCATCAACCATAAGTCCTAGACCCATGATGTATTTATCATTTTGTAGGTCTTGGTCTGCCATGTGTGCAGCAAAAGTCCTTTTCGCGATCTGACCTCTGAGGGCCGTAAAAGGGGGCTTATAAAGTACCGTTTTTTACTATATAAGCTATATTAACAAAGGAGCGCCCTAGATCTCAGCAACCATAAGTCCTAGACCCATGATGTATATATCATTTTGTAGGTGTTGGCCTGCCATGTGTACATCAAAAGTTCATTTCGCGATAGGACCTCTGAGGGCTGAAAAAGGGGGCGTATTAAGTACCGTTTTTTACTATATAAGCTATATTAACACAGGAGCACCCTAGATCTCAGCAACCATAAGTCCTAGACCCATGATGTATATATCATTTTGTAGGTCTTGGCCTGCCGAGTGTACATCAAAAGTCCATTTTGCGATCTGACCTCCCAGGGCCAAAATATAAGAGTTTCTTATGTACCGTTTTTGCTTATATTTTAAATATAAATAATAAAAGCTAATCAAAGGGGCGTAATCATTATTTATTTTTGTAACAGTTATTCAACATGATTACTTCCCTCTCAGTAAAAATGCTCTAAAATGTCCTTTGTCCAAAACGGAAAAAGACTTAAATTGCTTGTTTAAATTACAAAAATGATAAATGGAAATAAAAAGCATAAACTGTGAAATACTAATTTCAAATTAAAATGAAAATTAATAATTAGGCTTATAGCTAATTTTTCTACAATTTAAATAAACTGCATGAGTCCACTTACCCTTAAAGAATCCAGGTAAGACCTATGACAGTCAAGATGAAGGTAGTGACCACAAGTTTGAACAACCACACCACCTTCCCATCCAATATTGAGGGACACTTCACACGACTTCTGGTTTAATTAAATTAATGAACAAAAATAATTATAATTCATTTGTAGAAAATGTAAACTTGTAAAAAAATTCATCGCAACAACAGTGTTTAATCTAAAAAAAATGTTTTTTTTAATTAATGTTTGGTTTTGATAATTTTTGTCCATATATTTGAGCACTTGAGCAAAAATACCCAGTTGGCTTACCCCTTCAAAATTTTTCTGCAAGATATCAAGTTTTCTCTTGTTTACTTTGCCACAAGAAGTTTTTCTAAACCACTGGATTTGGGAGTCTGACAAAGTCAGTGTATGATCCTGATTTGACTGCTGGCGATGACCAAGAACTGGAAAAATTTATTACAAATAACTTCTTTAAGCTGATATGCAAGATATTTTTAAGTACATGTATATGACTTGATAAATTAAATTAAATAGTGTACAGTACTTCATCTGTTTAAGTTTTTTTTTTTGCGTAAAGTCTTTGAAAGGAAGAGATCCTGTGTGATGGGTTTTTGTGGTGTCCTACTTTCATTACTGCCATAGCCAATAGTGCAATGGCCATGAAGGCATCACGGCAGACATTGGTGGGTGACTAGACAAGCAAACACACAGCATGTAGATCAGGTTACAGCATGTAAATCCAGCAACTACCAAAGTGTCACTCATATGTTTGGAGTTATCAGTAGGGAGCGACCGATAATCGGATCGGTATCGGACCGATATTGGCACTATCGGTTAATATCGGATCTGCCGATTGTTGAACAGATATTGGCACTATGGGTTAACTATTGGACCGGCCGTTTTTTTGGCTGCTGATACATTGTTTTTTTTCACAACAGAGTTGCAGAAAAAAAATCAGTAAATAACCCAATTCTATAACTAGATCAGACAAGATTTTAAAAAAAAGGGAAAAAAAACCCGTACACAGAAACTGTCACGTCTACATAAAATTACATCAGAGATATGACCTTGAAACAATAGGATTGGCATTTCTTAATTCTAATGTATGACCTTGAATGATGCAATTAGTGAACATCTGTGTGTATTTTTTTTTGGGATGGGAAGTTGGGGGGGGGGGGGGGAAACAAGACACGCGTGGGCGAAGTATTACAAAATATGTGAACATGGGTTGACATATGTCATACAGCACGAGAAAAACACGTGTTTGGCATTGTTGTTGCTTAAGGGGCTGTCCATTAATTACGTTAACAAAATAGGGTGAGAGGGGGGGGGGGGTCAGAAAATTTTTGACAATTGTTGACAAGGGAAGGGGGGACGTCAACAATGTTACATTTTTAAATTTAATATAATTACTTAATAAATAGGAAAATTAAGCAGCGTTTGTAGTTCTGTGTTACACACTCGCTTAACATTCAGTATTTTAATTAAACTAACTATATTCCTACTAATTTTGCCACATAAACATTTTGGAAGCCACCTTTCTTAGGAGGGGGGTAATCAAATGTTGACGTAATTTTATAGGGGGGGTCTCTGGAAGTTTGACAAGTTGTTGACAAGGGGGAGGGGGGAGGTAAAAATCGCCAAAAATTTGTTGACATAAATAATGGACAGCCCCTAAAAAGAAAATATCGGTATTGGTAAAAATGCTGGGGGAAAATATCGGTATCGGACTATCGGTAAAAAGGCATATCGGTCGCTCCCTAGTTATCAGCATTCAATAAGATCAGAAAAACTATTATTTTAGCAATTTCTTCCAGTTAAAAAGTAATAATACTCCTTTTGAATTAGCAAAGGAATTTTTTTAGCACGCTAAAATATTTATTTCATTTCCCATTATCCCCACTTAATTTCAATCCTTAATAATAATTTATTAAAAAATAATAAATAATATGTTAAAATCAGAAAAATTATTTATAAAATGAGGTTTGACTGTACAATTAAAAAGGAGCAATAAAACCAGTTTCCTTCAGAAAGATGTCTGATCTCAAATGAGTATCAAATAAGAAATTAAATGCCATTTCTTCAAATTCCAAAGCTTGATAATTTTATTACCGCTTGATGCTTGCAGAAAGACAACCAAGCCAATTGGCCTTTCTCCGGTGGAAGCAGTGGACTGATTGCAGATAACACAGTCATAAAGTTTGCTTTGAAGGCTTTCATCTTGCTCTGAACTGGCAGAAGCTGAACTAGGCTCATTTTTCTCTAGTAAACACAAATTTACATACAGGTTATTTTAAATAACTTGTCTAATTTTGTTTAGAATTTTTTTGTTTGATAATCTACTGATTAAATAAATCAAACAATATGAATATATTTTAAATAACGCTAAAAAAAACAACAACAAACAAAAAGAAACTCAATACATATAAAAAGAAACAACCTGACTCTTCTTCCATAGCTTGTTCCATGAATGCTTTCTGTTTGGATGCAAACTCAGCCATTAACTTTTGCTGTCTATTCCAAGCTTTACGCCGTCTGCAAAATAAAAGTAGCTCTTTTTTTATTCTTTAAATAACATACTTTTACAATACACATTCTTTAATATGTATTTTTTTTTTATGGAGACTAAAAATGAAAATTTATTTTGCAAGAAAAATAAGGTTTCTTGTTCAGCAAATATTATGTATTACTGAAAATTTAATCTTACTTGCTGTCTTTCTCTTTTTCAGAAGGACCAGCTTTCACTTTTGTCATGTTTAGAGCACGACAGGTCTCATCAATGGATCGAGAAGCTGCAGTGCTTGCAGTGTACAGGCGATCAAGAAAACGAGCTATATACAGCTGCCCATCTCCTCCTTCAAGAATGGTATTTGAGTTTGATGGCGATTGGGTTTTGGGTTTGTAACTTCGAGAAAGGAATTAAGTCAACATTAATAAAATATTAATATGTAAGAGATTTATTGCTCTTTATAAAAGCGAACTGCTTTACAGTTAAGAATTAGATTGGGTATTTTATGAAATTACATGAGATAATTCGACTATTTTTTATGGGTAAGAAATATGACAAGTTGTTTTGTTTAAAGTCAGTGTTAATGTATGTACGGAGTAAAATACTAAAAAAAAAAAAAAAAAAAAAAAAAGAAACTAAACAAAGATATTCAATTAAGATAGCCTCAAACTAAGAGATTTTATTACAGGAAATGCAGGCAGTGGACTAAATGAATATTACTATTACAAGTAACTTTTATAAGTAAAAAGCAGGGAAATAATTGTGTCTATTACCTGGCTACCCCACCAATCTTTGTGTGCAGCTTAATAAGAACTGAGATGAGGCTTTCTTTCACAGTTATTTTTTTGGAAACAAATTGAGATGTTGCAACTCCTCTACTCTCAAATCTTTTTGTTACAGATCTTGAAGATGAAGGTGGATGAGGAACAAAGCTGTCCAGGGATGGCAGAGAAATCGCCAGAGATGGAATCTTTCCCAGCTTAGCAGAGGTTATTGGCCCACCTGTTGCTGAAAAAATTATTTAAAGGTATTTAGACAAAATTATAAAGTGCCTGATTCATAGCTGATAAAATACAATTTGAAAAAAATGTTGTTCTTGTGATTTTCAGTCTTAATACAGATGTTGTTGAAAATACTGATCTACAATGAAATGAGGGCTTTTGGTAATAATATGGTGAATTTTTTTACTGGTACAGAGTGATGCAGTAAATAATTATTTCTCTCCTGTTTAGGTTTGGCAGTATATTTTTACATCACCTAAGGCCAGATACTAGAGACCACATAGTACACTATATTAAATAGTAATGTTTCTTTTTTTTGCATAATTTAAATTCAATTTATATGATACACATACTTTTTTTGTCACTTTGTCTAAAAAGTTAAAAAAAAAAGACTAACTATTGGATAGACTTTCATTAATCTCTTTGGGAATCAAAAATGATTTTCAATCTCACTTTCACAATAAGCTGATAAGAGTGAAATTTTAGTCCTCGAATAATACTCAAACATTATTTTCTTGTCTTAAATTATTTGTTGACATACAAGATACTACAGAAGGCTGTATTTGAAACATCTCCTCCAGTGATGATGTGTCCATGTCATCCACTGTTGAGCTTGAGGTTCGGATCTCTTCTTCAGTCACATGGATCGGGACAATGACTTCGCTGATCACATCACAAGCATTGGCCTTAATGTCCGATGTGCCATACCATTTATCTAGCTGACTGTCTTGTACTTGCAATGAAAGACCAGGGATCTTACATAGAAAAAAAAAAGTATTACTCATCTCAGTAAAATAAGTAAAGCATTATTAAACTATAAAAACATATTTGAAAAAAATAGACAACTTCTGCATTTATTATAAGAAACTTTAATATTAAAACACATAATCCTTAGCTTGAACAAGTCACCATACATGTCAATTTTTACATTTGTGATTTCTTAACAATAAAAAAAAAAAATTCTTTAAAACGCATAATGAGATTTTTTGCTTTAATTTTCTTTTATATGAGATAAATAACTAACCCTGTTAGGAAATGTTTTGGGAGCAAAATGTAAACACATTTCCAGAAGGTGAACAGTATGATACAAAATTGCCTCAGGAAGATTCTTGTCACGAGTCAAAGCCTATAAGTAAAAGAAAACAATTTAATAATTAAAATAAACCATTTAAAATTGTTACTAGACATAATCTGGAATAAAAGTTTGTGAAGAAAGAAGGATTGTCATCTAATAAAAAAAAATCTAGAAAATTCTTGAAATATGATGGCTATTTCTAAAAATACTATTAAAATTAATGAATGTTTAAATATGAGTCATAAATTTCCAATTAAAACATATATAAAATGCATAAAATAAAAAAAAAATATAAAGCAACTAATACATTAAGCTTTTTTAAATAATGGCTTAAGAAAAGAGAGTGTTAATTGAGGAGATTAAATTTCAAGTAATCAAAGTGAAGTTTAAAAGGAGAACTTATTATCATTCTAAACAAAAATATTCTGTGGCGTCTATATAAATTTTTCTCTGTAATTCTCTAATATTACACAAATAAGTTTGGCAATATTTGTAAATCTGTGATGTGGTGTAACGGAATAAAGCACAATTTTAAAAAAAGCAGTTCAGTCATGGGTGTGGGTTAAAACCAACACCAATATGTTGCTTTTTTTTTTTTAATTCTAGATTTATCATTATTTTTATTATTCAATTACTGTTATTTTAACATTTTTTTCTCTCCGTATCTCTGTATTCTGTTTAGATAAAAAATTGTACCACTATGAGAAAAATGATTAGAGGGAGAAGTTAAAGAAAAATCTATTTAATTGAAAGTCTGCATTCAGGAAATACAAATTAATTAAGTAATTACAAATTCAGGATAAAATCTTTTTTTTTTAAATGTTGCCTTTTTTTTAAAAGTAACCTAAACAGTTATGCAAAGCTTTTGCTGGGTATGGCTAGTAATTAATAATAAGCATCCTGAGGGTACATCTATCAAAATAACTACTTATGAAAGTTAGCTAAATTAAAAAAAATCTACCTTATGCAGAACTGTGAACAAAAAAGCGTGCATGCTTCGACAATTGAGCAGTCTATAGATACCAGCATAACTAGGATGAATGTCATCCTCAATTTTGAATGGTGGCCAGGGAGTTGTTTTCCTCTTGTAGCCTTTATGTATTCTTAAACTGAACAAATAGAATAGAAAAAAATTAATTAGTTTTAGCATCATAACTGAGAAATTTGATACATAATTATTTAACATTATAAAAAGATTTAAAGAAGTCTTTGTGAAAAATATTTACTATTCAGTATATCGATCCATTGCTGACTGCATATCTCTTCTGTAAATAGCTCTTTGAGAAACATGAACTGGATCAAAGTCTTTCTCCCATACCTCAGCTGAAAAGAAGTGTGTTTAAATCTAGATTAGGTGCTCCCAACAATATAAGTGAAATTAATTCCACAGAAAAAAAATAATAAAGAATGGGAACTGTGATATTTTCAGTTAAGTAAAAAAATTTTACTTTTTGGAACATAGGTTCCCTGTTGAAGCCCTGCTCCAGCTTCAAAATTTGGTGCTTTATATTCTGCTAGCTGTGAAAAAAATTAACAAAATAAAAAAACAAATACTTCAATTAAAAGTGACATGAAATTAGGTATAAAAAATCTTTTATAGCATTTATATTCGTAATAAAAGTAAAAAATAATTCCTTAGATTACATAGAAATATTTATAGCAATTATAATGACTAAAAAGGGTGAGCGTCAAAAGCGTTTAAAATTTCATATATTTATTTTGCAATATGTCAATGGATGTGGTTTAAGGACATATTACTTCCAATGTATTTTGTTTAATCCTAAGACCTCTTACTTCCGGTATACTATACTTAATGTATCAATGAATATAGCTAGAAGACATATAATTAGTGTAATTTTGTCATTTTATAAATTAGAAGACATAAACTAGCACACACATTTTTATTTAGTCAATATATTTTCTTTAAATATTTGTATGATCCAAGGAATTATTTTTTAATTTATTAAATATTTTATGTTATATATTTTTTAATTTCATAATTTTTCAGTGTTAAAAATATTAACAATAGTGTGCAAGACCAAAAAAAAAAAACCTTCAGAATTTCTACACAGTATGAGACCAGTTCTGTACTTGAAACCATAATCTATTTCAGCATTTTCCTCTTTATATCAACATTACCAAAAAAAAATATTTTGCTTAGGACTTCACAAGATTTTAATTAATCGACCGAAAAATTTTAAAATAGTGTATTTATATTGTCATCAAGAACACACAAGTGTTCCAAATTTCAAATCAATTAGACCTTATAAAATTAGTGATAATTGATTTCTAATTCGCAGTGGCTACGGTTCGGTCCGACAGAACCCGTATTTTTTTTACTTCGGGTACCAGCCATAGATATTGCTCCACACCCCAACCCTATCCCTAACCCTGAAAAAAAAAATTCTGAAAAAAAAAATGTATATATGCCATGTTCCTTATACCCTAATATAATGGTTTAGGCTGGTGGCGGAGCCACTGCATTTCTAATTTCCCAAAATAAAACAACAAATAAGAGATTTTCTTATATATTTTATGATAAGGGTTATGAATATTCCTTGAAAAATTTTTAAAATGATTAATTCAGTATCAGCAGTTGATAATGGAAGAAAATTGATGTCAATGATTTACAATGTGTATAGGTGGATTTACAACCTTCTGTAGAGTGGGTTCAAATAACTCTTTCGCCAAGCCACTGACACCTGTCCTCTCTGGCATCAGATCAATCAATGTACTGTGCTGCCTGTCATTCATACACAACAATGAAGCCATTTCTTTTCTGATCAGGTCCTCTTCACTTATGCCTGAAAATTTAAGAAAAAAAAACCTTAATAAACTCTAATAAGTATTTGGGTTAAGTAACAAACAGAAAAAACAACGGAACAAATTCCACAGAAATTAATCCATGCAAAGGGTGCCATAATAAAAAAACAAAGTTTTCTAAACATAAAGTGTAATATCACACATTTATTTAAAATCGGTTAGATTAAAAACTCTGTCACAGTTAATTGAGCACTGACCTAGATAGGTGTGAATTCCCATTAAAGCAGATAAAAGACTCAGAGCCCCTTCTACCATAGCCAGTTCTTGTTCAGGCTCCATTAAGATGCCAATGTGTGTTGGCTCAGGGGAATATGACATCCAATTAAGAATATGGAACCTAAAAAAATAAAAAATATATAATTGTGGTATCTAAAGGGAATTAGAAAAAAAAAAAAAGTAAAACAATATTGTTATTCATCTTTTAATGTATACTGTTTATTTTAAATAATGCTTTCATCAAAATTCAATCTAAAATCTAAGAAATTTACCGGTCTAAAACTGTCATTACAAACCAGTCAGGATCAAGTTTAGTTGCACACAACTGAAATCAATAAAAGTTCATGAAATTTTTTACTGATTCACAAATTGAACAGTACTACATTCTTAGAAGGATATTTAAGTTTAAAATAATACCTTTTGTAGCAAAAAAACATCATGATTAAAATTTACCTGCAAAAGATATAGATCAGCATCTGCCATGGAATAGCAAAAGTGACACTGAATGTAAGTCATGGCCTGACCTTTAATCTGAATACCATTTCTCACCCACATTCCAGCATATATCTGTGCCATGCAGACCTTATACATATGTGTATAAAATTAGCAACAAAATGCAATAATTTTGACTTCCATTGCATAGAAACCTTAGTTTAAAGGCCACTAAATAAAGGTAAATAAAATACTCTTATTAAAACTTCATTTATAAAATCCTATATAAGACTTGAAATACATATTACTGTAGCCATACTAAGGACAATATCTGAAGAGTATGTTTCACAAAAAAAACAATATACCTGAATTTGCAAGGTGTGCATCATAACCTTTTTTAAAGTTATCTCATCTGGCAAGACTGAATCAAGGTCAACATCATGAAACTTCACAGCTGTCATAATAAAAGTTGCCAGATATCTGTGTAAAGGTAAGTGGAATGTCAACTGGTAAGGGTTGGGCTGAAAAAAAAAAACAGGAAATTAAATGGTAAGCTTTAAATATTGTATCAGAAAAAATATTGAAAACTGAAATATTTCTTTGTAATGTAAAATCTTAATTGAAATATAAAAAAACAACAACAAAACCATATTTATGTGTATGACCTTCATAGATTCTTTAAAGTTAATGGCCTCAAACCAGTCTTGCAAAGCAATTGTTGCAGAATTTATCATATTTAAAACAAAATTTCTAGTATCCTGAAATAGAAAAAAAAAATAATTCAAATGTGACAAGATTTTAAATTTTACAGTACAAACTTAAGATAAGGTTCCTAACAACATTAATATAGAAATAACGTACTGGTGTTTGACAGTGCATCAGCAGTGACCACATAGGTGAAGCAGATATCTCAAGCTCGGCAGAAAAAGCAGCATAATAAGTGTCTGGCTCATATTCCACGTGTTGGCTCAATTCTCTAGTATTAAGATTCATACCTAATCAATAAATAATTTAATAATGTTAAATTCAGTCTTAATTCTCAACAATTTTTTGTCCACAAAATCCATCTTGGTAAACAACTCTCAAAAATTCTCTTTACTATTCGGATTTACCTGAACAAGGGACGACAATACCTACAAATAAAATAGCAAATATATGAGACAACCTCAGGAGAGGTTCTTATTGATAGACAACCTAGGCAGCTGCCCCTGTCTGAGCTTTCTTTGTTCCTCAAGCATTATAAAATTAAAATTTATTCTTTGTTATTTTGAAAGTACAATTTTCAGTTATGAAAGGGTGTGTGACTTATTTCTGAAGAGAATAGCTATTGGAAATTGTCTCTTTCTGTGAAACCTTCACTGTACACAGGACTTATTAGTTTCACAGTGAAAGAGGAAAAACCAGAACTAAATTTTGATTGGCCTTATAAGAAAATTATTATCTATTATATTAGCAGTCTTAATGCATATTTTTTTCAGCTGAATTTTTTTCCCTTCCGATTTTTAATAATAGTCTCTAGTATCACATTTAAATTGTTGTGTGTGTCTTTAACAGATGTGTACAGGGGTTGTCTTTAAGCATAAGCGTGTCCAGGCACATACTCTGTGGCCCCATCACCTAAGCCTAGGGGCCCCATTTTAAATAACCATTTATATTGTTCTTTTGGTGGCCATCAAAACTGAAATTTGACATAGGTAGGCTTTTCTTTTACTCGAGAATGATTAAAGTGTGAATATAATATAGCTTTACAAACAGATAATTTAAAAAAAATGCACCTTAATTTATTAATTTTAGCAGACTTTAGAAAAATACTTTGTGCGTTTAAACAACCAAAATCGCTGGTGTGACTCTTGCATCTAGAGGCCAAAAATATTAGCCCAAATGGAAAGTTTTAATATAACAGAATTGAAAATTTATTAAAAAATATATGATCAGCAACAGGTCTTGTTTAAGCATTAAATTAAAAATCTGGAGCCACTAGACACAAGTTAAAAGCTGCAAATAAGGCTAAAAAAAAAGCAAATATGAAATGAAAATATGACTCATGTCTAGAAAAAATTGAAAAATATCATTTAGCTTACTGAATTAAACATAAAATATGTAAGCACAATAAAGAAAAAACTTCCAGTCACAAAAATAAAAGAACAGAATAAGCAACTCTTAAATGTGTTATTGTTAAATGTTGTCTGTGTGTAAACAAATTACCCTGCATGTCATTGAGAAGGTCAAGCCAGAGGTCAACCAATTCAGAATCTCCCAAAAATGTATGAGCGATTCTACGATGAGATAGCACATTGATTAGATCGCTAACAACTGGCCAGTAGCAGTGATCTTTCATTATTTCATGTTCACAGTTGACCACACAGTGAAACCTTGATTTTAAGTCAGGATCTAAAAATAATTCATACATTTTTTTTCTAATAAATATTGCTGAAAAGTTAAGATTTGTTTAAACAAGCTTGATTTAAAAAAACAATTCATTCTTAAGTTTTTTAAAGTTATACATGTATAATTGTAAAATTTAATTAACTGTAATATTTAGTACAAAATTTAAGATTATTCATTTATATATCTAAATATATGTATATGTATTAAAAATTTTGATACCTTCTAAAGAGCTCACAATTCGAATGCTCTGAATCATGCTGGCAAGACTCAAAATAATTATTAGCAGAAGGTTGTGATTTTCCGTCAAATAAACAGCTAAATTTTCATTGCTGAATAACTGCACACTAATGTGAACTATTCTGTTAGCCACTGTTGACCTGTCCTGAGCATCACTCAAAACCACAGAAATGCGTGAATAATGTTTCACAAAAGCTTTCGCAAATGCTTCCTATTGTACATATAAAAAAAGGATTATTATTTAATTAAAGATGATCTTCCTATCTACTGCTTTTCTGTAGCTAAAGAGTTTAACAAAATCTTAATGAAAAATATCATTCAACTAATCATTAAAGAACAAAATTAACTTATCATTCCTTCTGAGATACTTTATAAATCAAACTTAATCTTTTTCTGGGAAATCATTCTAACTCCAAATTATTTGAGTTTCAAATCAGTTTTTTCCTTTGTAAATGGATTGATCCAAACCGTCCATTTTAAGACAATATTTGAATACCTTATGGGCTAATCCACTAAATTGTGTTGCATTATAAAAAAAAAGCTTGAAATAAGCATTGAAAAAAAAGGTGCAAAAATTAAACTTGATGCTTTCACCAGTTACATAGGAAGGGTAGTATGGGTGTCAAACTAGGTAGGTGCACAGAAAAATTATCGCTAAATATTTCTACTTTTTTAGATCAGGAGAAAGGCACCGAAAACTTTAACATACACAGGGCACCACAATAGCTTTATACATGTGTATGGCTCTTGCTTTCACAACAAGAAATCATATAGGAGGCATGAGCAATTTGGAAAAGTATTTTAAAAAAAAACTACAGATATAATGTGCTGGATGATTGAAAACAAATTCAGATTCTAAGAAGAAATTCTTAAAAACTGCTTTTTCGGATTCCAAGTTGGTTGTAGGGCATTTGCAAATTGAGGTATTAATGTATTTGTTTTTTGACAAAATAAACTGCACTAACCTTGTACAAATCATCTGGTAAAAGACCAAGCAAAAATGTTACCAGCCTCTGAGGAAATTCATATCTCATGACCCAAAATACAAGCTCTTCAATGATGGTGGTATACTCTAATTTCTGAGACATACCAGGATTATCTGAAAGATAAAATTATAGACTTAAAAAAATATAACAGAGGTAAGAAGTTTGAGCTGTAATTTTTAATTACAGAATAGACTAACTAATGCATGTTCTATGGTTTTAAAAAAAAGAGATTAAAAGGGGAAAGTTCAGAAATTACCTTTGTATTTATCAAAATGAGGCGGTTGTCGCAAACCGGTGCCATTTAGGATCTCTTTGAATGCTGTGTAGCTGTCTACTTTACCATCTGCCAGTTGCTCTGAACGTACTTGGTATTGAAAGATTAAAATATAACAATAAAAAATGTTTAAGAGGCTATTGGTTCATTTAAGTTTATTAATAAGGAACATATAAAGCCTTTTGAATTATAAATATAACTCTTTACCTTAAAGTATGTAATTCAAATTCAATGAAAGTAATACATTGTCACGATATTTTTTAAAATTCTAATACAGAACCTAGCATTAGATATGTATATTACTAGAGAACAAAATATTATGAATTAGTGAATGTAATTGTTATGTAATATTTTATCCCTACCCTGTGTATTATCTATTCATAATTATAAAATAATTAACTTATATACTTGTGGACTTTGTATAATGAGCTGGATTAATTAGCGCTTGTGCCATGACCCTCCTCATAGCTGCTCCCATGTCGCTAAGAGACTGCATAAAATTCAGAAAGTGTTCCAAGTCATTGATGTTCAACAGATATGAGTTTCTACTTGACCTCACTAAAAAGTAAAATGCCAGTAAATTAGTTTTGAACAACTTATTTAAAATGCAACTTATAAATAATTAGTGCCAGTTTATAAATAGCTTCACACAAGTAATACAACAATTTCTTTAATATACATCCATTGAAAATCAAGAGAAAAAAAGAAGATACACCATATTTTAACAAAAAATAATTTAGACACAAACATACCTTGAGATAAAAACTGTTCACGTAAATGGTATAAGAGTCTTATAAACAACCTTGGTACCATTTCTTTAGCAACTGCCATCAACTCTGCTGGAGCCTCTGGATCAGACTTATTTTCTCTATGCTCACCATGACGTGGGCAAAATCTGAATTAGGTTTAGAACAATATTATGAAATAAAAAATAAAGGACACTATAAATCCAAGCAATCGTAATAAGCATACTGAGATATCTATTTAAAAAAATAATGTGATTTTCTTTTCTACACTATATGATTTGTACCATGAAACTTCCAAAGAAATTTGACAAATGCATGGTTTTTAAAGCTATAAGAAGAAGTGAAGAGATAATATATATTTATTCATACATTCTACAATTATTTATATTTCAAAAAGATGTAACCAGTATTTTTTATATAAAAATAACAACAAAATACCCTTCAGGTTTCATAACACTTGAATCTCCACAATCACAAGCGCCCCCCGCTTGGCTACGAAACATATTGAAGTCGTGACCCTCGTGGTTGCCAGCTTGGAAGCAGTCAGAACATATAGACATGCATGGTGAAATACCACATGTGCGGCAACGATATGCAACAAAATTAGCAGTCCACACAAGGCCACACATAACAGAGCTGTCATATTCTCTTACTGAAAGTAAAAAAAAAATAATGGTTTTAAGGAGGCTCTTGACAGATGCTTTTTTTTTTTTATAGAAAAGCTAATCACTAAATAACTCTATGAGGGATAGAAAATTCTAACAAAATGGATTTGTACAAAAACTAACAATAAAATGTTGTTTTATCCAACTCTCAATGAAATTTAATAAGATTTAAAATGCAATGAACAATGTAGCTTCTAAATCATTTATAATGTACCACAAGGCTGTCACCAACAAATCTTGAGTCCCTGATAATCTCTGAAAACTGTGCCCCCCTGACCTCCCACATTATTAATAGCAGAATTGTGAACCACAACAGGATCCCTTGCAGGTCTTCTAATAATTGTATAAACCTTAACCTTTCAAAGACAATTAATTTGTGAAAGGGGGTATCAAATCTAGTAATGGTACTTAAAACGAAATTTCCAAATGAATGCAAAGTTTAACTTGCACCACTGAAAAAGTTAGACTTGTATTAGCTATATATTAATAACAATTTCATTAATAATTAAACATAAACACCTCTTCAGAATTTTATTTTTGAAGATTTTGATTATTTGAGAATCTTTTGGATATTAATTAGTAATGTTATTTAAAAAAATTTAACACTTAAAAAGTCTAAAAGAAAAAATATAAAAAAAAAATAATTTAATAAAAGACTTTAAATAAAAAGTACTAAAAATTAAAAAATAATTCCTTAGGGTTGGATCATAGAATTTATAGAAATTATATAGGAATGAGAGGGTGGAGGAAGAAGACCATGGATTGGGAAAAGTGGAGAAGAGTAGTATGGCAGGCAAGGGCCATAAATGGGCTTTTGAGAAATCAACATAGTTTCTATTAATATTTGTATGATCTAAGCTTAAGTAATTTTTTTTTACTTTTTAGTACATTTGAATAAAATTCTTTTTTTTTTTAATGTTCTAATTTTATTTTATACTTTTTAGTGTTGAAAAATTTCTACCCCTTCAAATGGTGAACTAACGATTAATATATATTGCATAAACTATACTAATTTTAATCTATTTACTTCTCTAGTTGTCTCATTTGGTATATATCTTATAAAGTAAAACCACATTTCCCCATTTCCCATTAAACGGGTCTCTACACCAGCCACAAACTTGTCCCTGTTCCACACATCCATTCACCCTATTCCCAGACACAGTGAGTTAAATAAAAGTCTTTAATAATACACACCCAAAAATATAATGTCTTCATCAACTTTATACAAAAATTGTGGACACGATTGTAATTATAGTGAAAAAAATAATGTGCTGTGGTTACCTTTTTTGGCAAAATCTTCAAATGTTAAGCCTCCAGCTATAATCCATTTGCAAAAGTCTATACTTTCAAAGTCATCTATAGGTTTATTTGGATCTAGTATTGCATCCAAATGATCATTCAACGGCTTGGTATTATTAGACTTTGAGCTTTCTTCTTTCAGATACACAGCAACTGCACGTTTTTCTCTTTTCATGAGGGTCATAATAGAGTTGGAAACTGATGTGTTTGAACTTGGCCCACTATTATTGCCACTGGAATGAAGGCTCGTTTGTGACACTGACTTTGTGGTAATATTATTAGGTGGGTTTCCTGAAGAAGCCATAGCAGGATGACCTACTCACTACTGGAAATATTTTACCTTCCTTGGTTGTCTTGTAAAGTAAGGTATAGAAGCTACATTTCCTGTCCTGTTCTTTTAAATTTCTTTTTTTCACGTTTTTATATTATTCATCCTATAAGATTCCTTCTATTAAATATTTTAACAACAATAAAATGGTCTATTCCAAAAAAAAGGACCAAATATTGCTTAGCTGCTAGCAGTAATTCATTTTAATCCATCATGACATTTCAATATGTTTACTTTGTTTTTTTTATATATAAATATCATCATAAAAGTAATTTACTCTCATTTCTTTTTTACTAACGTTTCAATAAAACAATGACACTTTTAGTTTTCTCGGTTTTAAAGCTTATAATTACATCAATGTTATTGGTGATTTGTTGAACTGTGTTATCTCTAAAATTATTGATATTTATTTGTTAACACCGGAAGAAGAAATCTTATCGACAGAGGATTGATAAATCCTTAGAGGCGCCTAATATGTCGCTGCTTTAGTCGTATAACATACATTGTAACATAGCTACAATAATTAATATTTTTGTCATTCTTGTGATAAGATTGTGATACAGTTGAACAATGGATACGGAAAAAACATTGAAGGAAATAATAAGTCAAATGCAAAAAAGTCTCGAATGCTCAATATGGCAAGATTAATATATCATTAATTATGTTTATATATTATAACGCAGTCGACTACTGGACCAAGGAACGGGACTCCATAAAGGAAAAAGAAGGAGGGGAAAAGGTCTTTTTTCGGGGTCCAGGGATGCGCATGCATGGTTGACGTACTGCTTATTATTGCATATTTTTTGTTTTCGGGGCTAGGGTTAGGAGCAATATCTATAGCTGGACTCTGAAAAAAAAATCGGAGTCCAGCTATCGCGCATGCGCACATCACAGCCGTAAAAAAATTAAGTCCGTTTAGAGCGCATGCGCTTCTATCCCTGGACCCCCCAAAAAAAATAAGGAGTCCCGTTCCTTGGTCCTGTAACATATATTAATATATTATATAACTTATAATTTATAAGTCTTATAAGACAAAACTGGTACTATCACAACATAGCGAAAATTATTATTTTGATAAATATTACGATTCTTTAAGTCAGGAGTGGGCAAACTGCGGCCCGCCAGAGTATATTATGCAGCCCGTCTCATGTACAAGTTGGGATCCTATGTCGATATTAATTTTCTTTTTTTTGGAGCGTTTGCTCTATTTGAAATTTTATTGCAACTATTTGATTCGAATCTAGGGATATTAAATCGGTTTTATGGCTCCAGAATATTAGTATGAGCTGCTTGACCTGAAGGAGAAGTTAAAATCAGCTCTTCTGCCAGCAGCAGCATTTGCACACCTAAAAACTTTGCTGCCAAGCCTTAGTCACTATTTGGGTCCACATACATTTGTGAGCAAGCGTTTTCTTGTATGGAAATAAACAAGTCTAAGAAAAGATCGATGTTGACTGAATGCAATAAACTTTTGTTTAAGTAATTATGAATAGTAAAGTCTTATTACTAAATTTGCAACTGATTAAATTCGTATTTTAAAATGTAATGTGCATGTGCAATAGAGTTTGAATGTGCAATAAAATAACAAATACATGCTTATAACGGTAAATTGTGATATTACCGTTATTATCATTCATTCATATTTTCATATGTTGTAAATTGTTATTGAAGTAGACAAAATATATATGCGGCCCGCCGATAACAATCAAGTTTTCAATGTGGCCCTTCATAGAAAAAGTTTGCCCACCCCTGCTTTAAGCTTAACTTTACCTCTTTAAACGTTCCAAATCATAGTAAAGTAAAAGTTCCCTTAGCCCTAAAGGGCCATCGGGGCAGATGAAGTGTAGAATTCATCTGTTTCTATAACCTCGGCATATGTAGGGATTGTGTGGTTAGCACAACGCCCAGCCGCCTTTACTTCCCCAGCTTAAAGTCAGGTACCCATTTAAAGCTGGGTGGACTTGTGGGACGACTTTGAAACAAATTTCACCTGGAAAAAATTCCATGGTTCTCAGGATCGAACCCAGGACTCTCAGGTCGACAGTCGAGTATCTACACCACTCGGCCATCCGTCCCACCCAAATCATAGTATTGACTGGTATTTATTTTAAAAATGGATAATATTGATGTGAAATAATACACCATGATTAGGAACATTTATAGAGAAAGTAAAATATCAATAATATTTATCAAAATAATAATTTTCACTATAGTAGACAGTCTACTATAGTGAAAATTATTATTTTGATAAATATTATTAGTAGTAGACTATATCATTATATTATAATATATTCTTTGTATAGTGTATAGTATATGACTAAGAATTCATAGGATATATCTTATGACAATAATATAATATAGGCTAAGTCCTAAGTCAATAACTTAAATAAGTACACTGAGTTCATTTTCTTTTACTATGTTTTTCTCTCTATCATCGAAAGAGTATTTTTTTAGTCTAAGCCATCTGTGGCCACCTCTCACTATGATTATATTTTAATAATGTTGTCTCAAACAGCTTATTTCAGACTACAGTTACAGTAAATGCACTATAACTGTTTCAGTTGAAATTATTATTAGTATTACTCTTGTCTTTTCTTCTTATCATGACTTTGTCTAAATTTTGTTTTTGTTTATTTCAATCAATATAGTGGGAATGTCATTCATGAATATTGTTTTTGACTGGCAACTATTCTGTTTGCTCTCCGAAGTGTTTATAATTTAACCTAAGCATTGATTGTGATGATTATATTAACATTTAAAACCAATGTCCTTAGAGTTAGACTTAAGACTAAAATTGACATTCTTTTTACTTTATTGTCCATACCATATAAGATATATGTTCTATTATAGACTTAGACACCATAGACATTAATAGTTTCTGACCCTTCTGTAGTCTACATCAATCTTTTTAACTTTTTCTAAATATTTAAAATAAGATTTTTCTTTCAGTTTTATTGTACTTCTAAAAAAATCTTTCAAGTATTTCTTGTAACTGCAATACTAAGATACAGACTATGTTTAAATGTTAAACAATATGGCAATTTTCTGATATGATAAATCTAATTTTTATAAATTGAATGAATTTATTATCTTTTTCAGTCTAGAACTGCTAAATAGCCCAATTTCAACTAATTGTGGTCATCAATTTTGCAGGTAATTTTTACTGAGTTATTTTTGTAAACTTTATATGAGCTAGGATAATTTTCAAGTGGGTCATTAATGAAAGTAGACCATAAAAAAAATATTATTATACAAATTGACCTGTATTAGCAGCTTTTCAGGTTGGCACCTAGGACAAATGTCCTGTGCCTAAGAATTGTACTGAAAGAAGCATTCAATACAGTACACAGTAAAGTCTTTAGGCCCAGCATTATTCACTTGCCCTATTACCCCCCCCCCCCCATTCAATTGTAATGCCTTATTGTATACATGGTTTGATTATCCATTTAGAATGATATTGTCTGATCATTGTATTCTATATGTTTGTTTTCAGTTTTTGCATTCTCAAATTTTTACAAAACAAGCAGTCCGTACCATGCCCTCTTTGTAAAAAACCAATAACTAAAAGGTAATCCTAAATAGTTCTTATTAAATAAGATGACTTACTTATATACAGGTATATAAAGAAATATATTAAATAGAGCATTCATTGCGTTATGTTAAGGAGAATTTCAAAACAGTAATTTTTCTGAAATTTTTAGAGGTCTACAGGAGAGAGCCGACTTGATGGGAGTAATTGATCATATTAAGAAGCTGGTATCAGCTTTTGAAGCAGACACAGGAAAACAAAGTAAGCCTTAACCCAGAATAGGGTTTTTGAAAATTTATCTTTTTGAACCTTAGTTTTTGTTTTGTATTTGCCATTTGTAGAGAAGTTGAATGATGTAAACAGAATTTTTCATACAGGTTTAGTTGTGTGGAAATTGTCTCATGGATGTTAGGTGCAGTTGATTTTGTAAACAGAATTATAAGTACAAGTTTGTGCAGAAAAGCACATTCTTGAGCACAGAGAGATCCAGTGAAAGAAAATTGTGTTTGTGATGTGTAAATTTGATACAGAGAACATAGGATGACTAAATCTATTAACATTTGGAAATAAATGAGTAAATGATGTTTTCAGTTTACATGGAGTACACAAGATATACCAACCATACATACGACAGTATTTTTCATCTTAAAATAAAATATGTTGCTTTCATTCTAAGTACACATTCTTCGCTTTATGGATGTATAATCTTGTTTTTTTATATTAGCAAAAAACTTCAAAATACATTAAATTGTTTTAAAAAAAAAATATTTTAATTTTTTGACAGCCGCTCCTAGAAGTTCTCCCGAAAAGATTACTTTGGAAAAGGTATATTTTCTTTTTGTATTTGTTTCAACTTTGATAAAACTGGTTTTAACTAACATATATTTTTAAAACTCAAAAAAGACTTTTAATTAAAAAAAGTTTTCTTTTAATAATTACATAAATAAAATAAATTTTAATAAATAAAATTCATAACTAAAAGAAATTTTAAATTATACTTTTCATTAAGTTTTTTGAAAAATAAAATAAAAGAGTGATTTAAATCAGCGGCCGGCAACTGGTAATCTATCAACTATTAGTCGTCAACGAGAACATTTTGTTGGTCCACAGAAGAATTTAAAAATCATTTGTTTTCTTATGTTAATCATGTTAATTTAGAACAAAAACATATTTTATAAGTTCTTGAATGTATGTGTAAATGAATATTTATAAGTTATCTTTTTTAGATACTTATGTATTGTTACTTTTAATCAAACATTTTTTTTTTAACCAGATCATTAAAAGTACTTCTGATACATCAAGTAAATCTAATTTATTAAATGATGCAGTGACCATAGACTTTCAGGAGCCAAAATCTGTGACTTCTTCCAGACTAAAATGTAGGGTATCCAAGAGGCAAAGATGTGCCAAAAGTAATGATTTTAGCAATGAGACAGTTTCCTCAGAGGAAATATTTATTAGGTCTGAAGACTTTCAAAACAAAGAAGAACAAAAAGCCAGTGAACTCTTGCAATATCTTGAAAATGGACATTGCGGAGAAAAAAAAGGAAAACCTCAAAAATCTACTGTAGAAAAACGTGCTGCTCAAAACTTGCTTAGTGTTGATAACAATAATAAAGATGCATATACAGATATTTCAGAAAAATCTGTCATACTAAATAAAGAAGAATGCGAACATAAGCAAAATATGGTGGAAGACCATAAGCAAGATAAATCTAGAATGTTGACTTACAAAAATGCTATTTTAGAAGAAAACATTCATAAAGAAACCCTATCAGCATCTTCAACTTTTAGCAAAATAAACTGCAACACCCAAAACCCTATCAGGCGTTCAACCAGAATTGTTTCCAAAAAACAAATAAGTGAAATGCCAATGGTCACAGAAAGTGCTGAATTAACTTCAAAAGAAGATAGTACAGTGTCTCAGTGTAGCTCATCATCTTCAGTTTCCAGTGTGTCTTCAACCCAGCAGTTTACAAAGCCCAAGCCTGTTGTGTCCAGAACCTATGCTAAGGGTATGCAAAACATATTCCATGCTGAAGGCTGTGTGAGAAACTGGGTAGAAACATTACCCAAAGTCACTTCAGATAATTGTGATGATGTAAAAGAAATTAAAAGGTTAACCACAAAAGAGAAAATCAATGTAAAGAAAAGGAGTAGTTTCCTCTTAGTAACTGAAGAAACCCACACCAGTGATGCATCTTTTAAAATGAGTGAAGATAAAGATACAGAGATAAAAAGTGGATCAGGTACCTATGTGCCGGAGTGTCAGTTTACCCCAAGGCCAAAGAGAAATATTTTCAAGCGTCATTCAGAGGGTACCATTGTGAAAATAGGTGTTGCAGTTAAAGACCCTTTTGAATTCACTAGCAGCCAGACGCCCACTAAAAGTGTTAACAGAAAGACCAGGAAGAGAAAAAAATCTAAAGGGGAAAATAAATCTACAAAGTCTGATAAAATGACTCCACTTAATTTTATGTGTGCTACAGATGGTAAAACTCCTCAGAATGAGAAAACAGCTGGTCAACATAATGAGGTAGAGAATAACAAAGCTAATAACAAAGAAACATTTGCATCAGTGTCAATGAAGTTGAAAAATAATGAACCAGCAGAATGTGATGACAATGCTGTTGATGGCAAAAATGTTCAGAATGAAATTGATGTGACAAATAATTGCACCAACTCTGGCCTAGATTCAGTTACCAGTAACCATCAAGAGGAGTTAATAGACACAGTGGCCTGTAAAAACAGAGATATTTCATCTTCTAAATGCAGAGCTAGGAAGAGAAAAGCCCTGTGGAACAAAAATGAATCTGTTATAAATGAAGAACTCTGCATATTATCTCAGAGATCTGGCAGAGAAATGATGAAACTCATTGATAAAATAAGTCAGGCTGAAAGTCATGAGCTTTTATTCAGCACACAGGATATACAAAAGAAAATGGATGAGAGTTTACTGAATGATCAGAATGAAGTATGTCATATTTCCACCTCACAGACATATTCACTGACCCTTTCAAGTAATGTATCAGTCATACAAAATACTGCCACTGTTGAAGATAATATGTCTGTGAAATTAAATGTCGACGAAAATTCTGAACCAGGTACTGTTGCTGAAACAGAGACAATTCCAAGTGAAAGTAAAAAGTTTAGTGATTATAAGATGGTTGCAGGCACTGAAAAAATCTTTATTGAACTAGACAGAGTTTGTGAGTCTGAGAAATCTGAATCTTTAAAACAACAGGATGATACACTGTCTTTTACTAATGATAATCAGAAGAAGAATCTGGAAGAAATTTCGGGATATCCATTTAATATAATTAATGTTCCAGATAACTTAAAAACGTTACAAAAGAAATGTATTTCAGATACTCCCAAGATACCCCAGTCCAGGTATTCTTTAGAAAATTCAAGAACAACAGAAGCTGAACATTTGTCAGAAAGCTCAGAGGCACATCAGGTTAAAAATTTTGCAGGAAATTTGTTGACTGCACCAGTTGAAAATATAGCCAAGTTGTCAAACATATCACAAGCAAAGTCTGCAGAAAGTCCAAAGACTCCACTTGCAAATAAATCTTTCAACAGTTTGATAATCCAGAAAACTCATCCTCTGTCAACCCGGGGTGATTTTCTAAACAGATCGTTCAGTTCCAAGTTTCCTTTACCCAGTTTGAAAGAAATGATTCAGGTTTCTCCAGGGCCAAAAGGCTTTATTCCTGTTACCAACAACTCTTCAGTGACCAATAGTTCAGATAAATGTGATGATTTGAATGCTGATAAAAAAATTAGTGAAGAGTCACAGTTTCTTCTAATAGAAAATTCTGAAACAGCAAACGACACCAACAAAAATATTCTGGTCGCAGACACAGTTGCAGAAGCAGGTTCCCCTGATACTGTCTATTATACCCAGGATCAGGTTATTCAAGAAACACTTGATGTCTATGATATATCAATAACCATGCCCAGAATGACTGATAATACAAACATAAACCAACCAATGGTTGAGCTTCACCCTGATACAGGTGGCAAATTTGATAGTCCAGACATAAAGATTGTAGATGCAAAAATATCTCAGCAAACCATTATGGAAACCCAGTGCAGTTCTTCACATTCATCATTCAATGTAGAAAAGGAAGACACTTTAAAAAGGAATCTAAATAGAGAAAATGATGTTCAAGGATTAAGTGGCTCAAATAGAGTTCCTACGGTTGACAACTTGCAATCAGAAAATCCAGAGGAAACGCCTTCAACACTTAGTCAGTCTATTCTTCGAGTTGACCATAAGCATGCCACACTTTATGATCTAGACACTTTTTCAAATGAAAAAGAGGATGACGGCTCTGTCAAGAAGACATCTATAAAGAGGGGAAAGATCAAGCAGTACATTGAAACTGATTCAGACACCCAAGCTCATGATGCCTCACCAAGCAAAGGACTGCCCTTGACTGTCTCTGATCAAAGCTGTGTGCACACAGAAATATTATCTACTGATTCTTTTAATGAGTCATTAGCTAAGAGAGCTCAGGTGTCAAGAAAGCATAAAAAGCCTTGTGAGTCTATTAGCAGTGCACCCAGCAAATATAACTGTGTAGATAGTGATGATGAAGATAGTGTTCTAATAGTGCGGAGGTCAAAACGTAGATGCTTTTCACTAAATAACACCCCACTAAAACCTGTAGTTTTTGGCACCACCCCTAAAAGTATAGACGACGACTTAATCAGTGAAACTGAAGTTGTGGAAAGTTTAGTAAACTGCACAGAAAGTGATAAAAATATTGACCAACCTTCTGAAACAACAGTTAGAACAGAGCTATTTGCAGCTAATTCAGAAGCTTATTGTCAGATTCCACATTGTCATCGACTGTCACTGAGTGACTGTTTGATTGCACCAGAATCTCAACAAACATCTGGTTTGCTACAACAGCAAAACTGTTTGATTGCAGTAAATGAAAACTTGCAAACAGAGGTTTGCTCAGAAAGTAGCACAGTTAGCCATAACATACCTGGAAGTCTACAGACAGTGGGTACTTCAAAAACCAGACGTGGCTTGGCATCAAAGAAGATCATATTTGGTGTTGACAATCTTTCAAAACATGTTCCACAGGAAACTTCCAAATATGACAAACCTGACATCAGGCTAGAAAATAACAATGCTGACATTCTTGTTGTGGAAGACAGTGAAACAGAGCAAGAGGAGAATTCAGAACAATTGCTTTTCAGAAAACTAGAATGTGATGCAGAAAAATCCAACAACTCACCTACTTTATCAGTTGTATCTGTGGAACATATCAGTTCTGATAGTAAGGGAAGTATTCACTCATCACTAAATAGTGATAATTGTGAAGATATGTTGAAGAAACAGCTAGAGGAGGAACTCTTTGGAGATGAAAGAATCAAAAGTAAGGTGACAACAATCAAGACTGGATCAAACCAAGTTGTGCCCAATAAAAAACATATGGTTTCTAAGGCAGAAAGTTTGGGTGATGAAGAGGAAGTATCTTTTGACTTAGGATTATTTACTGTTGACCCTGACAACTCTTCAACTGAAATGAAGAAATGCACACACGCCAGTGACAATAAGGAAATCGTATCAGAGCAAAATCTGGATGTGCAAAGTAAAAATGTTTCTTTAAAATTGCCAAACAGCATTCAGCACCTTGATATTTCAATGCCTGTTAATTGTGAAGAAACAAATCTAGAAAATGAGAACATACACACTGAATCACCCCCCTTAACCAGTTCTCCAGTACAGGATATACATGAGAAATGGAACAGCACTAACCATGAAAACCTAAATCAGGTATAATTACATTAGAGTGTTTCTTTTTCACTATTTCAAATGTCAATACATATATATGCTTATTAGACCTATTCATCTTTTTAGGACAGTGTTTGAACATTATTTTTTAAGTTTTGTTTTTCTGAAAAAATGAAATTTCTTTTTCACTTATGTCGACGATCTTTACATATTGTGAATACTTCTTTTTATAAATAATAATTTATCAGTTTTATTTATTCCCTAGTCAGCAATAGTAACTGATAAAGAAGATGATGTGGATGATGAAGAAAATGATGATGATGACGACTGTGCCAGAGTTAAGAAAAAAACAAAAAGACAAATGATTTCTAGTGACAGTGATACCTCAGATTGTGAAGGTTGACAAATATTTTAACCTAATACATGTACATGTACTCTGTGGATATTTTTGTTACTCTTTTTAATCTATAAATAAATATGCAGTTTAAAAAAAAAATTACATGCTGTATAAGTACATGTAAAGATGTGAAGTATAAATTGTCTTCCTTCAAGAGTGATATTAATGCCATTCTAGTTTTTACTTTTAATTTTTTTTTTTTTTAAATTTCAGATCTAACTAGATCTAGTTTTATGTCATCTCAAAGTGAAACACTCACAACACAGGTAATTATTTTTTTAATATACCTTGACATTTTCCTTTAAATATATTGGTTACAGTTCTTTTTTTTATTATTGATGACCATTATAAGAGTGTTTTAGCTCATGAATTGTTTTTCAACTACAGCAACAGTTAGCTTTAGAAGGAGATCTTGAGAAGCTTCACCGGGAAATTGCTAAATATGAAGCTGAACTCAAAAAACAGTCCTCAAAATGTTTATCACAAGATAGAAACAGCAAAGAGTTTCATTCCAATTCTGTCAAGGGTAAATTTCTATTTAAATCTTTTTTACTTGCTTGTTTTATAAAAAGTAATCAAAATTCTTCTCTTGAAGGAAGTGCCTGATTTCAGTAGACCTTTCGCTCAATTCTCAGCATATGTTGTAACTTGACACCCCCGCTTAAGTAACCTGTAATTCCTTTCCTCTGAGGTTAAAGTAACTTAACTTCCAAAAAGATTGTGGACATCTTCCTTAAAATTCAGGGCGGAACTTGTCTAAAATCTCTAAATCTCAAATTAAAACTTCTTATTTTACATGTAA
Organism: Bulinus truncatus; assembly: GCA_021962125.1. NCBI lineage: Eukaryota > Metazoa > Mollusca > Gastropoda > Planorbidae > Bulinus > Bulinus truncatus. The sequence goes on along the minus strand of JAGDYQ010000213.1, from coordinate 1,273,547 downwards.
AAATATAAGTATGCAGCACAGTAAATTGTTTTTAAACTGAAAATATGCCTTTTTGTATGCATTTTAGTATTCAGTATTTTAAAAAAATCTCCCCTTTTTTTTTCTCCCCCCCCACCACCCTCCCCTATTTTTTTCCTCAAGATTTCTCTCCGCCCCAAAGGCCTACCCTTTAATATAACCCCCACCACCACCCCATATCAGCCATAACCTCCCCCCATAGGGCAAGCTATATATAAAACCCCCCCCACCCATAAAATCATCTGCCAAAAAACCCCCCCCCTCCCGCAAAGCTTAACCCATCTAACAAACCACACCCCCCTCACCCCCACCACCATTTTACTCTCCCGAGCCACCACCTCCCCAAGCCCTAAAAACTCCTTTACCAAAACTAAAACCCACCCAACCCCACCACCCATAACATTCACCCCCAAATAACCCCCTCCCCCCCCCCCAAAGGGGCAAGGGGCCTTACACGAAAGCACCCACAACACCCCCCACCCAACCCCCCACGCCAACTCCACCCGCAACAAAAAAAAAAAAAAGTTTAAAAAAAAAAAAAAAAAAACAAAGGAAAATAAAAAACACTCATCCCTTTAATCTCCACAAAAGAAAGAAAACAGGGGCGAGTGGAAGGGTTTTTTTGAGTATTGCATGGCTTTAAAAAAAATTAATTTAATGACAAGTGTTTATTGTTTCCCGCCAAATGTACAATTTTAAGTCCTCCTCTTCCACTTTGTTTTCCTTCACACTTAAATTGTGTTGTCCTCAGTGTTGAAACTCATTCCACTAATTTTCATATCTTGAATGATCTTCTTTTGGCAATACATGTATTATAAATCTATCAAAAGCTTCATTTAAAGATTGTGTTACTGAACAATGAATGTTAGCTGCCGATTGACTTCTTTTCTTGGAAGTGCTCATGAAAATTATGAGCTCAATATACCTGGACTTCACATAGGTTTGACCCCAGGAGGGAGTAGTCAACCCCTGTCTTAAATACTACTTACTTGGTTTACTTAGTGGTAAATTTTACCTATTTGTCATTGCTAGTTCAACTTTCGGTGTTTCTAGTCACCTGTCTATGATTCTAGTGGTGCCTCCATGACCATTAAACTATCAGCTATGGTGGGGATGAAAGAAGGGAATTACAAAACCACCCCATTTGTGTTTTATAGGATCTAAGAGAAACATATCTAACTTTCTAACAGTAACCGCCGAGCCAAGATGAAAAATTAAAAACAAATAATGTAGATGTAAGTTTCATAATTTCTGCATACTGTATTATGATGCGTCTTATATAGCCTACTCATGCATTACTGACAATTTCTTAGATATTAAGTTTGTGAAATTCTCATTTAAATTTGTACTTTTAAGATTAGTTCTAATATCAGCAAATTTAACATATCTTACTTCATTTACTTTTTTTTATTTTTCAAGTAAGAGTCATTTAATGAAAAAATGTGCACTAAATATACTCTCGATCACCGAAGTGGTCTCTTTTTTTATTTGCGCTATCTCAATAAATTTGAAGGATAAAAATTAATCAAGAGAATGCCACTTGAAAATGAAAACGCTTAAAATATCTAAATCCAAATCATTTAAAAGAAAATAATTAACAACTTAATAGCTGAGTGGTATGCCATGTTTGGTTCTTTTCTGTTCAATTATGTGGATTTCTAAACTGCACAATCAAACATACATACATTCATTTTTATATCAACTTTTCTTAATTGTCTTATCACATTGACCTCAGTAATATTTTCATTTGAAAACCACCCATAATAAGATCATGTCGTAAACTGTCCTTTCTAAGTTTTGTTTGCTTTTAAAGCCAAAAAAATATCTGTTAAGTAAGCATAGTAAGAATTATGATTGGACATCCTTGCGTTGGGGCGAACAATCAGGATAGTATTTTTCCCTCTATGGCGATCTTCCGTCATTTTGAAGAAGTAGATGAATTTAATGGGAACCTATGTCACAAACTGATTCTAAGATTTGAGAATCAGGCGCTGTAGGTCGAATTTCATTATATATTTTTAAATTAAATGTATAATAATACTTCATATATTTTGGTGACATTTTTTCACGGCAAATTGCTTACAATGCACAACCCAAAAAAAAAAGACGTGTGATGGACCATCATTTTTCACCTGTAAAACAATTCCTAAATGATGTCCTGTCAAATCCACCTCAACTTCTGTAATATCCCAATTACATTTGTTTCTTATTCAACTTTGTTCCAGGAAAAAAAACCATCAAGTGCTTTAAAAATCTCAGAAATAGTTTGCTCTTTTAGACAAGTTAAGCGAACAAAGTAGTTCTGCTTTTACAGATCACCTTCATACAACATAGGAAATTTTCTTGCGGCCCACATGTTGCCAATTACCACTGTAAAGGCTATTTATTTATCATACACTGGAACATGATTATTTATATTCTGTACAGGTGACAGTACAAAATCAAATCCACTTGTTATTGATGACAGTCCTGTAGAAAATGATGAAGATAGTAACGATCTTTTCCAGAGCCCAGAATATTCACCAAAACCTTGCAAGGAAAAGCAAGGTTTATCTGGAGTTAAAAATTCCAAACCTGGTGCCTCACAAGTCACTGATCATTTTCTTAAGCAGTTTCAGTCCCCGGGGGGAAGCATACGTTCAAAAAAATGTCTGGAATTCATACCCTCAAGAGTTGTTCAGGAATCTGGCTGTTCAAATAGAATCAAGAGCTCAAAGAGATTGTCAAAAACAGACATGCACTTGCAAAAATCAGATTCTAGGAAAAAACATGTTGACAAGAGTGTTGATGAAGACGTTGATGAAAATTTATCCATCAGTCCTATTCTTGTGACTCAGAAGAAAAATCAGTCAGCTGAAACCAAGAAGACAGAAGGAAATGACAAAAAAATAGAAACTCATAAGAATTTTTTTTTGATTGCTTCAGGTCTTAGCAAAAACGATCATGTAAGCCTTAAATAAATACAAGTTTTCTTTATTAACAAATTCACCATTTTTGCTACAGTTTTAATAAATAGCTGCATCATTTTATTTTGCAACAATGTATTATACTTTATAACACTTTCTATATTTTTCTTCCAGATTTTGTTGCTTAAATTTTGTGATAAATTTGGTGCAGTTTTGTATCCAAAGTTTACAACAGAGGTTAGCCATGTTATTATGAAACCAGGTAATATGTTTTTTTCTCTTTGTAGTCAAATAAGAGTTATAATTAGGGCTTGGATTTCTATGACCTAAAAATAAAGTAAAATTATGCATGTGTTTAATCCCTTAAAGATAACCCTTAGTCCTGAAAAGTACAAAAATTATGCCTTAAAAATATAACTTAAATAATACACTATACATGTATGTTTACACATTTCAAAATAGGGCTTGAATATGCTATTTTTCATGATTAAATCTGAGTTAAGTCTATATCTGTACAACACTATTATTTATTTTTTTAAAGAATTTTATTTACTATAAACATGTTGAAATTTAATTAAAAGTTATTAAATGCATTTATAAAATAATTTTATATAGCATTCGGATCACAGAATAAAATAAAAAATCATTATCCTGGTTATACGTCATTTTTATTTTTGTATTTAGCAACAGAGCCCTAGCTAGCTATTGTTGTGCGAATGAAATATTTGGCACCCTCCTCCCTTTCTAAAAAGGGTAAATTTTTTTACCAGCGTCCTTTCTGCGCCTTCCTAGTTCGGTGCCCTGTGCAGCCGCTCATTCAGCAGTACCCTTTGTCACTACTGTTTAGCAGTAATTGAATGTTTTGCAGTGTAACTCATCTGATTACTTTGTTAATGCAAGCTCTTACATGTCTAAGAAAATACTACCAGTGCTGAAAATGTTCGTTCACCTTCAACTGCGTAATCAAACTTTAATTCCAACACAGTGTGCTCTCTCATAATGAAAGTGTAAAAAGCAAAAACAACACCGTTACCACCACCATCTATCCATTTTTTCTTCAGCAGTAAATAAACCAACCCCTTTAGTAGTTTGAATAGCATTTGTATTTGTGAGTTGTCTTATTGTGTTGAATATCACTTTCATGTTCACATTTACATTCATTGTTCATTTTTTTTGTTATTTTATTTATCTAGCTGTAGGTTATGAGCTCGTATGTGACAGAACTCTCAAATTTTTTCAAGGTGTTGCCCACAGGTGCTGGGTGCTTTCTTTCTCATGGATAATGAAATCATTAGAAATTGGGAATTTATTGGCAGAAGTAATACAAGAATTGAATACTTTTTTTTTTGTTTTTTTTTTTAGCCTTTCTGATTTATTAAGATTAACTAATCAAACAGTTATACAATTCAAAAAAATAATAACGATTTTTTTTAATGACAACATTTAAAAAAAAATAATTAAACTTGTCCATCTTATATTGAATGGTACAATTTTCTTCGTGTTTTGCTGATAGTCTACTGAAATGTGTATGTTAGTACCTCTGCCTTTTAATCTTACATATGAATTTTTAGAAGGAAGAAAAATAAAATATTGCATTTTGTATCATTTTACATTTCAAGGTTTTTTTAAAATTAAACATTCCCATTCCTTAAGTTTATTGGAAATATTACATGTATTAGGGTTTTTTTTTTCTAGGTTTGAAATCTAATTAAAGCTATGTTACTTCTATGTTAATAACTTCTCTAATAGTTCACATTTTTTTTTCTTTCTGATAGGTTGATTATGAGATAGAAGGTGACACATCATTTGGTGAAAAGGTGAATGGTGCAAAACATGCTAGACTCTCTAAAATCCCCCTTTTTGACAATTTCAGTTTTGCCTGTATTGGAAACAGTGAGGAGATGTCTAAAGGTCTATAACAAATTTTAATATCCCTTTTTTTTTTAAAAGAACATGTATTTTTGAGGAATGATGTTTTATTTATAAGGGAAGATTATTTTTTTTTAAAGCTTATCTATATTATAAAACTTTGCATTGAGGCTTAAATTTAACAGTCTTTATTGACATGTTATTTCCTTTTTCTATTTTATTCTAGAAAACCTGTCAGATATTTTACAAGTGAGTGGAGCCATCATTGTAGATGATCCTATTGCCCTTACTGCCCAACCAACAAAATACAGACTGATCATACGATGTTCTGATGGTGACAACATTCCCTCCTCAGTTGAACTTGACATCTTTAATGGTAATAGTCTTAAAATTTCATGCATTTTTTTTTCTTTTAATCTGCAACTGATACCAATTTTTTTTTATTTCAAACTGCCTTTCATAATGAACAAGGAGCATTAAAAACTAATGTTGAAAATCTATTTATTATTTTAATATTTCTAATTATAATGCATGTATATATCTGTTTGATAAAAATCATATAAATTTTTTTATCTATTTTCTGATTGATTTGTAGTTAAAAAAAAATGTGTAAATTGCCTTAAGTGCATTGCAACTCCGCTTGTGACCAAGGGTTTTTTGTTTTGAAAGACTTTTGCCGTAGGTCATTATATACATTTATACGGTTATCTAGCATTTATGATGTCATTTACCTTCTGCCAGTGGCTAAAAAGTATAATACTGCATTATAAACTTTTACAACATGGAAAACTAATGCTGCTATTAAAAACCGGTACAATATTATTTGAAATGAGATTCAGTCAAATAAATTTTGCCCATTATCTAATGCAGGGGTGGGGAAGTTTTTTTAATTGTGGGCCATAGTGTTATCCTAAATTTTATAGAACGCCTAAGTGCAGATGGATGGTGTTGAACAAGTGCAGATGGTTGATGTGTTTTTATTGAACTAATGTAATGTAATGCAGCGGTCCCAACCCCTGGGCCGTGGAACGAATGTTATTGGGCCGCCCAAGAAACATTACATTTTTTCCTTTTTATTTATTTATCTCATGATTGTGGGACTTTCAGTGGATGAGAAATAATCGATCCCCCCCCCCCCCTCAAGTGGGCCGAGGTGAAATTAACAAATGCTGACCAGTCCGTGGTGAGAAAAAGGTTGGGGACCACTGATGTAAAGGACATAACACAAAAAGTTTGTTGTGGGCTAGTTCAAACTGCAAAACAGGCCATATTTTCCTATTGTCTAATTTAGTGTGTCTACAAATACACAGATTACAAAGATTTTCCCACTGATTTTTAGCGAAGAAATATTTTTTTATATCCTCAGATTTTCACTAGACTATAATATTTTTGTTTTTTTTTTGCTAATAACTAATAACATGATGTAGTTCCCGTTGTCTATAGATTTAATTTCATTGTGTTATAAATACAGGAAATGTATGTTTTTTTTTTATTTAAAGTTCTTTTTTTTTTTTTACCTTTCTACAAACATTTAATGCTTACAAACAAATTATGACTTATTTAACCCAATATTTTTTCTTCATTGTTTCAGGCCTATATAAAAATATGAAACTGATAACTGTTATGAGAGAGTGGGTCTTGGATAGCCTAAGCTCTTACAAGCTCATTCCACTGGCTGATTATGTTCTTATTACTGCAGACCATAGTCAATTACCTTTTTAATCTTCCTCACAATATAAGCATGAATATTTCTCTACATGTAGTACTTACAGAGTAGTAAATGTGATAGTTCAGTTGCAGTTAATCTAAGTATGATCTTAATATTGATTTAAAATTTTGTTGAAACCAACCATTTTTATTATAATTTCTATGTTAAGTTCACTCAATAAATTATGGAAAATAAATATAATTTTTCATTTCTATGTTATATATTTGTATGTATATTGGAGTTACATTTATTAGTTTTATGCAATATTCACTATCTTTGAATTTATGTTTTAAATATACCACTGCTAAAATATTGAGTTTATTAAAAACCTAGACTTTGAAAAAGTGTTACTTTAAAAATTTGCACATACAATGTATATGCAGCCAGCCAGTGCCATCAATTGGCATCAAGGGTTTGTTAATATATAATAATGGTCTCTTGAAAATCAAGGCAGCCTCTGACTTATCAAAGGGGTATGTTAGAAAAACAGCAGTATTGCTAGTAGTCCTTAAGAGAGACTAAATAAAAATTCAAGTGAAAGCTTTAAAACGTATCTAAGAGTTACTAAGTTAAAGTGCTTATGCTTTTTACAAGTATCAATAAAGATGCTGTGTGAAATGCTTAAATTATATTTTCACTTGTAAACTAAACTAGTAAACAAATGGAAATATTTCTTGCAATTTATTAAACATTAGGTAACAACTTATCCAGAGGTTTTTGCTAAAAAAAAAATTGAGATAAAAAAAATTATCAGCTAAGATTACCCATTTTAAAACAGTCAGCTATCTATACATTATTAATAAAGGACCATTTTAACCTGTTCCCTATCATCTAACAAACATTGATAATACAATGGATACAAATATAATATGTAATCCATTAAAAATGATAACTGATTCAGCATTAGCACCATAACAAACTTTAGAATATTAATATGAACAACACATAGGTTAAATTAAAATTTGATACATGAATTTTTGGTCTCATGATTTTATTTGAGATGGATTATAAGAAATTTTCTTTGAATAAATTACAGTAGACTTGCCATATTAGTCTGATGAAGCCAAGACCTCAGAAGGGCATGCAAGCTTGATTCTTCTTTTTCCTTTGGCTCTACAGCCCATTTAGGGCCCTGGCCTACCATACCACTCTTCTCCACTTTTCCCGATCCATGGTCTTCCTCCAATCTCTCACTCCCTTGGCTTTAAGGTCTTTCTCTAACCATCTGCTTCTTGGTCTGCCCTTAAGCCTTTTCTCATTAGGTGTTGCCTTTTGGACCTCTGTTGTTTTCCATTCTATGTGCCCAACCCACTTCAATCTATTCATTTTGAATTTCAGCTGTTAAATTTGGTTCTTCATATAGTTCGTACAGTTCTAAATTGGTCCTACTTCACTCGTTATTGTCCTTTACTGGCCCATATATTTTCCCCAAGTGTTTGCCATATTTTCTGCTTGTTTGCTGATGGCACATGTTTCACTACCATATGTTACTGTTGGTTGGATCATTGTCTTGTATATGTTTTTTTTTCTGGAGAGCTGTTTTTTAGTATTTTATGCAGTGTGCCAGCTTGATTACTATACATTTTCATTTGCTGTCCCACCTATACTACTAAACTTTGATCGAAGCCCTCATCCTTTTTAGTGCATGTTTAAGTCAAAGCATGACAATAAAAAATATTGCAACAGTCACAAAGTGACATTTTCAAACTTATTTTCATAAATATTTACACTAGGTGCGTTACTCAGGCAGAGATGGTGATCACACATTTAAAGTACATGATCAGATATATTTAATCATGGCTCAAATTACAGTATGTGGAAAAAAAAAATGGACCCCTATTATTGTCTAAGAAATTAATAAGAGTATTGAAAAATTTGTTCTATTGCAAGTGAATGCATGGGATCAGGGGATGGGTTCCTGCTTGGAAAATGTTTTTCTCCCATTTCTATTTTGATAAGGTACTGTGCTGTTCTTTTTTCATGAACATATCTGATTCAGCATTGAAAATTCTTGGAGTTGCTATATTTCAGTACATCACAAAGCTGTTTGAAATCAAAATTAAAGCTAACTTATTGAACTGGAAAGAATTGTTTTTTAAACAATATCTTAAGCAAACTAAAATTAAACTGCAGTACAAGCTTTACTGGATAATATTTAAAGTTTTAACCACAGAAGAATCCTCCAACATGACTTGCACATATTTCTTTACAGTATTTAGAAGGATTTAAAATTAGAGTAGTAAAATTGACCTGAAAGACCTACGATGTCTTGTATCACTGTTTGGGACAGTTGCACTGGTATCTAGATCCCTACCACAGCTGAATATGAATGGACACAGAGGCGAATCAGACCTGAACGAGAATCCACAGCTTGTCACTTGTATGTGTAATAAAGCTATAAGCCAATATTTGTAATTTTGCTATAACACTATAAATGGTGGTGGTATCAGTTTGGAATAATTCATGTATGTTTGTTCGATTATATTTATAGTTCAATCAATTAATTTTGATTATATTAATAGTAAAATTGCATTGGTTGCTACCCTGCAACCTTGTGGGTGAAACCAGCAGAACAAAACTGTTATAGTTCAAGGTCTTTAAATTTATTTTGAATATGCCCATGATTAAAAACTAACTCTACTCTTAAACCCTCACTTAATTCGAAGGTAAAATACAAATGCTGTGGTGGTAGATTTGCAATGCACTTCCTTATTGAGTTCAAATTACATTTTAAAGTTTTAATATCAAGTGTAGCTCATTACTACATGTAACAAGATTTCAAAATGTGCCACTACACTGATAGCATCTACAATCATAACCAATGATTTAGTGGGTGTATCCTTAACTAATTAAGGTTGAGGAGAACTAAATCCTAATTGTTTACAGTATAAGTTGAAATATTAAATTATAGCTATCATAAATTATCGAATAAAAGTAGAACAGTATTTCTTAAAAAGTAAAAAATAACTTTAAAATTATACTAAGAGAACTATATTATTCTGTGGTTTACCAAAAAAAAAAATAAAAAAAAAAAACAAATGTGAAAATTAATATGAAAATTTTAATGAAGACCGGAAAAATTGAGTAAAGCCATGGCTATGAACTAGATTAAAGAAAAAAAAAATCTTAGCAGGAACAAAAACTGGTTTGCTGCATTTACTTTAATTATAAGAGATGGCTGTCTTTATTATTTTATACTTTTAACACCAAGTTGAAAAATTTAAATAAATGACATCAGTCATGAGCGAAAAAAAAAAACTTTTAATTGTAACTGACAGGTCAGGAAGATACAGATCAATTATTTGTGTTCGAAATTATGCTTTTGTACACAAACTGGATTAAGGCCAGCTTAAGAGTAACATTTATTCCAACAGACCAGAAATTAAAGAAGCAGATAAGCATCTCTTAATGTATAAAATAAAAGAAAATAAATACACAGCACAAATTTTGTAAAAATAGAAAATAAATACACAGTATTCATGGGCCTTTTATTGTAAGGTTCTTGTGTTCACAAAGGTGATTTTTAAAAAGGCATATTGAACTATAGCTACCATCAAATTTAGCAAGAGTTGAATCTTTTCACTCAAAAAAAAAAAAAATCAAAATTCTCAAATGTACAAAATAGTAATATAATTATAGAAATTGTATAGTTCAAATTATTTTTTAAAAAATCCAAGTGAACATTGCATTAGGTGTATATTTTTACTAGCCACTGCCAAATAAGCCTTATAGTAATATGAGTAATGATGAGGTGGTGAGAAGGATCAAGTTTCAATTTATTGTACCAGGATTGCCTACCATTGATCAAGTACGTACTAAAATTAAAATAAGCTGTTCAAAAGCTCGGTGGCAAGAGCAAGTGTGACTGGCTGTCCCCAATTTACAGATGGTTTAGTTTTGATGGGGCTCGGACGTGCATCGATAGACTGGCATGGTGTAGTTATTTTTTTAAAATACTGATCTATGTGGAGCAACTGCCTGGTAGAATAACGTCCATCCTGATCAAGGGGTTCTGACAATAGTTTTTAATGTTATAAATACCACCCAAAAATAGGGTGAAACTTACAACATTCTAAAAAGTTGTTCATTTTGATGATGAATGTAAATTGGCTAAAAATATTAAACCCCATGAGTTAAATAAACCGACTGTGGCAAAGCTAAAACATGGTGTTGGAAACCTTTTCACAGGACAGGAAGAACATTTTTAATTTAAGGAAAATAATCTAGGTGGATGTGATTCTTTTCCACAAGAGTGCTCATGATAATGTACACAAAGTTTATCAATGACAATGCCCGGTCATTTGTCTTCCTGTGCCAGATAACAGCTGCAGAAAGGTTTCAAATAAAAAACCAGCAGCATGTTTTAGCCAAACAGAAATTTATTTAGAGCAGTAACATTTTCTGTACAAATATGAAAGGTGCAAGCAAGAAATAATTTATACAATGTCTGTTTGGTCTTCCTGATAGTTTTCGGTTAACCACATTTTTCCTCATCATACACACGCACAATTTTTTCAAGTATTTGGTAAAAAAAATTACTAGATTACTTGGCTTACAATTCCAAAATGGGCAGAAAAAAAGAGTTGTTAACAAGCTATCGAGAAAGTGGACAATGTTGCCTAAATGCCTTTTGAAAAACTGGCAACAGACCGAGCCTATCACAATACAATTAATTAATTTTTGACAATGAGTGAAAGATGAGGAAGCTCTTTTATCAACGCTGTCAAAAGAGACTCAGTATCCAGCCAGCTCGGCAAACGTGGAGTCCAGCTCATCCGAAATTGACTTGTACCTCTCTTTCTCTGCCAGAAGTTCGTCTGGAAATGGGATTAAAAAAAGTTTTAAAATAGGATTAAAAAAAGTTTTAAATTACAGCAATGGTTTAAATAGTTATTAACCATTAGTTTACCCTAGCTACTGGAAGGGCCTGTTAAAGCTTTCTTCCAAGCGATTAATATTTAGGACATTGTAAATTTGATTAAAAGGGAGAATCAATGAACTTCAGTTACTTTTTTATGAAAATAAATCTGTTACTAATTGCATTTTTTTTTATCATTTTAAGTAAAAATGGCATAATAAATGGTTTGATAATTTTCTTTTCTACCAATTTTTAACACAAAAATGTTTGATATAATAAACATTTTTTTAATTATCGGTAGAAATTAATCTCATGTAAGTTTGTAAACTCAGAAATGAGATTTAGTATATTAGTTTAATCATTAGGGTTACTTTCCTTAGAATGTGAAGGCATGAGCCTAATTTTTTTTAAAACTGCTGGGGATAACTAATGGTTAATATGATTACATTTTAAGTAATAAGTGATTTTTCTCTTTTAGTATTAGTATTATTAGTAAGTCCACCTGTTTTGAACACTAGATATTTTCCAGTTCAACAAGGCATTGTTCCATTTCCTGTTTCAACAGGTGATGCTTCTCATGTGACTGTTCTAGTTCATCTGCAAACACAGCAAACCATGCCACAACACATGCATTAGTAAATTGCATAATGCAACACACATGGGTAAGGTAAGTTAGTAATTTGTTTTAAATCTTAATTAAGAGAATTTAGCTCACAATAAACAAAAATTTAACAATGCTTATTTTTTGTAAAATGTTAATCAGTATTTCATTAGCAATGAATACAAATAGTGCTTACTACATTAAAAAATATGTGCTAAGACCATTCCAAGCTAAAAGAGTAACACTTTAATTATTAGTGCTTAAAATATTTGTTGCTGATGTATATAAAAAAAAAGATTTTACAAGATTTAAGGAAAGGGTATTAAGCTTACAAGCTTATAAAATTTCATTAGCATTAAGGGAATACTTTATATGTTTGTCCAATTAATTTTTTTTTAAGAATGGGCAACAAATGTACCTTCCATTCTTTCAAGTGTTTTTTGTAGGGATGCAACCTCTCTTTCGGCATGTTCTGCCCTGCTTTCTGCCTGAATTAATGAAGGGAACACATGCATTCAATAAACTTAATAAGAGAAGATTCAAGCCATGCAGTATAAATTGCCAGGAGAAACAAGAGATATTTTAAAAATTCTTAAGGGTCAACACAGTTTTTGCCAAGAAAATATGTACCTAGCCAAATATGATTTTTTTTATATTTAAATATAAAATGCAAATAAAAAACAGCGTGAGCTAACAAAACTGTGCTAAGCCTTTTTCAAATATATCAAGACAAAAGTTCAGTCCGATGTGGCCTTACATCCTGCTAAATTATTGAGTAATTTTTAAGCATGAAAATAAGTATAAAATGCATTAATTTTTACAACAATTTTGAGGAAAAAAATGAATGTAAAAACTGGATTTTTGAGAATTTCCTGCGCATCGTTTGGCTGACAAACCAAAATGCATGCAACATTAGTAAGTGTTTATTATAGAAAGTTATTATTTGAAGTAAACAAAGAAAAACCATAACAATGCAAGATATTTTCAATAAATGAATGTGGCAGCATTAAGAAATACAAACCTTTGAGACAATATATTAACAGTAAAAAAAACTGTTAAAGTTAGCAGTTATGTGGCTTACTTTTTTTTTTGTAAAGAAGAAAAGTCAGTAGTAAGCAAGATATAAAGATATAGTCACTAATCAAAAAATATCTGTAAAGCAGGGGGAGTTTCAAATTTTAAAAAAAAGCAAAAATTGCTCAAAAAATAGATCGATAATGAACATGCACATGCTCCACTGATGGTGACAGGCAGACAAGCTGAAATCTAAAACAAAAATCAATCTGGATCTGTCTACCTTCCAATCTGTCCACTTCTTTCTGCAGTTTGGATACAGTGCGCTCTGCTTCAGTAGCACGGTTTTCAGCCTGGGTAAATGAGGATTTGCATTTTTAAAATGTTAACTTGTACAAATGTGAAGGGGGACACACGATCAGAATTTAATCTATAAAGATTCTAATATGGAGGCTACAAGTATTTCAGCTGGAGAAATTTAAGAGGTCAAAGGAGCGTCAGTCCCACAAATATGCTGAAAAGTATTCTTCAAGTTTAAAACTTTAAAATCCTGCCACAGCTAGACTTGTTAAACCAAATTTTTAAACATTAAAACATTTAAATATGACATAATGCTTTATCGTCAGATATAACAGCCAGCTTCATTTGCACAAGTATAAGCTACAAAATAAGCATGCTTTAAAATTACTCACATCCTTAAGCCTCTGTGTCAAGTCTCGAATTGTTTCCTCGTAGCTGTCCTCTCTCTGGGAAGCCTGTAGATTTAGTTTTGAGAGGATGAATTATAGTGTACATCACAATTTTGGATATAATGAAACCAGATGATAAAATAGTTTTGATGAGATGAAATATAACTTCAACCCTTAACTTTTACAGCCATCATTTAACAACTACATCTTCCCAAAGCAAGAAAAACCACAACTGCTTCAACTGAGATATGTTCTGATCAGATTGTCATTGATTTGATAAAAATTAATTAAATTTTTTACAAAAAAAGGTTCAACTAAATAAATTAAACAAAAAAAAAAAAATTAATTCAAGACAATAATAATAAGCAGAAAAATAAAACTTTTTTTTTTATATTTTAACATTATGCACAATTTCCAACTTTTTTCAGATGAGAATATTACGAAAAAGATACTAGGAAAAAGTTAAGGGTTTAATGTGAAGCATTTTATTTTAATTCTTAAAAAATAAAATCATCTATTTGATTAAATAATATACATACAAAAACAAAACAAAATGAGCCCAAATGTAGCAACTTTTAAAAAGTTGATATGAGGCCAGAACCAAAAAACAAAATAGAACTGTTTCAATAAGCGATTTCAAATAACTTGCCTTAATAAAGGAGCTTTATTTATTTATCAGGTGAGTCTTGTATAAAAAAAATCACCTTGTTAAATTTAGTTAACATTATGCTTACATGAGTGACTAGTATATGAGAAATATGTGAAGATTCCAATGATAAATCTTTCATCACATAAGAATTATCAGAAAATTAGTTAATTACAGACACTCAGGTAAGAAGATTTTTATTGTCTACAATATACAAGACGACGAAAGAGAAAGAAGTATTTTCAGGACAAACTGCAGCAAAATGGATTTTTTAAAATATGTGATAAACATTTTTTTAAAATTAAGCTGGGGATACATTTATAGGAAAGCTGGTAAAAGAACATAGACATTTTGATAGCAATGAAAGGAAATCTCTAACTGAAATGATCTGTGACAAAGCATTCTTGTTAATAACTAGCAAGCAAATGCGATGTATCCATTTGATGTTTGAAAACAAAGTTTCATCAAAATATCTTATTTTTTAAACAATCAAAGCAATTTTGGTAGTAGCTATGATTAAAATTGCAAGAATAATAAAAAAAAAATAAAAAGTTTTCACTAAAAAAAACAAAAACACTGCAAAATTCTGGTATCTATGGTCTACAGCTAATGACACACACATTAAGATTTGATGTGCTACATCACAATTTTAAAATTAAAAGGGACCAATGTTAAGAATGAAAAGAAATTGATGAACTATTTTTAAGAACCATGAAATGATTGATAGGCAGACAGACTCATGCAAGATCAGCCAAAGATTCCACACATGTTAGTTGATGAGTGGCTCTTCACATATTTCATGTTATAGTTCTGATTTTTCTTATGGAGGGCCCAAAATATTTTAAACCATGCACTGCAATTAAGTTTTCCTTACAGATTGTTCAGAATTTAATTTCATGAAAGAGAAATCCAAATTCAAGAGCCTCTATAGCTATTTTCCCAAAGGGGGCAAAGATAAACACATATAAAAAAAAAAACAACACTGGATAGAGATTAAAAAAATATATATCATTGGAAGCACTGTGCAAAGTTGTGTTTTATACTTTGCCCAAATGCTTTAAGAAGAGAAACAAACAAGAACTTGTTAACCCCCATTATATGAATTAATGTAAGGAAATTTATTACACTTTATCATCAAAAACTACAGTTTTGTGAGATGGGAACAGACCTCATATAACTTTTCAAGAAACATACAGATGGGCTAGACAGAAAAAAAAAAGCAAGAAATAATATTAAATAAAAAAAAATGTAACCAGCATTGCATTGGTTTAATCCTGCCAACTCTTGCAAAATACAATTTCCTTCAAATATAAGGTGGGATGAGGAAGTGGAAGAAAACTTGATTCTAAATAGGTTTTTTTTTGGGTCCTTTTAGCACAAAAAAAAAAGAAACCTAATCACACTATTATTTTGCCATACAGGTCAAATAAGTATACTGAGGATGGAACTCAAAATGTACTATTCAGAGGCTCTAGATTTTTGGCCCGTAGTGTTAGACTTGTAGAACCTGTCAAGTTGGTCTTTGGGAATCTTTCCACACGAAAACAAAAAATATCTACAGTATACTGAAAAAAAAAATCCTAGATGTTATAAGAAAATGTGAGGCATAACCTAATCACATTTTAAACCTGACAGGTTCTAATTATCAAATAGATTTATTTTAATTTGACGATGATGGATGAAGGCATATTTTGGGCTCTCTGTTGCATGCAGGACACGCTTTCAGCCTTGCTTAAGTGAACTTTTTTTTCTTATTTGGACAAAGTTCAAATAATAAAATAACGGCACGAATTGACGGACATCATGCAGGTTTTCCAGGAGGGAGCGAGCTTAAATTCTGCAAGTCTACCTCTTGTTCACTGATTTCCAATGATTTCATATTGTTGCCCACAACCTTCAACTCTTCCTCCAATTCAATGATCTTCCTGCAATAACAGAGCAAGTTAAATTATAGAACGAATGCTGGCAGAAAAAAACCGCAGGCCTGGCCCTTTCTTGAGGCCCCGGCTTACCTGATCATTTTGGATGGACAGGGTTTTGATATTGTTACCCACTATATGTAGCTCCTCATCAAGCTCCCAAACTTTGCTGGAAAGGGAAGAAAACAAAAAAAAAGCTACCAAAGTGACTCTATTTGACTGAAAATTTCCCAGCTTAAATCAGCACTGTGTCATGCCTTTAGATTGTTACAGCAGCTTTTTTTTTTTAAACAATATCAAGTACTAGGGTTAATTAGTATTTCAGATTATGAAAGTCTTGCAACATTCATATTAAGTCTTATTACAGTACTGTTTATATTATTATGTAGGGTAGGAATAAAATACACATCTGTAAAGCTGCTGCAATAGTTGGATTGTTTGTTGTTTTTAGTTAAAGCAAACGTGACCAAATAATCCAAATAAAGTCAAGGTCTTATATTAATCGGAATACAATAGGCAGAACGGGCTCACAAGTCAACATCACCATGCGAACAACCACCAGAGGAGAGAGATATGAAGACGGCAACACAGTGGGCACTGCAACCCAACTCTGTCCAACCAAATTCTAAATGTGAGTGGGCCAGGGCAGTCTGCAGTTTTTGGTTTTAACTCACAGTGAAGCTTGATACATTCAGCCATGTCCAGCAATCGCTGACTGACAACTCTCAAAATTCATCTGGAGAATTTTTACTACAAAAATTAATAGTTTACTAATTAAAATAAAAGATACTCAAAATGTTCAGTTTTTTTGTTTCTTTTTGCATTTTCAATAGAAATGCAAAACCATCAATGAAGTTTAAAGAGTCATCAGTCTATTAAAAGCTTTTTAACATTCACATCTGTGCAAATCTTTTTTGAAATAAATTGTTATAAATGTTTCCAGTATGTTTCACGAAATGCACAGATTGACTTGAATGCTTAAAAGTTTACGTGTTAAAAGGGATGCAGCGATGATAGGAGTTTTTCTAAAGTATTCTTACCTTCTCCTCGCATCGCTCTAATGATCTAAGGTTATTGGTTAGACCGTGAACTTCAGCTTCAAGTGCTTTCACTTTCCTGCAAAATCAACAGCAATCACAATACATGCAGTTAATTTGCATGCTGGTTAGTTTACTAACAGCCATTTTTTTTTTTGGATAAAATTTCAGTTGAGAAAAGTTTCTAAAACATACGTTTTTTTTCTCTAACAAATTTTTAAAAATATATTAATGAAATATCTTAGAGAAACTCATTTATAAAAAAATGTCTCACACGCTAGATCTCACATTCAAACATTTCTTATGAAAAAAAATAAACATGCTTATGATTTGTCTACAAGATCTTTTATTAAAAAAAAAAAATATTCTGATATATACTGCGCCATGCCAAGTTTTATTACTTCAGTGCAAAATCACACTCTTGTGTTAATATAGCATTCATCTAATGAAAATTAATGGAAAATCTTTTTTTTTGTTCTCTTTTCCACATCCACCCAATAACTTCATTAAAAATGTATACAAATGTATAATTATTTGAGATTCACAAGTCCAAATATAATTACCAAGGTATGATCTTTACTATATTGCTCTTGAAAATAACAAATCGTTTTTAAGTTATTTATTTCATCACAATAGTCATACCTTTCAGCATTTTCTGCTCTTTCCTCAGCCTTTTCTAATTCATTTTCTAACACCACCAATTTGCGAGCAGCCTAAGTCACATTTGGGGAAGACATGCAACACTCCAAAATGGATCATATCCGTTAAAAATTACTTAATATTTCTTTATTCATAAATCTGACAACTTGCCAATGGCTTCTAACCATTGCATTTTTAGATCTTCTTTTGTTGCTCAAATAGTAATAAATTTGTATGCTTATAATTACTGTGGTCTTTACAAATTTATAAAATGATAAAAAATGTTGTGCAGATAAATGAATTTCAGAATCAGATATTTTGCATTACATCTGATTTTGAGAAAAGGATGATAATAATAAATATATATTAAACACGTAGCCTTTAGAAAATTGATACATAAATATGTATTATCATCCTTTCCAGACAAACTTTGTGGAGCAAGAAACTCAATTTTTCATCCCACCACTATATACCGTAATTTTAAAGGGGATTGGTGGTGGTATTTACTGAATTTTTAAACTCCACAAAATATTTTGATACAAAAACACCCTCACTACTTACGCCTCAGCGGCCTCCAAACGGGCCTCAGCTCTCTCAAGATCCACCTCAGTGATAGCCAGCTTACGAGCAGCCTGTATGGGCGACACATCAGAGGTTGTCATCCAACTTTCTAATAATCCTTAACTGATAACCATGTTTATTGTTTTTTTCTTTTTTTTTAAACGAAGAATTAGCTTTATATATAATTTAGTTTTAAAAAATCACTGCAAATGTCTTTAAATTCTATACTCACAAAAAAAAAAACACGTAGGTGTAAAATTTATAATGTGTTTGCATATATATTTTAATGGAAAATATTCATGCAATCAATTCTTAAACAGCAATGAATCTGATTTATTTATACTTTAGAATCATGCCATACATCTTTGTTCATCCATAGCAGGCATTTAAATTTAATTAATTTTTTTCTACTTTAAAATTATCATGCCTAAATCATTTCTATCAAAGAGTGTTGTTAATATGTATATTAAGTTTTGAAAATCATGCTCATTACAGACTTATGTACATAATACTAAATTTCATGCGGACGTAACTTCAAAATAGTATCAGTAAGCTGGTTAGCAGTGAGGTGCATCTATAATATAATAAACAGTATATAATTAATTGCAATATATTCACTGACACATTAAATTATTCAAATAGGATTAAACTTAAAATTTTTTTTTAGATATATTCTTAAACTGTAAGGTGAAGAAATCATTTCCATTTTAAGAGATATCAAAAGAATTTGTTTTTTTAATCCAGTTAAAAATTTGCATTCAAACATGGAAATAATTTGTTCACATGCACATCCAAGCATAATAGTAAGAAGAATAAAAATTATCTGTGTGTCCTATTAGAGTAAGAACATTTTTTTTATCATGCATTTTCTTTTTTTTTTTTTTTTGTAAATATAAATGCAGCACCAAGTACAAATAAATAATCTAACAGAACACTCCAAGAAATTATAATCAATTCCTAAAACTAATAGATGAAGTAGCTTTCTCCACCTCAAAATAACAAAAAATAAAAACTACTTTAAGGAATTTCATGTAGTGCAGGAAAATTCATATGACTACTCAATGACATTTCTTTTTTTAAACATTTTAATATGGGGATGAAAAATGATGGGGTTGATCTAAAATTAGGTCTGGCATCATTCCGTGAATCTATTCAATGTCACCTCATCATATTTGCGGTCAGCATCTTCTGCTATCCACTTTGCTTCTTCCAACTGCTTTTCTAGCATGTCTAGTTTCTCTTCATCTCCTTGACTTCTGTTTTCCAATACTTTACGCGCTCTAAATAAATTAAGGAAGTGTGTGATAAAAATCACTACTAATAGATGCCCTCTACAATATCTGCCAGCTGCCAGCCATGCAGCAAAAAGGCGCCCAGCATTTGCGGAAAAAAAATTGATAATAAGCCGCTACTTTGCCAAGAACTTAATGAATGCAATAAATGGTTCTAGCCGAATATTAGACATGATTAGATAAAAATTTTTTTTAGCATCTTTGTCCAGTTTAGGAAGTCTAAAAAACACAAAGAGTACATGTTGTTCAAACATGTATATAAGAATTAGATATTAAGCAAACCAAGACATTAAAAAATGTGTTATTTTTCAAGACAAGATTCACTGGTTATTTATCAGCGGTAATTCAAGGCATATTTGTCAATGAATAGCGGTGGTCAACAGCTGCAACATGCTGCAGTTTTAAGCCAGCTTTATCAATGCAAGCCAGTCACCTCATCATATTTTCTTTCAGCGTCTTCTGCAATGTATTTAGCTTCTTTCAGCTGAGCTTCAAGACCGTCCAACCTTTCATCATCAGCTAAGCTTCTGCTTTCCAGCACTTTGCGACCTCTGACAATATTTATTACACAAAATTAAGTTTCACTAATTTCATTATGTTAATAATTATTTTTGAGTGTAAAAAATCTGCAACAAGGAATAGGCTCTAGCTTCAATATCTGAAACAAAAGAAATTTTATTAGTCTGTTGTGCACCTGGTCTATCATTCATTTTGGACTTATTCTTCACATACTTCAACACAGCACAGTGGTAAGAAAATATTTTAAAATGAGAATATATCAGAATTATGTGCGATGTATTAAGTGGAAAAAAAAAGTCCAAATTGAATAAGCCCAGGAAACGTAGCTCTCTGCTATTAATGCCTGACCTAGACCTACCTCATCATAACGTGCTTCAGCTTCACTAGCAACCTGCCTTGCTTGCCTAAGAAGCGTTTCTGCTTCTTCCAATCTTTCATCTCCAGCACATAATTTGTTTTCTACCGTCCTCCTCTGCCTGAACTCATGGAATAAAACAAAGCATGCAAACACAAAGTAACACCATGCATAAAAAAGGGGACGCATGGGGTGATGCTAGGATATTTAATTATAACATCGGTAAACGTTTTCCATACAACTGTGGAAAAAAACTGAATGCTTTTTTTTTAAAATTAAATATCATAGAAAAAAAAACTGAACTCTCTGTATATCCTAGGTGAGAAGATTTCAAATGTTTATTATTTAGCATATTGATTTTTATTCTAATTTTTTTTGTTTGTAAAACAGCAGAAAATTAAAAAAAAAAAGATTGTAGTTTGTATTTATAGAGTGTACATGTGTTATGCTTTTTAAAGAAAAGTCATTTATTCAGATGGGTTCTAATTGGTAAAATTCATTTTTTTTTTAATTACTTCTGGATCTTTAAATAGTAATAACATATTGGACAAAGGAAGAAAAATGCTTTTAAAATGACAATAAATTTTTTTTTTTAAAACCTTCATACTACAGACATAACATATTCATGATCATTAAGTATGGTAACTTGAACAGGGATGTGTATAATCATAAAAAAAAAAAAATTTTGAGGACATACATTTTTTGGTACATTTTTCAAAACACATTTAAGAAAAACATTAATTTTCAATTCTCTCCTAATTTAAAATTCTCAAGTCACATGTTGAGAAGGCTTCTAAGTTTTCTCAGTAACTGGCACATAAAAAACTTTCAAATTCTCAATGAAGGACAAAGCTAACTGGTATTTGTTCAAATAGCTTTGAATGTAGTCATTAAAAAAACAAGCTATACTACATGTATAAACAATGTTTATTTATCAGGAAATAATTTTTATTTAAGATTAAGATCCTATAACAATAGATGCCTGTACCTTTGTAACAGAATACAAGGAATTCATTTTTTTTAAAGCTTTCTGTTCAAAATTAACAAATATTTCTGCTTAATTCTTTAAACAAATCGCTAGAATCAATTATGGTAATATATATTTTTATATATGAAAATTTAATTATTTTTTTTTATTTGTTCAAGAAATCAGATTAGTACCTTTCACTCTCATCTGCTGCTTTTGATGCCTCTTCTAATTTCTCGGTGGCACTCTGGAGGCGTTCTTCAGACCTTTCCAAGTCCTCTTCTAATAGTTGGATACGCCTATTAAAAGCAGCAGCTTCACTTTCCATCTGCAAAAATATTTTTAACAATGAATTCATGTGTTTAAAAGATTGTTAGTGTAAATATTGAATAAGTTAAATCAACCTTTTGGCTAATGCTAAAAGGTAAGTACTAAATTTTTATATGAAATTAAAAAACGATGTGTTTCACTTTATTATCTATTCAGGATTTTAAAACAAGTATTTTTTCTGTTCTATTTTTCAACAATCCATTTAAAATAAATTGTGTTTTTTTTAAGTAGTATCTAATTAATAGAAAAAAATTACCATTTGAAATAAATCTTTACATTATTTTAATGACATGTATCAAAACAATCTGAGACATATCTAAATCTTTTAAATTGAATAATGATTTTATTGAGTCTTTTCACAAAAAAATAAGAATAAGCAAACATTATATATAGGAAATTAGTAAAAAAAAAAAAATGGTTTACAGGCCTGATAGAGCCATAACACCAGACGTATTAAGTTATATTTGTCGAGTTAATTCTAAAATACATAATTATTGTTAATAAAATGTATCATATTAAAAGCATTTCTTCGGTGAAAAAACATAAATAATGTATTTTTTAACACAAAATTTAAACTCTAAAATACATTTTGTTTCCCAAGGATGTAGATAATAAATAGGGCTAATGAAATGCACAAAGAAAGTTCGGTATATAGTGATCACTGCTCACTTTTACAGAGGAAACCAGTGTCAGTAGTACATGTAACTTTGAAAGTTCGCACATACAATTGATATGCCCATTAAGAATAGCTGAAGTGAATGCAGTGAAATAACTTAAATGTATGGGTTTACTTCAAGACATGTCAGAGTATGCTGCAATTAATTTAAATACTAGTTCTGTAGCCGCCAATTTAGTACAAATAATTTATTTCTCATTTATGTTGAATAATGAAAGAAAAGGAAATATAATCTAATATATCTTGTATCTTAAATTAGGTTAGATTTAATTTCCCCAATTTCATCCAGCAGCACATAAATCTTTGGTTTTTAATAAGTATTTCTAGATTGAATTATATTTGCAACCAATATGCCAGTTTAATTCAAAAATTAAATTATCATGAGCTTAAAGTAAAAACTTATTGATGTAAGATTTAGATAAAGAAAAAAGTTGTAAAGTTTAAAACATGCATAGCTTAACTACCTCTCATTTGATATGGACCTCATATTTAATTGTAAGTACATTTAATATATTTTAGTCAAACACTATATCCATCAGCTCTTGGTAAAGCCCTTATGTTAAATTTCTGCTATCTGTTCTGACCTTCTGTCAAATTTAAAAACTCAGTGGCCCACAATTTAAAAAATGCTCACACCTGGAACATATCTAGTTACTGTTATGAATGGACTTTATCAGAAAATCTTGTTACTGCTATGAAATATTGATGGACTATATCTGGACTATCAGAATTTATATTTAAAATAAGAAATAACAAGGATCAAGATTCTTGTAATTTAGTGGTATTTTTATATGCTATTTCATTGCTCTTTCTCTAAACAAAAACATGTAATCTCTAGCCAAAGAAGCCAATACTACTCCAAATAACATTTATTTTACACTGCCTCAACAGGAAGAAATACTACAACAAATATAAAAATGTCATTGTGAAACACTTCATTCATGAAGAAATAGATAGTGATTAATTTATTTCTGACAAATGTAAGTTCTTAATAAATAACAATATACAAATTAGATACTGATAGTGATAGGACTTGTCCTTGATATTGTGGCATTGCAATGAATTGTGAATTGAATGATGTGATGAGAGTAAACTATTGTACTGTAATGTTTGGTTAACTACTACAACACTTCAGTTCACTAATAAAAGGCTCAGATGATGTTATATATTTAGCAATGTATGATAATAAAATTCCGGAATTCCGTTTTCTAATATAGGAACCTGTAACAAGGAAATGTATATACTTTAAAACGGGCTAATAGTGCCCTACCCACCTGTGAGGTTTTTGCATCTCTATTAACTATTTCCCGTCTCAAACATTCGTTCTCGTCTCTAAGAAGATCATTCTCTGCTTTTAATGCTTCCATCTTGTGTTTCAAGGTGCCTATAGCACCAGTTGTAGCGTGTTGTATGGCTTTCGCAGACATTTTAATTATTTCAATGGCAGATAGTATTCAACAACACACAAAACAGGCCGGCTTTTTTTCAGACCGTATAACACAAATGGAATCTATTACGTCCGAGAAACAAAATAGAAAGTACGAATAGCTCTTTGTAAGAAAATATTCCTTATTTCACAAGCACAAAGTGAATTTTAAAAGTTATTTATCTTTCAACAGCCTAAAATATATTGGTATCCACTCCTAATTCGTTCATACGTCTAATTGTGAGTCACCAAGTATCTGTACGCCAATTTGTTGAAGTGACAATAAGCGACATCACGTGACGCCATGTCCTTCCGTCTTGCCTTAAATACCTGGCTGTTCCTAACAACTCCCGGGAATGTATTTATATTACCTTATAAGGATTAAGATAGTGACAATTTGACGAATGGAAAGAATTATTTAACAACTCTCAATTTACAACATAACTACTGACAAAAATATTACCCTGCGTAACGAGATATAAACTATATTATACTACAGTTCAGGCAGAACCGTTCATATAGACAGGCAAACAAAGCAACCGCCATGAGGGCCCCCTCTCATAGCCTTTACAGTACTTCGTCCTATCATATATGATGGTACAGTGGCCCCGACAGGTAGGCTACTCAGAAGCGGCCTTAACCAGGGCGAATGTCATTAGCGGAGCCTACAGTTGGGAAAATATACAGCATGGCTCCATCGATAAAAATACAAAATATTTTTAATTAAGGACTCCAACAGGCGCATGACTTGGGTCGGTGGCCCATTTGTTAACCCTGAAGTACTTAACCCTAGGCCCCAAAATTTCTTTTAGTCTCTTTCAGAGACGTGTTGGTTTTGGACCACGTGACGATCAATTGCCGGAGGTTCTTTGGGATGGGAAAAAATACATAATTCAAATATGTTATAATACATAAAGTTTATTCAATAAAAAGGTCAATAAATTGAACGCGATTGTATTGAAATGTAACACCATTTAACTCATCTATTATACAAGTTTAACCTTTACAAGAAACGGAAATCCCGCTTTCGTCCAATGGTAACTAGCGGGAAAACCGCATTAAGGCTTCATTTTTTTTTTTTTGGGGACCTTTGTTACCACTGCTCGTCATTGGCCTTTATGAGCCAGCAAGTCCTGGAATCTCTGTCTAGGGTACCAAAAACTTTAGAACGGCACAGAGTACATGAATCATGGCAATTATAACAGTCCATTAAAAACGCAGGCGTAGCTGGGTGGAAGGCGGGGGGGTACATATGTCCCCAGGCGCCGAGGTTCAGGGGCGCCAAATGGTATATTTTACATATAATATTATATGGTTTTCGAATGGGGGGCGCTAAAAAGGTATTAAAAAAGGTAAAATGCCTCGGGCGCGAGTTGCCTTGCCCACCCCTCGCTACGCCTCTGAATAATAATACACAATGGGTGTAGACCTACTTTATAATAAATTGTAATCAAATGATTCATCATAAAACCCACTTTTATTGCTATTTTGTTTTTCGTTACTGAAATTATAACTAGCGAAAATCTGAAGTGAAAAATCAGACACAAGAGAATCGGTCAGATAGTTATTTCCCAGAGCGATTGGATATTTATATCTACATTATTTAATTGGGGGCGGGGGGGGGGAATCTACTTTTTATTCATGGTCTATTTGAGTGTATGCTACATGTATGCTGAGCGGGACTCAGTGTCGTCGCTCATACAAACCCCCACGGATGACTGAGCCCGGGACCGAAAGGGTGCCCCATGGTCGTCTAAAACAGCATTATGGGTTCCACGGGCAATCCAGGGGTGGGGTGTTGGGGGACCTCAGGACAAACCTTCGAAATAATGAAATACACATTAAAACAAGGTGACCATACACTTGTGCGACCCACTTTAATGCAGAGGCCTTTTTACACATCCTTACCCAGTGCGAGACGCGACAGCCATGTAGGCTACTCGAGGCCCGAACCCGCTCTTCATATTACCGGTCATTAGTTGTTGTTTTTTTTTTTATATCGTACTCGTCACGCGTTAAAAATCTTTGCAGGGGCGTCGATAGAAAATCTTTGAACGCTAGTGGACCTTTGACAATCTCTGAAAACCGGGGCTTCTCCCTCCTTCGACTGCCAAGTCATACTATAGCAGATAATGGGGAAAGAGACGGGGGCCACTAAGGCTCAGGGCCCATGTCAAGTGTTCGGGTTGCCTCCGCGTTGGAGCGGACGTAAGTTCAGCTGCCCATATTACTTTTAAAAATATTTGAAGTTGATATATATAGTTTACATCCTGGAACGCCCATAGATTGTATGCCCACCCTCACTTTCTAAGCAAGACTAAATGAAGAATAATTTATTTATTATTAGATTTTGGGTTTTTTTTAATTCAAAGAGATTTCTCAGAATGGTTTCATGCTCTGATTGCAGATATTATTTACGACAGAATTAAAACAAAAACTGAAAATCACATTATTAAATGAGCGGAGTAAAGAAAAAAAAATAATATTACATAACACTTTCCCTATTTAAAACAAAAGAAACGATCTGCGATGTAACCCTAGGGACAATTAGTGAAATATTGCATGTACATGTACCCTTCACTTTTTGTACACATTTTTATTTCATTCATCATAATTATTCTTGTGCTTTCTATTTGAATGGACCAAAAAAAAAAGAATACTTCAAGTATAGCCTACATATACTTCAAATCCTGAGGTTACTTTAAAATTGGCACACGACCCCGGCACCATGAGTCATTGAGCGTAAACAATTTCTGGAAATCTTTGGCTGGTCTGCGCCGGTTTTCAGAGCATTAGGAAGGTGAGTAAGCTCAATGTGGTATTTATATACAAAGTAAGCAGACGAGAGAAGGGGAGAGAGACGGGGAAGTGAGAGAGACCTGAACGAGAGAAAGACTCAAGATATTTTGTATTTATATACCTAAAATAAAATAATTAATCTATATGGAAAATTCATGTCATTTATATAAAAAGAAAACTTTTAACGGCTCTTTTATAGCGGAAAATATACCTCTATACTCAGGGGTTTTTTTGCTCAATAAGAGGTGGTGGGTCTCTTCAATAAGAGGTGGTGGGTCTCTGAAGTTTTTAACTTTTTACCAAATGAAGAAAACTATAAGAGGTGCCGGGTTGCATTTCAGAGGTGCCGGATCGCAGATCCGGCGCGCTACATGGCAAAAAAAACCCTGTCTATACTGCATTCAACATTCACAGACTTTAAAAATTTGAAAGTTTTTTTTAATGTATCGTAATTTTTTATGGCTATAACAATTCATAAAAGTAAAAAAAAAAGGAGGTTTGGGGGGGGGGGTGGGGGTGGAAATAGAAGCAGTGCTTGAATAATTTAGGTAACTGTAAGAGGTTTTACTCAGAGGTGTGTAGCTTACACACAGGTAATGCAAGATGGGTGAAGAAGATTATAAAAAAAAAAGATGTTCGGGGTAAGTTCAGGTAAATTGAAAAGCCGCCAGTAAGGAGAGGGGAGGGAAAGGGAAGGAGGGGGGCTAGGGTTCGGTGCCAGTCAGCTCGACTCAGCAGACACGTCAGATAAATGGCATTGCCTGGGTGGAGTACGTTAAGTCTGGAATCGTGTGTTATTTGGACCAGCAGGTTATGTTTACACTGCTTTGTTCAGTAGCACTGCGCTATACGCACTAAGTGTGTATCGCTATATGTTTTTGTACGCACTGTGTGCGTCTGTCTGTTTCTATAATATATATAAACACATGATAATATATAATGCCGTCCTCCAACGTTTTACTTTATACCGATAATCATACACAAAAAAAATATTGCTGATGTTAGTAATTATGATGAAATTGATGGAGGTGATGGTAATTTTGTTATGATGTAAGATTTTTTTTTTGTTTAAAGGCAGTGTAAATGGAAAAAAAAGGGGGAGGGGGGAGATCATGGTATACACAAATGGTATAATGGACACATGTAAAACGTGACAGATTGCCTACCCACCCTCTGAGAAACTTGGATAATGTTCTGAAGCTCTGTCCCAATTATTGCAAATTTTATCATAGTGTTCGAGTTAATGCCCAGCTGAGTGCATGGAATGAAGATGCCCCCCGTGGGACCGGCCCTGCTTTGCCTAGGGGGGCGCCTAGGTCTGCTGGCCTCCTGTTTTGTATCTTCGTTGAGATCAGGCTCCAAGTCCGAAAACAAAGGGTCCGTATTGTTTATTATCATTTCGTATTCAGTCACAACATTGCTGTCGGATTGTGCAGGGTTGCCGCCTTCTGGATCCGGCCTTCTGCTAGAATGTCTCTTGTGTTTCTTTTCACCCGACTCACTCTTCTCACTTCTAACCTTTGAACTTTTAGAAGATCTTTTAGAGTTTTTAATACTGCCGGATTTATCACAGTCGGGAGCTTCGGTTCCATCACAACAAGTTTGTTCTTTATCCAATGACGAACAAGATTTGTCGCGTTTAGATGATTTTTTCTTTTTCTTTCTATCAATTGTCCGAGTTTTTGACGTAGGCACTGTTGTGTCGAGATCAGCTGATCCTTGAGATAGGTCCTGTGACAGATTAGTACTAACAGCTGATAACTGTGACTCCTGTGACAAATGAACACTCTCGGCATCGTCTGCTTCTAAGAATTCGCGATCGCCCATAACAAAAGGCTCACACAAATCTCGGTACAACTCTTCAAAGAATTTTAATTACTTTTAGTTAAAAATATAACACATCAGCACTTAAGTTTACAAACTTTTTTTTCAGCACGTGGAAAAATTTTTAAGTCAATGAAAGGGAGGCTATAATCACAACAACCGGAAGATAAATATAGAAACTTTTTGTAGCGGGGTGCAAGCCAAATCCTGGAAAAGCCAAGCTGCCCGATCAACGGTCTTGCGCGGCAGATTCCTCGCGTTGCATTCCAAATAGGGCAGTGATGACGTCACTACCGCTCCTCGTGATTTTCGGTTCCTACACTTTCTTTTAAACCAAACACATTTACTCATTGTTCCGAGGTAGAGCAATTTTAAGCAGTATATTTAAGATAAATGTAAAACTTTCTAAAATCACTTGTTATTAAAAAAATATTACGATTTTATCATGGCTCTAAATAAAACTTTTAAGCGAAATGTTTGTAAAAGTAGTCCGGGTTTTTCTTGTTAAGACACGCCCCTTTCTTTTCAAACAGAAAGGGGAGGGGTGGAATGCATTCCTTGCAAATAAATATATTTGTGAATGAGTTTTGGAAACAATAGTTTAAACATTACAACTAATCAACAGACAAATTTATGAATCTAAATTTAGAAGACATCATGCTGGCATGTATAAGCTTTAACTTAATGTACTCCATTTAATAAGGGAACATTTATCAAATGACGCATTGCATTCTCTCTTTGGCCTAAATAACACATTAAACCCACTCAACATTTATCACATAGGATTGTGATGCTTTCTTTCTTCCTAAGGACCTCGCCCTCTTAAAACAAGGGTCGGCATTATTTTTTGTTAGTAGAACGAGGATAAGTAACCCTTTTCTACTATATTCTCTTCCCCTCCTTTTCTTTTTGTTTTGCTTTCACTTTTTTTCTAGCTTCTTAGTGTTATTTTGTTCTGTGTTGGACACGTACTAAAAACAAACCTAAAACATAAGTACATGTTATTTGTCTATATTTACTACAAACACAACGTTACCTGTTTACATTTTACCTACTAAAGCGCAAGTAAGTAAACAAAACAATGGTAGCTAAAAAATTAATTTATTCCCTATCCGCCGTTTGGTTTTCTTTAAATTTTCAAACCCGTTTTCAAAAAAAAAAAATAGTTCGTGGGCACTCAAGCGTTCGTTCCATTCAGGGGAAATAATACACCTCTCGGGTCTAGTAACTTGTAGTATCTCGACTCCGACCGGTGTGTCTGATATTTGTTTACCCACCAACGCTTGCCTGTCTGCACACATAATGAACTAAACAGTACTTTTCTTAGAAACATGTTAATTCCGTATAATTCGCTACACTTTTTAACAAGCGCCTTATTATAAGGCCTACTGTCATAACTCCAATAAACTTATATAAAAAATGTTTTTTTTTAAAAAAAAACACTTTCATTAGGGTAAATTACAACAGTTTATAAATAACCGAGCAAAGTAAACAGTGGCTATGTAAGCAAACAAAACACACCAAATACTATTGCCAAAATAGCAGTAGAGCACACTAAAAGCAATAATAATAAGCAATTAAAATACAACTGTATATTCAATTCAATAACAAACAAGAATCACAGCATTGTCCAACAATATAATACAACAAGTTTTGTTATGTATACAAATTAGATGTTAGGGCATGAATACACCATGTATAAGCCATATTTTTTTGTGTGTGCTTCCCAGTCAGTACTGGACAATCATTAAGCAAGCGTAATCCATTCCTAAAGCATTGAGATTATCCTTAATTTCATTACGTCTGTGTGGCAGGAACTTCTGTATTTTTTTTAAACTATAAATACGATTGGCAATGAATTGTTCGTTTTAAAAAATATAGTAATAGTTTAAAGTTGACAAATACTTTATTGTTACTGAACACAATGTGTTCTCTAAGCCAGTGGTTGCCAAATTCTGTTAAACAGCTCTACTCTTGAACACCGTTTACTTGTAAAAAAAAAAAGTAACCAACTAAATTACATATGATGATGCCCAAAAAAAAAAGGTAATTCAGGACTCATTCATTGAAAACGTTTGGGAACCACTGCTTTAGACAGCACAGTAACGCACAAACATAATCAAACATAAACTTATAGGTTCTAACCTCTGCCACGCGCTTTTCAGAAGTTTCCAGTTTGGTGTTTGCTTCGATGAGGGATTCATTGGCAGTGTCGAAGTCGTTCTGCAAGTTGGAGAATTTCTTTTGGAGATTGTTGAATTCCTCCTCCAGCTGTTTTGTAAATAAAGTAAAATAAAAAAACTGGTCAGAGATACTAATAATAAAATATAATGAAACAAAACATGCTTTTGATACATGTTACTGTATGAATTGTTTGTATGTGCATTGCACAAATGAAAAACACCATTGTAACGTTATCAGGCACCTTCAAGTAAAATAATCTTATGAAAACTTCAATTAAAAAATAAATAAATATGTTTCATGTCATTTTTATTTATATTACTATGAAAGCCACTTATTTGTAACGCTTTTGCTGTGTTTAATCTCGTGCAAAAACCATGCTATATTTAGCAGACGATGACGAAAACATGTATGTAGATGACACATTCGCATTAATTATGACGACATTCTTATGACGTCACCAACACAACGGACATGCTAATAAACATGCTAAGTAAGCGTTTTTTAAATTTGTTTTTTAAGCCTAGAAACAATAGGTCTCACTGAACCCTTTTCACTACAGCACTCACAGCAAAAGATATCAAAATAACGGTAATAAAAAAAAAACCTTACTTGCTAAAAAATTGATGTCTAATTAAAGTAATACTTCTTTTAGATGGCATTTTTATAATAAAGATATCATCCAATCATTGGATTAATAATTCACTTATAAAATATTAATGTAGATAAAAAAAAAAGATTATATCAATAACAAATATAAATGAATTTCCGTATTTACTTAGTGTCCTAATGTATTATCTTTACTACACACAACTACAGTAATAAAAATGTGTTTTACATCGAGTGACTCATCTAATGAAATCAAAACCTTATTTTTATATCGTTTTATAGGATGACAATAAATACCTTGTTTTTGGTCTCCTCGACATCTCGGAGCTTCTGCTCCAGCTGCTCTGCTCTGTCAAGGGCATTCTCTTTTTCCATTTTCATGGCCAACATCTTCTTCTTGATGGCATCCATGGCTGACGGTGGTGTTTTGTCTTTAGCAGCGGGTAAAGAAACAAAATAACAGAAAATCTAAAACTTTATCGGCTGCTGCGGCTGCAACTGAAGAAGTTGGACTTCGGAAGACGCTATGGACTTGGAGGAGCTACTCCTAAAGACCCAGTCGAACGAAGGAAGCAAGGGGATGTACGGAGAGGTGAGGAGGGATGATGTAGTAGTGGCGGATCCAGTACACACTTCGACAACACACCCGACCGAGCCGCTGCCTCGCACGTTCTTACACGAAAACACAAAGTCGTGAGGCTCTCGCAGGTTTTAAGACAAGATGCCGATTCCAGACCAACTTCCAAAAAATACCTGTCGGAAGGGGGGGGGTCAGTCACCGGGGTTTTGGGGGTGAGTAGAAGCACTGGAACAGCTGAAAGTATTAAAAAAAATGGGGGAGTGGGAGGGGGGTTGTGTGGTGGAGGCTAGACACCCTCCCTCTCAGGATGAGCTCGTCCCTGCACGCGCCGAGATGCTGATACGGTTACCGCCTTGTTTGGCGTGAGCTGTTTTTTGCTTTTCTAGAAGCCGGGTCTACTAAGATACCTGATGGGGGAGGAAGCCTACAGCGAGGAACTAGAAAAATGAAGCGACCAACTAAAACTGTAACTTAGGTAACGCGATTATTTTACTCACAGATCATGCCAGTCGTTTCTTTTTTTTTTTTTAAATTGACAAGTAAAGAATATCAGCTTAGTTTTGTTAGTTTTCACATTAAATATTTTGAAATGTACACGATTCACTCTTACTGTACAAACGTTATCTTATACAAGTGTAGAGAAACAATTTTTGTGTGTGTGTGTGATAATAATATGTTGTGTCTAAAAAAAGAAAATGCTAGCGCCACCAATTTTTCTCATTTTCCAGCAAACATACACCTCTGTGATCATTGAGTGTGTCTCGCTACTTGTTGAAATATATAACAAAAGGTCGTCATCGTCAAACCTTATTATTCTGGCATATTAATAAACATATGTACGTTATAACGATCAAGCATGTTGCCGTATTAAAAAAGACCCCCCCAAAAAAAAAAAACTCATAGCCTACAATCAGTTCTCTCCCCCGCCCCCCAACCCGAAACCTTTAATTCTACAATAATTTAAGAATATTATAGAAAAATTATAATAATTATGTTTATGGTTTTCCGCTTCAATTCACTTCATAATGAAATCGTTTTATTTTATTGTTGTTTTTATCTATGACCACTCTTCTCACTTTTCATCTATTTATGATATATATATATATATATATATATATATATATATATATATTTCACCACAATAAATTTATATTTAAAAACAAAATCTTCCGTTTAGATTTTTCTTATTACTTTTAGACATTTAAGCTGATTTATTATATATAAAGTAATGGTAAAATAAACAATAGAGCATTTTTTTTCGAAAATGCGAAAAAAAATGCTCTAAAAATGGTCAGGGGAAAAAAAGCAAGAAATGACCATAGAATTAAAAATATAATTAGAAACATGCAAACGCTTAGACGAGGCTAGTAAACTTATAAGAAATCGAAAGGTAAGCAATGTAACAGAAGGCATAGTGAAATCTGGACTGTCCAAAGGTGAATTATGGCCACAATTTATTTTTAATTACTACTCGGTTCTTTAGCACACGAGACGTCGTCCCCTTAAACAATTTTGTTACAGATAGACATTTGTTGCACCATGTCTTCAAAAACGTAAGGATACGTGCAATAGTTATAGTACCAGGATTTAAAATAAAAAAAAATATATATAAATAATTTTCCCGAGATAAAAAAAAAGTGATCTCTGCAAGTAAACTCCAGGACCGCAACCAGGCCCACCGACAGAAATTTCGGGCCCCTGGGCTGATAATAATATTTTCAAAAGTAGATTGGTCAGCTCAGTCCGGGCCCCTAAAACTCGCCATAAAACTCGCCGGGCCCCTGGGCCCCCCTGTCCCCCTCCTCTCGGCGGCACTGGCCGCAACTAGGAATTCTCGGGGTTCTGACAAACTCTAAAAAACGAAGCCTTCCCCCCCCCTTCCTCTCTGGCTTCTTTCCCACTATTTTGCATAAAAGTAAATGATCACAAATACATTTCAAAAGCATCGACCAATTACCCCCCCCCCCTTTTCAAGCCTTGAAACTAAAAAAAAAAGTCCCAGATAGGGTGAAACTAAACGGTCATTGTTTCGGAACATCATTATTGTTTTTTTTTGTCTCTCTTTCTCGCTTAACCCAGATAAACATCACTTGATGTCTCTTTTGGTGTCTACATGCTGTGATGATTGGTTTACGGAGAACCGTGAAAGGTCAAGTGATGCATCTGAGGTCAAGTGAAGTGATTCCGAGTTAGCTCACGGAGGAAATCAAATTCACATTGATCTCCGTTTGAGTGGAGTAGAAGAGAGATGGGGGGGGGGGGAGGGGCAAGTTGCCCACGACCGATCAGTCCACTCATCTATATAGCTCTGTTTTAAATCTAGCGCTCAGTGGTCAAGTCACACAAGGAGCTCTTGTGGTCATGTGATCATTTAGTTCCTCGTTGTGCGGAGAGACAACACGGCGAGACACTTCTATAGACATGATGAGCGATAATTTAGTTATATATATATTTATAAATACACACACACACATACACACACACACACACATATATATATACATATATATATGTATATATATATATATATATATCTTCTTTTTTTTGTAAGATCCTTCTTTGAAGCATTCTAATTAAAATATCAGGAAATGTACTCTTTATAGTTCAAGTACTAAACTGTGTAAGTTTAAATTGCAGCTGTAAGTTAGTTGGGCATAGTGGTAATACTGTTTTGTATAAAGACGCCATAAAATCCATACTAAGCAATATGCATGGAAAGACACACTAAAAAAAAGTACGACAACGTTTTAAAATTTCTTAATGACTGACAATTAATTAAATGAATTATTGTAATAAATCAGTACATGTATAGTAAGTAACATTTAATAAAAACGCACGTAGCTATGATATCTGTGTTCTTAGAATACTTCTCTCAAGTAGAAATTTTCTTTCTGTATTAAAATTATAATGTTTTTAACTGCCTAAAGTTAAACACAAATGTGTGTGTGTGTGTGTAAATTGAAGAAAAACAAATATTTGCTATATATTTTTTAATTTTTCAACAGCGCGCATTGCCGTAGCGAGCTTATCTCGCGCCTGGGGCACAATACCTTTTTAATACCTTTTTAGCGCCCCCCCTAGATTCGAAAACCATGTAATACTATATGTAAAATATACCATTTGGCGCCCCTTTGTTAGTAACGCCCGAGGCATGATGCCCCCCCTTGCCCACCCCTCGCTACGCCTCTGACAGCACGTGACTGTCCTTGTCAATTCTATAACTTCTTTTTGTAATTTATAGTTGTTTTTTTTAATTCTCGTTTCAGAAAGGGGAAATGTAGATTATTTTTTTTAAACTACAACAACCTGAATATAGAAATGAACCACTACTATATTACAGTCACTAGCATTGGAATTCCAACGTGCTGACCACGACCGCGGGCCTTGTTGTGCTTGGAGAACAAGTGACCAGATGACAGGTAGACGCGCTGGACGACGGATGAATCGGCCTGTAATTTTACCTGGCGCATCAAACAATGTCTTTGGAGACAGGGAATCACCTGGAAACCACTTTGCGGCCCATAGCATGTACAGGTGGTTGTTATTTGCCCCTGGTACGTAGAGGACCATAGAAGGTACACAACAACTGAATGGCGACGTTACAATAGAACGTCCTGTCACAGAGAGACTGTTCATTTCGTCCATTGTACTTACTGGAGATCGTATGTCATTAAATTACAGTGAATTTAATGAATGTAGCATAACGCTTTTCTTTATTATCAACACGTCACATTTCGTGAGGAGAGGGAGGGGGGAGGACGATACACACTTTTTAAATTATATAAAAAAAAGTTAAAACGAACCCAATGACAGATGACATGCACTTAGTTATTGTTAAAAGGCGTGGGCTAATTAGGCGGTTTTGTTCATGAAGTATTCTTGTATCTGCTCTTATTTAATGTTTGCAGAGGCGTTCTTAGGTCTTTGATATGATATATATATACTAGTTGCAAGTACCCTCTCTCCCTTCCTCTCTCTCTCCCTTCCTCCCCTCTCTCTCCCTTCCTACCCCCTCTATCCCTTTCTCTTTCCCTCCCTCCCTTTATCCCTCCCTCTCCTTCCCTCCCTAACTCTCCCATCTCCCTCTCTCCTTCCCTCCCCTTTCTCTCCCTCCCTCCTTTCCCTCTCCGTCTCCCTCCCCCTCCCTCATTTCCTCTCCCTCCCTTCCCCCCTCTCTCTTTATCTCTCCCCCCTCCCCTCTATCTCCCTCCCTCCCCTCTATCTCCCTCCCTACTCCCCCCTACCTTTCTCTTTCCTTCGCTCCCTTTCTCCCTCCCTCTCTCTCCAACCCTCCTTCTCCCTCCCTCCCTCCTTCTCTCCCCCTCCCTGCCCCCTCCTTCCCTCTCCCTCCCTGCCCCACCTCTCTTTTTATCTCTCTCCCCCTCCCTCTCTCTGTACAATTAAACGTCAAATTACGCTTCTTAAATAAACAGAAAACCTTATTTTAATCCCGGCCAAAGCCGGGTAATTGCAGCATGAAAAAAAAAACAACAACAATATTTTTTTTTTTTTCCGTCTCTAACCCTTTCTTCTCCGTCACTTGGTGCGCGAATACAGGGGATTCCCTGTGCATTGATACAATTTGAATGCAATAACATTTAAAACACCCGCAAATACTAAAATAATTAATTACAATTAAACTACCCATTGTATAATAAATAATGTTAAGAATGTCACAGAAACATTTTAATTAACGTATTTCGGTTTATTAAAGTGCACCTTTAATTTTAATCTTCCGAATACATAAAACGATAGGTAAATAGATATGACTATTGATTTCATCATGTTTACAATTGGAGTTTCCGGGAGTTACCCCTCTTTTAAAAATGTATCATAGGGAAATGACGTCACAGAGGAATTTTATCTATGGCGCCGTCGAGATTACTTTAATATAGTAAAATACTAAAATAATTAATTACAATTAAACTACCCATCGAGATGAAACGAAACATGTCCTATAACCTTTCCCATGTAATTATGTGTATGTGTAACAAATTTCACGTTATTTGGTTTTCTGGATCTTGAGTTATAAGGGAACAGACAGACAACAAATGCGTCTTATAAGTATAGAGATATAAAATGAAAAATAATATATATATATATATATATATATATATATATATATATATATATATATATACATGTATATAGACAGATGGACATACAGACAGATAGATACATCAGATATATAGACATAGATAAATACTTGAGATATACATACCAACAGACAGGCCGACACAGACAGATAGATAGATAGATAGATAGATAGATAGATAGATAGATAGATAGATAGATAGATAGATAGATAGATAGATAGATAGATAGATAGATAGATAGATAGATAGATAGATAGATAGATAGATAGATAGATAGAAGATAAATTTATGGATGCTGCCACGCGTCAGGTACCAACTGCCCTAAGGCTAACGACAGCCGCCCGACTGTGTACGCGATGTGGACAGACACTATAGCCAGACAGTTTGATAAGCCACATGTGATCTGAACGACATCGAATCTGTCCTCATCTTCTTTCCTTCAAGGCATTTAGTTGGTCCTTGAGTTGATACTTGTAGATCTCGAGTAGGCCAGAGAGATGTAGAAACACACACGCACACACACAGAGAGAGAGAGAGAGTGAGAGAGAGAGAGAGAGAGAGAGAGAGAGAGAGAGAGAGAGAGAGAAGCCAAATAAGTAATGACACATACTACTTCAAAGTTTGCTGACGCCGATGACGCTGTCGGTGTGTCAGCATGTTGGGGGGGGTGGGGGGGCTTGGTAAAAAGAAATCGTTACCATGGTGAATCACTTACGACAGTTTGACCAACTCAGTGACTCAAACCGCGAGCGGATCCACACACATCCCCCCCCCCACCCCCATCCTCACCAATTCACTTTAAAAAAAAATTTGTTGCCTTAAAAAATTTGATTTTTTTTTTAATTGTGTTTATTGACCTATATTGATACACTTCAACAAGGGTGTATCCAGGGAAATGCTTTCACTTATGCTTAAAGTATCATGTCAGGTAGTTGGCCAGGGCTAAAACCATAGCACCTTAAAACGGCTACGCCTCTATAAACATTTTTTTTTCTTTTACATTTTTAAGGGAAGTGTAATAACAAGATAAGGGTTGATAGTAAAATACGAATTGACTTCTTCAATCTAGACCAGTGGTTCTTAAATTGTGGAGGATCGTGAAATGATTTGAAAGAGTGTCTCCAAGTATTGTTGATAATTACTCAATAGAGAATGTTTAGTACAAGTTATTTCATCGATACATTGCATTATAAGAACGTACTACTGTAAAACACCGCAATATACTTCCCCGAATAATATGATTTATGCAACATGGGTTTTCCTAAGATTTTTTTTTGGGCCCTAGGCGGGGACTTTGAGATATTTGGAGCCCTTGGCAAAAGTAACTCGGAGCAGCACTAGAGTAATAATACATTGGATAGGAATTTATAATGGGATGGACATCTTATGCAGTGTGAGGCACACTAAGCGACTGCCTAGTAAGCCTATCCGTTAAACGACTTCGTTGATTACAATTAACAGAACTAAATACAATCGATTCCGCTTAATTGGGACACATTGGGACCGAGGCTTTTTGTCCCAATTAAGCGGCTGTCCCAATTAAACATACGAATTTACCATTGGCTTCTTGGTTTGGTTTCTTTGAGATTTGTCCCAAATAAGCGGCTGTCCCAACTAAGCGGTGTCCCAATTAAGCGGAATCCACTGTGTATATATATATATATATATATATATATATATATATATATATATATATATATTTTACACGAGTTGATAATTAGCAATACAAATAAAAAATATATAAATGAAATTAATGGTCGTTTGGGCTCCAAAGAAAGCACTTAAAAAAAAATACAGGTAATTTAGCACTGAGCGCTCATTTAATCAGATTTTTGGTTAAGAAAATGAAATAGCATCAATAAATGTCCATCTGTTCTGTGAATGGAAGTTTCGTGTAAAAATGTCCATCTGTTCTGTGAATGGAAGTTTCGTATAAATGTCCATCTGTTCTGTGAATGGAAGTTTCGTATAAATGTCAATCTGTTCTGTGAATGGAAGTTTCGTATAATAAGGTCAGACCATTTACTTTCACATGTGCTGTAACTAACACTTTGGCAGGTCAAAAAATATAGATGTGTACACACACACAAACACAAAAAAAAACGTATTCTCAACACATCACGACGTAAATAATATGGCAAATGAAGTCAGGAGAGAAATAAACAAACCCATACAATGGAGACATTCATTACAGCTAGACTACGTTCAAACAGTTGTGTGTGTAAGTGTGTGCGTGTGTACATTTTTATTACTCCTCAACAAACACTGTACTATAAACCAATTCCTTTAAAAAAATAATATTATCGTGTTTTTAAAACAGGAAGTCGTTTATGATAGTTGCCGATTGGTTGATTATATGTTTTTATTGACCTACCCCGGGCAGTGTTGATTCAGTTAACTGTAACTGTTACTGAAATGGCTCTAATAACTGAAAAAAGTGATTTCAGTTAACTACTAACTGAAACTGTAATTGAAAAAACATTTTAACTGTAACTGTAATACTAATAGGAAAAAAATAATAGTAATAATAATATTAACTGAAAAATGCGCTATAAAATAAAATTCTAGAAATGCGCTACAATATTACATGTATTAGGGAGCGACCGATAATCGGATCGGTATCGGACTGATATTGACACTATCGGTCAATAAAGGATCGGCCGATTTTTGTAGGGAGCGACCGATAGTCGAACCGATATTGGCACTATGGGTTAACTATCGGACCGGCCGTTTTTTAGCTGCCGATACATTGTTGTTTTTTTTTCACAACAGAGTTGCATAAAAAAAAAATCAGTAAATAACCCAATTCTATAACCAGATCAGACAAGATTTAAAAAAAAACCCGTACACAGAAATTGTCACGCCTACATGAATTGCATCAGCGATATGACCTTGAAACAATAGGATTGGCATTTCTTAATTCTACTGTATGACCTTGAATGATACAATTAGTGAACATCTGTGTGTATTTTTTTTTTGGGATGAGAAGTTGGGCGGGGGGGGGTATTACGGTTGTTGAGGGTAAACAAGACTTACGTGTGGGCAAAGTGTTATAAAATATGACAGGGAAATGGGGGAACAAGGGTTGACATACGTCATTTGATTGGAGACTAATGCACGAGAAAAACACGTGTTTGGCAAGAAAAACAGACTGACAAAAAAACAAGAGATGCGTACTTTTATGAAAGTGAGCAAAGCATTTTATTAGATAACCCAACACTGTTTTGTAAAAAATATTTGGTTCATATACCGGTATTTTTCATATGTTTTGATGCATACGTCTTTACTAGTGATAACTGATATAGTAACTGAAAAAATTACTAACTGTAATAGTAACTGTAAAAAACAATTTAATAATTACTTTAACTGTAATAGTAACTGAAAAATATTTGAACGGCTAACTGTAACTCTTACTGTAACTGAAAAATGCTAACTGAATCAACACTGACCCCGGGCAGCCCCGAGGAGAGGGGGTGCGGCTACTCGCCAGCAAGTATATTGCTCCGGAGGGTGGGGGGGGGAGGTCATAAAGTTAAGGGTGCCCATTTAACTCAAGTCCCATTGTTTAACTATTACATGTTTAAGATTACGGATAATCTTTAAAAAAAATAGTGGATCAATATGTTATTGACTTAAATTGGTTTGTTTTGTATGAGTGATCCTCCACGCGTCTTCATTGCCCCGGGGGTGATGAATCTCTATCGGCGGCCCTCACTACATGAGTGTA
Organism: Bulinus truncatus; assembly: GCA_021962125.1. Lineage (NCBI taxonomy): Eukaryota > Metazoa > Mollusca > Gastropoda > Planorbidae > Bulinus > Bulinus truncatus. The sequence goes on along the minus strand of JAGDYQ010000213.1, from coordinate 1,232,701 downwards.
TCATTGTACATCATTCATTTGAGTCATCTATTCCCAGTCAGGGGCTCGATTTACCGCCGGGGATGCCGGGGCACTGAGAACTTCCATCCCCGGCTCTGCTTTAGCTATTATATCCCTGCCGGGGATGAAACCATAGACATTTATCCCCGGCGCTGCAGAAATTTTGTTTCATCCCCGGCACTGGTATCGACCACTGTTCCCAGTGATCACATCCTTGATGGTAATGTGTACGTTGATACTGAAATGGACAAACCATAAGTCCATTCTGTTCTTCTACTACAATCACCATGTCCAGTGAATGTCCACTATTTTCACTACGGTCTTTATTACGGCCCCATTGTTCTTGACATTTGAATTTAAAATTAGAGAACAGGTTCGCGGTGATGGTAGCCGCTGTTGTTTCGTGTTTATACTAAACAATACAGCAAAGTGACCTACATAAGTACTTGTTGTTGACGGAAAGAAAGGGATCAAAGATTATATTGCAATTTACTTGAATGCGCATTAAGACATTGTCAGATTAAATAATGATTGATCCCTCCGCTATATCAATAACTGCTAATACTATTTTATTCGATACGCTTACACGGGTAAAAGGATAATCAATGGCTCCTTAGTACAGAAAAGAATATATACATGTAATTAGAAGGACAGTATTTCACCTTTGAGTCAAAATGTCCAATAAGAAAAGCGAGTGTTCACAACCAAACAATACACAGATTAAGATAATTGACTCATTGAACCATAGATCTAGTCATTGAACAAACTCTTCATTATCCATGTTTCGGGCCAATTGACAAGACGCTGAATACTATATAGTGGCAAGTAAAATAGAAACGGCAATTTCTCTTATTTGGGCAATTAATCTTTATTATTACCCTTTACATTACACTAGTAATGTGATCCACCACCTATTCTTTTTTTCTATGTGAATGGAATAGGAATTTTGCAAAGGATTTCGATGTATCTTTAGGATCTTCATCCATTTATTGTGACATCTAAATATCTCTATGTTAATGCCCATCCTTTTTCCCCCATTATAAATAAACATTACTAAATAAATAATTAGCTTCGTAACCCTACAAGATGTTAGTTTATGGTCGAGAAATCAATTAGAAATCGTATAATGAATGCCGTGTAGAATCTCTATACGTGCGCCACCATATTTCACAAAATGCACACTTTAGCCTGATTTAGCTAGACTACAACTTGCACACCGGTGCTGAACTTCCGCATTTATTAGGACATCCTAATCTCCATCCTTTGTTCCCATTATAAACATTACTAAAAAGAAATTAACATCATAATTCTACAAGATGTTAATTTATGGACTAGAGATTATTAGAGCATTTTCGAAAAAAAAAATGCTCTATTGTCCCCGTTTTGTCTGTCTGTCTGTCTGTCTGTCCGTTATCACCCTAGATCTCAACAACCATAAGTCCTAGACCCATGATGTATATATCATTTTGTAGGTCTTGGCATGCCAAGAAATGACTTTTTTTCCATTTCGCGATCTGACCTCTCAGGGCCGTAAAAGGGGCCTTAGTACCGTTTTTTTTACTATATAAGCTATATTAATAAAGGAGCGTCCTATATCTCAGCAACCAGAAGTCCTAGGCCCATTATTTTGTAGGTCTTGGCCTGCCAAGTGTACATCAAAAGTTCATTTTGCGATTTGACCTCTGAGGGCCGAAAAAGTGGGCGTTTTAAGTACCGTTTTTGCTTATATTTTAAATATAAATTATAATAGCTAATCAAAGGGGCGTAATCATTATTTATTTTTGTAACAGTTATTCAACATGATTACTTCCCTCTCTATTTATCGTAACCGTAGCCACACGAAAATGCTCTAAAATGTCCTTTGTCCGAAACGGAAAAGACTTAAATTGCTTGTTTTTTTTAAGTATATTGTCACGTATTACATTTTAGTAACTGAATGTAACATGACGTCATTTCATATAATATTACACCTTCCTTTCATGCATCTATCTATCTATCTATCTATCTATATATCTATCTATCTATCTATCTATCTATCTATTTATCTATCTATCTATCTATCTATCTATCTATATGTCAATATGTCTTATTATTATGTCAATAAACATATACACAGACAGACACATACAAAATCGTCTGTAAAGATAGACTGCACATATAGTACGTACACAATTTGTACCAATTTTATTCAGTTCATCGACTATAGGTACAGTTTATTATACTATGTACAGCAAGTACAGTTTATTATATTATGTACAAGTACAGTTTATTATACTATGTAGAAGTACAGTTTATTATAGAATATACAACAAGTACAGTTTATTATACTATGTACAAGTACAGTTTATTAAACTATCCACAACAATAGGGTATTAAAGTTAGCAAACTTCACATTAAAACAACCATCAAATGAGAACATGTGTAATAAATTCGTTTATTTATGCCAACTACACAAAAAATCTGCATTATTAGTAGAAAACTGTCAAAAAGGTAAGAAAAATAAAATCACTCCAATGTGTGTGTGTGTGTGTGTGTCTGTGTATGTGTAGTATAGGATGAGGTGTGCGTATTCCTTCTCGTCTGCTTCAACGTTTACCTGAGCAAAATGTGTAGAATGGAATCAGCAGAAGTGTAGAAAAAAATAACAACACAGCTTTTTGCGGTCTTCTCAAACTGTATATATATATATATATTTGACCCTTTATTATTTAACAACATCTTAAATGCACAATGGATCATTCAGGCGCTATTACAAAAAAAAAGTCAAATGCATGTGAACCATAAACTAAGTGCGACCACAACTAAAATGGACAAAAATAAACTGGACCCTGCCCCCCTATAAATTGAGAATCCTTGGGCAGGATTGTAGAAGATAACTGTGTCGTGTCCATGAGAACTAACGTAGGCTGTTGCTCACCACCCCTTCTCATCTGCAGTGAACGTGCTCAAACAAAAGCACATTCCATCCCTCTGAGGTTTCATAAGACTCGCGCTTACAGCAGACGATCTTGAGTGGCGCTTCCACTCTGACCTTTGACTTCCTCCCCCCCCCCCCCCCCACCGATCCACCTACGTTTAGGTCTTGGATGCACGCAAACGCGCTCACATACACAACATGTCGAGGACATTACCGAAGGTCTTTGCAGTGCGACCAAAAAAAAATCCCCTTTAATTGCCCGTTGAGTGGACTACACGTGAACCAAAAAAATACAGTATTGTCCACGTAAATACACAACAAGATGGGATTGGGGTTTAGTTGTAACCAGTTAAGACGAAATGGCATCAAATTTGTCAATATTACCTGGCACACAAAAACATTATATTTGATTATAATTCCTCAGATTTACTTAAAAACAAAGAAGCTTCAAAAATATGTTATATGACGTATTTAAAAAAAAATCATCAACCCATTCAGATGTTCGCTGGATGCTTTAGTGCATTAGTCACATGCCATCACCAACATCACCAGATCGTCCAGATCTTTTTGACATCTTGCCGGTTAACCATTTAAAAAAAAAACAATCTTCATTGTCTTATACAAAGTTTTCAGTTTTTTTTTTAAAAAAAAACCAGACGCATAGTTTGCAGTTTGATGACGTCTGAAAAAGTGACGTCTTCGCCGTGTGTGCGTGCGTGTGTTGGTGTGTAAGGTCGAGTCTACTGACAACCATCCTCCTACACTACCCCCCCCCTTCTAATTACCAGCCAGGTACAACTTAAGTGCCGCAAAATAACAGCAAAAATGGTTCACACAAAAAACACAACTGGAAGTTGTCTTGAAAGAAATATGACGTACACTTAGTGTAGATTTTGTGTATTTCTTTCTTAATTTAGTTTCACAAACAAGATTGTAAACACACAAAAAAAAAATGACCAAGATTCATCGTTCCTTATGGATTAAACGGAACATGTAAATGTCATATTGTATTGGCTGCAATAATGAAACATATAAATGACATGTTGTATTGGCTGCACTAATGGAACATATAAATGTCATATTGTATTGGCTGCAATAATGGAACATATAAATACCATATTGTATTGGCTGCAATAATGGAACATATAAATGTCATACTGTATTGGCCGCAATAATGGAACAGAATGTTAGACACATGGAATTGTGAGTACAACATAATAAAAAATGTTGGACAGAAGGAGAACTGGGAAAAAAAAAAGAAAAGAAAGATATCTATATATAGAAGGGAAGGAGCGAGAGAAGGAGATAGCTCAGGAGATGAGGGAAAAAATACAAAAATGAAGATGGTGTGAGGAGAGAGAGAGAGAGGAATGCAGGTAAGGGGGGGGATGATGAGGTGGGCGGCTAGTTAGCTGACAACAGGTAGGTCCTATAAGTTTGCAAAGAAATCTTAAGATACAAAAAAAAGAGCCCACGTGTGCTGTAAAGTCTGGTTTAATCTTTGCTGAACAAATAACTCACGTTTTTAAGGCCTAAGTGAAGTAGATGGGGGGGGGGGCTTGGTTAGGGTTGGTGGGGGTGGGGTTAAGGGAAAAGGGGGGGGGGTTCTGAATGATAAAATACACCAATATTTCATGTTTTACTTTTTTTAGTTAAACTTTCTTTTTCTCAGAGATTTTCTTTGTGCGTGTGTGTGTGAAGAGTTTGCATCACAACTTGATTTATTTTTAACAGTTTAGACCACTAACTAACCCATTAAAATACCACGCACAAGTGAGTCTTCTTACTCTGTTTTACCATTTCAGCTTTTTTGTTTGTTGTTGTTGCGTGTAAATTCATTTGAAAGCGAGCAACGTTCCTTAAATTAGTCATAAAAACTAAACTCTTGCATACATAGAAAACACACAACGTTCCCACTTTCAGGACTTCATATTGAACAAACAAGCATACACATTCATAGACATAAATTATACAACCTTTCTTTAAGGTTACCTCAGACATTCCTGACACAGATACGGCCACAACACGTCTGAACATTACACATTTGTACACAGTCAGTAGTACACACCGCCCTCATCCAACACATGCACACCTATGACATTACACATTTGTACACACCGCCAAAATCCAAACACATGCACATCTATGACATTACACATTTGTACACACCGCCCACATCCAACACATGCACACCTATGACAATGACACATTTGTACACACCGCCCTCATCCAACACATGCACACCTATGACATTACACATATGTATACACCGCCAAAATCCAACACATGCACACCTATGACATTACACATTTGTACACACCGCCCACATCCAACACATGCACACCTATGACATTACACATTTGTACACACCGCCCACATCCAACACATGCACACCTGTGACATTACACATTTGTAAACACCGCCCACATCCAACACATGCACACCTATGACATTACACATTTGTACACACCGCCCACATCCAACACATGCACACCTATGACATTACACATTTGCAGACACCGCCCACATCCAACACATGCACACCTATGACATTGACACGTTTGTAACACCGCCCCCATCCAACACATGCACACACCTATGACATTGATACGTTTGTACACACCGCCCACATCCAACACATGCACACCTATGACATTATATATTTGTACACACCGCCCACATCCAACACATGCACACCTATGAGATTACAAGTTTGTACACACCGCCCACATCCAACACATGCAGACACCTATGACATTGACACATTTGTACACACCGCCCACATCCAACACATGCAGACACCTATGTATTGACACGTTTCTTCCTTAGTCAGCAAACTTGCCAACTTGTTTTTTTTTTGTTTTAACAAGTAACATTTTTTAAAGAAGAGAAAAACATATTTACAGTTGACACTGTAGTATCCTCAAGAGTTGACTTGAAAAGTTACTTAAAACGGTTCTCAATTCAGTTAGTGGTTGGTCCGCTATAGTTCTCTTATTTTATTTAACTATTGAAACACTCACAGTGATATAAAAAGTAATGCCTGCAAAAATAAAATAAAAAAACAACAACAAAAAAAACACAACATTAATATATCTTTTAAAATAATCTTCAGTACAATATATTGTAAGCAGATTCGTTTGAAAATGTTAAACAGCAAAAGATGACTAATTAAAATATTTTTTTTTAGATCCACTGCTAAGTTGAAGTTAAACTGTGAAAGCCGGTGAGGAGTGAAAATAGTTGAGGCATATCTCTTACTTTTACACAATTTTAAAATCAGGTACAACTTTTAGTGCAGGTAGAGAGGAAAAATATCAGTTGTTTAAATCTATCTATCTATCTATCTATCTATCTATCTATCTATCTATCTATCTATCTATCTATCTATATCTATCTATCTATCTATCTATCTATCTATCTATCTATCTATCTATCTATCTATCAATCAATCTATCGATCTATCGATCTATCTATCTATTATCTATCTGTCTGTCTGTCTGTCTGTCCATCCGTCTGTCTGTCTGTCCATCCAGAAAACTGTCACAGGGAAGTGACGACGGAAAGTTATTACCTCATCCGTATACGGACACCACATTGCTATAGTTACATCTGTTAGTATTTTACTGTCTATTTGCCACTCTACCCACTCACATGTCTTGTCTTTATCTCTATCTGTCGTTTGGTAACATTTACTTCCCTAATTAAAATATACATCTTAAATATAACATGCAGTATTGTAAAAATTGAACCGACAGTAGTCAAGTAAATGGCGTGGTTCTGTCAACAGACATCAACTTTTAACAACTGAAGTGGCAGGACAGTCAACAACTGAAGTGATATAACAGTCAACAAATGAAGTAACATGACAGTCAACCCACCAGTCACTTCAGATTTGACTGAGTCAGGGATCAATAACTGTTCAGTTAATCTCCCTAGAAATCGAACTCCACCGCCTAAACGACTGGATCATTCTAGTTTTACTTTCTTTCACATTAAGACCGTCTCAAATCTTCAACTTATCAGGATCGTGTATAAATAAACAGTTAATTTATATCTGACATTAGAGAGCCACCTAAACCTAGTGCATCAGCGGAAATAAATGTATACCATAAATATTTCCTTTCGAAAATTTTTTTTAGCACCCATTGCTTAAACTAAAGGTCTTGGAATTAGAATTGATTAAGAAGATGTTGTTTAAAGAGAAGACAAATAGTGATAGTTTTTTTTGGTAGAACCTTAAAATTGATATTTAATATCTATTTAGGAAAAGCATGATTAAGTAAGTGAGTTGGCAACCGCCTTGTAAAGGCCTGGGACTTGAATCGCTGAAAGTCATGATGGGTATCTTGTTTCGAATCCTGCTCGGCTCAGTAGCCTCTTGACCAGCAAACAACTTGCTTATTGTATCATTGCACATATCTTTCTGTATGTATGTATGTATGTGTGTAGCATGTGCTTACTCGCGAGTGAGTTATAAAATTGACGTAAAAAGCAAAGACACATATATGGGACAAAGTTCGTGCATATGATACAATCAAAAATGCCTTTGAAAAGATGAACACCCAACTACTTTCTAGTCTGAAGGGGCACGTGTGTAAAACAAACAACTTTTGGCGCCAACTTTCAACATGCCCAATGTTCACAAATACAAATCCCCTAGTCCTGCACGGAGCCCAAACTCTACACACCAAAAGGGGCTAAATACGGGTGTGCAAACCAGGTCTGAAACTGTATTTATCTAAAGATAACAGAACGTGAAAGATAAACACCAAGGAACTATCTTGAAACTCGAAACAGAAAAAAAAATTCGTTTCAATGAACAACCGGCAGGCACAGAGCAACAAGTTGCCCATATATAGCTATGTATGCTATAAGCTAGTTAGCTAATGGATTCACAATGAAGTGTTTTGTCAGCTGCTCACCATGTAAAGGACTGGGCGTGGTTACTGGAGAATCCCACTGAAGATCTGCGCAGGAAATGTGACCTACTACTGTATGACACAAATTTAATATGAGCGTTTGTGTGTTTGTCATTTAAGCAATTAGTCGCAATTGTTGCAGTATTGACCAGCTGTTGCCTGTCGCTTGCCTTATTTTCACTCACGTTATCTGTTTTAAATACCTCAATAAAAAAAATGATTAAAAAAATCAGTTTGTTTATCAGAATATTTATAGCTTATAAGCTGTCACGATTGTACAAGGTTTTTAGACTGCTGGAAAGCAAAACAACTATAGTAATTAGTAATAAATTACCGTTAATTAATTGAGCATACTTACTCATATATTACCAAATGAAAGGAAGTTTAGGGAAAGGTTGCTTTTATTTTGTATCATTTAATTAAGATTTACTTTTAGATTTTTAATAAATGTTGGTCAGTTGTAGCGAATATAGAATAAAAAAAAATCGTGTAATTCTTGGTTAACTTGATACTTCGCGTTGTTTCCATGTAATTTTAAGTCCTGGTGTTGATGTGAACCAGAAGTGGTCAAAGTCTTTTCAGAGCATTTTAGAATGTATATGTCTGTGTACGTTGTTTTTTTTTTTAAGTTATTTTAATGGCCATACTTGCTGAGCCAATATTTTGTATAGGTAGTAGCCTATAGATACCACTGCAAAAGGGACCTTTGCAATTTTTAATTTGTATTAAATCTGAAGTTTGGATGCCCCAGACAAGTACTTCTGTCAAAAGGGAGCACAAACATCTCTGGAAATCTGCCTTGCGCCCCCAATCATCTCTAGAAGTCTGCCTAGGACCACCAGTCATCTCCAGAAGTCTGCCTATGCCCCCACACATCTCTAGAAGTCTGCCTAGGACCACCAGTCATCTCCAGAAGTCTGCCTATGCCCCCACACATCTCTAGATCAATGTTCCCTCTAAGCTGAGCGCGTGAGCGATCGCTCACACGTATTCAGAGCGTCGCTCATACTACACGTACGATCGCTCACTCCGACGGACGACATCGCTTAAATCGCTCACAAATTTTGGCCTCAAACAAAAATGCCGCTCAGAGACAAAATTTCTTGCTCACTTCATACCACACCTTAGAGGGAACATTGCTCTAGATGTCTGCATAGGACATCCCGTCATCTCCGGAAGTCTGCCTATTAAAGCCTCACCCCAATAAAAAAAAAAACATCTTTGGAAGTCTGCCTAGAGCCCCAAACATCTTTAGAGGTCTGCGCATGGCTCCAGTCATCTCTGAAAGTCTGCCTGGGGTCTCCAAATAATCTACAACCACTATGCCTACATGTCAACTGTTCTAAATATTTTTATTTTCATAATTAATGGCACATGAATATATACATGAGTACGACAGGATACCTAATTATCTGAGTTTTAATTATGTTTTTTTTTAATTTTGTTTCAGCATTACAATGAGCAGATATTGAGGTTTTACAAACTAAAAAACTGTACATGCACTATTAGTTGTTACACACAACTCTCATTATCTCCCCCTTTTAGTCTAAATACCAGTAGGCGTGGAACATTAATTCCCTTTACTGCTGACTTGGCAAACTTCCTGTAGTACATAGCAGTAGTGAAATACAAGAATACTACTGCCGGAGTCGTTCTAACATAGAGGCATACTTTTCATCTGACTAGGGACCAGATTCCTAATTGCCCCATTACTAAATTAGTTTATAATTTATATCAAATCTGGCCATGACAGGGCCTCGATATGTACTCTAAAGTTCCCCTATTGTCTCCAGAAGTCTTTGCCTGGGGCTCCCAAAGACCTATTAACGGGCTTTGATTAGTAAGCCTTTAGTTTCAAGAAAAACAACAAACAATTAGGCAAACAACAATTTCGTTTTTAAAACTGTTAAAAATTGTAAATTAAAATTAAGCTTTTATTACAATGTACTAAAAAGTCAAAAACCACTACTCATTATGTTATACACCGTGTGACTGTACATGTATGTGTCGTCACTTGAGGTAGTCATCGACCACACAAGCTGAAAATTAAAACAAATAATGTACAGCTTAGCCACAAGGGCACTCCATTGTACCAGCTCATTGACCAAACTGTACAAGTAGTACAACTTTGGGCCATTCATTCAACCGGCTTATCTCCCCTCCCTCCCCCCTACCATACCTCGTCTCCCACTCAGAAAAACCAAACACCAAGGCACGGGGGGGGGGGGGAGGGAACTTTTACCTACAGAAGGTAATCCGCCTTGTGATTAAGGTCGCGGTTTGAATACCTGTCTTTGCTGGCTCAGCTTTTGTTGACCTTCCATCGGTTCTCAAAATCTGAATGCTAACTTAAAATAATCGTTCTCATCCCAGCCCCATTTGTGTGTGTGTGTCTCTCTCTCTCTCTCTCTCTTTCTCTCTCTCACTCTATCTTTTTCTCCCGTTGTTTGTATGTGTGCTCTCATGTTTTACAAGCAGATCTTTTGTTTTTTTTTTGTATAAGACAACGCATTTTTGTTCACGAGCCTATAAATAGGTAATTTCATTTTAGTTTCAGAGAAGCATTAAAAAAAAAATTCAAAGATTCAAAATAAATTTTAAAAAAAAGTATATTGATTGTTGATGGCCGTACATGTTTGTATTTTTTTAATAAAACAAAGCTATAACACTACTATGTCTTAACTGCCTTTCAGCTCTACAGCTGTCGGCTTATTGATTTAGATTTTAGAGTATGTACATGTTGCTAAAATATGAAGTCTAACTTTGTAAAAATCATAGTTTATGGTACAGGTTTCACGAAATAGTGACATTTTGAGAGCTATTGAGCCGGAATCACTCCCACCCGCAACCCATCATTTTTTAAGAGTGGAACAAATAATAATAAAAATTAAAAAAAAATAGGACAATTTTAGCTCTTTGAATACGAGACGTTGTGTACACAAGGCAGTGCATGCATTAAAATTGTGACGTTTGGGAAAGTGACGGTTAAAACAAATGTCAGTGTGTGACAGTAACAATTTCAAGTATCATTACAGAGTACAGCAGTTGACAGTGTCAAAATGTTAAAGAAAAAAAAAAGGGGCCAAGTCTTTACACAGTTTGCACCCACCCTAACCCCTCGTTGCACTCCCACCCCTCCCTTTTTCACCCAGGAGTGCACAGGGTAAAAAAAAAAATAAATCGGGGCGGGGGGGGGGTCTTAAAACAAGAAGAAGTGAACTATAGGTGAGCCACGACAGGCTGGGCTTCCGTTTACTCTTGACGTAGGTGGGGCAGGCCAGGAGAGATTGACACATATTTCAGAGTGTCTCCCTGTCACTGCAAACACACACACATCTGATACCACAGGCACACGATAACACATACAAACACCGAGCGTTTGATTCAGCACTTTACATCACAGCCTACAACTTACTACTACTACTACTACTACTACATGTAGTACTCGAACTACAACTAGATAAATGAAATATTTTATTCAGCATTTTACCTCACATTAAATCTGTTTATTATTTTAAATCCCCGTTTAGTGCACACCCACGGACGTTGAGAAAGTACAAACATATCAAAACAAAAAAAATATAAACAAAATAAATTGTCGAAATAAACTAATGAGAATCAATTCCACTCTAACAAATTTGTTGTGACTCTTTAGAAAAATTAAAAAAAAAAAACTTTCACAAAGCTGTTAAAAAATAAACTGTCTGAAAAATCAACCCGTCGCTACCTTTTAAACTGAATAACATTGTAATGTCGCAAGCATCCCTTGGTATTTCAGGACACTAGGGCAAAGATAATTTGGCAGCGTGTGTTAATTTCTTTTTCAAGAACACAACCAAAAACATGTATCAGTAAACCAAGGAGTTAAATGGGAGCTCATTAACATACCACCTTGATTTATATAAGTGAAAGAAAGGTATCGTTCAGGTGGTCAACACAAGACGACCTGCAGATCACCATCCAGCCTGCCAGGTCAGTTCATCAGGCCGGGCGTCGACGGTGTTAAAAGTAAAGTAAAGTTCCCTTTCACCTGAAAAAATTCCCATGGTTCTCACCGAGGATTGAACCCAGGACTCTCAAGTCGACAGTCTAGTATCTACACCACTCGGCCATCCGTCGACGGTGTTGGAATTTGATAAAGTTTATAGAAAATGGGAAGTTGTGATATAATTGAAAATGTAAATAATTATGCGGCAGGCGCAAGTCATTATTTTGTTATCCGTCTAGCTAGGCAAAAAGTTTATTGAACCCTGGTCTATCTAAATAGTAGTTTTAGTCATTTTTAAATCACTCTAGTATAAATGCAGTATTGCTACAGGAGTTGGGCGGCACCAGAGGGGATTCTGAAAATACAGCAATATTTCCTTTGCTAAAAAGTACTTAAGTGTGGAAGAAGCCACCCCTGGCTGTCGGAAGAGTTCCGCCACTGTACACCTGTGTGTAACATATTGTGTCGTTAAATCGATGCAATGTTTAAGGATATAAAAATACATGATTATCGATTCAGCTTATCTTTAAAAACTAAATTACAAACTTTACTGTTTATTTGTATTATTAAACTTCGCGTCATCATATTACCTCCTTTATTCTCAATTGTCGCCCCTCGAACATCTCTCAATTTCGGTTGTTTCCACCATCATGAAAAAAATATTCAAGACTATTGTGGCCAGAAGTCTGCTGGACATCAGATTATATCTGACAAAAAAAGCACACATACACACATACGCACACACACACGCAAGCAAGCACGCACTCATGCACGCACGCACGCACGCACACTCACGCACGCACACACACACACACACATGGATCTATGTTATACATACAGAACGGTTCTTAGGTGTTTGGGGGACCCAAGTCCAGATATATTTGGGGGGGGGGGGCTAAGTAGAGATTTTCGGAGGGCCTAAGCTAAATTACTTGCTGGAGAACACTTATCATCATATTTAATGATTAAATTAATATTGCAAAAGAGTTGGCTGGGCGGAAGGCTTTGTTATTGGGTTTTACTAGGAGACTGCCTAGTTTTTCCAAAAAAACGGACCTACAAACATTCAAACATAAGTATGCATTCATCAATCATACATTGACAAGTTTCTTTAAATATACGCGGGATACTTTTAGAAATGGCGGCTTACATTTATACACATGAACAGACATACCGAACTGAATACAATTCCACACACGTATATGGGTTTAAATGGGGCGGTGTCGGGTAAAATTATGCAGGTTACCAGTAACAAATCATGTTGATTTTGATTACATCCTACTTTTTCAAAAACACCGTATACCTCCGTGTACATGTCAATAACTGACTAGGACTAGTCTGTCAATCAAACGGATTTGGTTTATTATTAAAAAAATGAAATTGAGGCGTTGAACGTGAAGGGATTAACTGTCGTAGCTCTAGTGCTGAACTATTGAACTCGGCCATGTTTTGTAGACTGTCTATACATAGAATTATTAGGCCAATTATTTAAAAACTGTTCAGTCTCAAAGTCACATCAGTTATTAAACTGAGAGTCGACGTGCTCGAAAATATTTAGCCATATGAGCCTTATACACCTAAGCGACAACATTCTTTAAACATTGGTAAGCAATGGCATTACACTACAGACATAAGAGGGTTAATTAAGGGTCAACTGCCGCCCGGGCGCCACTGAAACAATTGGGCTCTATTTAAAAAATAAATAAATTTAAAGACAGGGGAAATAAAACTGCAAGTGTTAAATTAGGGTGGTGGGGGCCAATGGCGAACCCGGTGTGTTGGCCGTTGAATCATATCTGAATACAGATATATATACACACACATACATCCAGGAGCCGGTCTCTAGATTATCGGACCGACTGCTCCCAATATTAGGGGCTTACGTGCAAGTTATCCATTCTCATATTATTGACAAGTGTTAACAACAACAACACATTTTGACCAGGGATGCAACTAATTTGTTTCCATTAGGGGGGGCCCGCTTTTTTAAAATAGCTTTTTTTCCCCTCACTTATGCAATAGTTAGTGTAACATTTACTCGACATTACACTTGTATAGGGTTAGTATCTTAAAAAAACAAAAAAGAAATAACAAAAAGAAATAACTTGCTGAAAGGTAAACATTATGTTGAAATATGTTGAAATAGCTTTATGTTGAAATAGTTTTATCTTCCTTTTGTTTACGCACAGGTAACGAATGCTGATCTAGTCAAAGTAAGCTGCTAGAAGCCAAATAACATTAATACACATGCACACAGTACTAACAAATAAATAAAAACTACAAGACCCCCCCCACCCTCCCGACCCGCCCCCCCCCCCAAATATTAGAGTTGTGAAATTCTCAAATTCGAAAATAATATGTAAAATGAGAAGTCTTACAGGTGTGTGTGTGTGTGTTTGTGTGTGTGTGTGTTTGTGTGTGTTTGTGTGTGAATCACTGCTGCACTAAACAGCTCATCGCTTCTATCCTGTAAACAATAACAGGTTCCTTTTTTTTTTTTAAATTCTCGGTGACGTCCAAAGATTAACGTAAACATCGTTCTTTATATAGGCTATGACCCCTGTGGCCCGCCCAGTTCTGAAACTGTTATTTAACTCCACAACTTGAACAAATAACGTTATTGTATGAGAGGTTGAGCTGTCGAGGATAAATATTATGTTGTAGGCGGCGGAGCTTATTTTTGAAATTCCTTTTTTCAGTTAAGGCTATCCTTCCTTGCTCGAGTCGACCCCACTTATATAGCTCGACTGTCGACGCCCATACATAGCGGGGAGCTTCCTTGCACCGCAGCCACCTTGGCTTGTTGACCATCGCACCTCCCAGTATGTTAATTAACATTATCAGGGCCGTCTAAATTAATGTGCCCAACCGAGCACTGGCCTTGGGGGGGGGGGGGGAGAGGACACGAGTATAAAGGTCCATGCTGATTGATCATTGTTACTTTGTATCTGTATCGAGTATCTAAGAATCTCCCGCATATTCATTCGCCAGTGGGATTCGCCATACGGCCGTGAAATATTTTGGTCATCTTCTCCGCCTATCCTTCAATTTCAACACCTACTGTAGCAGCTTAACACCCGCCCCTGACCATTGTTCATGTCTGGTATACTTGTTGATCCGACTACATGTAGTGTGGGACTGCTAAAAGCAACATTTTTAAATAGACAATGTTTTGAATCAATACATTTCTATATATGAAAGTGAAATATTGATTTTTTTCGCAAACAATAAACGACAAAAGAAAAAAAAAAGTTCGATATTCGTACTAGCCTCCAGCTGTCTCCCCCCCTCCCCCCCCCCAGTAGAAGATTCTCCAAACACCCACATATTTTTAAATAGGTCATTGCCTAATTAGGTCATGGAGTCCCGTTTGTTTGATAGATCAGGCTTCGATCATTACATTGTTAGATTGATATTCCCTTGATATTCCCTTGATATTCCCTTGATATTCCCTTGATATTCACTTAATATTCACTTGATATTCACTTGATATTCCCTTGATATTCCCTTGATATTCACTTGATATTCACTTGATATTCCCTTGATATTCACTTGATATTCACTTGATATTCCCTTGATATTCCCTTGATATTCACTTGATATTCACTTGATATTCCCTTGATATTCACTTGATATTCCCTTGATATTCACTTGATATTCCCTTGATATTCTTTTTTTTTGGGGGGGGGGAGGGGGGAATGAAAAGTTCAAAATAATGAACATATACTGTATGTGAACCACCATAGGCAATAGACCGGGTACTGTGCGGGGAGGGAGGAATTCACGTATAGCAGATAAATGTGACTAATGGAAGGTATTCGTTCGCCCCCACCCCCATCACCACCTTGCGCGGACAGATAAGCCATTGTTCTGGTACCAAAGTAATAAGTATCAATCACACCGATACCTCATGAGGCTTTCGCTTTCTTCAGCATTAAGCCAGATTTGAAAAGAATAAAGTTATTATCTGTCAGCTTTTAAATTTCATCATCAATCAAATCAAGTAAAATTTGTTTTTTAGGGGGGGGGGAGAGGAGGGTGGATGGAGGGGGGAGGGGGTATGACACACTAACAAACCATTGTGCTGAGTAAGTAATTTAAGATTTTGTTTCTCTACCATGTAGCCGTGAGCACTTAAAAATATACACACACCCTTCCCCTTTTTCACAAACACCAAGACACACATCAGCTTTTCATATAAGAGCCCTCTTTGAACTGTAAGTGTTTTTAGTGAAAGTTTAGAAGCATAGACAGCGGGGGCGGATTCAACGGTGGGCCGACAGGACAGGGCGCCCCCCCCCCCAGAGTCCAACAAATTCCTAGTTTATACACTTGTAACTTTTATTAATCGCTCTTTCTGAGA
Source organism: Bulinus truncatus (assembly GCA_021962125.1). Lineage (NCBI taxonomy): Eukaryota > Metazoa > Mollusca > Gastropoda > Planorbidae > Bulinus > Bulinus truncatus. Next base: position 1,216,511 of record JAGDYQ010000213.1, on the reverse strand, counting down.
AGGAAGGAAGGGGGGGGGGGCTATATTTTATTCTGCTTCGCGGACTCCAACATACATTAACCCACCCCTTAAAAGGAATGAAATCGAAATAACTGTACTGTACACGAGTTAAAGGGGCCGGGTGCCCAGGTCGTGTTACATCTGCCCATGAGTACAAAAAGGGTAGGATTACCGCAAGGGCACACCAGGCTACTTAACCTTTTATATTTCACTTTATGAATGGTTGTCACAATTTACCTGGGACCAGGATCGGTGTGGTGGGGCATCACAGAGAAAGCAAGGGACGGGGCCCCCAATAATAAAAAGAACCCCGAACTGTGCATCATCATCTTTTTTTTTTATTATTATTTTATAAATTGAAAATGGAGGAGTAGGAAATGGTCCAAACTTGAATTGGCTGAGATAGATCCGCGTATGACATCCCTGTAAAGAAAATGTATTGATGATTAATATTGCATCAATACCTTGTAATCACCTTGTTTGTAAACAGTTGGTTAAACTCACTCTCCACCAGAACTCAGTTTAAGCGGCAAATGGAATGACTCGTTTGATCAACAACTTTAGCAGGTCTTTTTTTTTAACATTTATATATATAATGAAAGGATGACTGTTATTAACAGTTTTTTTTTAAGTGTACGCTGACTGATCACCTCTTTTGGTGCAGTGGTTAGTACATCCAAGTTAATTCCAGATTGACCTGGTCTGATGCCCCCGAACCAACTGCGTACATTTACCAATTATAATGTGCATGCAGGGCTGCGGAGAAAAATTCTGAATCCCCATGTAAATAAGGCCCCGTATACAAAAAAATTATACTTGTTTATATTAATATGCGTGCATTCGAACTCGATGCCCCCCCCCCATGTGAGCTTTAAGGCCCCTTGTACCCCCCCACCCCCATGCCTGTCATCACGTACATACAGCGTTGTGTGATGTTCACTCAGCTTATGGATTGGGCGACTTAATATCGGAGAGTTTCTTATTTTCAAGCGGGCTCTGTCAACTAACGCTGGCCCTGATAAGAAGTAAATTCTTGATACAAAAGAACAATCAATCATGGTTAAATTTTCCGCACTCCCTCATGCTTTATCATCATTTACTCCCCTGCCTCCTATTTTTAATGGCAGAATCAGAAACAATACTGCATCATAGAAGAAATGCTACAGTGTTAACTCTCATTTAGTTTACAAGCAGTTAATTAGAACGAGAGTGTGCGTAGAAATAATTTAATGGGGGGGGGGGGGGATTTACACAACTACACAAGTCGGCTACACACCGCCACGGCACGGCGTCTACGGCAACTGGTGGTTGGCTGTGTTAGGGAAGGGGGAGAGAGGGGGGTGGGTCACTGCTAGTTGTTGTTTTTTTTTTCTGGTCTACCAGTCGCGTGCTATCTGATTATGTTGTTCTGGTTCAGCACAGCTCTACTACATACATCCAGTTAGCTGTGCCTGTTACACGCTCATGTAAACCGTCTGCTAAGTTTGAATATCACAAGTGTCGATGCCGTAGACATGCTCCGTGCATATATATACACACATTCACAGCATACACAATCATAACACATCAGTACGGCACAGCAGTTAAAACTGCCTGTAACCGAATTCGTCAAAGTGACGTAGTAGGAAATTGGTGTAAACCGAGACGGTCAGAGGTGGTAGTCTAATGGAGGGTCCTAGTTTCATGTGTTAGTTGGTTTTGTTTAGCACGTAACTTCCGTCTTAATATATATGCAGGGCCTCTTTATCAACTAGGCACTGTAGGCACTGTGCCTAGGGCCTACGGACTTTCCAAGGGCCTACGAAAGCCAGAACATAAATGGAAAACAAGTTCAGAATGCCAGTAAAATTTAATAATGTTTGTATTAAAGTAACTATATATAACAGTCTGAGATGAGCACCTGAGCAAGTCGAGCTGCAGTGCTGTAGATCTGTAAATTACAGTATGTTAACTTTTCGGCTCTTTGTCTTAGCAAAGTCACATATAACGTCATCAAAGTTTATTTAGATTTCAAATCGCAAAGAAGTGCGGGTGCATTCTTTAAAAATATTAAAAATGAAGTCGGGGAGGGCCTACGACTTTGAAAGTGCCTAGGGCCTACGATGACCTTAAAACGGCCCTGCTATTTAATAAGTGCACTCATAAAGTGGCGGATTTACAGACTATTTATATGGTGGGTGACAAGCCACCTAACATAACACATATATATACGGATCTCAGGGAAGTAATTTCAACACAATTTTTAAAACTAAATTGAGTTTAATTGTAAGTAAAATAACACACCCACTCATTAAAGAAATACATGTATTATATAAAAGAATTTTACTGGAAAAAAGAACCTCATCATAACAATATACTTAGTTTAGCAAAATGTAAAACAGGGCCGTCTCAGTGATCGGTCCTGCCCCATTGCGGCCCCATACTGAGAAAGTTTTTGTTATTACGTTAGGGCGCATTATGCTGTCAAGTTGGCTCTGACATTGCAATCTTATTTAAATTAAATGAGTACTGTGTTTGCGTAAGAGAGGTATGGAGGCCTTGGTTAATGGACAATTCCCCCCCCCCAAGCTATCTAGCACCCGTCATCAATATTTTTCGTGAGTTTTTGCTCGAAACGAATTGAGTAACTTATTGAAAGAAAAGGAAAAGTTTCGTCCGCAATTAATTGAAACTCATAAAAAGAACGGACTTTGAGGAACTGGTTGGAAATTAAAAAGAAAATTAGTTTATATTTGAATAGAACGAAGCACAGAAGCTAGGCGTATAATTAAAATAAATGAACATGGTTGTTGCCCAGTGTGTGATTTACTTCAAACCCACTAAGCGGTAAACTTAATGAACTGGGCGTCACACACACGAAAAAAAAGTCCAGTTACTATGTTAAAGTATGCACTTATCACAGTGGTGTGTGTGTGTGTGTGTGTGTGTGTGTGTGTATGTGAAGTCCCTGTAAGGATGAGTTGAAATCTCTTAGATCCTATAAACCACTAATGGGACTGTTTTTATGGTGCCCTTCTTTCATCCCCACCATAGCCCAAATTACATCCCCGCTCTCATAGTGGACAACTATTTATCCGTTTGAGCAAATATTTAATTATATATTTATTTATTTAGAAGAAAATAACAAAACGGAAGTATACAAGGAGTCTATTGAATGTTTTGAACTCAAGGCTATTTTTTTGTGTGTGTAAATTGTAGACCTCACCCCCCTTCCGGATGTTGCCTGTCCAGCCCATCCATTTGACCACTGTGTGTGAGTTTCGTGAGTAGAGCAGAGGTGTGCACACTTTTTGTGAGTCGCGGACCATAAGCAGACGGGCGGAGTTTTGACATGGATTAACCTACATTAAATGTAAACGTCATTAGCGAAACAGACTAGTTCCCTGCATCACTCTGAAACGAGCAGCGGGCCGGCTGAAATAGTCCGAGGGTGGGGGCGAATTCGGCCCGCGGGTCATATTTGCCCACCGCTTGTGTAAAGTACACTAATGAATGTGACGTGTAAAGTGTGGGGTTGACATGTAAAACTGTTTTACACACATATACCAACAACACAATCAGTATTCGTAAAGATGTCTTTGGTTCACGGTCATCTAACATGAAAACATTACACAACTAAAATTGATGAACCAAAAAAAACGATAGTCGCCACTGCACGGTTTAGTCATTGCAGAAGTAATGTAATATGGCTTCAGTCTGTTGGTATCATCATGGGCGTATTCATGGGGGGACATTTGCTCCCCCCCCTGGAAAAATTTTGCCCCCCCCCTGGAAAAATTTCTAGCGACGCCCATGGGTATCATATATCAAGTGATTAATTTTATAGTGTTGCAGAACAACACATATGCACATCGATAATTGATTGCACTTGATATGCATGAGGGCAGCACGCTTGGGTTATAGACACACACACGAATAGATAAATGAATAGGCGGACAGGTAAGTTGTTGTAGTGCGGTTCCCATGGATTCCCAAACTAGGTGACCGCCAAGGGCCGCACTATCAAAGCCCCCCCCCCCTCCTTTTCAGGGCAGTTCTTATCAAATGTTATGATTTAAGGGCCCCTACAGATACTTTTGCATATGACTTCAAATACATCTCTAAGTCTCTGTCTTGCCCCCCTCCCCCCCCCCACCCCGGGACAGATCTTGTAGGCTGATGTATAGATGCATGTATAGGTAAAGATTCAAAAAAGTAAAGATGGATAATCTATCTCAATGGTACCCAACCTTTTGCTCGCCACGGATCGGTCAAGGTCTGAAAATTTCACCGCGGCCTTCTTGGGGGGAAATGGGAAAGGGGGGGGGGCGTTGATTTATTATATTTTAGATTGATTTCATTTACACAGCCGCTCAGCTCCCGGTTGACCTCTCGCCCATGTACCGGTCCGCGGCCAGGGGGGTTGGGGACCACTGCTCTATTTCATTCATATTATTAATAACTTGAGCAAGTGCAATTGAAAATTACAACGTTTTATTGTTTAACAATATGGTAGCTGTCTGTATATATCTATCTATCTATCTATCTATCTATCTATCTATCTATCTATATATATATATATATATATATATATATATATATATATGTGTGTGTGTGTGTACGTGTGTGTAATTTTCTGGGATGGGGTCGGACGGGATGATTACATCCAACACCTGGTCCAGGTCAGTGATAAGAGATCCTAATGTAAACACGTCTGCTGGGTAAGACGGTTTGATAATTTAAAAGGAACACCCTGATCCTCACCTCCTCCACAGCAGATCAACTGTTATAATAAATTCAATCAAAAACTTGCGTAATTCCAGTTTCATTTACTTGAGTTGATATTGTAATGGGAAGTTGCAGCAAATTGAAAAACAACACTTTTATTTTGACACCATATTTTCCTCTTTTTTTTTTTTAGAAAAATTTCATTTTGTTCAGTATCAGATGATGTGCATATCTGCGCATCGTTTTTGCACTCTATATCTAAATAACAGGGCCAGATCAATGTTTATTGCAGTGCAAATAATGAACGTATTTATTGAACAGTTTTTTAGTTTTTAGAAAAAAGTTCTAAACATCTTTGTCCAAAAATCTTCTAGTCTCATTCAGCTGTCTGAATGAGTGACTAAAAGGGGGTGGGGTGGGGGGGGGGGCGGGGAAGATGGGTAGACATATTTGTACACCCTGACACACACACACACATACACACATACACACACACATACACACACACACACATTTCACAGTGAAGTCCATCTAGAATCCGCATACCCCCTCACCCCCCTCCTTCTACAACCTTTCCGTTTTCAACCAGTTTCAAATGTCAAACTTGCAGAGTCACTGTCGCTTGTCACACTTGAATAGAATGGTATGTGCGTGTGTTTGTGTGTGTGTGTGTTTGTATACGTGTGTTTGTGTGAATGTTTGTATATGTGTAAGTGTTTGTATGTCATTCACACATTTTGTAATCTAGCTGGGACGACTAAAGACATAGACTAAATGAAGATTGAAGGAAAGGTTTGTCCAAATGACGCAAACAACAGACCAGATTGGTTGAGGTCTGGATAGGTTAGGAGGGCGCTAATAGGTGGGAGTGGGTTTGGTGTGTGTGTGGGGGGGGGGAATCAGGAGAGGTGGAGGATAACTTGACATTTGCGTATGATGTAAAACATTTCAATTATTAAAAAAAATTACATTTGATTCCAATTAATGTTTAATGTATTGAAATATACCTACGATTAATTTTCAACTAGAAAAGGGAGAAGTTTTCTAAGCACCTGTCAGGATAGAATTATGTTACATTATACAATATAAATGAGAGAGATAGGAAAAGGTATGAGAAGTTGTTCCAAATTTAGAAAAAAAATTCTCCAAATTGTCCGCTGTCTTTAAATATAAAATGGTCATAAAAAATGATTAAATCAATGGCTGGAATCGAAACTAGATTTATTCTTCCGCGTATAAAAATAAACCCAGTGGTTAGAAACCATTTTAAAAAAAAAAATCCCAAAGAAAACAAAAAGAGAAGCGAATTATTTTGTTTGATTGATACATTAGTTAAGGCTTGAATAATACTATTATTGCAGTGGTTACGCGAACTCAGCAAAAAATGTATATAACTTTTTTTTTCTATTTTTATTTCACATTTTAATCAGGCAATTTTCTTAATTTGCTCACTTTTTGAAGTTTCATTGATTAAAACGGAAACAAAATCTCCTTCATTTCTTCCATCTACCAACTTGCACTAAAATACTTTTTTTTTTTCTGAGGCACTCATTTCTTACTTCTTATCACGCGATTAACTCACACCCCTTTATCACCCCCAACCAGCAGCCCGCCGGTCCCATCTTCTGTCTTGCTAAAACCCAAAAGTAAATAACCTTGAGTACACTCGTTACTTTGACCCCACGAGCTTACAAATCAAGGTTAAGGTCGAACGAAGTACGGTATAAAATAAAACTAGTAAGTTATCTAGTGGCGTAAATATATTTTTTTATCCAAAGTGTACAAAGATTTGCGAATGTGTAAAAAAAAAAAAACGGATTCGGAAAAGGTGCAGAACAAAAAATAAAACAACAAAAAAAAAACTAAGAAAAATAAACTTCGTGTGTATTTCGGGTTGATTAAAAAAAAAATTAATAAGGCACGCAAAGAAATAAAACAACATGCACAGAATGGTTGTTGTTGACATAACAGACTGCAACTTTAGACTGCAGCATCCTGATGTGACTGTTGGAATAGATGGACATGTGCAACCAGAGCTGTTTTAATGGATAGTTAGACTATCTCCCCCCCCCCCCCCCTCGTCCCCGCCAGTGGCCGATTTCTATTGGGCCAACCCTCAATACATTTCCTACTTACTTCGATTCTAAAAAATTATCTTTTTATGTAATTTAGCCTCGCCCCCCCCCCCAAACCACTGAACGGCCCCAGCCATGTGTTACGTATATTAAGACTACATTTAGAACAATTATCCGAGAATCAGATGAGAAATGTGTGAATAAACGTCAAGAAATGTTTTATCTTTAAAATGTTCTAACATATATTAAGACGTTAAAAAGTGAAGAACGTTTTCTTGATTGATTTCCTTTCTTTTTTTTTCTTTAAGTTTAGTATCACTCCATTTAAGGGTAAAGACCCAACAGGAAATGGAATAGAGATTTGTCAGAGTATATTCTAAATTTATGTAATTAAACTCAATTTAAAAATAGCATCCATCTGATTTAAAGAATTGTTTTTGGTAATATTTTTTTTTACTGTTTGAAAATGGAAAATATAATACACAGTCAACTTTGAAATAGCCAACCCCACAGATTAGATGTTAAAAACTCGTTATACATGTACTACATTAGCTGCATATTCTAAGGGAGATAATAACGTATATTTTACTCTTTAGGATTTCAACAAATCGATTTCACTTATTTCCCATAGTCTAGTAGTGGTCATTGATGGACATATATACGTCTTTCATGAATAGTCTCCCTTTACATTTTGAATTGAAATACTGGACCGGGCAAGATGAATGAGTTATAAAAACAACAAATGATATAAAGCATAAAAAAAAATTATGCCAATATGGGTATTTGGGAAAAACCCTGACTAATGCCACGGGGTGAGGGAAGGGGTGGAATCTATTCAATAACTGAAAACATTGTATACGTTGAGAAAGTAAAAAAATGTGTCTGCAGGTCTTGGAATATAATAAATATGAGACGTATGGTCAGAGGTGGGGGACAGGGCAGAGACTTAAATCACCTAATCGATATATAGGGGCCCTGGGCAAAAATGTTATAGCCAGTACCGGCCTAGGGATTTAAGGGCCCTGGGGGAGGGGGCTTGCCCTCTTTGGAGGCCCCTGCATTTTGACATTCGACACCATGAAATGAGATAATATAATAATATTTAATGGCAAAAAAAAATTTGGGGGCCCCCCCTCAAGCTGGGGCCTGGGGGAAACCTTCATTAATATATATATAGCCAATCTTAATTATAGAAAGAAAGCCTCCATTATAGTATGATTATAGTATCAAAATAGAGAAATGATGTACTTTTAACAACCAAATAACTTTCGGTGACAGTAACTTCGTATCTATTTAAATTATACAAATACTATTCAACTAAGCACCAAATTCAGCTCTATAAGACTACTAAGAGCTAAATTAAGCCTCCCCTTAGGCTACTAATATATAAAAAAGCCTGTAATCCAAAGCACTCATTGTAATCCAAACAGATTTCCAAATAAGAAATAACAGAATCTCAGATGAAAGACTTTAAATATCCATACAAGTAAAGATATTCTAATGCTTATCAACTAATACTATTAGGCATCTTTATTTTTAAAATTATCATATCATTTTTGAGTCATGCAAAAACACAGCTCTTTTATTGAGCTAAGTAGTGTGTAATATCTTTTAATATAAACAGTCAAACATATGATGCAGGAGTTGTCTTTTTTTATTTAGAACTAAAAACTTTCTGAATTACAAAAATGCTTTATTTTAAAATAGTTGTAGGCTTTTGATATCCTGAAAACAATTTTTTTTATCCTTTGATCATAAAAAGTATTCAATTTCTCATGCCATAAAAGGTTCTAGAGATAGTATGTATTGTCACCTAAAACCATATAGAATTCTTTTTGGTTATACATGTATTCTTAAAGGCACAGAAATAACTTTTTTTAATGACAACATTTCAAAGTAAAAAAAATAATTGAATGATAAATTGCATCTTTATGATTTGGAACAGCACACATTTTAATTAGCAATAAAAAGTAAAAATACTTTTGTGTTTAATAGTTGTTTTGCATTTTAAAAAATGTAAAAAAAAAACTTTTTAAAAATACTTTTAATAAAATAGCTTAGATTATACAAACATTTAAATAAATTTATTCAGTTATTTAATTTTTATTCTGGCGGCCACACTTTTATTTAATCAATATTTATACTTTTTAGTGTCGAAAGTAATTATCTTGTTTTTGTTTGTGTAGTTAGTATAAATTAATAAGTGATGTACATAGTGGAATAACAAAACTCTCAAATTTAGTAGTTTTATATTCTATTATATTGTTAAAAGAATTTCCCTTTCTTTTGTGGGTAAAGTTTATATACAACATTAAAAATAGCACACCAGACTAAAAAAAACAGCTTCAAAACTCATTAAATTCATAAACCAATGCAAAACTTGAGATGCCATTCTGCTATATCCCTTGCCCAGCTGCCGTTACTTCCCCAACTTAAGTCAGGCACCCATTTAAAGCTGGGTGGACTTGTGGGACGACTTTGAAACAAATTTCACCTGGAAAATGTTCACATGGTTCTTACAGTGGATCGAACCCAGGACTCTCAGTTCGACAGTTGAGTATCTACACCACTCGGCCATCCGTCCCTCTTTATATAAACACTATCAAAAAATTAATTCACTTTGGGCTCCATAAGAATTTAATAAATAGACACAAACATTCTATAATAGTGTATTGTCATCAAGAATACACAAGTTTTAGAAATTTCAAATCGATTGGTCTTCGCGAAGGTGAAAATTGATTATAAATTTCCCAAAACACAGAATTGGTCTGCCACACCACCTGAGAGTTACTGTAATAAAATTAAAAGCCTATAAAAAAGATTGCAAAGTAGGTAAGGTATATACATAACAAAAAAAACATGCTAATTCTAAACATTCAATTTAACTGTGATCATTGCCACAACCATGGACTAAGGAAACAGTAAAAAAAAGTGTTTTAGTAGAAAAAAAAAACCCCTAAATTTCATTGTTTTTTTTATGATTAGTATGAATACAAATGTAATATATATTGTTATAATTCTCTATTACATTATAATTAGCTATAATTTAGGTCATAAGTAGAAGAATGTTTTGTTTACAAAATGAAAAGTCAACAAAATTAGTTGTGTTAAGCTGAAATATATGTCAATTAAGAATGTTATAGTTATGTTAATGTTTGGTTGTTTACAAAGTCCAAAGTCAACACATATCAAGAAAAAAAAATAAGAGTAAAATACTAAGTATTTTTAATAAGCCATAAAAATCATTAGCAAATACTGATAGGCCTAACATTATTTGAGAAAGTAAATATAAAAGCATTGAAATGAATCTCTCTAACTCTAGGTATTCAGAATTATTATTGTTTTCTTATTAATAAATGATGATTAAAATGATTATACTACCAAACAGTATGTAAATTAGCCAAATAATGTTTACTAATAACTAATTGCTAGTATAAGAGACAATTAAACTTGAGAAGTAGTATTAGAAGAATGATAAGTTTAAAAAGTCAACATTAGTCAACATATCAAGAACAAAATTTTTTTTACTCTAGTAACCCATTTTATTTGTAATTAGGTCTACAATGAAAGACTTAAGAATAATATTACTATTTTTTTCTTAAATAATGTCTACTTGGATAATACATAATAGTCTAGTCTAGTTTAGTTTTTAAGAGAGGGTGTTAGTATTAGACTAATAGTAATAATATTCATGCAGATACAGATGTCCAGAAATGACTTAGTTGACAAATGGGAACTTTAAATGAAACTTGAAAGTGTTTTAAAAAAATAGGTGCAGAAAATTCTAATCATGTATTCTTTTCTTATGCACCAAATATAATAAATGGCAATGAAAACGCCAGCAGTCAGCCACCGCAATCAGCTTTATTTTTGTAAAGTGTTTAATAAAATAAAATGTTTAAAATCTATACCATGCCTTGAGTTAATTATCCTCACTGTACTGTTTTGAATAATAAAAAAAAAGATTGAGGCCTATAGCTTAAATAGCTTAAAAGTTTTACATTTTCTATAATAAAAATTCATTCTCGGCTGATGTCAGATTAAAAAAAAATGTTTTAATTTTTTTTTCAAGATCAAAATTTTCTTAATAAGGCACATTAATCATCATTCATTAAAGTATTTAAATTGAAAGTTTCAGGCTTCCATCTTTCATGGTTCAAAAGTTAAAAGAAATTTTTAGCATTAAAATGTTAATCTTGACCAAAAAATTGAAAAAAAGATAAGTTTTTGTTTTTAAATGAAGGCTTGATATGATAATGTACATTACTTAACTTTCACTCAAGTATCTAAATTGAAAATTTGAGGCCTGCAGCTTTAGTAGTTACAGTTTTTTTAGTATAAAAATGTTTTTCTTGGCGAGTCTCGGCCTTCAAATTCTAAATAAAAATATTTTTGTTTTGTTTATTTTTTAATAACTTTATTAATACTGGACAATAAACAAAACACATCAAAGTATTTATGTTGGAAATTTGGAGTATATACATTCTATAGATAAAAAACTGTGCAATTTTATCTGCAGCTCATTGAGACTTTGGTCAAAGTTTTTTTTTTATATTCCTGATGTTATGTAAAGGCACTTGTTACGGGACCAAACGTGTGGTCTCCGTATTTTTTTTACCCGGGTACCAGCCGTAGATAATATTGCTCCACACCCTAACCCTATCCCTAACCCTAATCCTGAAAAAAAAAATTCTGAAAAAATTTTTTTTTTTATATATGTCATGTTCCATCTACCCTAATATAATGGTCACGTTTGGTCCCGTAACAAGTGCGTTATGTAAAAGTGACCCCCCCCCCCCCTTTTTTTTTATACCTGAAAAAAATTATAACATCTGTTCTAAAAGACATAGAACACTAAGTGTGGTATCATTGGAAAGCTTGCAACCAGCTCTATCGACTTAAACATATTAAACTTTTATATTACTGTTTTGAATTTTCTCATCGTCATCGAAGTACCTAATATGTTACTGATGTTAGACTTATATAATTAGTCTTAGTAGGCTAATTACTTGAACCGGAGTAAAAAAAAAACTAGTACAGCAGAAAACTAAACATGAAATAAATTTGAATTCAGTTAAGATACATTTGACAATTGGACTTAAAACTGATCACTTGACTTATTACATCGATAGATGTTGTGATGGTTTGGTCATTGTGTGACTTGCTGTCTCGAAACACAGTCGAGTCGTGTGATACCGAGTTTAATACAAACTTTTGATAATGATATTGATTAAAACAAATGTAATAATTGTGTATGCTACATTTTTTTTAAATTATTAGTTTGTATCAGTGGGCGAGAAGCAGTTATTAATAATATTAAACAAAATACTTTAATACCCCATCCCCATGGCTTCAGCACTTAGTCTTAGTATTTCTCTATTTAAACACTGTCTAAATCTAAAATGTTTTACAAATAGTTATTTTTGTGATTTACTACATTATTTTTTTCAGCATGATATAATTCACTTTTCTCTTTAAATTTGAATAATTTTTTTCACAATAAAATAAATATTTTACAAAATTTCATTGTTTTAGTAATTGAATGGGTGTCGTCAAGGCATCCAGTGCATCAAAAACGCAGACACGCACGACAGACGACGTGCCGGTCTGTGTTATCGCTCTTAAAGATTGGTTCGTGACGTCACATGGTTTTCATACGACTGACGCATGACGCATGCGTCAAAGAAAACGCAGCGGTATGTTTTGACTCTTAATTTTAACCTGGTAATCTCAATGCGATTTTTTTTCCCAATGTAAATATAAATAAAAAGTTGGTAGTCTCATACGTCTACAAGATTTTTTTTTTTGATGAACTCGAAATGATTAAAATTATGTTTTGACATGAAGAATATAAACATATACCAACTTTGAGTCAACTCACTAAATTAGAACAGGTTCAAATGTGAGTTACAATATTTAAAATTAAAGACAAACCCAGCTACAAATCCACAGAAAGTGAAACTAATTAAAAACTAATAAAAACTGTATGTATGGCAGCCGTACACAATTCAATGAAGAGACGCATTTGTCCATTATTGATATAGATTTTTGTTGACCTTTTTGAACTTTATTGAAATCTCATCTCTCAAAGTTCAGAACAAACAGAAAACTGTACTTTCTGCGTGTTTGTAGTTTGGGATGTAAATTACAAATGCTGTTTGTAATGGTCTCTTATTAAAAGTTATAAACTAGGCTGTTAGTATCTTTAGTAGGGACTTTAATTATTGATCGTATTTGAACGGACATAACCTTAAAATGATGATGCGTGCTGATTATACCACTAACTGGCACTAATATGTTATGGATACTATTGATGTAAGAGTTGGTTAATCTTACACAATTCTGATTTCAAACTATACCAGGATAGTAATTCATTGGCATTCTATGAGGCCAAACAAACACTTTATTTGATAAGAATGCTGTTATAACAAATAGTACCATTCCGATGGTAAACAAATGGTAAAGGTTAAAGTTCGTTTAACAAATATCACGTACATAGATTCAACACGATCATACAAGTTATTTAACATCCATAAATTATTCATGATCTATAAGTAATTTATGATCTATATTTAATTATGCACCGGGTTCTACTCACAAAGGGGCGCCAAATGGTATATTTTACATATAATATTATATGGTTTTCAAGGGGGGGGGCGCTAAAAAAAGTAATGTGCCCCGGGCACGAGTTAAGCTCGCTACGCCCCTGGGTAGAGAAAAGATTTTAAAAATAATAATAAATCTAAAATAAAATTCACACACTTGTAAAACAATTCTGGATAATTTGGTCAACATTTTCTGAATTTTTTTTTAAACGTTTTCCTTACAGGTACAAAGAGGTTCGATAACTAGACGATTTGAATAATGAACAACAATGAACAACAATATGTAGCCTACATAGATAATTTTCCAATGATTGGTTTGATACAATTTAAAGTTTTGAGATAATAACTTTGAACATTACAATACATGTATATTAATACATTATTGTATAAAGCATATATACTTAGGGCGGCTTGTCTAGATAAAATGACACGGTGGTTATATTAATTTATGGTTTTAATAAAAACATTATAAATGAAAGTTGAAAAAAAAAATACCTAGAACATTTTTTTTTTCAATAATTTTAACTACTTTCTTTGTACGAAAAAAAAAAAAACCCTATTTTCTCTAGCTACAAAAATGCTTTTCAGAGTAAACATAAATAATGCCATAATAATAAGGTCAGCGGAACGTAACAATTAGCCGTATCATGATGACGTCATTAACAAGACTTGTGCACGTGCTGAGGAACAACTCTTCACGTGGGTTTACATGAACGATCCGATGTCTTTCCCTTCTCATTAAGATGAACCACTGTTTGTTTGGACGGGCACAAACCAAACACCATTTTACTGATATCAACACATAGGAAACGGGGGGAGTTGGTTGAAAATCGCCGTAAGCACGAATCAAATATTGTGATAACATTATTTACATAACAATAGACATTGAATATTATGATACAAAAATGTCTTGTGTGACGACAATATGTTTCTAGCATCTTGATGGAGATGACCGTTTGTTAGAATGAATAGCAGCATCGTGTTGAAAAAAAGCAATCTGTTGTCTATCTACAGACTAGGGATAGTTAATGTTGACGAGTATGAATTCTATCAAAAGGTTTTCACTTGGATTAAAATCATCGGTGCATACATGAGTATTTTATTTAATTTCACTTCAGAAAAAAAATATTTGGATTTTTCTTTTCCAAATTAAAGCTTTTATAAGAATATTTTCTGAAATGTAATTTTTGTTTGTTGGTTTTCTCCAAGAGATTTCTAATTAAAGTATACATGTACACATCTTTGACTAATTCCATACGCATTGTGCTATCCAGAACCGGATAAGGATCGTTCGGGGTCTTGAGCGTAGCAGAGGATACTGGGCCCATTTAAAAAGAGGAAGATAGGGGAAAATGAAGTAAAATTATGGTTTGCTGTGTGTCCCATGGTGCGCTTTTGATGCTATCTGTTTTAAATAATTATAGAGACCTACCTAAATTGACCGAATAACCAATTACATTTTTTTAAATGCGATCTAACTGATTGCAAAGTTCCCTTAGCCTTAAAGGGCCATCGGGACATAAGAAGTGTAGAATAAATCTGTTTCAGTAGCCGGGGCATATTGAGGAATTGTGTGGCTAGTATAACCACCCAGCCGCCTTTACTCCCCAACTTAAAGTCAGGTACCCATTTAAAGATGGGTGAACTTGAGGGGCTTGTAACCAACTTTCAACAGGAACTGGGAAAATTCCCGCCTGGTTCTCACTGAGGATCGAACCCGGAATTCTCAGGTCAACAGTCGAGATCTCTACACCAATCGACCACCCGTCCGGCAGATTGCTACAGTGATATGGCCTAAATTTATGTCTTAATTATTTGCCTACATAAAGTGTTAAGTACTGTTAAGGAGCTTGGTCAAAGTTATATCTGCCCGAAAACTTAGACAATCAGTTGTATGGCTACTATTCTTTGAGACACACTTTGATATTAATTCAATTGTTTTAACGAATTAATGTATTAAACGTTTGAACTATTTAAACTCAAAAAGAATAATTGGAACCGCATTGTATTGTTATTCATTTTTATACGGTTAGGGGTGGCAACTGTTATGACCCGATTTGGTTCGTCAAAAGTGACGTTCTTACGATTGTGTGTGACTGTAATAACCTCATAACTCAACTTTACTACAACATAGATAATGAGAAGTCAAACTCTGTGCATCTCTTAACATAAAACACTTCGAAATAGAATTTTAGTTATCTGAAGAGTAGACAAGACTAGCTAGGTTCATATACTGGTTCTTAGACTACAGTTACTGTTTACATAGATATTTTAAAACTCTTAACAAGTCTACTACATCTAACCAGCCCCGTAGCGTGAAAATTCTACAGCAAGGGCCGGGCATTCTATAGCAGGGACAGCCCCCCCCCCAAGGTCCCAGCCGCACTCTACGGGCCTGCATCTAACTACTAGGACCGTCGACACCGAGGATAAAACTATCGACTACACGAACTATTCAGTCCACACTATAAGGGGGAAGGGTCAATCGCATTGGGAACCAGAGGCTACCTAAAATAACCTTACAAAATATTTCGATACTTGGTATGTTGACCCTAATGATGTGGGTATGGGTACTTGGAAAAGGGGAGGGGGTTTATTCTGATGATTTAAAAAACTTGAATTTAATGAGAAAGTCTTGTAGCATTCACCGACGATGTGTCTAGAAGATGGGACGGTTCATGACATGTATGAGCACTGAGAGTGAGCACTCATGACGTGTGCAAACATTTTTTATTTTGTTTTGTTTTTACTTTTCATACTGTCCATAATCACATTTTTAGGTTTAACCCTTAGGTTCAACCCTCAGGTTAAACACCTTTAGTTTTATTAGCTATCTCGTTCCAAACCTAGTGCTAAAATGTATAGAAATAACATTTTAATTTTGAGTAATTTTTTTTCAAGGTCAACCCATGTCACTCATATGTCTGATTATCAGTATCGCCATATTTGCCAGAAAGAGCATGAACAACCTGAGTACGATATTTCTCTTGGCTTTGAACTTGGCTGAAGCGTACAACGTCACAACTCTAATCATATTCCAGGTAACTCTCACCATCACCCCTCTTCCCCAATTTCAAACAACGTAGTTATTTCAACCAAATCGGTAAAAAGACAATAACTAGATTTAAAAAACAAGCAATCTAAGTCTGTTCCATTCTGGACACAGGACGTGTTAGAGCATTTTCGTATTATGTATCAGTACGTATGCTATCTTTCAGTAAATATTTGTAAATTTTTTAAATGTTTATAAATTCAATTGTGTAATGCATATATCTGAAAAAAGATATTAAAAAGACGTTTCTTTATATTTGAAAACAAAATTATTTTCTCTTAAATCTAACTACAAGTGGTTTGTGGTCACTGAAATAGGACTCATAATTGAAACATTCTAAATTGTAGTCATTTAATCGTCCGAAAACTCCGTCAATTGTTGTTTGATAAATTGTTGTTGCCAATCTTGGTGAAAGTAGTTCAATGTTGAAGTTTGTTTCGAAGAAGTTTTCAATTTCTGCCCCGGGCTCTTTGAAATCTTGATTGATGACTTTTGGTTGATTGAGCTGTGCTGCAAAGTTGTCATTGATTATGGGTTTTATAAAAAGTAAGGGAAGTAAGTCATGTTGAATAACTGTTACAAAAATAAATAATGATTTCGCCCCTTTGTTTAGCTTATAAACTATATATAATATATAAGCCCCTTAGGAGCCCTGAAGCCCGGCCCTCAGAGGTCCTATCGCGAAATGAACTTTTGATGTACACATGGCAGGCCAAGACCTACAAAATGATACATACATCATGGGTCTAGGACTTATGATTGCTGAGATATAGGGCGCTCCATTATTAATATAGCTTATATAGTAAAAAACGGTACTTTATAAGGCCCCTTTTACGGCCCTGAGAGGTCAGATCGCGAAATGGAAAAAAGTCATTTCTTGGCAGGCCAAGACCTACAAAATGATATATACATCATGGGTCTAGGACTTATGGTTGCTGAGACAGGGGCGCCGAGAGCCAACACGGGCCCCAGGGCAGGACATCATTGCAGGCCCCTTAATAAACAATGAATCGTGAAAAAATTGACATGGTTGGGGCGGCCGGGCCCCCTTACAGATGCGGGCCCCCTGGCAATGACCCCGCCTGCCCCCCCCCTCTCGGCGTGCCTGTGCTGAGATATAAGGCGCTCCATTATTAATATAGCTTATATAGTAAAAAACGGTACTTTATAAGGCCCCTTTTACGGCCCTGAGAGGTCAGATCGCGAAATGGAAAAAAGTCATTTCTTGGCAGGCCAAGACCTACAAAATGATATATACATCATGGGTCTAGGACTTATGGTTGTTGAGATCTAGGGTGATGACAGACAGACAGACAGACAAAACGGGGACAATAGAGCATTTTTTTTCGAAAATGCTCTAAAAAATGCAGTTTGTTAATTAGGAATAAAACAAAGCCACTGGCCGTATGCACATATTTATGAGAAAACATTCTGTTCGTCTAGGTCTGCAGCCTTGACAAGCGGTGCTCAGAAAACTGGATTTATGCACAATTCAAATTGTATTTTACTACGTACATAGGTCTGGCGTGTAGACGTTCGGTTTACGTTTATAACTGTTTGATCGCTCTGCAGAGATTTTTACTTGTGGCTTTCCCGATCAGGTTAGTTACTCAATTGTTTTAACATTGATGTTGCCCTCGAATTAAACAATTTGAAATAAATATTTGATTAAATCAACATTTTACACGTTTGTTCTTATAGGCTTGATTTCATTAATTGTATTCATAATCAACTTAAAAAAAGTTCCCTTAAGCCCCTAGGGCTCATTGGGGCAGATGAAGTGTAGAATTCACCAGTTTCAGTAACCTCGGCACGTAAAGGGATTGTGTGGTTAGCACATCGCCCAGCCGCCTTTACTTCCCCCAACTTAAAGTCAGGTACCCATTTAAAGCTGGGTGGACTTGTGGGACTTTCATCAGGATCTGAACAAATCCCAAGGTTCTCACTGAGGTTCGAACACGCCCCCCCCCCAACTGGTCCAACAATCGAGTGCTCTACACCGCACGACAACCCACAAATCAACATAATCTATATAATAAAATGTGCCTGCATAATTTGCCACAAATGGTGTGGAGATCATGTTTTTCAGGTCAAGAAATGTCCGCATCTTCGTTCAACCTGTCCCACTGTGTATATTCGTGTTCATTTTCTCATTGGCACTTCACTGCTATCTGCCTGTGCGTTACAACGTCGTTAACAGAAACGGATCCTACGTTATTGAGGACAGTCAGATCACTCTAGCTCACAAGTCACTTTTCAACGCTCTGTCGTCAACGTCTATGTAAGTACAAAGGATCATATATATATATATATATATATATATATATATATATATATATATATATATATTGTCTTTATTGCCCGGGGGCGGAGTGAGGATACGAGCATAGAGGTACCATCAGGATCTGCCTTAGGCCGATTAGACCGATTGCTCCAAATTGGGCCCCGCTCCCGGTAGGGGCCCGCAATTTACATTAAGCATTAATAGTAGTAATAGTTGTTATTGTAAAAAAAATTGAAGAAGGGCCTCGTAATCATCCGTTAAATTGGGCCCCGCAAGGCCGGTCCTGGGTACCATGCTGATATCAGTCATTCTTTTAGTTGTGGTTAGAGCCTCAACACACTGATTCGCCCGTGGGTGGGGGTGGGCGGGGGGACATTATTTTATTTCTATCTATCTATCTATCTATCTATCTATCTATCTATCTATCTATCTATCTATCTATCTATCTATCTATCTATCTATCTATCTATCTATCTATCTATCTATCTATCTATCTATCTATCTATCTATCTATCTATCTATCTATCTATCTATCTATCTATCTATCTATCTATCTATCTATCTATCTATCTATCTATCTATCTATCTATCTATCTATCTATCTATCTGTCTATCTGTCTATCTGTCTGTCTGTCTATTTATCTGACGGCTCTAACTGTAGCATTTACATATAAATCAAATTGGCTGTCTACTAATCTCTATGCACCAAGGTACATTCTGGTGTACACACCACTCATAGTTGGCACCATCTGCAACATCGCCTTGTTTGTAACTCTACGGCGCCGGGTCGGCGTTCTGCGTCGAGCATCAGCGAGGAAGGAGGGACCGAAAGCCAACAAGGAGAACCAAATAAATAGCGCCATCTTGGTGTCCACGTTCTTTTTCTTCGTCTTCACGCTGCCGTCCAACGTCAACCAGCTGGTGTCATTTAACTTGGAACACTATGGAACTAACAGGAAAGAACACTATCTTTTCCAAACGTTAGTAGATAGATACTTTACATAGTTCATTAGTTTGAAGAAATAAAATGTTTCGAGTTTTTTTTTTCGTCCAAGAAATCTTTGAGTCTATGCCACAGCAGTTGCGTCACTATGGTTGGTGTCAATCGGTGCGGAAAATTCAGGGTGCGCCCCCCCCCAGACTTTCACCATGAACAACGGTATATATTTCGAATTTTCCTGCTCTAGACCTGAGAGAATTTACTTTAAAATACTTTAGCGATATAAACAACAATATTACTGACTGTATTTCAGAAAAATGTATATGAGTTTGTAAACTACGTCTCCAATTTCATGAAACCACGTGACTACATGCGTCCTTTCTTTAGAACGTTTGCAAATAAAAATATCCAAATTGATCCGAGCAGCTTTATTGAATTATTGAAAAGTACTCAGCATCACGAGCAGAAGCCAGAATTTTTTGTTTGATTGCATTGGATAAAAGCTGAATCAATTCATTCTGTATGTCTTTGCCTAGGTAATGTACATGGGTCTCATTGTCTTTAATCTTTCGGAGATACTCATCCATAAGTGGGTCAAACAAAGCTAGAAATTCCACAAATTTCAGGAAGTTACCGTTATCAGAAGTGTTAAGTTTATCATGTGTTCCACGATTTTTCATACCAAGAACTCTAACTAAAGCAATCAGCTGTCTCAAGTGTTGCTGCCAATACTGCTCTTCTTTTTTAATGAGACGCATGTGTTCGGCATCATTTGTTTTTATTTGTCGCATTCTCAGCTCAAGTTCCTTCCATGACTGAAAATTCGCTAGATGCTCACTGCTTTTCTCATGCCCTGATAGAATACTGCAGCCAGCATCTACGAATTTCTTCTCCATTGACAAGCCTGCGGTTGTAATGAATTTTTGAGAATTTTCGTTGCAAACTATCTTTATCAAACTGCTCAACTTGTTCTGGTCCATGTGCTATCAAAATTTGTTTCTTATGATCACCAATTTCGGTCCAAGCAGCAGAATCGCCAAAGTTAACATATACACCATTGAAATTATCTATTTCTTGACCTTCAGATTTTGTTTCTTGGTACGTAACGTGCATTTTATTTTGTGATTCAAACTCTTCTGACACTGTAATCTCGGATTACTCCGCTTCCTTGTCTGCTTCGGCTTCGATCTGGACCATCTTCATCTCTGTGCGATGTACATAGATACTTTAACAACGATTCTCCTTGTTTTGTTACATTTTTTTTTCTTTTTCAACCCGTCTTTTACGATACTGTGCACCAGACAATCGTTTTCTCTCTGCCATGGTGCGTTAAAATAACCATGGAAACTGCAAGATCGAATTTTATTGTGGTTCATTATTTTTCAAAATTTGTAATACATTCTTGAAAAATAAAATAATTACAATTTACATTTATAAATTTAGGACTAAATATCTGAGGACTAAACTTTCAAATGGCAATTAACCAATGACGTCTATATATAATAATACTAGATGAAATGTTTCTCTATTGGCTTATGCATAGAAACACGCCCATTTTTCCAAATAGCGATTACAATGGCATGACGTCATTAACGGTCGTTTACATATTTACATAATCGTTCACATTTGAACGTTGGCCATTTGCAAAATATCTTCCAATGTTAAATAATTGGACTCGGGCAAAAGGCGAAGCGTTAACCCCCTGCTATTAACTAACTTTAATCTTCACAGTCCACTTAAGTAACGTCTTTTAAAATGAGATCGATCACCGACGTTATTTTTAAGTGCTTTTTAAGGTCAAAAGAATGGCCGCATTTGAAAACACGTTGTTTAAGCGGAGATTACAGACAGCAGTTACTGGACGTTGTCAAATTTCTCCCCATATCAAATGATTTGAAATATAACGCTGTTCTATAGTATTTACATAAGAAAACTAAATATCTTACCTACAGTATAAGTTGGCAATACAGTATAAGTACGACAATTAATTTTCAATTATTTAATTTATTTTTTTAATACCTATATATATATAATTCTCTTCTTCACCAAACCATGCTGGACAACAGCAACAGCCTGCAAGATGCGATCCTATATATTTATAGATAGATGTGTTGCGTTTGTGGTTTTCCCGAATACGTCAAAGCATAATGACGTATTCAACCACGTTCGACAACTCGCGTTGTTTTCTGATTTCTTTTATAAAACCAGATTATTTTAATTTCTAATATGACGTTTTGTCCTTTTATTTAGTGATATATATTAAGAATTTCAATATTAATAAACGCTTAGCACTAAAATATTATTCAATCCATTTATTACTAAAGGACGTCATTTTTTTTAATATTTCTATTTTTTACGTATCTTTTACTACCACGGCTGCCGCCCCAGAATATTTGCCGCCCTAGGCGGCCGTCTAGAACTGCCTAGTGGTTAAACCGGGCCTGCTCACAGGAGTTCATGTGTTTGTTCATCTCTTTCCTTAAAGCCGTCATAATGATTTATCTGGAAGGTCAGGCCGTTAACAAGAATGATTCATTACAACAAAGGGTCTGATTGTTATTGGTGGCCAATCGCTCTTATTTAATTTTTAGTGAGACTACCTTCGAATCCATTTGAAAACAAAATATGCATTTCCCAATGGAATATTGTTAAATTTAAATTATACAATGGGTGTGGCATTTTATAGCAACTTTAAAACTATGAAAAACAGGAATTGTGTCACTCTTTGACTTCATACGTTGCCACCATAAACCAAAATTCTTAAGCAGTGGCGTAGTGAGGGGTGGGCAAAGGGTGGCATCATGCCCCGGGCGCTACTCACAAAGGGGCGCCTAATGGTATATTTTACATATAATATTATATTGTTTTCAAATGGGTGGGGGGGCGCAAAAAAGGTAATGTGCCCCGGGCGCGAGTTAATCTCGCTACGCCACTGTTCTGAAGTTCCATTTTTTAAAGATATACATAATGTATTGAAAATGCTCTATGAGTGGATTATTGGAGTTTAGTTTGTTTTATTTCTAAAATTTAAATGGGTAAATAGAACCATGTTATCTTTAAATCAATGACATCAAACTTGTCAGTGCTGATAAAACCGTCAAGATACCATCAGGTACAAAAGATATAAACATAAAGAATGATTGTATGACTGAGAATTAGTTTTAGGTAGGCCTGTAAACTATTAGCAGTTATCAATTCAGATATGTCCAGGTTTAGTAAAACTAAAAGGAGTGACTTGTCGGTATAACATGTTTGAAAGTTCCAGATGGCCAGGTTCGATATCCGAAGAACTAAGAGAATTTTTTTCAGACCATGGCGAAAGATCCCACTATGTCTCCCGTGGTGCGTCCATGATCATTGCACCATCGGCTATCTATCTTTCTATCTAATCTATCTATCTATCTATCTATCTATCTATCTATCTATCTATCTATCTATCTATCTATCTATCTATCTATCTATCTATCTATCTATCTATCTATCTATCTATCTATCTATCTATCTATCTATCTATCTATCTATCTATCTATCTATCTATCTATCTATCTATCTATCTATCTATCTATCTATCTATCTATCTATCTATCTATCTATCTATCTATCTATCTATCTATCATCTATCTATCTATCTATCTATCTATCTATCTATCTATCTATCTATCTATCTATCTATCTATCTATCTATCTATCTATCTATCTATCTATCTATCTATCTATCTATCTATCTATATATATATATATATATGTCTGTCTGTCTGTCTATCTGTCTGTCTGTCTGTCTGTCAATCTATATTTATACTTGTATATCTTTAATGTAGTACAATAATTGAACCGGACAGGTTTCTGAGAACTTAAGACTGTAAAAAAAAAGCTAATTGAATGAACTTACACTGAAAAAAAAAACATACCAACTGTTACAAGTCTATAACTGTTTATCAAAAAATATAAAAAAAAAACATATGGAAACATTGTCAGATCAAGCTGCTAGACTGAGCCAAACAAAAGAACGAAAAAAAATTGTTAGTTTTTATTGGTGGTGGCTTTTTGTTCAGATTGCAATTTTAGGAATAAATTTCCATTTCTTACGTAGCCAATCTACAAGTAAACATGTCCCACCTCACCGTTTTGTTTTGACTGTAGATTGTCTGGGGCTTTTGTTGTGGCCCAAGTACTGAGTGACCTGGTGATATTCCTCTCTTACATATGTACCAGTTCATCCTTTCGATCTCACATTTTTGAGTTCGTTTCATTGGCTTCGTTGCGCAGGTAAGTCAGAGCCTAACCACTTAGTTTTGTTTAGTGAAATCTCTTAGATCCTATAAACCACGAATGGGACGGTTTTTTATGGTGCCCTTCAATAAGAAGGTCGGGGTCAGAAATATACTGTATCATAAATAATCGTGTTTCTTACTTAACAGATGATCCATTCCTTTGCTTTTTAAAATTACAGTACTCAATGTATCTCTTACTAATGTTAAATATTGTAGCCTGGTTTCAATGTTGTGTTCATTTTTACACAACCAGAGAAGTATGGATTTAAAAAAAATGTATTGTAAATCAAAGCCCCTAAAACCAACGAAGGCTCATGTACCAACCATGGCACGGCGAAAAACGTTCCTAGCACGCCAACATTTTTAAAATATTAAAATATTTTTTTAGATATATTACATATGTGCAATAAACTTTCAATTCACTTTTATCTTGTCGATTTGATATAGGGCCTATTAGCCATCCTTGGTCGAAACAGTATTATGTACAGACCAAAGTGTTTGAACCTTTACAACTAAGATAGAAATGTGTACGATTGATTAACGTATCAACAATACTTTTAGCCCCAGGTCGTTAATACAGCATTATATATATATATATATATATATATATATATATATATATATATATATATATATATATATATACATATATTCATTATATTTTATTGATTTTTTTTCAACTTTGTGTCTGTGTGTGTTAACCCAACATTCTCAAGTTTCAACTATAGCGTTACAATTTATATTTCATTTTGTTTTCACTTCATATCACAGTCATATTTCACATTCAAAAAACAGTGGTAGTGTATCTACATCGCCAGTCACCAGGATATCGGTGATTATGGAGTCTCAAGTCAAGATTAGGACATCCTGAGAAATGGCACCTCGTTCAGTCTTATATAGGTCGGGGGGGGAGAGCATCGGTTGCTGCCCTTGTTTCTAAGACCTCAAAGCAAAAAAAAAAGTAAATTAATACAGTAACAACATTTATACTTTAGAATGAGGGCTGAATATTTAAACTATTATGTAACCACGCTGGGGGATTTAGAAATATGATGTTTAGAAAACTCAGTTGTTTTTGTTTGCTTGTAAATTTAAGTAATTAACCTGTAGGCCAGTGCTTCTCAAACTTTTTGAAGTCACGGCCCCCTAGGGGGCCGCGGCCCACCACTTTGAGAAGCACTGCTGTAGGCTATACACCCTCCCCCCCCTCCAAAAGCCAAAAATAAAAGCAACATGTGAACAACGAACAAACAAATTAAATTTAAAAAAAAATTCTTATGTTAGTTGAAGCTAGTTTAATAATCTCTCATTAAGTATTCTGCATCATCACAAACATTATAAATATTTTAAAAAAAGGGCAGAAATTGGAAATGTGTCTTCATGTGTTATTCATTCAGTTAACAGTCTTCATGTTAATTAATGTACACAAAGTATTGCACTTAAGATAACAGCCATTTGAATTGAAATTTAAAAAAAAAAACAACAACGTCAGTTATACTAATGATAAAGTTTGGATTAAACGCACTGGATTATTTTTTTTATCAAACCAACTGAATTTTAACAACAAAATATTACGAAGACAGCTAATTGGGTTAGGGGTCTGACTCAAACGAAGGCAAAAAAAAAAAATCTATGTAAATTTAACAACAAATGCATACATTTTATGGGTGAATATTGCCAGGGAACAAAACAAAATGCCTTTATTTGTGGCTAATGTAAAAAAAAACAACAACAAATGTTAATTGTTATATTTTCCCTCACTTTCTGAAAATACTTTTATTTTCTTCTCTTCTCTACATCATTATATATGTTCATTATTAATATATGTTATATTAAATTTAAAAAAAGGCAGGTAAAAATACTGCCCCACCCCCTTCCTTCTAACTACGATATCAAAATAAAACAAAACAACTTTTCATGCATTGTTAAAAAAAACATACTGTCTAAACGGGGAGGGGGGTGATGATAAACAGTAAGAAAAGTGATCAATACTGATACAATATGACTGTAAGTAATAAAAAAAATTAATACCATAATGAATACAGGATGTATTCAGTTCTAATAAAATGAATTATGTTAAAAGTATATATTTTTTAAGTTTTAAGGATTAGAAAAAAATCTACCAAAAAAAAAAAACAACTAGAAAATGTAAAGATTAACGTCGTGCCATTTAATTAAAGCTGTAAGTCAAGCAGATAAAAATGTAGCACCCGTGTCAAGCAAAAAAAAAAAAAAAATGAAAAAAAAAAAAAAAAAAACAAACTGATGAACACAACAAGGTTGACTTAATAACATACTGCAATAATCAAGTTGAGTTTTAAACATAGCATAAGACCAAGAGAAGAGAAAAAAAAGGATAATGTTTTAATGCAAATAATGATTAACCAGTAGCAGCTAGCCATTTCACATATTCTTAGTCAAAGTTGTGAGTTTGACAGAGATTACAATAATTTTTTAAAAAGTGTTTCATGCAGTATTTGGAAATTCCGCCATCATCCCAGTCTGACTAAATTTATCTTCTTTTATGATTGTCATAAAGTTAAACGTTCTAAAAATTTTTTGGCAACGATGCAAATATTTAGTCACAATAAATTCTTTTGTAAGGTTAAACTTAAAAAAAATGAAAATCCATTAATTAAAAAAAAATATTAGATGACCATTTACATTTTTCAAAGTACATTTATAAAAGTAAAATATAGTACATAAAATACTGCCTATTTTAAAGAATTTATGCTATTTTATGCTTAGCTTTATGAAATGAATTCACTACAATAATCCTAAGATAATAAAAAATATCTGACAAATTCTTTGAATTGTTCTGTTTTTTTTTGTTGAGATTTTTCAACCCATACATTAGCTATCCAACTTAAAAATATTTCACTGGTTTAATTTTAAACAAAGTCAGATTTAGAATAATCAATAACCCAAAATAAACAATGCTATAAAAAAGAAATGCAGGTCAATACATAAAAATATGTCATGAAATAGTTTTATAAAGATTAATGTAAAAAAAAACACAACAGAGCTTGAAAAGCATTTTAAAAATGATTGAATGAATAATAAAATTCACTGTCAGTACAAGTTTTCATTTACCAATGGTAAAAAAGTTAAAAGTAAAGCACCAATTATCCTAATCACTAAATAACAGGACTGATTTAAAGAGATTTAAAATGTTAGACCCGTGTGACCAGATAATGACTATTTCAGTTAAATAGATTACAACCAGTTATCTAAACTGAAGTATTACTGTATTACGTATATAGCAATGAAAAAAAAATTTGAGAAAATAAACATTTGAAACATATATCAAGAATTATTTCTCTTAAGTCAGTCAAGGATAAGTAAAGTTTTCTCTTAGCCCTAGCTGGCCATCGGGGCAGATGAAGTGTAGAATTCATGTTTCTATAACCTCGGCTTATGAAGGGATTGTGTAGTTAGCACAACGCCCAGCCGTGTTTACTTCCACAACTTAAGTCAGGTACCCATTAAAGCTGGGTGGACTTGTGGGATGACTTTGAAACGAATTTCACCTTGAAAAATTCCCATGGTTCTCAGTGAGGATTGAACCCACTCCAGTCAAGGATAAATGAATTAAAAATATGACAGTGTCAAAATCAGATCTAAGTAAAAAAAAAAATACAATGATACCAAATATTTTGAAAGAATTTTGCCATAATCCCCATTAGCTTTGGAATTCAAGCATTCGTATAGTGTTTTATTTTTCAGTACTTTTCCCTAGCGCTCATGCCACCTTAATGATTTCTCCTATAAATAAAAGAATCTCATAATATTTTTCTAAAATGTTTAAATACACTGTACTAATTTTAAGCTTTTCTTCCTGTTTTCTTCTTTAAATCTATCTATCTATATATGTATATAGTGTGGTGAATTTGCCATCCAAAGTATTTTAAAAATTAGTTCGAAAAAATAAACAAGGTTTTTATGGATACAGGAACAGATAAATCCATTGCATATGATTTATATCGAGAAAAAACTTATGGGGAACTCATATGATGCTGTTTTTTTTTTAATTTCCAGGAACTGATAAAGTTTGAATTCTGAGATACATGTATCACTACAGATTTAAAGTTAATGAAAACAATTTATGAGAAACTGCATAATAGTGATAAGATTAAAAAAAAATTATTTAATGGAATAAAAAGGCATGGTATTCATACTAAACCCTTGCTGCAGCTTATTTAGAACTATCCATTTACATCTTGTATCCTTTTCTAAGAAATTCAACGATGTTTTTAAAATGGATATATAATTGCAAAAAAAATCTATTACATATTTAGCTTCACATATGCTGGCAACTTTGTGGAACATTTCCTATATGATGTGGTTAAATCAGCAATCATTGTAATGTGATGTAATAAACAGCTGTTTTAGTCATTTTATTTTTTTAACAAAAAAAAAACAACAACTCAATTTTTCTTGAATTTAGCATCCAATGATCGTGGGGACAGACTTAATGGTTTACTCATGCTCTCTCTAAAAGCTTTAAACACACTAAGTTTGGAATCACTGCTGGCTTCCTTGGCTTTTAAGCCACTTGGAGGCTTTGCAGTCTCTTGCTCAATGGTATTCTCTGACGACGATGGCACATTTTGACTTTTAACTGATGTTTTGCAATCTTCTTCTGCCTGTAGGTTTTCTGTAGTTTTATCATCACAGACCCCAATGTTTACAACATCCTGTTTTGTGTCAGTTTTTTTGTTTACTTCATTGTCTGAGTAATGTTTTTTCTTGCTGCTTGGAAATTTACTGGACTGAAGGAGTTCACCTCTCCAAGAAAATCGTTCACGAAATGCAGGTTTCACCTCGTTGACATCTGCAGTGGAAAATGACCGAGACTTTCTCGACAAAATTTTGGTTGCTAGAAATGAAGGGTCACCAAAAGTACCAGCTCTAAGCGGCCGAGAGGGAACATGTTTTGAAGGGTTGGGCAGTGAGGCAGAGGGAACAGCTTCCAAAACTGGGGCAGCTGTTAGCCCTGGAAGTGATGAGGAGAAAGTGGCCTCATCCAGCCCTCTCAAAGAATTAAGCCCATCCATAGTCCTCTGCAAATGTTCATTGCTAAGGTGTAGTTTATAAGCAGCTTTCAAATCTTCTTTATTTCCATACACTTTCTTCTTTTTCAGGCCATCGGTGCTTTGCCTTTGCATGGTCAGAGCTTGATTCACTGCAGCACTAACAGGTTCAGATTTTCTTCTCTGTGCATCTTTTAAGTCCATCTTTTTCCTTAACACTCTCTTCATGACCTCTGATCTGCCTTTTAACTCAGTTTTCAATGGCTGAGGAGGGTTTGGAAGAGCTGTGGTTGACTGAGAGACAATGGAATTTTTTATATCTGAATAGTCAAACATTGGATGCATAGCTTCTGCAACCATTCTTTCAGCCACACTGGAGTGCAATGTTGAAGGCTGAGCAGCATGAGGTGCGGACTCAGCCTTATGAACAGATGATCTAGGGGGCACATCTGGCTTTTGTGCTTCAGAAGACACTGTTGTGTTAGAATAAAAGTCTGTGGGTCTCAAAGCTGCTGTGCTTGCCTGAGATGACAAACAAATTTTAGTGCTGCTTCCTGCAGGAGGTGAAGGCTCTTTTATAACTGTGCTAGCTTCAGCCATAGGACTTTCTGGCATTCTTCTTCTGCGGATGCTGGGGCTTCCTGGATAGTGTGATATTAAGCTTCCACTTCCATGGTTTGCTGCTAGTTGTGACACCAATTGCTGAAAAAATAATATGAAACAAATGTGTTAAACTTAAAAATATAGTCTAATAAAAACCATATCATACTGAAAAAAGCTAAAATGACCCACACTAAAAACATGAATTTAACAAGCCACATAAGATAAAGAGTACTTAACTTGGATTGACAGGTAACAATATACATGTACATATTTTTAAAAACTAGCAGCATAAAATAGACAATCAAATATCAAACATGAGTAACCACATGCCAGTAATTAATTATAAAATTAAAACATTCATTATCAAATATATATATTTAGGCTAGTATATATCCCACAATATATGTTAAGTTGCTTGTGCTGTCTTTTCTGAAGTGATTTATTCTGTCAGTTTAAAAATATATTGTATGATCTTTCTGCAGTCAATTATTTTATAATTATTATATGTAGATAAGTTCATTTATGTGTCTGAACAAAAAAGAACAACACCAAAAAAAAAAAAAAAAGCCACACAAAGTGAATCAAATGTATCACCACTGACCTTTATTGCTTCAGTTCGTTGATATTCTAACCTTGCCATTTCAGAAGAGATGCATGGGGGAAGGTCTGCTATTGACCGATATAGAGCAAATTTTGTTGTAAGAATAAAGTGCTGAAAGATAATTAATTGATTCTCTTAAATACAACAAGTTGAATTATTTTTTTTAAATTAAATTTTATCTAATAAAGATACATGTATAAAACAATCTATGATGAAGGCTGTCAGAATTAAGAAACAAATTATTTACTATTTAAATTATTTATTAATGTAGTTTTAAGAACCTCTTTAAACAAAAGATTTAGCTGTCTATATTGAACTTACAGTTTAATTATGAAACAGTAAAGCCATAAAGTAGGCATGTATTATTACAATATTTTAAAGCAATATTCTTGTAAAAGCTAGAAATTCTTTTTTCCTCTGTATTCTAAATATTGGCAGCTCTTAATACTCATTCCATAATTTTGTAACAAGAATTATATTTTAAACTTTACTTTTGATCTGAACAGTGGCTATAAGCAGGGAATGTTAAAAAAAAACATGGCAGGAAAAATTTTTTTTTTCCAATTTATGGTAACTGGCAGATGCTAAATTTAGCAGTAAAACAATAAGACATTAAATATTGATAGAATTAAATTTTTTTTACTGTAGAACTCTAACTCAAAACCAATTATTTGAACTGTAAAACAGATAACTGTGCTTGTAAGACAATAGTGAAAAAAAAAAGCAACATTCTTTAACAAACAGAAATCATATAATTATAAGATTTGAAGTGGCATCTGCCACGATTAGTTCTATTTATTTTGTTTGAAATTAGAAACATACTTAGCACTTCTGATTATTGATTTATGGCAAATAACATAATCAAAAGAAAAGCACCAAAACCTTAAACAATTTTCTGTGTTAAATTAAAACAAAATCTTTTGCTTCTGAAGGACTAATTGAAACATACGAGTTCTCATTGTATACAAGTGAAACATCATTTGTTTTTCTGATGCAAGATAAATAGCACAATAAAAGATGTAATTCCAAATAAAACTTTTAAGTTTAATTTAACAATATTTATAACACTGAAATAAACTGCAAGTGTTTATTTTTAATAATAAGAAATCAACATTTATTAATGTCCTTTTTGTTTTTCAAGAGATGATTTGTATTTTAATTACATGAAAGAAAACATTTGTTATCCTTCAGCTATGGTTGTAAATATTGTACTAAAAATTATTTACAGAAAATAGAAAGATAATTTTAAAAATGGTGCAAAAATCAAATAAATAAGCTTTATAATTGTGCTAGAAGAAAAACGGGACAATCAGTTATAATAGTGGGTCCATGTAATACTATATATGTATACTCATTATTTTTAATGACTGTCATGTTTCAAAAAAATATTCTCCAATTGAGGGCCAGTATGATAATTTTGATTACCTTGAGAGCCTACATGTATAGCCAATCAGTTATTCTCACATTTGTTTTATACCACAATAAAAGACCACTTTTGCGCTGGGGCCCTTAACGCTGGCCTAGATCCAAGTATTACAGTTTCAGGGATGCCCTTGTTTTTTTATGAGAAACAGACACCTTTTTTTTTTCAGACAACAATACCAATAGATATTTCACCCTTAGCAATCTCTAGGACTTACATAGAAATTTCTAAATCTGCTTTTTGACAAAAACTTAAAATACTGATAACTGCCAGGTTTGATAATAATAATATTTAATATTTAAAAATTTAATTTTTATTTATAAGTGAAGCGTTTCAAGCCAGACTAGCCTAACCCACTTTTAAATGCTTCATCAAGTAAAGTTCCCTTAGCCCTTGGGGGATATTGGGGAAGATTAAATGTTTCTTTAGTCACTGCATAATAAGGGGTTGTGTGGCTAGTACAGCTCCATAATGCTTTATAACGGGTTAGGCTAGTCTGGCTTAAAAACACTTCACATG
This sequence comes from Bulinus truncatus, assembly GCA_021962125.1. NCBI lineage: Eukaryota > Metazoa > Mollusca > Gastropoda > Planorbidae > Bulinus > Bulinus truncatus. The sequence goes on along the minus strand of JAGDYQ010000213.1, from coordinate 1,184,398 downwards.
TATATTTGGTTCCAATTTATTGGAGTCATACTGTACTTGCTACATAATGTTGTGGACATACCTCAACAAGGACTATAATGATACAATACGTTGTGCTGCTTAAGCCAGGTAGCAAGCGTCCTAACAAACCAGACATGCCAACCAGTAAACAATTTACAATAACAGCAATCACGCTAAAAACCAAAAGCACATCCTGTTAAAAAAATAGATCATAATGTCCTTAAAAAATTAAATAAAGCTAACATTTACAAATATAGTCTAAGCTTTTTATTAATTTAAGAAACTGGACTGCATTTGCTTTTTTAATTTCTTACTTTCCAACAAACTAGACAACCCATATTCTTATTCAATACATTTTTTGTTGATGAGGAAAATATGCACATGCACTTAAAAAGTTGCACATATAGGCTTGGTAGCTTATTAAATTGATAGACAATTTTTGGAATGGGATAATGCCCCCTGCCACTTGACTAACCTGCCAGATGCCTATACTATCCACACGTTGACCAAAAGGCCTCTGGAAAGTCAAACAGAGCTTAAAAGCATCAGAGCGGATCTCAATGACATTATTCAACAAGGCACATAGAGCTGCTAAAGGAAAGGCTGAAGAAAACAGTGTGATGTAGCCAAACTGTATGCACATCTCCAGGTAGTCATCTAGGGTGTCTTCATACTGTCAAACAAATCAATAGATGAACTTCCAGATAAATTATTGTTGAGGTTTAAATTGGAGGCCAGGACAAAAATATGTAGGCTTGTCTTAACGTTTAGTAACATTAGCGACGACATAGATAACAGAGAATGACTGAATAATTGGACTATATGGGGAGAAATCCTGGAAAAAACTAAAAAGCATGAATAGAGCTGTGATTTAGTTTAAAATATGGACTATTTACATATGGTGTATTAATGTTGCGTTTAATGGTCACATAATTAGTGTTGTTGCATTTAAATATATTTTTTCATTTACTACATACAGTATATAATTCCTTACAACACAATATTTAAATAATATTGCTTACCTTCTTCATTGCACTTTCCACCTCAGCCTGTGTTAGAGCTGGTAAAGCCTCATCATCCTCTTCTGTAACAGAGTTACTGTCACTGTCAGAATCTTTGCTGCTATCCTTAGTCTTTCCAGGTTGTGACCCTGACTTTTGAGATTGAGGCCTAGTCATTCTCCGTACTTCCTTTTCCACTGAGGCAGGAGACATTTGTGTGGCTATTCGATAACCAACACTATACAGACGGGCTTTCCAAATAATATAAGGCAAAAGTGCTTCTTTTATATTCCCTAAAACCTGGCGTGTAATCAGGAGTGCTGCTAGTTGCTAACAGTGTAACAAAAAAATTAAATCTCCAATGAAAAATGCAAGTCAATGTTAATTAATTATATTACACGTAAAGCTGTACTTTAGAAGAAAATATACAATTTGCATTTTAGAAACCTATTTTAATTTCTGCATTTAGCTTAAATAATATGAATGTTTGTTATTAAAAAGTATTCTTACATCACGAAGGCGATCCATATCACGAAGATAAAACCCAATGTAAAACAAAGATAGAAAGGAGTTAACAAATTGAAACTGTAGACAAAATTATAGGAGAATTAAGATTTCAACAATTAATAATCCTATTCAAATTTTAAGACATTTAATCAAAACTTTTTTATGGGTATGTTTTTTATTTGTAACTATTTTTTTTTATAATGTGTGAGGTTGTATTGGCGGAAATGATTATCACAGATTTCACAAATGTTTTTTGTTTCAGCAATTTTGTTATTGTGTGGATTTGTATTTTAGGTAATGAATGATTTCCCAACCTGATTTTATAAAAATATATTTACTTACCATGACCAACTTTATAATCAGACTTGTTTCATGAGATTGCTCTAGTCTGTAATTTTCTGGTAAACATGTAAAAAATTAGTTGATTTCTTATAAATTTCTTATTTAACTTATGCATAAGACAAATTTACATTCAGTAATTACATTTTTTAAACATTTAGTTGATTTTAAGTTTGCCCCCCAGTTTTGTGAACATAAGAGAAGCGAGACTCAAAATACTTTTGATAATTAAATATCTTATAACTTACAATGACTATCACAAGACACTTAATGTTTTTAAGGATGGCCCAATGTCAGGGATGGATAAGGGTGGTTTCTTTGATTTTATCTAATTCATACACAAGACACTGTTCCACAAACAATTCCAATAAAACGTGGAAGTCAATTTGGGTTAAAACAATCAATACCACTTTAATTACAGAAATAATCAACAATAGTTATATCATGTTATAGCTTCAATACAGAATACCTCCTCCTAGCTCCTTTCTGATTCTACACCTTTCCCAAACTCAAATAAAACAAGGGTGTCAAAAACAATGATCTCTTTCTTTCCTTGTCAACCATTATAACCCATTCATTAGGTGGTCACCATAGTACAGGGAATTCCCTCTAACATCTACATTGATACAATAATTAATTGTCTATCTATATAACTATCTTTCAATCTATATGTCTGTCTATCTAACAATGTGTCTGTCTATTTATCTATGTCTGTTTATGTCCTTACACCCAATAGGCAGGGTTGCTCTAATTTTATGTAAAAAAGATTTAATCTATTTAACTTCTCCTTTTCTTTTATTAAAGTTTAGTTTTCCTAACCCTTCATAATTGATTTTAAAAAATCAAACGATAATGAATAATTATGTGAAATCCACATCAACAATAAAGTGAAAAAGTAGACATTAAATATACTACTGGCATATTTTTTTACAGAATTCAACAAATGTAGTTATAATTATAATGCAGAAAGTAATTTAAATGCTCAACTAATAAATGATCCTTAGACCTTTACATATACATGTACTAAGGTAAAATAGAGAGAGAGATAACTGCTTGAAATAATATTTACATAAATTCTCTCATATCTTATTTTTAAATACTGTTACTGGTGTAACTTCTATGTGGGCCATTTTTTATTTCAACATTGAAATTTGGGGGCATTTTTAGTACCTTTTCCACATTTTTACCATAAAAAATATGGATACATGTATGTCCTATACAAGAGTTACTTTGTAAAAAATTTTGTCTTGACTTTTTTATTAAACGTATTATTATTTAAAAAAAAAATAAGATGTCTTTCTATTAGATCATATAAAAAACTAATGGAAAAGTTTTTGTAGTGCCAATTCTTTCAATGGCCATGAAGGGAATATTGAAGACACAGGTAAATGTCCAGCAGCTTTTACTTCCCAAAGTAATATCAGGTACCCACTTTAAAGGTATGAATCCACCAAGACGAAACACTTTCGCACAGAACCTCCGTGCGGAAGTTTCTACTTAGCGAAACTCTTGTATATACACTGGAACAAAACAGTGAGCGCCGAAACAACTCACCGGAAACAAGATTTTTAAAAGATTACTTAGCACTATTTCATGCTGGTGAAAAAAAAAAATAATAGTTTGAAAAGCAGAAAATACTGCATCCCTTAAGCCTTTTTGTTCTTTTTACAAATAACTTGACTAGCTGTAAATGGAAAACTGTTTTTTTTTTTAATTTTTTTATTCGATCGGTAGCCATTCATTTTTTTCGTTTTCATGATTAGCCAAACATTTATTTAATAGCATTTATGTTTTCAGACAGCGCTTCGATCGAAAGAAATTTCATTTGTAGAATATGTAGGTAGATGATGTATATTTTCCTATCAGAAATTCATATACAAAGACTGTTGCGGCCAAAACTTATAGTAATTCATGTTTTTCTGTCAAAATTCACCTTGTTTTTGTTGTTTTTTAATGAATTTACACTAATTTAAATCATTTTTCTATTCGAATCGATGTTTCTAAGCAGCCGTTTTGTTTGTTTATCCTGGCGGAAAAAACTCTGCAAGCAGTGAAACTGAAAACTTTTGCTGTTCCGCAGCGGAAATCCTCACTGGTGTACATGTTCTCATTAGAATATCATAGCCAAACAGAGACGGAATCAGCAATGCCCTTAGATACCGGAATTTTGTCTTGGTGGATTCATACCTTAAGCCAGGTGAACTGGAGAACTTGCCAGAACCTGAAAATAATGAAGGGTACTTCTCAGGTTGACAACAGTGCAGTCTAGTTGCATGTCAATCAGTCCCTTTTCTTTATTTGACTTAATATACTGAGAGAGTACTTTAGCCTTCTCTCCAACCAGCCATTTGAATTACCAGATAATAGGAAAGCACAGGAGAATAATTTGTTTTAGAGTGTTTGCTCTGAAAATTTAATCATATGAATGAAAAAAAAAATGTTTTATGGTTATATACAACTACTCAATTGTGCTAACAGGATATTTAGTTCACCTAGTAATATGAGATTAAACCCTTAATAGCTATTTTTTGAGTCACTATAAAACATTTTTTTGTCAAAAACTTGAGAAGGTGAAAAAAAAAACAAATACCTTTATGGGTAAGCCAGATAGCAATTTCTTTATAAACTTCATCCAATATAGACACAACCACAGCTAACAAAACTTTAGGTAAAAAACTGAATATATAAGGGAGCTCCTCATCAGCGATGAGTCCATTTACCCACTCCTTTAAAATGGGACAAAAATAAGATCAGATAATATTAATTAAAACCTAAAATCATTAAGCCAGAATTTTATAATTATATATGAATCTATTAAATGTAATAAAAGGACCATAAATTATACAGGTTTTCATAAAAAAAAAAACACAACCATTATGTGAAAAAAAATTAGTCGAAGTTCTAATAAACAAAGTATTGCTTTATTTTCTCAAAAACATTTAAGAGGTATGTACCGAGAATAGAACAAACCGATTTGACTGTGAAAAACAAATAAAAGAGCCACAAACAAAAGAAAAGTATGCACAAGAAATTAAAAGCAAACTAGAAAAAGAAGTGGAAGAATGAAACAAATTGAGGATGATAATGCTACAAAAAGCAACCAGAAAGTCAACTCACGCATACACTGAGGCTAGAAGGAAGGCTACTAAAATATGCAGAAAGAAAAAACGTGAATGGGAAAAGGGAAAACTAGAAAAACCAGAGGAATTCTCAAAAGAAAAAGAAACAAGAAAAATGTACATGGCCATCAAAGAGGGAAGCAACTGCTTTCAAGCAAGAACTCACATGTGTCTTAGCAAATCAGGCGACCTCCATATAGAAAATGGTTCTAGAAAGGTGGGCGGAATATTTCGAAGAAATGCTGAACATTAAGCCAAAGAGATGTACCCAACATTGCAGAGGACAATGGTGCAGAAATAGAAGAACCAACCATAGAAGAAATAAATAGTATTATTAAAAAGACCAAAAACAATAAAGCACCAGGAGAAGATAACATAAATGCTGAGTTACTCAAATATGGAGGACGCACACTACACCTAGAAATACACAGGATGGTCAATAAAATATGGAAAGAAGAGATAATGCCAACAGAATGGGAAACAGCCTTAACAATTCCACTCCACAAGAAAGGTTTGAAACTTAACTGCAACAACTCCAGAGGAATCTCACTTCTCAACACCGTTTACAAAATACTAACAAAAATAATAGCCTGCAGAATAGGAAATTTCAGTGAAACAGTATTAGGTGACTATCAATGTGGTTTCAGGCCTAGCAGAGCAACCACGGACCACATCTTTTCCCTTCGAAACACTCTAGAAAAATGTTATGAACATAATATAAACCTACACCAGCTGTACATAGATTTCAAGATGGCATATGACAGCATCAATAGAAATTATTTTTACAAAACATTGCGTATCCCCAACAAGCTAATTAGACTAGTACGTATGACATTAAACAACTCAAGAAGCTAAGTGAAAATACTAGGGGAAAGCTCAAGAGAATTTAAAGTAAACCAAGGACTTAGACAAGGAGACTCCCTTTCTTGCGTACTATTTAACTAAACCCTAGAAAAAGTCATAAGAAACGTCCAGTTGGATAAGCTCAATCTATAACACATTACATCAGAAGTGAAAAAAACCAAGTCTATGAAAACAGGAACAATATTTACAGAACCCATCCAGTACCTTGCATATGCTGATGATATAACATTGATAGGAAAGCAAAGCAAGGATATAGCAAAAGCATTCAAAGAATTAGAAACAGCAGCTCAGAAAGCAGGTTTAACAGTAAACGAATCAAAGACTCAATACATGCTATTACAAAGAAATGAAAAAGAAAAATCTTTCGAAATCAGTGATATAGAATTTGAAAGAGTAGAAAACTTTAAATACCTGGGATCAACCATAAGTGAGAAAAAAGATATAATGATAGAGATAAAAACAGAATAGAAGTAGGGAACAGAATATATCATACACTGCATAAAACACTGAAAAACAGAAAGATCTCCAGAAAACTTAAAAAAACCATATACAAGACAATGATGCGACCCGCAGTAACATATGGTAGTGAAACATGGACCATCAGCAAACAAGCAGAAAATATGCTAAACATTTGGGAAAAGAAAATATTTAGGAAAATATATGGGCCAATAAAGGACAATAACAAGTGGAGAAGTAAAGCCAATTCAGAGCAGTACGAATTGTATGAAGAACCAAATATAACAGCTGAAATTAAAATGAATAGATTGAGGTGGGAAAGGCAACTTGAAAGAATGGAAAATAACAGAGGTCCAAAAGAAAAATATAAGGCAACACCCAATGAAAAAAGGCCAAAAGGCAGACCAAGAAGCAGATGGTTAGAGGAAGTGGAGAAAGACCTGATTGCTATATTCTATTAAAAACATAAAGAATTTTAATATTTATGATGAAAAAATACTGATTTAGTAGCATTTTGCCTGCAGAATAGTCTAACTTATTGATTTTTTGTTTTTCAATATAAGCAACAGCTGCATATTGCAGTTTTTTCTGATAAGAACCCCCCCCTTCCAGCTTTAATAATAAGATTATGAGAACAGATGTTGATACTGAGTATTTTTTTCAAAAACAATTTAATATTTAAAATTATTTTTTTTTCATTATTTTACCATTCAGTTAGAAAATCTATTAATGATAAAACAATAAAAGCTACATAAACATTACATAATAATAATTCAAACATGAATTGCAACTATTGTGCAATATTCATACTGTAAATTTTTTTTTTGCCTATTTTTTAAATGCGAATTTGAAGTTTTGCGGTTTTTATTCAAAATTATTTTTGGAAAAGCATAGTTAGTTAGGCATACTAAAGATAATATTTTTTTTATTAATTTATTTATCTCAAACTAGAGAAGAAAGCATAAAACACAGGCAAGTTCACTTGCATTGAAAATTGCAATTTTAGATTGATTAGAAAATGGGGAAAGATTGACTGCAATCGGAAAACATTTATATTTAGGCTATTCCACAAATAGAGCTATTAAGAGGAATAAAGCTGCAATTAGAAAATCTGTTTTTTTTTTCTGGTACTACATTAAGGGTCAATTTAGCATCATATTCAAGAGATGAGTTTTTAAAACAGAGAATCTAGCAATTTGGATTGAGGATCTAACTTAAAGAAAAATTCACGTAACTGGTTTTTAAATTTAAAAAAAAAGCTATCATTAAATGAAAAGAACGTTTGATGTTGTATATAAATCTGGAAGAATTCTGAATTAATTTGTGAGAAAAAAACAATTTTCTTTCATTATCTCCAAACTTTGTTCGTGCCATTTGAGTGTTAATTCTATTTTTTTTTTTTCTAAATTTTCTGCGATTTAAAAAAAATTGCCTTTTTTTACAAGGCTTATAAAGTCTCTTTGTGGAAATTACCTCCCCCCCCCCCCCCAGAATATTTCATAAAATAATTACTAAAAAATAAATTACCTGAAGCTCAAAGCATAAAAGCATAATGATGAAGACAAATGCAAGGCAAACTGCAATAATAGGAAATGTGACAAAGTAACGAAACAAGAGTCGTTTCCATGCTGGATAGGCAAGTTCCATTTGGCCTGTTACTGGACTCTTCACAAGGTCACCCTAATTAAATAAAACACTAATACTAATTAAAAAACGAAATGTAAAAAATATGTTTAATTGTATTAAATGTTGAAACATACACAAAATGGACAACTGCAAGCTGCAAACTGACCTTAAAAAGAGGTCTAGGATCTTTTAACATATCATCTTTCTTTTCTAAAGTTCCCCATCTGTAACAATACACTGTAGAGGCTCTTTTCCAAAATTTAAGATAAAGTGTAGCCCAAATAACATTAAAGAGAGCAAAGCCAACATGACATAGATCTTCACAGAGCTGTAAAAAAAGTATAAACCAATTATAATTCAAAGAAATTATTGAGATATTCCTCTCCAAGGACTGCCACCTTGCCACGGTGGGGGGGCTTGCGTGCTTTGATAACCCTGAGAGCTAAGCTGGCTGGAGCCTCGTGCTCCTGGTAGGGCCTCCCATGCCAGATAGGTCGACGGGTAGAGGCCAGACGAAAAGCAGTCCACTGGTCCTCCAGGTTGGGGGTTGGGCTGGGGGTTAACAACCCACTCCCGTAAAAAACAAGCTTGTTATAGAAACCAAAACAATGAACTTAGAAAGCAACTTAGCTGAGGATGAAGATATCTCTCCAGTAGAGCTTATGACGCGAGCTGGTGAAAGCCTTCGGGAAGCCAGTGCGCCGACCTATCTTCTGACAGCCAAGACCAAAACCAAGATCGGAACCTGGAACATCCGAACCCTGTATGAAAGTGGCAAAGTAGCACAAGTTGCAAAAGAGATGAAACGATATGGGCTCCAGATTTTAGGACTGTGCGAAACCAGATGGAATGGAAATGGACAAACCAAACTGGCAAATGGAGAAACTTTCATCTACTCTGGGCCTGAAGAAGAACATGTACAGGGAGTTGGACTGCTCATGACACCAGATGCAGCCAAGGCACTGATAGAGTGGGAGCCTGTCTCTGCAAGGATACTGACAGCACGATTCAAGTCAAAGGGAAGAAACGTCACCATCATACAGTGTTACGCCCCTACCAATGCGGCAGATGAAGAAGAGAAAAACAACTTCTACAGTGCCTTACAAAATACCATTGACAAAGTGCACAGAAGAGACCTCAAGATACTGATGGGGGACCTGAACGCCAAAGTAGGAAACGACAACACTAATAAAGAGCTCATCATGGGCAAACATGGCATCGGAGATATGAACAACAACGGAGAACTGTTCACGGATTTCTGCGCTTTCAATGACCTAGTCATTGGAGGCACCATCTTCCCTCACAAAAACATCCACAAGAAGACCTGGATATCCCCTGATGGAAAAACTAAGAACCAGATAGACCACATTGCCATTGGCTGCAAGTGGAGGAGAAGCCTTCTGGATGTGAGGGTGAAACGAGGAGCAGACGCTGCATCGGACCATCACCTAGTGCAGGCTACCGTGAAGCTGAAACTGAGAGCCCACAAGGACAAAGCACAGAGACCCTCCTTCGAGTACAACGTCCAGAGCCTAAAAGACACCAGAAAAACCACAGAGTACCAATGCAGCCTGAAAAACCGCTTTGAGGCACTAGCTGACTTGGCTGAGAAAACAATAGAGGAACACTGGCAGGAGATTAAAAAGAGCTGGACAGATACCTGCAAAGAAGTCCTGGGAAAGAAGACAAAAAAGCGCAAGGAGTGGGTGACCGCAAGCACCTGGGACATTGAAAGAGAGGATCAACCACAGTCATGACCAACAGGAGAAAAGAAACCTGCAGGCAAAGTACTCGGAAATAAACAAGAAAGTGAAGAAAAGCGCCAGAGCAGACAAGAGGAAATTCATCCACGACCTAACGGAGGAGGCAGAAACAGCAGCAGGCAAGAGAGATATAAAGAGGCTGTACGAAATTACCAGGACCCTGGCAGGCAAGAACACGCAGCAAATGTGCTCTGTGAAAGACAAAGACGGGAAAACCAACACAACTGAAAGTCAGGAGAGAGAACGTTGGGCCCAGCATTTCACAGAAATTCTGAACAGACCCCCACCAAAACAACCCTCTACTATACCACCAGCAGACAGTCAACACCAACCCACCCACTAAAGTGGAGATCACTAAGGCGGTGAAGAATATCAAATCAGGCAAAGCTGCAGGTCCAGACGGCATACCACCAGAAGCCCTGAAAGCCGATGTCCCCACAACAACAAACATGCTTCTCCCTCTGCTCCAGAAAGTCTGGACGCAAGAACAAGTACCTGCTGAATGGAGACAAGGGCACCTCGTCAAGCTCCCGAAGAAAGGTGACCTATCCAGCTGTAACAACTGGCGAGGCATCATGCTCCTGTCTGTTCCCAGCAAGATCTTGACGCGCATCATGCTAGAGAGACTGAAGGAGGCTTTAGACAAAAGACTAAGAAACGAACAGGCAGGCTTTCGGCAGGACAAGTCGTGCACCGACCACATCGCCACCCTGCGCATCATTATAGAGCAGTCCCTTGAAGGCAGTCTACACTCTACTAAATCTTCGTGGACTTCGAGAAGGCCTTCGACGGCGTGGACCGGGATGTTGTCTGGAACCTCATGGCACACTACGGGATCCCACCCAAGTTCATCGCCATCATCCAACAAATGTACGCCAGTTCCACATGCCAGGTTATCCACAAAGGCAAGCTGACGGAGCCTTTTGAGGTCAGGACCGGAGTGAGGCAGGGCTGCTTGTTGTCGCCGACCATCTTCCTTCTGGTAGTGGACTGGATCATGAAGAAGTCCACTGAGAATGCAAACACAGGAATTCGACGGACCTTCACCAAGCAGCTTGAAGACCTCGACTTCGCGGATGACGTCAGCCTACTGTCACACCGGCAACAAGATGCACAACAGAAACTGAATAGGCTCGCAGACGAAGCAAACAAAGTTGGGCTCAACATCAACACCAAAAAGACAGAAACCATACGGATAAACAACAAGCAACAAGATCCAATCCAACTACAAGGATCCAACATCGGTGAAGTGGACAAGTTTGTCTACCTGGGCAGTGTGGTGAGCAAGGATGGAGGAGCAGACGAAGACATCAGAAGCCGCATCAACAAAGCGAGGCACACCTTCAATACCTTGCGTCCCATCAGGAACTCTACCGCAATTTCTGGGCGGACAAAAGTCCGCATCTTCAACACCAACGTGAAAGCAGTGCTACTATATGGTTCAGAAGCCTGGAGACTGACCAAGACAACCACCACAAAACTGCAGGTGTTCATTAACAGATGCCTCCGCAATATCTTACGTATCAGATGGCCAGAAAAAATCTCCAATACCGCCCTCTGGGAAAGAACAAAGCAGACCCCCATAGACCAAGAGATCCGGAAGAGAAAATGGGGCTGGATAGGCCACACTCTGCGCAAGAGCCCAGACAATGTCACAAGGCAGGCGCTAGAGTGGAACCCGCAGGGAAAGAGAAGAGCAGGCAGGCCAAAGGAGACATGGAGACGCTGCACTGAGCGAGAGATGAAGGCAGCTGGATGGTCTTGGGCTCAGCTGAAGAGAGACGCCCAAAATAGAGTTCACTGGAAGAGCGTTGTTGAGGCCCTATGCTCCCACGCGGAGTCAGAGGCTTAAGTCAAGTAAGTCATTGAGATATTGATTAACTTTTTAACATGAACAAATTAAGAAATACATATTAAATAATCTCTTTCTAATAAAACATGCCTGATTTGATACTCTAATTTTACGAAAATCTGACCTAAAGATAATAAATATTTCCAAACCTGATTTTGTCCTTGCATTAGAAAGATAATTAGACCAACTAGAGCTGGAAGAATCAACCATGTTGAATAATGACCCAGATATGCAAAATATAAGCTGATTTTCACACCAAAGTATCGACACACTTCATCTAAGGAAGTTCAACAAAATATAATTGTAACAGAGTTTATTAACAAAGATTGATATGAGACGGAAATTTTTCTTACCCAACCGTAACAGAAAATATTAAAGAATGATATGAGAAGAAAATTTTTCTTACCCAAAGGTTGTTTTGAGAAAATAGCCTGAACCCATGTCTGACGCAACACCTTGAGATCATGATGGTTATGTAATGGAAATACTTGTGAGACAACTTTTTTAATTATAAGCAATGGAACTAAAAAAAGAAAGTAAATAAAATTAGTTGTAGCACAAACATTTACCAAAAATTTATACATAAAATAATTGAGAAAATCATGCACTTTTTGTTCCCCCATATAAAATATGAGAGAATGATGATAAGCTTAATTATATGCACTTCTTATGAAGTCAAAGTAGAAATCATGGCTGACCTATGGGCTGGCCTTCGATAAAAGTAATGCCCGATAAATTATCCTCTCCCGTGGCTCGAAGCTCATGAAGAAAGTGCAAGACAATACTCTGTCTTTCTCGACTAGTCAAAAATTTTGTCTCATCTTCTATTCCAACAAAACAATCTTGATCTTCAAAAGCAAACTCTTTCATCCCTCCGCCATATTCTGCTTTCAGAGGCTTTAAAATTCCCAGCTCCTCTGCTCCTTGTAAAAGGCTAAATAAAAAAAATTATACATATTCAAAGAATATTTTATTAAAAGAGGCATTACAAAAAGGGTTGGATACAAAAGACTTTATGAATGAAAAATTAATACTAACTTATCATAAAGTGCAGTCAGGTAAAAGCCATATATGCCTGTATGGCTGTGATGACGAACATGGACAGTAAGTGCAGGAGCTCGTGCTTTAAGTCGTGCTAACAGCCACATTAAGGTGGCATCATCAGTATGTGCAGGGAATGTTAAAACTACATCACAGTTTTGCGTTGGTATTGCAGGGAACAATACTTTACTAGATACAACCAGTCTCTTTGCACCAAGGGATCTTCGACCTAATAGCCTGTAGGCTTTGAAAGAAAAAAAAATTGTGAATAAGCGATATATGAATATATGATGAACTATGAATAACAATAGTAGTTAAAAAGTTATGTTCATTGTATGATAATATTATTATGGAAAGAATCATTACTACTTCATTCAGACTTAAAAGTTTAATATTAATATTAAGAACAGACCAAAAAAAAAATAAAAATGGGGCACAATGAATCTTAAAGAAAATTACGTATTCTGTGACGAATAAAACCATGATGTCCACTATCTTTATGTCTCTCTGATCTGCGTTCTTGTTCTTCCGAAAACATAGTCAAAATAAAAGAGCAAGCTGGAGGGATTTCAATTCTTGTGATGTAATTTTTTTGCTGATGAGAGACGCCATGTTTGTTTTCCTTTTTTTAAAGAAAAAATAACACAAAAACTAAAAAAGTAAAACGATTTGAAGCGGTGTAGCATATCAGTATTTGTAAAAATATGTTCATTCTTTGGTGACATCTTATTTTAGGGGCAGAAGTTATTTTGATTATTTCCTTTTAGCTGTTATTGATTTTTTGTCATAGAGAGTTTGTATTCAATAAAAGTTTTTGTTTTTAGAAACAAAAATAATAATATATTCGTACAGAACTCGAGAATTATTAGCCCGGGATTTAAATTTGAAGGTTCACCGCAAACTTATTATTTTTAGCAACACTTTCAGCTGTTATTGATTTTTGTGTACATTTAAAAATGTATCTTTAAATTTTAGACCTTTTAAAACTTTTAGCATTAAAAAAAACCATGGGATGTTGTGCTTCACAGGTAATATACATAAAAGGGATACATGCCAAATGGTTGAAATGCTGGATAAATTAGTCTGCTATAGTGTTTCTTATTAGCGAAATCAGACATTTGCTCAGTGCAACTAATCTATCAAAGTACTATCATTTATGATTTAGTTTAGTAAATTATTAGTTCATATATATATGCATAGAGATAGACTATTGTTCAGCTTTGACATATTTTCAAAATAATTTTGTTTTTTTTAAAGTCATGAACGAAATTAAAAATCTAATTAGTTGTTGTTTCTCTTCCATACAATTGATACAACATCCTAAAGAGTAAAGGATACATTTTTTGAATTTAAAAAAATTGACAAAGAGATCTATTTTGTTGTTGTTACTTTTCATAAAAAAAAACCAAAAGGATAAACTACAAACAAAAATTATTAAAAAAAAAACAATGTCCATGACTCGTAAGAGGAATCGAACCAGGATAGCCAGCAAAAAAGAAAAAAAAAAAAGAACATCTTAGCCATTCAGCCACCATGTCACACAAATTTCAGAGATTATATTGTATTAAATTAAGGTTGCTTAATTATTTTGCTCTCCCATTTGACTTGTAAAAATATAATCTTATTTTGTAATTAAAAAATAAATCAAAGCACTATTTATTAAAAAAAAAAATGAAATATAATAATAGCTGAAAACTTAACTATAGAAATTAGCAGAATTTCTTTTTTTTCATATTAGAACGAATTTTAAAAAGAACTTTATTTTCAAAATTAGTTATGATGAATACACTCGCTATTCTCATCATCGGATTATTACTATTGTTTACATTTGATTATTTTAAAATGCTTTCTGTTTTAATAAAAACAACAATAATTTGAATGATATTTAGTTATTATTACTTTTTAATATTTTGGACTTTCAAGTTTCATAATAAAAACGAAATATCAAATCAAGACAGGATGGAGCCATGTTTAATATTTAAACTGGAATATTAATTCTTTTCTTGTGATTTAACACAGAACCCACATCGCTATTATTTATATAGATTAGTTAAAGATATAGGCCCAGTCTTTTAGATTGTTTCAGACTCAGTGAGCAGCTGAATACAGAGTAGACTCACCAGCCCTAGTGACTACAGTAAAAGTGACTATCCTATATTACTATTACTGTATTAGTTGATTAGTACCTTATTTTTTCAATGCCTTATATTATTCAAAGCCACTTTAGCCTGCCTTAGGCTTTAGGATTAGACTTAAACTTAGAGCCTTTCTGCTCTACTCTAGAGATTAAAAAGTGCCTCATAAGTTATGTAGTCTTTAGACTTGAGGAATATACTAGACTATTATAGAATGTTTACCAATGTAAGCCTTTTTTTTAAGAATTATTTTAATTTTCAAATATGATTATCAGGCTAAATTTTCCTGAATACAGCCTAAAGATATTTTTCACATTTCAGGGTCATAGTTAGATTTTATCAAGCCAAGTCGCCCAAGTTAAGGCTAATAGTAATAGTTATGTGTGATAGGAACAAAATGAAATGATGGCATTGTAAATATTGAGAATGTTATTGCACTCTCCAGTGGTACTTCCTTGAACAACTTCCTATTTTAATTCTCTCTAATTACTGACTGAGTCTTTGTGACTGTCTGGTGGAATTTCTATTTTTACTATATAACTTAAACCTCTTTGATTCAAGACCTGAATTTATTGTAATTTTAATTTTCAGTCATAAATAATAATGGGATTACCATTGTCATTGAATTAACAACTATAAAACTAGCAAATGAACTGTTTAATAAAATTTGGTAATTTTCTGTGCTCCATTTTTTCTTTTTTATATTTTTTAGACCAATATCTGATCTAAAGTAGCTGCTGTCTTTAGTCTTGACACATTGGCATCAAAATATAGTTTTATAATTACTCATAATAATATAAGAATAAAATAATACAAAGCCTGATAATAGATACAATTAGGTATTAAATACTCAAGGTCTTCCAAAATACAACTTTTATTTTATTGATACAATATTATCATTCATGTAGAATAAACCCCCATGTAAGACTAGTAAGAGTAACTTTTAAAGTAACTACACTTAAATAAAACTCTCACATCAAAGCTTTTCTCTCTTGCCAAGCAATAGTGCTGTATGTATTATTTATTGTACCAGCTATGATAATGTTAGTTTTGCCTGTCACATCAATATAATATAACTTTATAATTAAGATGAGATGTGGTAGAGTTCTTGACTGCTAATCAAAATGTCCTAGATCGAGCCACAGTGAGAGGTTTTTTTCCTGGGTCTGATCGATGTCCCTAAATCCACACACTGTTTAACAATTTGTACCTGACATTTATTAGTTGAAAGGAAAGATGGCATGGAATAGTACTAGACAGACAATCCCATAGAATACTACAGAAACATATGAAAACTACTCAGTGGCGTACCTAGGGGGGGGGGGTTGCGGTCTTCACCGGGCGGCACTTTTTATTACTTTTTAGGGGGGCGGCAAAAATGTATAGATTAAATTGAAATATCTAAATGAGAGGGCGGGAAAATCGTCTTCCGCCCTGGGCGGCCGCTGAAACTACTTTATCTGATCCTGATGGTCTGTATTGGCTTAATAAAAGCGAGTTTTATTTTTACTTTTTTTTTACTAATAATTAATCAATTTTTTTTTCACATAGGTTGCATGCTGTTGTGGACCGGCCTCATGTGCTTTATGTTGCAGTTGTCTCCCACCAATCAATGAATCAACTGGCACTAGAGTATTGTATGCACTTCTCTTAACATTTACATTTATTATTCAGTGTGTGATGCAGATTCCCAATTTGCAGGATTTCATTGAGAAATATGTAAGCACATCATTGTGATCAGATTTAATGCCTGCGGCAGATTGTATTAGCTCTTGTTATTATTTTGTAATCTCATCATACATATGATTGGTAATTTTTTTTCTCACAGGCAGTGAATATCTCTGAAATTTGTTTTCCTTCATCAAGTAGTGACTGCTCGCAACTGGTTGGCTACAAAGCTGTTTACAGACTTGGATTGGCTGTGACTGTTTTTTATTTTCTGTTAATGTTATTGACCGTTGCTGTTCCTTCCAGTAATCATTGGAGAGCCAGTATTCAAAATGGGTAAAGTAAATTTATAAACTATAATATATTATCACCTTCGACTTTATAAATTTGCATGATTACCACATTTTTTTCTTAATGTCATTCATCCAATGATCTATCAAATTTAAGAATTCAATGCTGCCAGCGACTCAAAATGTTTTCCCACCCTGGTCTAGATATATAGATTAAATTAAAAAGGAAAATTGAAATTAAAAAAATTTAACGAATGGGAAATTTTGCATAATTTATATTTGTTATTTTTTACTTTCTAAGTACTTCACTTAGTAATTTATAAAATGTCATGTATTGTGCAAGTGTTTTTATTTTTTACAACTTTTAAAATTTTTCGCCTCTTTTAGGTATTGGATGTTCAAGTTGCTCTTTTTGTGTGGCTTAATCATAACAGCATTTTATATACCATCTGAATTTAGTATTTGTAAGTGAGATTTAAGTAATCATCAGTTATTTTTGATGTTTTTTTTTCTTATTTCTAAAATCAGAATTCAGAGTAAATTATTATAATTCTATTTCTAATTGTTGTGGTATTTTAAAAAATAAATCCATGTAGCTAACAGAAGCTGGAATGCTTATAATTCACTAATTATGATTACTAGGTAGAAAACTATATTTTGTTCAGCCATTTTAAAGTTACTTTGAATGAGATTTTTTTCACCTTCCATATAAAAATTGATAAAGATTGAGTTATAAATAAAACAACCGAAATGGGATTGCTTTTTACATACAAAAAAAAAAGTATTTAATATTAGTTGATTTGAAAACATTTATTTTTACTACCCTTGATTCTAGTAGTCTGGATTACTAACTTATTTTATTTTTCTTTCCCTCCAGATTGGTTATATGTTGGAATGGTTGGAGGATTTTTATTTATTATTTTACAGCTGATTTTGCTTGTGGATTTTTGTCATGCTTGGAATGCTAGATGGTAAATATTGCAATAAATCATCTCTCTGTTATAGCTTATTAGAAAGGCAGTAATTTTAGTAAGTTTCTGATTATCAAATTTGTGTTTGAGGATTGTTAAAATATGTGCTAAATTGAATTAACTACCTTTTTTCATAGCTGTCCAAACTGTTTTAAATAAACGATAGGGAATTACTGGCTACTTGAGTTTTTGTTATGGCCTTTTTGCTTTAGTTTTTTTCAAATTATTTTTGTTGCTATATTAAACACAACACTGGTTATTAATTTTATTTTTATATTCTAGGTAATTAGTAATCTAGTTATAAGATATTGAGATACTTGGGGCTCAAATTTAATAAATTTAACAAATTTATTTTTTCATAATTTTTAAACTTCTTTTTGGGTACATATACATTTTAAAAAAATATTCCTGAATATTTTTTTTTATTAAACACTTATAAGCAAAGATCTATCTAGGTATTGTGCCTCCCTGTGGAACTTACATCGTTTGGTGCCCTCCTTCCAATCTTTAAAGTGCGAAATCATTTAACTGTGTTCTTTCAGTGCCCATTCCTAGAATGGCAATCCACAAAGAGTACCTTTCTTAAACCACTGCTTATTGAATTGTTAGCAGTTTTTTTTTAGATCAGGTCCATCCTTACCTTCACCATTTTAATTTTATTTAGAGGGATCAGAATAATAGATTAAATTGAAGGTTCATCCAATCTCTTTCCCTCAAAATTGAAAAAAAATGGTTTTTATAGATTTTAACAATTAAAATTTTTTTTTTATTACACAGAGACAAAGTGGTTTTTTTTAGGTGTCAATTATCTATTATTTTAAAATATAGATACAAATTTAGTTTACCTAAACTTCACAAATATTCACTGTAATGATACACTTCTTGACTGGAATTTGTATGTAATGAAAATATTTTTTTCCTTTACTATAGTTCGTTAATGTATTTTTATTTCCAGGATTGGAAGAACTCAGGGCCGTAGAAATACATGTGGAATATTCTGTGAGTTATTGTTTCCAAAGATGTTCATATTTTCTACATCATTGTTTTCGTTCTTTTAATTTAACAAAAGAAAAAAGACATCAGTAAATATATCTATCTACTTTTCTTACAGGCACAATTGTAGTCTCATTATTTTTTTTTGCCCTGGCTGTTGTTGGAATGGTGTTACTCTTTATGTTTTTTGGTGGTGTCGGCTGCACAGTTAACCATATATTTCTTGGTATCAACATTGGCTTGTGTGCCTTTCTCACTTTTTTGACGATTTTACCATGTACGAAAAATAGTAAGTAATGATTTGCAGTGAAAAATAAAGAGCTCAACTAAAAACTAAATTATTGATACAATTAAATTCCTTCTTAAATTTATTTGTAGAGATATACACCTGTTTAAATATCTTTATAATACTTTATAAAAATGGAATATTGCTGTTTTTGTAGGAAATCCAAATGCTGGTTTGTTGCAAGCATCAGTAATCTGTTTGTATGTTGTCTACCTGACATGGTCTGCATTGACAAGTGAGCCAATGGAAGAGGGTAGGATTAATTTCATTCCTGTTTGTTCCCCATACCTTTCTATCATAATAAAAGTATCTTGTATATTTTTTTCTTTAAATTACTCTTTAATGATGAAATAATTGTTGTTTTTTTTAATGTTTTTGTTTGTTTTTTAAGTAAAAAATATTTTAGACACCCTAGGTAACAAAGCTTCTGCCTTAGCTTCAAATTCGTTTGAAACTCAGCTACCAACAAGCTCACCTACTGTAACCACTCAGGCATACAATCTCACAGAAAAATGTCGACCTGACCCGGCTTTCCCAGAGAGTGATCGCATATCAGCCTATGTTGGTTTGATTTTCATGTTAGTCATGGCTGTGTATGGAAGGTAAGCTGTGTTATAATCAGATGACTTTTAAAAATAACTCCACAGTGCGTCAAACGCACAGTTGTTGTCCTTCACATGTCAGGCCGTTGTTGAGCAGTTTTTTAGACAAAACACACTGCTACGTCTGTTTTCTAAGATATGTTCACTGACCTACAGCTAAAAATTCTCTTAAATTGATAGCACTTACCTAAACAACTTTTAAGTAATCAAGTTATTTATTCACTTTTTAACCAGGTATCAGCATTTCTCTAGTTTAAAATATATATATATATATATATATATATATATATATATATATATATTGAATATAAAAATATAGCAAACATTACAGTATCAAATTAGAGAAATACTGTACTTTTAACAACCAAATGACTTAAGATCATAGTAACTTAATAAATATTTAAAATATACAAATACTACTCAACGAAGAGCTACATTCAGCTCTAAGACTACTAAGAGCTATATTAAGCTTACCTATAGGCGACTTGGATTCTGAACTAAATTTGCCTTGGAATTTCATTTAAGCCACATATAGACCAGGTGTGTTGTGCTAGACCTATAAGTTATTTGGTCAATATTATACAAAAAATTTATAAAATGAATTTTTCTCATTTGATCATTAAAAGTATTTAATTTCTAATGCCATAAAAGGTTCCAGAGATTTTATGTATTGACACCATATGGACCTCTTCTTCTTTTGTCTCTACAGCCCATTTAGGGCCCTGGCCTGACATACTACTGTTCTCCACTTTTCCTGATCCATGGTCTTCTTCCTCCACTCTCTCACTCCTATGGCTTTAAGGTCTTTCTCCACTTCCTCTAACCATCTGCTTCTTGGTCTGCCTGTAGGCCTTTTCTCATTGGGTGTTGCCTTATACATGTATATTGCTTTTGGACCTCTGTTGTTTTCCATTCCTACTATGTGCCCTAACCACCTCAATCTATTCATTTTGATTTCAGCTGTTATATTTGGTTCTTCATATAGTTCGTACAGTTCTGAATTAGTTCTACTTCTCCACTCGTTATTGTCCTTTACTGGCCCATATATTTTCCTTTCCCAAGTGTTTAGCACATTTTCTGCTTGTTTGCTGATGGTCCATGTTTCACTACCATATGTTACTGCTGGTCGGATCATTGTCTTGTATATGGTTTTTTAAAGTTTTCTGGAGATCTGTCTGTTTTTCAGTATTTTATGCAGTGTGTAATATATTCTGTTTCCTACTTCTAATCTATTTTTGATCGCTTTCATTATATCATTTTTCTCACTTATGGTATCTTGTGGAACGGAACTGCTAAGGCTGTTTCCAATTCTGTTGGCATTATGTCTTTTTTTCATATTTTATTGATATCCTGTGTATTTCTATGTGTAGCGTGTGTCCTCCATATTCGAGTAACTCAGCATTTATGTTATCTTCTCCTGGTGCTTTATTGTTTTTGGTATTTTTTATAATATTGTTTATTTCTGCTATGGTTTGTTCTTCTATTTCTGCACCATCGTCCTCTGTAATGTTTGGTTCATCTCTTTGGCTCTCTTATTGAATATAAAAATATAGCAAACATTACAGTATCAAATATGAGAAATGCTGTACTTTTAACAACCAAATGACTTTAGATCATAGTAACTTAATACAGTGAAATGTTGTTATAACGAACGTCAGTGTAACGAATTATTCAGTACAGCGAATTTTTTTTTGCCCCTTCCCTTATATAACATCTGTTAAAAAGTGTCGTTGTAACGAATTTCGTGTTTTCAGTATTGCGAAAAAAATAGCCGTTTTGCAGATATTTAATTTTATCCCCTTACCAAAAAAAAAAATTTAATTCGGCAAATTTCTAAAACTCAAGTCAACTTGAACTCAAACGACATTCACATTTACTAAATAATGGGAGGGGGGAGTGTGAGAGGAGTAAGATGTTATGGTAACCTTTAACCTCTACTGATGAGGATAGTAAACATAAATTCCACCATGTGCAGTACTGAAACAAGTTTCGTCTTGGGACGGCGAGGGGGGGGGTAGTGAGTGGTGGTGTCACAATTACGTAACAACAAACCGGGGGGGGGGGGAAGAATGAGAGTTTTAGCAAGGTCGGGAAGGGGAGGAGGGAGAAAGCCTAAAACGTCATGGGACAAACACATGAATGTAGGGAACGTTACACATTCGCGGGATAAAAAAAAAATCAATATACCAGTGTTACGTCTGTGTTGGGGAAATGTGCTAATGAGAAAGAAGCCATACACTTTAAAGTATAGCTTATTGGGAGGTATGAGAAAGACATAATGGTTTTGGTATGTGTAGAAAGTAACTTGATAGTTTTAGTAAAAAAACAATCGTATTGTTTTCGGTAGGGGCTTGATAGTGGGTCGCAATTTTTTTTAGAAAATGGCGATCTTATAGTTTGTGATAGGGACTTAATGGACAGAAGACTGCATTTTGCCAAGATGTTAATAAACTACCGGTACCTGTATTTAATTAATAATACAGGAATGGAAGAATAAATGAGTTATTTATTTGACCTTTTTGTGACATTGAGCTATACTTTTTTTCTAACTATAATAAAATTTAATCCAGTTATAAAAGTAAATAAATATATAAATATATTTTAAAAATTATTTCGTTTAATAAATCAGACAATATGAGCAAGATAGCCGTAGTGGGTTTCTTATAAATTAAGTGAAATAAGTCATGTTGAATAACTGTTATAAAAATAAATGAATTACGTCCCTTAGTTCAATGACCGTTAGCGGTAACGAAAGCTGAAAGCTAAATTACTAGCTTAACTAATGAGAAATAAACGGGGAGAATATTTAACATATTTTTAGCTAAATATCTTTGGAAAAAGTAGTAAAATGACATAATATATTTGCATTGATACCCAAATGAACTATATCCACATATTGCGAACAGAAAATGTCGTTGTCATCGATGGCGACCCCCCTCCTCCCCCCCTCCCCCCCACGATTTCAGTGTAACAAATTTTCAGTATTACGAACGAATTTCGAATCCCCGTCAATTTCGTTATAGCGACATTTCACTGTATATATTTAGAATATACAAAAACTACTCAACAAAGAGCTACATATTTGATAACATGTTCAATAATTTATAATTAAATGATATTTATTACGTCTTATATGTCTTAAAAAACATAATTAGGCTGTAAACATGTTTTCTATGCTCAAATTATGAAAATGTTTGATCTATAAATGAAATGGAGAATCCTTTTTTGTGGAAATTCACCTATCTTAGTAGATTCAGCAGTTGATTAATCATGATAAATGAGGGATGACTGCTTATCAAATATATTTCTAAAACAGAATTTTTCATAAAATAATGATGAGAATATACATGGTTAACTAATTTATGAGTATATTTTTCATTAAGTTGAAAGCAACATTTTTTTGTTGGTAGAATAGAAAATAACTCTTTTGATGGTTACACAAATCTAAAGAGTTAGTTGAGTCCATACCATTTTTAAACTGTATTGAAGGTAATTTATAATAGGAAACAATCTTTATTTTATTGAAATTTAATTAACTAATAATTTATAGAAATTGATGCCTGAAAATTTAGTTCAAAATCACTGAATTTTTAGAATACCAAATCCAAATCTGTATTTTTTCTGTCAAAAACTTTGGATTTTGAGAAAAGGGTCAAGACAGTTTTGTATTTATAATGTAGTGGTTTTTGTCTGCATTCTATATGAATAATTCTAATTCATAGGGCATTAATAATTGAATTTCATTTTGAGGAGATAAGTGCACTATATGGATGATACTGTATTTCTCAAAAAGTCTTGTCCACAAAATCATTATAAAGTGTAGGGTGGTCTTTAGTAGAAGCCACACATTTTCATTTAAGCATCTCAGATTTTCACCAGTTTTCTATTTTTTTTTAAACTTATCTTTTTTTTATGGTACATTTAATTTTTGTTTTAATATTAATCTTTACTCCAAGACTATATTCATGTAACATTTTCTACTCACAGTGTGCGTACTTCAGATGATGCTCACAAATTAGGATTAACAACAGTAAAGCTTCAATTTTGTATATATTTTAATTGTTTTGCTAAAGTTTTTATAGTTTGGGTTTAAATGTAAATAATACTCAAACTAATGATCACATCTTCAATTTAATGTCTTTAGTATTATGTTTAGAAATCAATATTCTACTGTAAATTGTACAAAGTTTACCTTTTTTTTCTGTAACAGGAAGGAAAATCATGTTATTGCTGCTTGATCTCTAAAAGTAAGATGCTGCTGTAATATTGTTTAGTTAACTTTTTTAAAAAAAAACAAAAAACTTTGTATATTTATATATTAAAAAAATGAATTAAAAGTATTTTGATTAAAACAATTTTCTTACCTTGTTAGGAGACAACCCTTCAGAACTTGGTGGCCAGAAAGTTATTCAGAATGAATCCAAGGGTGTGGTTTACTCTTACTCATTCTTCCATTTTGTGTTTTGTTTGGCAGCTTTACATATAATGATGCAGTTGACCAACTGGTACAGGTAAAAATTAATTAATCATATTAAAAAAAAATCTTCAATAGGATTCTTTACAAATAAATATATTTGACTGTTCAGTAAATAATGCATGACCTGCTAAGAACTAATCTCAATTGGTACATCCTTAAATACATAATCGTCTAACCCGTGTGTCTCCCTTTCTCAGGTAGTTTTCATTTAGTGCGGTGTGCGTTGTAACCGTGTATTGTAACCGTGTATGATAAGGTGCAGAAGGGATAACAAAGAAATATACGAAATACTGCAATAGAAAAGAACATATGGCCTTTATTGCCATGAACAGAATATGATATGAACAGAAATAACAAAGAAATGTATGAAATACTGTAATAAAAAATAACATTTGGCTTTTATTGCCATGAACGCCCTTAAATACAACGCATACACCGCACGATATGAAAACTACCCTAGCTCGGGGAAATCCAAAAGAATCAGGCTAATGGTCCTTACACTATGTCGTCACATTTGCTGTCTCCCTCAGGCTAGCTGAAAAATGATGCAATCGGAACACATGTTAAAAGTAATTGGCTATCAGTAGAGCTTTAGCAGCTTCAGCAGGCTTTTCCACTAGTATATATAGAAGTGTACTACATATATTTATCAATATAAATGTATATATATATAGTAGTGTACATATATATAGCCGTTGTTTTGAATTTAAATTATATTTTTAAGCAATATATCTATAAAATAAATAATTTGTTACACAGCTTAGATACAATGAAATATCCCTAGGCATGCAAGTGTAATGAATTTTACAGTGCAGCAAAAAATTTTTTTTGGTCCCCACTTATATAATATCGGTTTAAAATCATTGTGAAACGAATTTCTTATTTCAGTATTGTGAAAATAAGGCTTTTACAGATTTTTTGTTCCCTAATTGGAAATGTTTCAATATAACGTATAAATTACGATTTCCAATCAATTTTGTTATAGCCACATTTCACTGAATATTCTTTTAGAATAATAATAATATTTTAATATAAAAAAATATATAATTACATAAAAAGGCTTATTGAAACCCTATCCCATGTTATTATTAGAAAAAAAAAGTTAGTATATTTTTCAAGTTGGAATGTTTGAAAACAATTTAAAAATAAAAAAGGTTTTGGGCACTCAAATCAACTGCAAAATTTTCTTAGTAATTCTGTAAGCATCTGTAGCTAATGGAATTCACCACTAATTTTTTTTTTAATATAATTTTTATTTTTAAAAAATATGAATAACAAGCACATATATATAAATGTTTAACAAATGCATACATTTAAATTTTAAAATTTTGGTTCTCTTTTCATTAAAATGTCCTCTAATGTTAACTTTTTAACTATTTAGCCCAATGAAGTCAGATTTGGATAACTTTGGTAGAAACTGGGCTGCTGTTTGGGTTAAAATAGCATCAAGCTGGGTGTGTGTAGCTATTTACATATGGAGCCTTTTTATACCCAAGGTATATAGGTCTGGTTTAATTTCTAGATACTTTATATCTACATTAAGTGTGGAAGGTTTTTTTTTTAGGAAGTGTATTACTTTTTTCAAACTAGTGTTTTGTCATCTTATTAAGAAATTATAGTACTTATATGAAGCAACAAATAAAAACATAGTTATTATTTATGTTTTTTTTTTTTCTAGTTTTGTCTGGGCAGAAACTTATCCTTTCCTGTTGATGAAACAGATGGTAATGTAGAAGCGAGAAAAAGAGATGTTGAAATGGCCATGATACCAGATGAACCTGTCACTCGAAAAGGAAGAGTCAGATCATTTTCGGAGCAGTCTGATAAGTTGGTGTCTCATATCCCTCTCAGAGACTTTGGAGGAAGTAGCCAAGCCCTGAATAAAGGGTCCAAAGAAAATCTTGCGATGAAGAAACTGAAAGGATCAAGGGAAAGTGTTTCTGCACTAAAAGGATCTAAAGAAAATTTGGCCAGATTGGCTTTATTAAAAGGGTCTCAAGATAATTTGTCCCGGTCAGCTTTGTTAAAAGGCTCTCAGGAAAATTTGCGGCGTAATGCAGGCAGAGCGTCCTCTTGCGAAAAATTGCAAAAACTGAGTGGGTCAAACGAAAAATTGGATGAGGTGGCAGGTAGACGCTTAACTGGAGGAGCTAAAGAAATTATACAAAATAAAAAACTCGGAAACAAAGATAAAAGTTATTCTCAAGAAAAACTCAGCAACAGTAAGGAGAAATCAATATCCAAGTCATCCTTGTCTGGATCTGCAAGTCAGCTGTCGAAAAACAGGCCTTAGTTTCTATAAAAACAGTTTTTACATATGTAATATTAGCACATGTATTTTTAAAATTTTTCATGTCTCATTTGTCATTTATAATTTGTAATAACATAATTGTAAAACATGAATCTTTTCTTTTTCCTTTCAACAAAAAGATTGTGTCTGTTTTTTCTTTTCAATGACACTAAATACTCTTCTGTACATTAAATTACCTTTATATAATGGTTGTATTTATGAGCTATTTTCATGGGCATTTACTACATTTATTTATTGTATGCCATGCATGTATCAATCAATTTTTATACTGTAGTCAATAGTTATTTTATTCATTCCTATTCTCACCCCTTTTTCCAGAAAGATATGTTTTAAGAAAAGGAGCGTAAGATCAAAGTAATATCATGTGCTACATTTTCTACTTTTTACATATGATTGCCAGTAAATGTTTACGTTCTCTAAAATTAATGCTATATGCAATAATGAACAATATTATGATCGAAATAGTAATTTTTCTTTTAACAGAGTATTTCTGAAGTTTTACCTTACATTTGTGATCCACTTTAATTTTGATATGAAATAATTTTTAATCTTCTGTGATCTTATTTCTTGCATTATCAGCATTTCATTATCTTTTCTACCAAAATGTATGCAAATTATATTAACTTAAAAAAAATAAAACAACAGGTTTGAATATGTAGTGACTCTAATATAGTAACGATTGTTACATTATAAATTTCTAAATTTATTACAGTGAATCTCTCTACAGTCAAACTGTAATAACATTTTATTTGTTTACATTAATGATTAGCATGATATAGCATCAATCTGAGCAATATGTCTGCGTTTCTGCAACTTTGATTGTGAATTGCAAATTTCTTTTTTATCAACTTCCTGATTACTTGTGTTCTGTCTGAACATATTAGGAATCTTTGTCTTTGTGTGAACTTTATTGACAATCAGCTGAACATAGTTATGAATTCCTGATCTTTAACTTTGTGATGATAAACTTTTTTTTAATACATTAAATTTATCATGCTTAAGCTGGGCCATTGCACCAGAAACTAATGGTTTTTGATAATGTATTACTAGACATATTGGCATCTCGGCTTATAAATGGTGAAGCTCTGTCTAATAATTTTCTAGCTATTGATTGAGTCAAAGCAAAACATGCATCTAATTTGATATGTAAGATCAACAATATTTTACATATTTTTTATATATCAAGTTGTACGCAGCATTTAGAATTGAGTACATTTTGGTATAAAAAATTCATTTATATGCTTGAATTCCATTTGTTTACTAAGAAATCCCTATCTGGAGAAAAGAAATCTGTATCATTTAAAAAAAAAATACATTGTGTTAATAACATTACTAAGTTATACCTTGGAATATTTTTTTCTTACTATTAATTTTTAAAATATGTAAAAGAAAACACTCCATATTTGCAAAATTTCTCCTTTCTGACATTTATGAAGTTCGTAGAATATTTTTACCATTTATTTCTAATAATGTTATATTCATTTAGTAACATTTACGGTGAAGAATAACTTGCTTAAAAGTGCCTCTGCATGTGTATTTTCTTTCAGTAAGGCACATATTTTACTCTTCAGTAGTAAAGCTAATGTTTATTTTATGTTATACATGTATAAAGCCAGTAAAACTGTTTCTTATGTATAAAAGTATTTCTATTAGTTGAGGTGTAATTTATAGACTAATGTTATTGACACCCTATCCCCCCCTTCCCCCCAAGTGACCCTGATAGTAATGTCTGTCAAGATACCTACAATTTTCATTAAGAAATCAAATAACTTGTTTGTTAAATATTATTTCAGAGATGACTTTCTGGTTCAAAGAAAATTCTATTAAACATGTACATACTTTCTGCTGCCTCATTGAATTTTTTCTACGAACTGATGCTAAATAAGTTAAATGCTTACTGGCAGTGAAGTCCAAAATTTTTTTTATAGACACTGTTGTGGAGATAGCACAGTTTTATTTCCTAATATTTTCTTGTTAAGGACTACATTATTTAAATACTTTGCTGTTTTCGCCTTAACGTTGGTGACATTATTCATTCTATTTTAATTAATAAAACAACTTTTCCTGGAAGAATTATAAAACATTTTGTTTTCTGGCTAAACCTGATCAGGTCTCTATTTTATTATCATTTGTTAAATATGTTAACATTGTGTATGGACTACTAAATGGAATGAATTTAGGGATATAATAATCAAATTCCAAAAATAATCACCTACATACTGTTGACTTTGTTGTTTGAAACATGATCTCTATAGTCTTGACAATGGCATCCAGAAACCTGCACAATTTGACTAAATATGGTTTTACCCTATTAGTGAAAATAGTAGAAGTGACAAATGAATCCTGACAATTATTCTTTCTTGAAAGATTATTACTAAACTCCATAATCATTGTTACCAGAATCATTAAAAACTAGTAAATTTTGTGTGATTAAGATGTATTTCAAATATTGATTCTAATTCATAGAAAATCTCTATTTTCATTTGTTTTCTGATTTCCTAGTCCCAGTGCCTTGATTTGACTACATTTTTAAAATTGTATTACATTTTGTTTACTAATATTTACACTTTTTCTTGGCTGTGTTTATCTTTAAGAAGCTGTAATTATGTTAATTTTTTTCTTCATCAGGTAAATTTAAATATATGAAAATATAAATCTAAGATAGCATGTTTTAGGTTAAAAATTACCATATAAATGTGAATTTCGCAATATATTTTTAGTGTAAAATACATTTTGCTTTTTTGTATGTTTAATTATTGGTGTTTTATACATCATGTTTTTTTATGCATCATGTTTTTTAACAAACTCAATGGAGCTCACAATATTCCATTTTGTAAATTCTATTCAATTTCATAATTTACAATTTTGAATCTTTTACTTGTGAATTTAAGCTGTATTAAAGTATAAATTGAGACCAAAACGTATTTCTATAAATTATTTCATTGCTGAAATATTAAGGTCTAAAAAAATTAATATTATTTAAAAAGTGCACTTGAGGTTTGAACTATTGTTCAAATTATGTGGATCAAGCTCAACTGATTCTTTTGTTTTGACAGATGGCAATATTTTATCAAAACTTAGTTAAGAAATATGTATAGATATATCAACCACATTTCGAATGAGCCAGTTAATAACACACAGAAAATCTCTAAAATAAAATATACTTTATTGAAAGTTTACATCCAGTGATATACTGAAAAAAAAACATGGCAATGACAATTTGTAAACTACAAACTGTACATATGTTTACAAATATGCTGCAAAAAACTTAGTTAAATATAACTGACTGTACAATAGTAGTATCAAACCGTTAAAATCAAATGGACCGGAAAATATGATAATGAAAAACATTAATTCATCCATAGGCAACAGTGATATGAAAGAATGGTCTTTTCAAACAATAGGATATACAAATAAGTGTGTACATGTATTATCTATTCCTTTCTCTCCCTTACTATACATAAAATGATAAAAATATGTTAATTCTTTAAATAAATTTCAATAATATTAGATTTTTCTAACCAGCAAACTTTGTATATTATAAAACAAAAAAAATGCACTTTCAATTCTTTTAAAACATAAAAATATATTTTTGTGAGCCATAAACTGCTTTGATTGGAGATATTTAAAAAATATAAGAATTCATTTACAAAAACATAATTACAAATTAGGCTAACAGAGATTCTACGATGGTGAACATTTATAAATCACAAAACATTTTTATTTACAAATTACTGATCAGTTATTTTATGTGATCATAAAATTTGCTTACAATAATGTAAAACATGAATGAAATGTTATGGAGTAAATCATAAAAAGTAATAAAACATGAAAACCTTTATTCAACAACTGTGTTTCATGGTGCTGTCCCATGTCATTAAAAAAAATCCAATGTTGTATCAGTTACATCAGTTCTCCATTCACAAATATTGTGTGGAAAACGTCATAATTAAGAAGATTAAAAGGTGGTTAAAATAATTTATGTTTAAATTTACAACAGAAAGCACAAAGAACAATATAACAATCCATTCAATATCCATTACATCAACAAATTTTTTGTGCTCAGTAGCAAATGGTGATGATTAAATGAGTAAATTTTGAAATATGATTTCAACTAAAGAGAACATGAACAATACAGATAAATTATTTAAAACTTAACATCAGTTTCCTTTTTTATATCTGTGGCATTGACCTGATTGTGGTTTAAAATACTCTCCATGTCTTTTGTTACCAATAAAGGCTCTGTATGACTTGCTGGTGCCTCATTTTTTACACTGGGCATTGGTATTTTATCAGTGGTTGGAAATTTCTCCGTTTTAATCGAATCGGAGACATATTCTTCTGATTTAGGTACAGACATCTGTGGAAATTCTAATTTTTCCCAAGGAACATTTTGACGAGGACTGACACCATAAGGATCTTCATCCCCTTCTGATACTCTAGGTAATTCATGTTCCAGCAAGCTCCTAGCTTTACCTACACAAAGATTAATTTAAAATATTATTACATGTAATTTGCTTGGAATCAATGAAAATTTAGCTATAGTTTAGATGAAAATAACAAAGAAATGGAAATGAATAATGTTTACCTCTAACTGATATAGAAGCAGCAGGAGAGAAACTGTCCTCACTATTTCCAAATGGATTAAGTGTTGGTACAACAAATAAGGCAAAAGATAAAAGTAAAACCTAGAAAAAAAAATATATATTTGGGTAAAATACATTCAAATGGACTATATAAAATTAACAACCTAAAAAAATCACATTTGGCCAAATACGTGTACTTATTTAAAATTAATTAATTATTAGTATATTGCAAATATTGCTAATTTCTATAAATAGGAATAACTTACCATAATACATGTTGATGCCTGGGCTGGCATTTTTGATTTCCCCACTAATGACTGCAAACGTTTCAACTGTGCTATCAAAGATCTGAAATGTAAATTAACATACTAATTTTCTTCAAAACACAATTTCAAAGATATCTAATAATAGTATCAAAAAATAAAATAATTCCTTATTTAATGTTCTAAGCATGAAACTTAGCAACTACAGCATTTTATACAATAATATGAAAGGAGTTTCTGAGATGCAAATGGGGGGGGGGGTATAAAAGTAAGTGAGAGTTACCTCACCAAACTACTTTCTGCTATTTTAGCAGTGATTTAAAATTAAAAAAAAAAATTCTTACACATTCTGTTTTTCCAAATTATCCACTTTTTTTAACAACTCTCGATTCTCTGCAGTGCATAATTTTACTCTTTGCTCAAGGCCATCCACATAACCTTGTTTTCTTTTACGACTTTCTTTGGCTGAGATCTACAAATGAAGATGTAATGATATAATAAAATAAAATATCATGTAGGTTTATATGTAGCGTACTCAATTTTTCTCTCAAAAATGATACAGGCATATAGACAGCTAACTAACAGCAAAACAGACTTTTAAAAAAATATTTCTGAATACCTTGTTCCTAATTTTCCTCCTAACTGCTTTGAGGACCCTTTCTTCATCTCTTGTAAGTGGTAAATTTGTCGGAAGGCTAACTCCTTCTCTAGCCAGCAATTCTTTTTCTTCATCTGTCAGCCTCAGTTCAGGGAACTGTATAAAAATGAGATATTTTTATTTGCTTCTAAATTTATTTTCTGAAACAAAAAATAAAATAATCAACTTAAATAAACCATTAACAAAAAAAAACAACAAAAAACATTTACATTTGTTGCACTGGAAGTGACATGTGGATCAATATCTTTGACTGTAAATGGTAAAGAACTTTCTTTTTTGCTTGTCCTTTGTATAGGAATCACTCTTTTATTTGATCCATTTACAATGTAGATTGACTGTGTTCCTTTAGTCTGACAATCGGATGATGGACTGAGGTCACTAAAATCTGTTTTTTTTTTAAAGAAAATTAAAGTTTTCAAATAAATTCTTGAACTATTTAAGTTGAATCAAAAAAAAAATTCTTACATAAAAAAAAAAAATAACAAATTAAGAAATGTTACATAGCTTTCAAAAAACAACAGCAAAACAAACTGTCCCATTTTTTGTAAATATTTCTCATTGAAAAATTACACATTCACAAAAAATATCCAGCCTTTAGAAAGTTAACAGGGGATGTGTGGTTGTGCGGTGTAGAGCACTCGACTGTCATCCTGGGTTCAAACCTCAGTAAGAACCTTGGGATTTTTTCAGGTCCTGGTGTAAGTCCCCAAGTCCTCCAAGCTTTAAATGGGTACCTGACATTAAGTTGGGGAAGTAAAGGCGGCTGGGCATTGTGCTAGCCACACAATCCCGTTATATGCAGCGGTTACTGAAACAGATTAATTCTACACTTCATCTTCCCCTATGAGCCCAAAAGGGCTTAAGGGAACTTTTTTTTATTGGAAAGTTAACATTATGCTCTACAATTATGTTTAAAATTAGTTTTTGTCTATAGAGGCAAAACCTCAGAAGGAGATTTTTTTCTACTAGTACCTGAAATGATGAGATACTTATCTCTTAGATCCTATAAACAACTGGACCTGGTGGGACAGTTTTTGCAGCCTACATCTTCTTACCATAGTCAACAGTGCAATGCCCATGGGTATGGCATTATATTATAATATACATTTACAGTTTCATTTTTCATTACATTTTTTACTTATCCTTTCTTATTACATTTACATTTTTAATAACTTTACACTGTACAGTTTAATAACATTTAATGCATACCAAAGTCAATAGATATGTCATCTTCATTTCCATAAGATAAGTTATAATCTTCTAAATCAGATGTAGTTGTGTTGACACTGTTGGAATCTTGTAAATTTCCAGACTTATATGCATTCACCTCATCTGCCATATGCATGTCATATGATTCTGAGTATGTAGAAGGGCTAAGACTTTTCACATGGTCAGGGGAACCTGTTGAGAACATTTCCAACTGATCATCTGTCATGTTGTTTTCTAAATTGTGACTAAAATTTAGGACTGAGCCTGAATCTTCTGAAATGACAGATATGCCACTATCACTGTGTTCACTTGGCGATTTGTGAGCTATATAATCATGATCAGAATGAAATATCTGTCGCTTAGCTGGTGGCTCTCCATCAAGAAATGAGCCAGGTTCTGCAGAATTAATCAAGCTCTCAAACAAATTATCGCTTAACAAATCCAGATCACCCTAGAATTAAACACCAAAGAAAAAAATCAGTGATAATACAATGGAACAGACAGTTATTAGACTTAGCCTATAGTCAACAATGATAATCATACATAAAATAATTTAGCATTCACTATTAATTTTATTAATCATTACAAAATGTATATATATTTTTTGTTATAAATTCAAAGGATAAAAAATGTAATAAATTTAGTAGTCTTATTAATGTAGATAAACTCACAAAGTCATGGTTTGTGAAGCTGGGTTCAATTGAATGATCCATAAAGTTTTGCTTTCCTATACCATAGTTAATCTGTGTCAAATCTTTCAAAAGACCACTATTGTCATCAAATAATAAATCCAGCACATCTGAAGATGGACTACCGTAGTCCATATTGCTTAATAAAAATGTTTTTTTTAAACGGTTAATTGAATTCGAAAATATCTTTAATGTCCAACAACTATACAAAATGATGTAACTTTGATATTCGTATCTGTTTCCAACACGGTAAAGAACACGTCATCATAAAACCAATAAATTGTTGGGATTTTCCTGCAATCCTTTATTAGTTATACATGTAATGTTACATGGGAAATCCTCTTTTTATCTTTTTAAAAGCTAATATCCTAGACTAATGAAAATGTTCAAATGTTGAGCCCACCAGAGTTTTTTTTTATTTAGATGCTGATTTAAAAACTGTAAAAAGCTATAACCATCTTACAAAGCACAAACACAGATTGTTGATTAAGACACTAAATTGGGAGGAGTTGCGGAGTTACTATGTTTAGTATTGAGTGTAAACTTCCGGTATGCTTGACGTGGAAGTTGGCTAGAGCTGAATGTCTTAGTTTCGAACTCATAGCTGCTGGTTTTTTCTTTTTCCTTGGTATTTTTTTTTATTATTATTAAAAAAGGAAAAGTATCGTAATTATTTTATTATAAAAAAAAAAAAACAGAAAAGGGTAAAAATGAAGAAGCCGAAAATTTGAAAAAAAAATGATCAAAAAGGGAATAAAATTCTTTAACAAGACAAACACTTAAATTGAGGAGATAAGCCATTTGTCTTTGGTGACCTAACATTCAGCGTTCGAAATGTGTGGGAAAAAGCCTTTCTCAAGTTAAATTTAGTGATTTAATTTTTTACATGATTACTGAGTCAGTTGGGTGTTAAGGTGTTTTAAGGTATACAACAGTACCGTATCTAGGGTTTTGGGGGGCCCAAGGGAAAAGTTCACCTGTTATATATATATATTTATATCTGTTGATACTCACACTTGTTTACAGAGCATTAAAAAAAATCAGTCTTCAATCATTAAAAAAATGTCCAATTTCAATTTTGATAGGAACTCAAAAGAACAAAATATTAATGTTCACCTAACATGGGGCCCCTAGCAGTGGCGCAACCAGGAAAAAATGCACCACTGGCCCCTATAGTGTTAGGTGAATCAGTGGCGTAGAGAGCTTAACTCGCGCCCGGGGCACAATACCTTTCCTGAGTACCAGCCCCGTAGCCAGGGGGCTGGGGGCCGTGCCCCTCCCCACTAGGTGTGGAGTGCCCCCCCCCCCAATGTTCCCTCTAAGCTGAGCGCGTGAGCGATCGCTCACACGAATTCAGAGCGTCGCTCATACTACACGTACGATCGCTCACTCCGACTTCATCGCTCAAACTTGTCACGCGATCGCTCAGTACGCTCATGCTGACCATTTTGATTTACATAGAATTGAGCGCATCATTTTATTTATCAGGGAAAAAATATATCCATCTAAACCATTGTCAGGACATTGAAAGTAGGTCAGGGTGTAGGTAAACTGAAGTTCAAGCGGTGGGACAGTTTAACGAATTCGATATAAGACGGGTGGACAGAGAGGGAGACAGAACCCATTAACTTTAACGTAGACGTGGGTAGGTTCATGAGTTCAGGGTTAGGGCTGTACTACAACTGAATAAAGTTTAGAAACATTGTGTCGGTGTGGAGGAATTCAAGTAACATGAGAAGTGCAATGTCACCTTTATTCTGCTAAGTTCACCAAACTCTTAATTATGTATTGGATGGGTGTGGAACCAACAAGCAAACGAGAGACTTGAGAATGATATGATGTTTTAGTCCAGCTAGCCTATGTAAGAGAATTAAGTTTAGTTCGGGAGGAATTGTTAAGTGTAGATTGACCGTGTTATGTGGATTTGTTAAAGTATTAGGTAGATTGTTTAGAGTTGACGAACTTTGTGATTGGAGATAGTTCATGTGATGAAGTTGATAAGAAGTATCACTTATTCTTTGAGGATTAAATACATTGAGTGTGTTGTAAAGTTTTTGTGACTTGTGTTATATTAAATAAAGTAATGATCATTTTGACATTTTGAATCAGACTGACTTCCAGTGTTTCATTGAAAGTTGTTATGTGATTCACTCATTGTGTATTGTGAGAAAGTAATAAGCAGCCCACGCGCTATCTCTGACAACCATGTCTAAGCGTAAAGCAGATAATTGTTCAGGAAATACAATTAACAAACGATGCTTAGAATTCAAGAAAGAATGGATGACAGGATGGTCAGTAGACGCAGACTTGCCACATGCCTCAGGACAACACGTGCAACTGGGTGAGATTTTTGAGTTTTCGGTAGCACGTGGTGTTACGTGCAAAATTTGCGTGAAAGCTGGAGCTAACAATGAATGGACATCAGGGAAAACATGGACCGATTGGAAAGTGGATCATCTGAAAAGACATTTGGGTCAAAAAGCTCATGTGGATTTTGTCACGAAACTTAAAAATCAAAGCAGAGGGATTTTAAAAAGCATGCTAACTGAATCAAAAGAGGAGCGTGAAACGAGGAAAGAGATCGCACAGCGAAAACAAGCAACCCCAGATGAGGTTAAGATTTTAATAGATAACGTTTTGTTAGCTATTAAAATAAATTCATCAATGCTGTCAGTTTAGGGCATTCATGATCACGTTGGAAAATATGTTAAAATCCCAGAGAGTTGGCGAAGTAAGAACTATGCCTTTGAGTTTAGTGTGTAAACCCAGTTATCAAAACTGAAATGTTTACCGAAATAAAGAATGCAGCCTATCACACCTTGATAGTTAATGAGTCGACTGACATATCCGTTTCGAAGATGTTAATTTTATACATGAAATACAGGAATGAAAATGAATCCATCTATAAAACTGTGTTTGCTGGAATCCTGAAGCTAATAGCATGTGATAGCTTATCAATTTTTCAAGCTATTCAGAACTTTTATATTGAAAGCGGGTTTGATTTAAACAAGATGGTTATGTTAACTTCCGACGGAGCTTCAGTCATGCTGGGTAAAAGAAAAGGTGTAGCTGCACTATTGCGACAGTCAATTCCACATTTATCAGAGCAACACTGTGTAGCCCATCGGGAGGATTTGGGTTTAGATGATGCATGGAAGAATATACCATTGATGAAAGAAACTTTACTAAGGACTGTTTACACAATATTCTGCAGATCATCTGTTAAAAAGGTGAAATTTGAAGAACTAGCTAAAGCTGCTGATGCAGATGTGATTAGACCACTCAATGAGGTTAGGTGGCTATCCAGACATTTTGCAGTGAATGCCTTGGTTAAGAATTATGATGTTTTTCTGCAATATTGCCAAGAAAAAGTGGAGGTAGACAATGATCCTGTTCACAAATACTGGTTGGAGAAGTTAAGTAAACCAGAACTCCATGTATCAATTGGAATACTTAATGATGTTCTAGCAGAACTAGCAGAATTGACTAAAATTCTACAAAGAAGTGTGCTTTCAACTGTTGAAGCCTTTCAGTTTGCAAAAGCAAAAATTAAGAAGTTGCGATCGCAGTATCTGGGAGAGAATAAGTATTTCCCTGAAGAAACCAGCATTCTAATTTCTTCATTTAAAGTTCCAGTGAACACATCAATAATAAAATTTATCCATCAGGTGTGTGACCATATGGACAGCCGATTTCCAGATGACGAATTAAAAGATTGGTCAGTATTTGAAAAAGACTGTTTCTGTGTTACTGAAAATCAGGAGGAGTATTCATTTGGACATGAGCAGATGAAATGCCTTGCAACCAGATACTGTCTTCTCCTGCAGAAAGATGAAGATATCCTTAAAAGTGATTTTTGTAAGCAGTATTCGGAATTCAAAATTC
The DNA here is from genome assembly GCA_021962125.1 of Bulinus truncatus. NCBI lineage: Eukaryota > Metazoa > Mollusca > Gastropoda > Planorbidae > Bulinus > Bulinus truncatus. The sequence continues at coordinate 1,146,807 of JAGDYQ010000213.1, read as the reverse complement.
TAATTAATGAGAAGTTAAAATGTGGATCATTGACAACATTTTCAGATATAATTGCATTCACTCAGCAACAGGATCACTTAAATGAACTCTTCTTAATCATGGATATTTGCGCCACATTCCAGGCCTCAAGTGCAGATTGCAAAAGAGGGTTTAGCCTGATGAATAGTATAAAGACTAAAGCCACAAATCGTTTAGAAGTGGAACATTTGGATCATTTAATGATAATAAAACTCTTCTTGAATTCTGGAAAAACTGTAAATATAGATAAAGTTTATAACTTTTGGAAAGCCGAAAAGAACAGAAGAGAGACTTTTTGAAGTTGAATAAGGAACAAATTTAGAAAGTTTAATTTAGTACATTTATGTAAAATAAATATTTTGTTTATGTAAACCTGTTATTTTTTTTAATTTTTAATTATTTCTCCTAAACTTAAATTCAGATCCCGAACCCCGATGTACTATTCGAAAATTCATGCTCACAAATTTTGGCCTCAAACAAAATGTCGCTCAGAGACAAAATTTTTCGCTCACTTCATAGTTCATACTACACCTTAGAGGGAACATTGCCCCCCCCCCTTAAAAAAGAAGAAAAAAGAGGAAAAAATAAAGAAAAAGTAAAGGTGCCCTCTTGCTGGGTATTTGTGGCTCTCTGCTTACTTTGACCTGGCTACGGGCCTGCTGAGTACAGGAAAGAAATGTCAAACAAAACTTGTTAGTGTAACTGGCAAAAACAACAGTAGACTATATTTGTCTAATTGTATCGATCGATATAAACAGGTTTTACTCCTTTCACATTGAAACTAATAGGAAGAAATAATTTTCAAAAGCATATTACTTCAGAAATACGTTGACATTTCCAGAAAAGTGTACTTTTAAAATAATAACTGAATAAATAGTAATTTTACAATGCTCGCAGAATTAAAAAAGGCCCGACTGGGGCCCCATAGAATCGGGGGCTATATGCAGCAGCCAAGGTCGCCCATCCATAAGCACGCCTCTGGTATTCAATGCTCCGGGATAAAAGGGATTCTTTCCACCCATTTCTTTTCAAGACAAAAATCTATAAAGTAAAAAAAAGAAACTATAGTCATCGTAGCAACTGCAACAAAACGATTCAATCTGTGGAAATTGGAGAGAATGACACCCGAAATGCTCTTCACACATATAGGATGTATGAAAAGTCACTGGGATGTAAGTACTGTGGTGGCAATCTCAGGATATCTCGCCATGACTTTATGCAGAAAACTGCCAGGGTTGTCTCCAATCCGCAGTCATTTGCGGTCTCCAGCAGTTGATCTTCTTGCACAGAGATGCCTATAGTTGCCTGGTTGGATGACAAATGGATGGCTGATCCATTAACTTATCAGTTCGTGGGTCTTTTGTGGTGAGCAAGTAGCGCTCGATCTGTTTTAAAGCAAAGTCAGGTGATCTTGCACCAAATGGGAGAATGAATGCTCAAGTTCAATCTGTCTGAAATCCGCGCTAGTGTTTAAAACATGTCCAAAATTCCTTTGATTACGTGCCGTCCCCACAAATTCAGTTTGGCTTTTAAATGCAGCTACCATGTCTGCCAACTTTTAAACATTTTCCCCTAAGGAGACAGCTTGAATTCATTGAGCGAGCTGAATATGTCACACAGGCAGAGGCGTAACTAGGGAGGGGGTCCAAATTCGAAAGTCATCCGGCCCCAGCTTGAGGGAGGGGGCAAGTTTTTTTTTTTACATTAAATATTAAGTACATTATCTGATTCCTCTGGATACAGTGGCGTAGTGAGTGGGGCAGGGGGTCATCATGCCCCGGGCGCTACTCGTAAAGGGGCGTCAAATGGTATATTTTACATATAGTATTATATATAGTTTTTGAATGGGGGGGGTGGTGGTGCTAAAAAGGTATTATGCCTCGGGCGCGAGTTATGCTCGCTACGCCACTGTCTGGATAACCATCTTATAATAATATATATAAATGATTTTAAACAGGGCCGGTCTTACGAATTGCGGGGCCCAATTTAACGGATGTTTTCGAGGCCCCTATTGTAATTTTTTTATACAATAACAACTATTACTATTAACACTAAATATAAATTGCGGGGCATCCGCCAGGCGCGGGCCCCAATTTGGAGCAATCGGTCTAATCAGCCTACGGTCGACCCTTGACCAAAGGCATGTGTCCTGTATGAGTGGAGTATTTGCTATACGTTTCAAGAAGATAAATTTGCCGCACATAACCAATTTCACTATGACATTTTCTGGGGTGTTCTCCCTTATCTCTCTGGGCTAAAGATTGCATTCTGGGAAATTACACTATTATTTCCTTTACTTATTCCATAACAATTCCCGTATGCTAGAAGTAGATTATCTTTGTTCTTTTTTTATAATTTTTAAAGACATTTTTTTTTTCACAGTATAATATTTACCAATCTTTAACACTTCAGCGACATTAACGATAATATTATGGCGACCGTAACTTTGTCGCCAGGTCCATCAGGTTCGGGTAAGTGGTCAAAACTGAAGTTGTTTATTTTCTTTAAGACTAAGATAATAGTGTGGTATGTTATTACTTATTCTGTCTTATTTATGTTGGTGTTTAAACACACAAACCATGTTACATTTAATTAAGTCATTGTGTTGTGTGCATTTCACTTATATTTTAAGTTATATCTGCATCAATAATTGACATGTACAACATACGTCATACTAATCTTATTCATTATGTTATATGTGTTATAATTTGGTACTCTTTAACTGATTTGTTTAGACTGCTATTACAATATCAAAAATATTATTTTCTGTTTCATTGCAAAGAACATCATTATAAAAATATTGACACCTTTATTGTCAGTATATATGTTATCTTTTAATAAAATAATAAGACTTTAAAATTACAAATTATTTGACCATTTGCGGTTTTAAGTTTTAAGTTAAAAGTCCCAATTTTAGACCATAACAAACATAAAATCTCCTAAACTGGCTAAAGTGTACAACTAATACTTGTGTTATCTAACACCATAGAAGTGGAGTATGTAACTAAAGATGTAAATTAAATTTATATGCACAAAAACTTACCAATACATAAGTAAACATTTTTTTCAACAAAATTCAATATTTACTATTAAATGGGATGCCATTTAAAAGCTTGCTTTTTCGCTTTACAATAATATCTTAATTATAATTTGCACATGAAGCTTTAATATTTTTTTATAAGGAAGGATAGCAGTAAAGTGATACATTCAATGGAAAACGTAACTTATCTTTTGTTTAAAAAATCACTTGGATCTCTCCAGCAAATAGTTGTCACAATCAAGCAGTTAGACTATGTGATGGCTGTTATCTTGGGGCACTTGTACATACTAAACTGAATATGTGTGATCATATATTTATTTATATACAGCCACAAGGTAGAGGATTGAAGAACTAACTCAATTTGGGGGTTTGCATAACAAACATTGTCTCTTTCTTTCAATTTAGAAAAAGCGCTTAAAAGAGCTCTTAGCTTTCTGCTAAGTTTACAACAAAATATAGAATGATAAGCAGGTTATAAAAGGTTTTATATAATAAGAGCTTCTAGCTATTTCTGCTAAGTAATATTATGTGTGGGTGTGGCTGGGGTGCGGTGCCCCACACCTACACTAACTCAGACAGTGTGATTAGGGCAGTTAACCTGGAACAGACTCTTGAGTGAGGATCACAATCTGCTCAACTCATCTCCTTTTATACACTTAGTCCCTCTACAACTAATCAAAAAATTTCCCTTTTAATCAATTTTAAACCAACTAACAGAAATTCTCAATAGATATCTCATCAAAAATCATCTAACCAGTAGATTTGAATGTAGTTAAGTTACAACAATAAGCAAATGTACATTCAAATCTAACAAATCCACATTTAAGCACCCTATCATTTAATTCAAATTCACATAGAAGATGGAAAGATTTCATAGGGGGTAGGAAAGTGGGGAGGTGAGTTTATTTTTATGGGGGAAGCAAGAAAGGGATAGGGAGAATGAGAGATAAAGTAAGAGAAAATAATATTGATATGCAATTAAACACATTGAACTACCCTGAAAGCCATAAAATGTGTATTATGTAAGAATTGAATATTTTTATTGAACTCTTAAAATATCCCAGCGAACAATTAACCAGGGAGTAGTTCCACGACTTTTCAACCCTGGACAGATAGACCCCGCATCACTTCATATATTATTTTTATTAGTAGACAGGGTCAGATAGACGGGGGGGGGGGGTGAAGTGTCGCAGAGTTGAACTGTCTGGGGTCAAAAAGTCCTACCACCCCAGGGTGTCTGCTGATTTCTTAATTATTTCTATTTTTGTTTGTCTTGATCATTAAACCAAAGATTCCCTGAATATATTTACCATGTTCTGTCTGATGCCATGTTAAATTATAACAAAATGTTTAATAATAGATACAAGCACATCAGGCATACTAACCTTATTCTCAATCTAGATATTAGGTTGAAAAAAATAGATGTAATATGTTTGTAAAATGTATATAGAATGGTATTTCTGATATTGGATATACAGCATACTGCCAATCCTGTTAGATGTAATGTTGCACCAGTTCCTTTGAAGTTTTAAAATATAGAATATGATACCATTAATGTCAGTGTTCTTCATTTTGTACACCTTTTATCATTGCATTTTTTTTCTGTTTTACTTTTAGATGGCAAGCAACGAAAAAGGAAAAATGGTCAAGAGTAAGTAAACTGACCAATTAAATTGTGCTGGATAGTTTTATTAATTTGTTGTTTTTGTTCAGCATTTAAATTATTTTTAGTTCAATAGTTTATGACAAGATTATACTTATGATTATAAATTTCATAATTTGCTTTCTTCTAGTTCCGATGATGAAGATAGTCAAGGAGGATCGTTTCCAGAAAGTGCAGATAAAGAGAGGTTTGCTAGGTACTTGTATGAACATGTTATTTGAAGCTGTTCATAAATTCTCTGACTGAGAATTTGAGTAGCAGGTTACTAAATGGGATGCTTGCTTTCACACACCTGAAAAATTGGTGTTCTTGGTATAAAAGTCAAAGCCGTTCTTATGGATAGGTTAAATAGGTCCTACTTTGCCAAGAGCCCCATTTCTATCAACTACTGTTAAATCTGTTGCCTCCAGGGCCTCAGAAAGCACTTTTGCCTATTGCCACCTAATATTCCTGGAAGTCTGTCCATGGTCCCTATACCTAAGAACTGCTGTGGTAAAAGTTTAAAACAAACAAGACTAATGTAAGATAAAATTTGTTTTTTTTTTTTTTTTGCTTTTTTTCTATCCACCAAAATATGAAAAAATGTACAGTTACTGTTTAAAATTATAATAAAGAATTTAGAATTAGTTTTCTATTTCCTTACTATTGTATTTTCTTAGGGAAAGTCACTGTGAAATAGAAAGAAGAAGAAGAAATAAAATGACAGCTTACATAAATGAACTCTGTGATATGGTTCCTACATGCAGCACATTAGCAAGGAAACCTGATAAATTAACTATTTTACGAATGGCAGTTTCACATATGAAGACATTAAGAGGTAGTACATTATTTAAAAAAGAGATGGGCTTTTGAATTTTACTTTTTATTTAACTTGGTTAAGTATTTGCTACTTCAAAGATAAATTTCTCCTGCTCTTCATTGTTTGAAATTACTTTAGAAATAAAACATTTAATGTAAATGAACATATGTTTATCTGTGTCTGAATGAAAAATTATTTTTTTCTATTAATATATTTTTCAGGTACGGGAAATACAAATAATGATGGCTCATATAGACCTTCTTTTTTAACAGATCAGGAACTTAAACACCTTATACTAGAGGTTTTCATACTTATTTTTCAAATATTATTGATATGATACTTTCATTTAGATATGTATACATCTCTCACTCTCTCTAGATATATATACACAAAATACATGTGTACAGTCAAACCTCTGTTTATGAGTTAACTTGGTTTACAAGATTTTCCCAAGACAAACATAAATTGCCTTGATATGCAAGCAATGCCTCCCAAGAAGGGCAAAATAGAAAAATAAAAAAAAATTCTAGCTGAATGTACATGTACAGTTATGCAGTACAAATGGTACTCATTTTCTGCATTATCTGCTGAGATTTATGAGTTAACTATCTAACTGATGGATCTTTTCTCAGCATCTTTCAGTGTGTTTTACTTGTATGGTCAACATATGTGAAAGTGTATAATGCTAAATAAATTGTTGTCAATTATTTAAATTTGAATTAATAGCAACAATACCCCCCCCCCCCCCCCCCCAATTTTAAATAAAATTAAGGAAGGTGTTAAAAATGTTGCTCGTGTGGAGAGGCCGAACTTCCATCTGGCGCCTCCCCAGGTGGCGGATAGGGCAAAGCTTGCAAGATATGGTGAGTGCCGATGAAATACAATTCTCGGGGCGGACCAAAGCAGGCAACTACCGCCTTGTAGTTAGTGGAGGGATTCACAAAGGCTAAGGGACCTAACCTTAAACAAAGGCAGCTACCCACAAGGCTGTGAAGGGCAACACCCTAGTGGTTGTGCACAGGGCTAACTACCCAGTCATGTAAAAAAACACTAGTTACGAAAGCCAATCAACAATTCAAAAACCGGACTGATTCAAATGGAAACCGACCTTCGCATGATCGCGGACATGATTACTGGCTAGCGACTTGGAACGTGTTAAGCCTATACAGAGCAGGAGCCCTAACCCGCCTCACTGAACAGCTTAGAAAATACAAAATAAAAATAGCAGCACTCCAAGAAATCAGATGGAAAAATTCAGACATACTAAAAACAACAGAGTATACCATCTTTTATAGTGGAAACACCACAAATACATTAGGAACAGGTTTTGCCGTCAGGAAAAACATCCTCAATCAAATAATTGGCTTTAAACCAACCAAGGAAAGATTGTGCAGCCTCAGGATTCGTGGCAAAATGTTCAATATGACCCTAATATGTGCCCATGCACCCACTGAAGATTCAGAAGGGAATACCAAAGAGGAATTCTATGATGCCCTAGAAAGGTTATATGAAGAAGCACCTAGACATGATATCAAATTAGTGTTAGGAGACTTCAACGCTAAGATTGGCAAAGAAACAGTATACAGACAGACAATTGGAAGCTACAGTCTACATGAAGAAAGCAACGATAATGGAACGCGTCTATGGCAAAGGCATGACCATTAGTAGCACTAAGTTTCCACACAAAAGAATACACAAAGAAACATGGAGGTCACCAGATGGGGTGACAAGAAATCAAATAGATCATGTGCTAATAGACAGGCGACATGGTTCAGATATTCAAGATGTCAGAAGCTTCAGAGGAGCAGATGCCGACACAGACCACATGTTAGTCAAAATAAAGTATAGACAAAAAATAAGTATCTTTCACAACACAAAAGCAAAGATAACAAACCAATTTGACTGTGAAAAACTAATAAAAGAGCCACAAACAAAAGAAAAATATGCACAAGAAATTAAAAGCAAACTAGAAACACTAGATATAGATAATACTGAAAATCTAAATAGCCACTGGGAAAAGATTAAACAAACCATAAAAAACACAGCGGGAAGTGTCATAGGGTACAAGCAAAAGAAGAAAAGAGTTGAATGGTATGACGATGAATGCAAAAAAGAAGTGGAAGAACGAAACAAATTGAGGATAATAATGCTACAAAAAGCAACAAGAAAGTCAACTCACGCATACACTGAGGCTAGAAGGAAGGCCACCAAAATATGCAGAAAGAAAAAACGTGAATGGGAAAAGGGAAAACTAGTAAAACTAGAGGAATACTCAAAAGAAAAAGAAACAAGAAAAATGTACATGGCCATCAAAGAGGAAAGTAACGGCTTCCAAGCAAGATCTCACATGTGTCTTAACAAATCAGGCGACCTGCTTATAGAAAATGAAATGGTTCTAGAAAGGTGGGCGGAATATTTTGAAGAAATGCTGAACATTAAAACTGACAGCGAAAATGATGTACCAAACATTGCAGAGGACGATGGGGCAGAAATAGAAGAACCAACCATAGAAGAAATAAATAATATTATTAAAAAGACCAAAAACAATAAAGCACCAGGAGAAGATAACATAAATGCTGAGTTACTCAAATATGGAGGACGCACACTACACTTAGAAATACACAGGATGGTCAATAAAATATGGAAAGAAGAGATAATGCCAACAGAATGGGAAACAGCCTTAATAGTTCCGCTACACAAGAAAGGTTCGAAACTTAACTGCAACAACTACAGAGGAATCTCACTTCTCAACACTGTTTATAAAATACTAACAAAAATAATAGCCTGCAGAATAGGGAATTTCAGATTAAGGTGGGTAGGGCACATAGAAAGAATGGAAAACAACAGAGGTCCAAAAACGATTTATAAGACAACTCCTAATGAGAAAAGGCCTAAAGGCAGGCCAAGAAGCAGATGGTTGGAGGAAGTGGAGAAAGACCTTAAAGCCATAGGAGTGAGAGAGTGGAGGAAGAAGACCATGGATCGGGAAAAGTGGAGAAGTGTAGTATGGTAGGCCAGGGCCCTAAATGGGCTGTAGAGCCAAAGGAAGAAGAAGTTAAAAATGTTGGAATTATCATACAAATAAAGTATCACATTGTACATGATAAATCTATTTGGCACAAGGCTGTGTAGAATTTTTGTGAAATTCTTATGTATCAAAAGCAAGGGGCATATTTTATAGATGATAATACATGGATTGAATACCACATTATTATTTCACTGGTCATCAACATAATGCCATATATATGGGGTGATTATGTGTTGATTGAATACCTTATAATTATCTCAGATCTGGACAAAATTTTTAGACATAAGGCGAAAGCTAGTGTGACTGAAAAGGATCTAACACTGTGTTTAAGTCATTCAATTATAGAAGATTATGATGAGCAAAAAGATTGCAATTCTTCTATTTGTAACAGCGAAAGCTGTCCTTCACAATTATATTACTTTTAAAGTAATCATGTGACCAGTGAGGTCATGAAAACATAATTCAAAATGGCGTTTTGCGTTGAATCGATTCGATATTTCTTTTTTAAAAATCTACAGTTTAAAATAATTTCTGTGGTAAAAAAAATCCTCTATGACGTCATTTCCTGATGATATATCGTGCCTTCGCGCTTCAAAATGACATAGTAAAAGTAGTTATTTTTTACTTTTCAGTGCATTTTTTTAATGCTTTGTTTTGATTTTAACTATAAATAGAATTCAGGGCAAAACGCTATAAATAAAAATCCTCTGTGATGTCAAATAAAAAAAAAATTCTGCACTTGATTTCAAGTAAATCGGCTACCCATTTCACGTAAATCGGCTGCGCATTTGATAATCATGCTCAGTTATTATAGTTTGTTAACATTGTGTACTGGAGGTTATTGTTCCCTCGATGGATTACTTTTTGATGATGGTTTGTTGGTTATGGCAGCCACATCTTTTGACGAGTGATGCTCATAAACTGAGGCTTGACTATAAATAACCAGAAGAATATGGTGACAAATAGATAAAAACAAACTTAGCTTTGTGATTATTTCATGTACAAATAATAATTTTGTCATTTTTAAAAGGCTGCAGATGGCTTTTTGTTTGTGGTTCAGTGTGATACTGGAAGAATAGTTTACGTGTCTGATTCAATTACACCTGTTTTGAACCAAAGTCAGGTAAATAAAATTTATTTTTGCTCTTGGGCTTTTAAATGTATTAAGCTATTAATAATGAATATTTTAAATTGTCAGAGAGAAAAAGGATGAAACATTAGTCACCCAAAGTAACTTTCCTTTATTAGGGTGACCTATTTGGCACAACTTTGTATGATCTAACGCATCCAGATGATGTGGAAAAAGTACGAGAGCAGCTTTCAACTTCTGAGTCTCAAAACACTGGGAGGATTTTAGACTTGAAGAGTGAGTTTACTTTGTCAAGTCAACCATTTATCATTATTCTTTAACAGTTGTTTGTAGACTTAGTTTCTTTAGACATATTTGTATAATTCTGTGCACATTTAAAATTGCACATAAGAGTACTGTGTAAAATATTCTTTTTTTTTTTTTTTAACATACATAGTGTATTGGAGTTAATATTTTTGTTCCTCTTGTTACTCTCAACTCCTTGAAAAATAATGTCTTCACTGTATCGCATCAGCTTAAATTGTTTAAGGCAGTAAAAAGTTTGGTTTTTATTTCTTTTCAGCTGGAACTGTAAAAAAAGAAGGACATCAGTGTAAGTTTGTAAGATTAATCTGTAGCCAGTCTGATAAATACCGTATTTCCCCATGTATAAGCACCCCCTTTGTATAAGCCCAATTTTTGGACTGTGAATTTCTGAAAAAAATATTTTATTAGAGAAACAAGTTATAAAGAAAGAAAATTTAAAAAGAAATAAAATTCAAGATTCACACACACACACACACACACACGCACGCACGCACGCACACACACACACACACACACACACACACACTTACTTTTTGGGCTTGAAAATTTTGGAAAAAAGAGGTAGCTTATACATGGGGAAATATGGTAAGTAATGTTTTTTGTGTGTACTATATTTACTACTGTTATATGTTTACTAGTGTTAGTACCCATTCTACGCCTAAGTTTTCTGCTAAAAAAAATTCTTCAAAAAGTATCCATCACTAAACCCTATATTTACTACTGTTATATGTTTACTAGTGTTAGTACCCATTCTACGCCTAAGTTTTCTGCTAAAAAAAATTCTTCAAAAAGTATCCATCACTAAACCGTCTTCCTTCCTATTCTGTATCTACATTCCTTGCATTTCTGTATTCACTGTCCCTTTCTATATTCTCTACCAGTAACCAATTTTATATTCTTTATTACACCCCAGCAACCCCCTCCCCCCAATGATAACCCAGAAAATAATTTAACAAAAATTTCCCTCTTTCAATATTCAGTATTCTCTTTTCCAAAATTGTTTATTATGTATCTTTACTCATAGTCTACATTATGTCTGTCCAGCTCTCTGTTATGTATTCACTCCTCCTATGTATTCTGTTTTCTTTCACCCTTTCCTATTCTGTATTCTATCTTATCCTCCCATTTTCGTATTCACACTCGTCTTTCTATAATGTCTTCCTTTCGTTATTTTGTTTTCTCTCCTCCTTTCCTATTATAATTCTGTTTCATTTCCTCCCCATTATGTTTTATCTTTGTATGCCCAGATGGCGAGCATTTGTATTCTCTCCTGCCCTGTCCCTGTATTAAGCATTTACTCTCCAGTTGAATCCCTGTTGTGTATTTTCTATCACACCCCCATGTCTATTATTATTTTATCTCCAACCCCTCCCTCTTCTTTCTCTCAACCCATCCATGTTATGTATTTTATCTCCGTATTTTATTATCTCCACTTCTCTTTTCAGAATTCTGTCACACGCAACGCCTCTGTTATTTTTTTAACCCCCCCCCCCTCCTCATCTTTTTGTCTCCCACCCATATTTAGTATTTTTTAAAATGGCCCATCCCTGGTTTATATTTTGTCTCCTACGCATTCCCTATTCAGCCCTCTGCTGACTCAATTTCTCACACAAACCCAGCTCCTGTTATGTATTTTGACTCCTGAATCTCCCTTCTGTCATCCCTGTTATGTATTCTGACTCCTGAATCTCCCTTATTCTGTCATCCCTGTTATGTATTGACTCCTGAATCTCCCTTATTCTGTCATCCCTGTTATGTATTCTGACTCCTGAATCTCCCTTATTCTGTCATCCCTGTTATGTATTCTGACTCCTGAATCTCCCTTATTCTGTCATCCCTGTTATGTATTCTGACTCCTGAATCTCCCTTATTCTGTCATCCCTGTTATGTATTTTTTCTCCCTATTAAATATTCTGTAACATTCCATACCCCTGTTACTGTATTCTGCAACATTCCATACCCCTGTTACTGTATTCTGTAACATTCCATACCCCAATTACTGTATTCTGTCAAATGACCTGTCCCTGTTATACATTTTGTCTCCCAACTTCCTATTCTGTCTTCTGTCACACACCACGTCCATGTTACGTTTTTTTTTCTTTCACCTCTCTTTATTTTCTTTCCCCACTCCCTATTATGTTTAGCAATTACCAATTAGAAATGTTGGCATTATGTGTCCAATAGAAATGTTTTTTTTAATAGTCATTAATCTAGAAATATAAACTTGGTAATCAATGCCTTAACACAACACTCTTGAATTAAACAAAGTCCCTTGGTTAGAAGTTTTTAATGTTGATTCATAATCATGTTACTGTTTTATTTTTCATCACCTCATTCGATAGTTTTCAAATAAAAATCAGGCACACAATTGCATTGATAGAGGTTTGGCATTAATGTATGAAAAGAGTGTTTTAAATTCAATTTGGTGTGCTGCATGGTCTCCTCAGCAACATTTGAGTGAGATAGCAAATTATATATATATGTGGATATTCTTATTCATTTGTTTCTGTTTGTGATAATTGCATCACAATTTATTTTAAAAGCTGAATTTAATTAGTAAATTATAAAAAAATGTTTCACAGCTTCTATACGATTATGTATGGGATCTAGGAGAGGATTTATATGTCGATTGAGAATGGGCAATGTACAGTCTGATCCAATGACTGCTAATCACACTGTGCGCATGCGTCAAAGAAATACACTTGGACCTGCATCCGATGGCAATCATTATGCCGTAGTACATGTCACAGGATATATTAAAAACTGGCCTCCTTCAGGTTAGTTAAAATGTATACTATTTATATAAATGATAATATCCTTATTGCTTTCAATGATTTACCTAGAATATAAATTATATAGGAATCTTTTTTAAACAGGTGATCAAATTCCTTTTCTTTAATAGGGTTTGTTTAAAATATCTGTATTTCCTATATTTTTAATTAATTTGCGTTCCTTATACAGCTGGTGTACAGATGGATAGGACAGATTCAGATGAGCATGGTGGTAGTCACTGTTGCCTTGTGGCCATCGGCCGACTTCAGGTTACAAATACACCAAATTGTAGTGATATCATGGGACCTAATCCGCCCACGGAGTTCATCTCTCGGCACAGTATGGATGGGAAATTCACATTTGTTGATCAGAGGTATATTTTATTTGTGTGCTTTTTTTTTTAATACCCACTTAATTAGTTAATGAGTCTTTTTTTAAAATAAAACAAATTATTATGACTAATTAAGATACTCTTCAAACTTGGTACATTGATTAAAGAATATATTTAATACTAATTGCAGTGTTTTTTGTATGTGTTTAATAATTTGATGAATTATCATCGGTATGGCACTCTTGAATGTTTACAGATGATTCCTTTAGCTGATTTAAAAAGGATGAATTGTTTGTAATTTAAAAAAAAAACCATTGATTTCAGAGTTACTGCTGTGCTTGGTTACCAACCTCAGGAGCTGTTAGGTAAATTGGCTTTTGAGTTTTATCATCCAGAAGATCAGACACATATGAAAGAGACCTTTGAGCAAGGTAGGAATGGGTCTGTGCTACTTGTGTTTTTTTCTTTTTTCTTTTGGTAAAATATTTACTTGCTTTGTTTATTAAACTTTTTTTTAAACACTTCTTTTCAGTTTTAAAATTAAAAGGTCAAGTGATGTCCATCATGTACAGATTCAGAGCATCCAACAGAGAGTGGGTGTGGTTGAGAACCAGCAGTTTCAGTTTCCAGAATCCATACACGGATGAAGTGGAGTACATAGTCTGTACTAACACTCTGGTCAAGTGAGCTAAAAACATTTTTCTTATGTGTGTGTATGTTAACCCATTGGTTCCTTAGGGGAAAAACTAGAGATACCCTGCAATTACTGAGGGTTTTTGGGCTTGAGCAAAAAGTTTTGGGAAAAAACGGGTGGGTGCACAAAAACGCATGTAACTTTTAAAGTAATAGAGATGGTTCTTTAAAAGTATACATTTTATTACAAAGAAATGAATTATCTTTCATTCTGTGAAAGAATTAAAGTTATACAATTGATATTTAAAAAGTTATTATTCAGAAAAGTATGACGATTTTTTTTTCAATTTTGATTTTTTTAAACTGAAAATTTTAACTGGAGATTAGGTATATCGAGATAAAATAAACATCATTCAATTTCCTTTACAACAGTGTAAGAGTTACTAAAATTGATCAAGATTTGATAAAGTTGTTATGAATTGAAAATAATCACTATTTTTAATGGAGGACCTGAGTGTGGGCTGTTTATATAGACTTTATTTATTGTGCAACTATTTATCAACTACAATTTTAAATAGTATGATCTATATATCAACATGTCGGAAATTAAACAATCTTTCTTATGATATATATTTTATGTATGTTGACTTTATAGTAAAGATGATAAAAGAATATAAATTCGATATAATTTTTTCCTTCCAATTGGTTATGCAACTTTCAAACCTTACACATTACAAACGAAAAAACAACAAACTAATTATAACTAATGTTTCCGAATTTAAGCTTTATAATAATAAATATTCATTTCTCTTCCTATCGGCTATACTTTCTTCATTTTTTTTCCAAAATTAATATAATAACGAACTTTTGAAATCGGTCACCATATTGGACCATAAAACGGTCCGGACACAAATTATAAATCTCAATAAAATCATAGTGATTTAGAAAAAAATAAGTGATTTAAGTTAAAGTAATAAAAGTAAACATAATCTATAATACAAATTTTACATCATATGTTCCGGTGTCTGTCATCACGACTTCCGTCTGTCATCCAAGATGGCGGCATAAACAATTCATCCAAGATGGCAGCACAAACAATTCAAAGATGGCAGAAACATTTACTGTTTTCTTCTTAACATGCATGATCCGGCTACCAACTGGCCGGCCGAGTAAGAATTGTCTCCCACATGGCTGCCAGAAATGACATTGGACCAGCCATATGTTTAGTGCCGAGGTGACAAAACACCGTGCACTAAAAAGATCATGAGTGCCAAATGGCAATCACAATGTAATACTGTTTTCGACCGCCTCAATCATTATCAAAGGGCAATAAAGCGATCTTAGGAGAGGTAACACAAAATCATGCCAAACAATTTTTTTTTTTTTTTTTTTTTTTATGAGGGTGAAGACTAGTCAATAGTTATCACCTAATTGGTTTTTTTTTTTTTTAACGCCGCCATTGCAAGCATGGTAGGGTATAGTGTGCCTACCACACCAACATTGTTGGCGGCGCTGATGCACGTCTGCCATGCCTACAGAGCGGCGGGTTGAGTGTGCCCGCTATCATCTGCCAAACAATTTTGTGATACATTTCGAAAAGCATCCAGAATTAAACGTTCCATAGGTCTATCTATATATCACAGTATCGTAATACATCTAAGGTGTTCTATTTGTTATTAAGCGATCATAAAAGAAATATCTACAGAAATCGTTTAATTAATATTCTGTGTTATGTTTCACAATCTAAATTTTAAACCAAAATTATGGATACCTCAATATAATGAAATATTTATATTGTTTAAATTGTTTTTATTTCTAATATATGTCTATTTCTAATGTACAATTATTTCCCTTTATTACTAACCTAAAATACATCACATTTTTTTTTCATTTTTTTGACTATTACGTCACATGAATGAATTGAATAAGGGTTGAGTTTGAGTAGCGCCGTGCACAACGTTTACAATGCAAACTAACCCATTTATGATGGGGGCTTCACACAGAGGGTGTATGGAGGGAGCCCAGTTTGAGGAGGGCCCCCAAAATATTTTTTAAACTAAATATTAAGTACATTATGTCATGTCAAAATGTAGGGGCTCCCGAAGATGCCTAAAATCCCTTGGTTCAGCATTGGCTTCACAGAACTATAATGTTGAAAGCTTTGATGTGTCTTTCTTTTTTAAGAGGCCTAATGTTTTCTGCGTCAGCGGCCTCAACTGCATTGATGGAATACTATGTTTTTAATTGAAGGTCAGCTAAAAGCTACACAACGATTCTTTCTTCTCGGGACCAAGCTTGAGAAGCGTCAAAACATTATCCCATGTCAAAATGCAGGGGCAGCCCCCAAAGAGGCCAAGTCCACCGGGCCCCCTTTATCCCTAGGTTCTGCACTGCCGGGTTGGCAATTTTTCTTAGTTAATTGTACTATGTTACAATGTGTATAACAGTAAATAAACCACCTGTTAAACATGTAGCGTTTTGCTTAACACAAGCACTCACTCACGTCTCTCTTTTTTTTAAACACGCCATGTTGAACAGCATAAAACATTAAATGAATAACTGTTTGGAAAGGAGTCCATTAAAATATTATGAAGGAATATGATTTTAAGAGTTGTTGTTTATGTTTACCTATAGTGAGGAGTATTTTCTTTGGGAGGAACTATTTAACATATGAACTTTATTTGATGTATTATTAGGTGTCCCTATTCTCAAATGTATTTTGGCTACAATAATTTGTTCATGTTCTTGGGGCCACTTCAAGTATATAGACTGATTGTTAACGGGCTAAAATATATATCACCATTTTCAACTCCAACTGTGTGCCTACTCGCCGGTCCGGGTACCGGGCCTTTTATAACTAGTAGGAACACAAACAGTGTTTTAAAATGGAAAATGTAGCTACTCACATGTTCTTACAACATCATCATAATTAATGTAATCCATATTGAAATACTAAGTCTTACAAAAACACGCATCCATTAATAACAGAAATATAGCACATTCACAAAACAAAAACAAACAAACTGCAATTGGAAGTGATGATTTTAGATTTCATATATTCTCTTTAATGTATTTTAAGTCTATAGCAAGTTAATATAAAGAAATTGTAATAGTAATTTTAAGACGTTAAACACGCCTACGGCCTCATCTCGGAGGGGGGAGGGATTTTAGTGATGTCATAAATCTGCCGATGTTTATCAAAAATAACTACATCGCCGTAAATCTACTAGAAATAATTCATTATAATCAGTTTTTATATTGTTTATTGTAAAAAAAAAATCATTTTTAAACGTAAATGTTAAATAATTTGTAAAATGTGTTTGATTTTGAAGCAACACGCTGTGTTCTGTGTCTAAGGCTAACAATAGTACTGCGCATGCGCGGTGAACCTGTTATGCAATTTTTACCACCAGCGAGCTCATGACAAAGAAATTCCTCACACAGGGGGTCTGGTTTCTGCCTCCCTGTTATTACATAATGGAAAAGTTAAGCAAATGACCTAGATATTCAAATAGCGGGAAGGCTGACCTTTACATTGATACCACACGTGTGTAATCTTACGCTAGAATGCCGGCTTAAACCGGACATCAAAAGCGACCATTTCGTCCGACTTTTCGATCGGAGAAAGCGTGTCATTTTTACCCCCTTCCCACTAAAAACGTAATTAAAAAATAACTGTCTAGAAAATGATGAAAAACCATTAATGAATTTGTGTAGCAATGATTTCTCTACAAGAATATATAGGTTACAACGCAATACATTAAACATAAGGTATAGAAATCTATCACTGAAATGAAATGTTGTCAAAAATCCGCATCCGTAGTTCGGGCCTTATCGCAATTGTTGTCAAAAATCCGCATCCGGAATGAAAAGGTTAATGCTATAGAATTCATGAAGTATTGACTCAATAATTAATCCTTTTTTTTAAATGTTATATATTTAAGCTTACATATGCTAATATTTTATTGTGTGTCCAAGTTCATGTATAATTTATGTTCATGTTTTATTTATCTTTTGAATTTTGTCTATTTAGGAGTTCTCAGCAAGGACAGATAACGCCAATCCATAACCAAGCTGATCAAACATCTGATGGAACAATGCCAAGCATTCCTTCATATGCAGGTGGTGCTAGAATAATTCATTCTGATCCAATGGTTTTAGGTATAAACTAAATTCATGAATATATACAGTGAAACTTAGGAACAACAGGTTTAGTCTTTGGTCATGATAAATGTTTTTTGTATGATGAAAAAAGCCATACAATGAAAGCCACACTTGTAAATACACTAATTTCAATGAGTCAGCCCAGAAACTGTATAAGAGCTGAATAAGTTATTGAACCAAAGCTCCGCCTTTATTCACAAAATATTTTATGAGAATGTGTTTGGGTTAAAATTATCATAATACATCTTCATTAAACATTTTTTTTTAGCTACAACTGGTGCTGCTAAGGCTGACTATCAGACAGATCTGTATCACATGAACCAGCGTCCCCCTATGCAACAGGAAGTCTACCCAGGTTATCAGACAGCTGGAACAATGAAGTATCCTGTCCACCCGTCTACCACACCTCCACAGGCTATGGCAGGCATGGGGATGAGACGTAGTCCAGCCCAAAACACACCAGGAAGCTGGTCTCATCAAGGAGCATTTGCACGAACTGACGTGAGTATTTTTAAAAATACTCTGAAGAGGAGCAAATGTTGTGTTTTTAAAAAATTTATTTTAAATATACCAACTCATAGCTCTTGCCTGTGAAAAGAAATTGTATTGAGTTATTTGATTATTGATTTATCCAAGATCATTCATTTAAAAAGAAATACTTTTACATTTAGTTCTGACATGACAGATTTATCAAGTTAATTGATTTATTGCATTATTAACAATCAAATTATGAGAGTTTGACTGAGAGCAACTTTATAGAAGTGTTTGACAAAGCCTATACATTTTTAATATTATTTTTTTTTAGTTTTGTTAACTAATGGAAAATAGTTTTTGTAAATATGCAAATTTTTTGTTCTTGTCACATATTACACCATCATTTATTGCATTATTAACAATCAAATTATGAGAGTTTGACTGAGAGCAACTTTATAGAAGTGTTTGACAAAGCCTATACATTTTTAATATTATTTTTTTTTAGTTTTGTTAACTAATGGAAAATAGTTTTTGTAAATATGCAAATTTTTTGTTCTTGTCACATATTACACCATCATTAAAAACTGACATTTAATTCACAACAACTTGTATTCTGTTAGATTCTTATCAAAGATATATCCACCTATTCTAGTGTTGATGTGAAATACACTATTAATATTTGTTTCTCCTTGTAAATCATTCAGGTTACTACAGATTATGGTGCTTCAGCTAGCCACTACAACACGATCAGCCCAGCAAACAATGCAGCTGGTAGGCCATTATATTTTTATCAGTTACTGACTGGGCCAGGAATGGCATATACACACTACATGTGTCAAACTCGTTTGTCTTGACAAATTTCCTGGCATACAGAAAAATAAAAAAATTAAACAAACATACAATATATTTATTATCCATACTGCTATAAAAACATAAGATATGGCATGTGCTAAAATAAAATCCTGTTAATTTTTGGCACACAATTGTATTTCAGTTGGCTATATTTTTACCACTTATATAAAATCCTTTTGCCATCCTTGTACTAGACCTATTTTATAGCTATTTGAATACAAATATTATTATTATTTACTTAAACTGTAAAGCTATGTTATTTTGATTGAGCAAAGGCAAACATAAATCTTATAAATTAAACAGTTGAACAAAATAGTATATCTTGAGACTAGTGTTTTTACAGTTATTATTGCCAAATGGTGCTTACATGATTAAAATTCTAGTATCTAAAAGAATTATAGACACACAATTTATAATACATATTTTTTTAGTTAACACTTGATACCAACGTTGATAACTTTCATATTTATTCATTGGCCAAGCTCCACGAAAAAATATGCTTCTATTGAGGTTTGCTGGGAACTAATTTAGACCAAACTGTTTGTTATTGCCCCATTTCTAATTTTAATTGCGAAGTAAAGTACATTTGTCAAAGTAAGACTATTCTGTTTTTCATGGGAGGTCAAGTCAGACCTAAGTGGTTAGGCTGATGATAAAGAGTTCAAGAAGTTCAGTACTGTAGACTGATAAAAAAAAAAACAGAAAATTTCTAATTAATTGGTATTACCTTACTCTGGCAGGTTCGATGTGGACACAGCAGTGGCAGCCAACGGAATCAACCAGCCAACAACAACAGCAGCAGCACAACTCTCAGTCCCAGGAAGAATTCACAGACATGTTTGGTATGCTGGGGCCTCCACAGAATGAATTCAGTGATCTGTCTGGAATGTTCTCTAATTTTACAGAATAAAACTTCAGTGTTCTTGAAGGAATATATAAAAATAATTCTGTTAATGTGTCACTGGTCTGGAGAGAAAAGAATCTCCATTACGGAACTGTTTATTTTGGCAGCAGGGTCAGAATTGTTTTATGGGCTTCATTTGTTATGCCAACTTCATCCTTAAACAAAAACAACAACTGACATAAAACCTTATTGGGCTATTAGTAAGTTTTGTTCCAAGAGAAATCACTTTTAAAGTTGATTTGAGTGCTCTGCTTCACATTTGTGACAAGTAGACCATACTGTAATGCATTTAACTAACTTGTTTTGATGCCATTTTCTTACAAGAGTTTTCTGCTTGTGGTGTATTTGTTGAATTCATGTCAATTTTGTTTTACTTTTTGTTTTTTTATGTAAGTAAAAATGAAAGATAATTTTTTTTTTCCAATTGTTTTATTTGTTATAACATCTAGTTAATCCTTCTTCTGAGACAGGATATAATATTTTGGTTGCCACACGATGGACCGTATATTCAGTTAATGTGTCTTTCGGTGTAGTCTCCTCATTGAGATTAATTTTTTCATTTACACTTATTCCAAAGTAGAACTTGTACATATTTCAAATATCGGTTATTGTTTTATTTTTGTTTACTCAGTATAATAGTCTCTTGTGCTGAGTATAATTAGATGACAGCTTCATGATTTTACTTTATTTTAAAATTAGTTTTACTTTTTTTTTTGAGCTTGTATTATTTATTTACTAATTCCTTTCATTGCTTTTTTGTTTGTTTGTAAGCTATCATTAGATTGATAATGTAGATTGCATTTTATGCAGAGCTTTACGTAATTGCATTTTTTAAAATGAGATCGTCATTTTATTAATTTATAAAACAATATTTTAAAATGAAAAAAAAAAAAAACAAATTAACACCAAAAATCTTTGTATGCAGATAATCTTTTTACAATTGAAACATTTTGAATATTTATGGTTGCCATATCCATCACTTTGTATACTGCATGTATATGTTGGGTCCACATATTGTTTCCATTGCGATATTGTGAATGCAGGGCCTTATTTGTCAGGTCGTTCATTTTTTAAATGTCAAATCTTGTTTAAAGAACAGTTTTATCCATTGGTTTAGACATTTTTCTTGGCTTGCTGGTTTTTTTTTGGAAATTTTTTTTTTTTTTTTTGGCAGTGTTAGACATGCTGAATTTGTTTTATAGATTTTTTGGGTCAACCCTGTTAACATTAACATACACACTCAAAGTATTATGTTTTTGCACACTCACAAATACTTTTATGTCAATGTTAGTTTAACTGTATTTGTATAACTTATATATGTCAGTGAGAGCAGCTGGTCTGACTAGTTTTAAGCTGTGTACAGTTTGGTTTCCTTACTTGTACATTTCTTGTTTTTTTTTTATATATACCATTTTCATTTTTTTTTATTTGTCTGATGCATAACAGTTTTATACTGTTTAAAACTGCTATGCTCCTCATGTGTCATTATTTAATTACATAATCATTATATTATTTGAAGCACACCAGCCTTAAAGAATTTGTGAAGTGTGGCACACTTTAGATAAAATAATCCTTCACCAAAATAATATCTTTGCTAAACTTAATTTTGTGTGTACAATCAAAACTTTCTTGTCCAGAGCATTATATTTGTATTTACATGGACTTTGATTTATGTTGCTGTTGTTTTGATTTGTTCAGTTTTTGTTGTTTTTTTTCCAACAAAATGTTTGTAAAGTTAAACTGTATTACTTGGACTCTGAGACATGAAAAACAAATTAAAAAAAAAATTGTTTTTGACAGAAAATATAATCTATAAATAAATGTTGTTTTGTTCTTTGTTTTTTTACTTTTTTTTTTAGTAAGAGAAAGAAATTATCAATGAGACATTCACAATTTATATATATGCCGCAAATTATGTATGCATTGTATATTTAAAATTGTACACCACCATTCCTATAACGAAATGTTGCGATCTGCTTGTAGCATTTAGTTTTAAGAAGTTTTGAAGTTTTGTTCTGCATTGATTGATGGATATCTCGGTAATATAGCTTGACTGCAGGCGTGATTATTCATAGTTTACTTTCCAGCACTAGATTATTGTCAATTAGTTACAAGCACATTCCTAGTTTATTAACAATGCAGTGCCTACGTTTTTTGAGGGCTCTAAGCAAAAGTACCTTTGGTGGCTCCAGGCAAATGTTCACTTTTAGACCCCAGGCAAAGGTTCGCTTTTAGACCCCAGGCAAATGTTCACTTTTAGACCCCAGGCAAAGGTTCACTTTTAGACCCCGGGCAAAGGTTCACTTTTAGACCCTGGGCAAAGGGTCACTTTTAGACCCTGGGCAAAGGGTCACTTTTAGACCCCGGGCAAAGGTTCACTTTTAGACCCTGGGCAAAGGTTCACTTATAGACCCCGGGCACAGGTTCACTTTTATACCCTGGGCAGAGGCACATTGGGGGATCCTAGGCTACGTAGCCGATTGCAAAGATTGGGCCCCTAATAATTGATCTCGGAGCCCACTGACAAGTGCACATATTGCCTTTTCTTATGTCTGGCGAAACAAAATAAATTTCCTTAAAGGAGGCCTCTTTTATGGGGGGGGGGTAGTCCCATGCAGTCGACTAGTTTTCTATAAAAAAAAATGGCTTTGACTCATACAGTTAATACTTACAGTTTTGAGGTCGACACAAATACTATGAGAACAGACTTACGTTAGAGACATACTTACAATCAGAACAGACTTTAGAGACATACGTACAGTCAGAACAGACTTATGTTAGTGACACACATACAATCAGAACAGACTTACGTTAGAGACATACGTACAGTCAGAACAGACTTACGTTAGAGACATACGTACAGTCAGAACAGACGTTAGAGACATACATACAGTCAGAACAGACTTACGTTAGTGACACACATACAATCAGAACAGACTTACGTTAGAGACACACGTACAATCAGAACAGACTTACGTTAGAGATATACGTACAGTCAGAACAGATGTACGTTAGAGACATACGTACAGTCAGAACAGACTTACGTTAGTGACACACATACAATCAGAACAGACTTACGTTAAAGACACACGTACAATCAGAACAGACTTACGTTAGAGATATACGTACAGTCAGAACAGATGTACGTTAGAGACATACGTACAGTCAGAACAGACGTACGTTAGAGACATACGTACAGTCAGAACAGACGTACGTTAGAGACACACGTACAGTCAGAACAGACTTACGTTAGAGACACACGTACAGTCAGAACAGACGTACGTTAGAGACATACGTACAGTCAGAACAGACTTACGTTAGAGACATACTTACAATCAGAACAGACTTACGTTAGAGACATACGTACAGTCAGAACAGACTTACGTTAGTGACACACATACAATCAGAACAGACTTACGTTAGAGACATACCTACAGTCAGAACAGACGTACGTTGAAGACATACGTACAGTCAGAACAGACGTACGTTAGAGACATACGTACAGTCAGAACAGACTTACGTTAGAGACATACTTACAATCAGAACAGACTTACGTTGTACATAATAAACCATATCCTCGGGACTGAGATGTCCAAGGAAACACCAAAGGACACAACCTTTTTAACGGACATTAGGTGACATTCACATTTGAAGAACCAGCTTAATGGCGTTATACTCCACTGGGCAAATCAGTTACCCCCCCCCTCCTCCCAATTACGATTAATATAAAAATCAAATATTAAATAAAAAGACTATTGGTTCACAGCCTCCTTGACCTAATTAGAAAAGCGAGATCGGCAACACCCAGTGGTCAGTCTGTTAGCATTAAACTTTAATGTTTTTCGCCACTCAAAGAATTCGTTATTGACGTTATCTTATCTCTTTCATGAGAACATTGGCAGTGACGTATCAATTATTCTACATTCATGCATGAAGACTTTGTATCACCTTTGAAATGAATAAATTGAGATTGTTTTCCCATTAAATCACAAAGTAAAGATACTAAAAATATCGTTCTTTTATTCTAATTAAAAAATAAGTAAATAAAAACACACTAATCTAAAGTTAATTTAGTACCGATACGTTAAAATTACATTTTACATTTTTAAGGATCTCTGGGCCATACAATCACCAAGTAAGTCTTTAACACAGTTTTCTATCCAGTTTAATATGTATCCGAATGCCTTTTGTCCGTCTATCTGTATGTCTGTCTGCAATGAATACATTACAATCGACAAAGCAGGACCATCTGCAAACCTTAGGCCAATCGACAATATTTAACTTCTGGGTCCCTATTTACAACTGACATGTCGTGCGGTGTAGAGCGCTCGACTGTCTACCGGAGAGTTCTGGGCTCGAACCTCAGTAAGAACCTTGTGATTTTTCAGGTCCTGGTGTAAGTCAGCAAGTCTACCCAGCTCTAATGGGGTACCTGACTTTAAGTTGGGGAAGTAAAGGCGGCTGGGCTTTGTGCTTCATATGTCGAGGTTATTGAAACATGAATTCTACACTTCTTCTGCCCCGATGAGCCCTCAAGTGCTTAAGGGAATTTTTAAATTGAATTATATTTGTCTTAGAATTTTTATTTTGGTAGCTTAATTCAGTCATTGTATTCAGTAATTTCGTTTTAAAAGCACTATAGTTTGCTTTAGGAATCCGCTATGATATTTACATTTTGCTGACAGTTGTCGTGCTGAGTGACGGATGTCTGTGTTTTGACAGCATTTCATAAGTTGGCAACAAACAAGTTGGTGAAAAAGATAAATAATTTGTCTTCAAATATTATAAAGTAAAACTAAAGCAGTTGTTCTCACACTTTTTTAAAGCATTGAAACACTCAACTTTCACTTTGTTTTCGCGAGATAATAAACTTTCACTTTTGCTTTCCGCGAAACATTTATAATACATCTACTAGAACTTTAAAGCGGGGAGGGGGGCGGGGCGAACTTTTTTAAAAATGAAGAATGCATTGAGAACATTGTCAGTTCTTGGGAAGATAGAGAGAAGAGAATACACTCAACCGCACTGAACTTAATGAACGTTTGCAACAGTGGCGTAGCCAGCTTTTAATTCGCGCCCGGGGCACAATACCTTTTTAGCGCCCCCCCCCTTCGAAAACCATATAATATTACATGTTTTGCACACTATTTGGCGCCCCTTTGATGCCCCCCCCTCTCTACGCCACTGGTTTTCAACTTTGTATCTGTCTCTTTTTCCATCTTACTTGGGTTTGTTATTTCCTTTTGACCATCAGTTTATCGATGACAGAAGTGTAAACATGGAGGATTAGATGTAGGGGTGTAGACATGGGGGTGTAGACCAGGGCTCGATTTACCGCCAGGGATATCCACGGCACTCAGAACTATCATCCCCGGCTCTGCTTTAGCTAATATATCTCTGCCGGGGATGAAACCATAGACATTTATCCCTGGCTCTGCAGAAAAATTTTTTCCTCCCCGGCACTGGTTTTTTTTCTTAAATCGAGCACTGGTGTAGGCACTTAGGTATTGACGTGACATGGGGGACAGGGGTGTAGACAAGGGAAGGGGTAGGTGTAGCATACTTTTAAAACGTAGGTATCCTCAGAGGTACGCGGCGAGTCATATGCTGGGCATGGAAAATCAAGGTTAGGGTTAGGGTTACGGTTAGGGGTTAGGGTTAGGGTTACGGTTAAGGGTTAGGCGCGGGGCTTAGTGCGATCGTTCCAGTCGCCATCCCTCGAGGTCTCAATTAATTAAATAGTCTAAACAGTTGTTAATTGTTTGTGCGAGCATTGGTTGAGCTCGAAATATATCACAGTGACTTCAACATAGTTGCTTCGTCATTATAATATATATATATATATATATATATATATATATATATATATATATATATATATATATAGGGTGCCATATTTTTTCACGGACTAACCGGGACAGTTCTGTCTTTTTAGAGCATTTTCGAAAAAAAAATGCTCTATTGTCCCCCGTTTTGTCTGTCTGTCTGTCTGTCTGTCTGTCTGTCCGTCATCACCCTAGATCTCAACAACCATAAGTCCTAGACCCATGATGTATATATTATTTTGTAGGTCTTGGCCTGCCAAGAAATGACTTTTCTCCATTTCGCGATCTGACCTCTGAGGGCCGTAAAAGGGGGCTTATAAAGTACCGTTTTTTTACTATATAAGCTATATTAATAAAAGATCCCCCTATATCTCAGCAACCATAAGTCCTAGACCCATGATGTATATATCATTTTGTAGGTCTTGGCCTGCCATGTGTACATCAAAAGTTCATTTCGCGATAGGACCTCTCAGGGCCGGGCTTCAGGGCTCCTAAGGGGCTTATATATTATATATAGATTATAAGCTAAACAAAGGGGCGAAATCATTATTTATTTTTGTAACAGTTATTCAACATGACTTACTTCCCTTACTTTTTATAAAACCCATAATCAATGACAACTTTGCAGCACAGCTCAATCAACCAGAAGTCATCATTTGTTGGGACTTCAATCAAGATTCCAAAGAGCCCGGGGCAGAAATTGAAAATTTCTTCGAATCAAACTTCAACATTCAACTACTTTCACCAAGATTGGCAACAACAATTTATCAAACAACAATTGACGGAGTTTTCGGACGATTAAATAACTACAATTTAGAATGTTTCAATTATGAGTCCTATTTCAGTGATCACAAACCGCTTGTGGTTAGATTTAAAAGAAAATATTTTTTTTTTTCAAATATAAAGAAACGTCTTTTTAATATCTTTTTTCAGATATATGCATTACACAATTGAATTTATAAACATTTCCAAAATTGACAAATATTTACTGAAATATAGCATACGTACTATACATACACGAAAATGCGCTAACACGTTCTGTGTCCAGTATGGAACAGGCTTAAATTGCTTGTTTACTTTATGTTTAGGGATGTCGGTTCCGGAGGGGGGGTATTAAAACAGTAATGTAAAAAACACTTAAAATATAGAATAGATAATCTTTGTTATTTTATTCATAATGGTACACAAACATGATATTTTTACAAAACAAAACAGTTTTCTTCTTGTTGTACCACTCGTATTTTTCACTTCTGTAAATTTGTATTACTGTGTAGTAACAGTACCAAAATGTTACTGATCACACAAGAGCAGATTAATCATTCTCTGATCTAATAATTGTGCTCAATTATTTCAAAGAAACTGTGCCCTGAATCTAAACCGGAACAATTTCAACAACCTGGCGGGACACCGGGACAACCCAGTATATCCGGGGCTGTCCCGGCCAAACCGGGACATATGGCAAGCCTATATACATACTAGCTGTACCCTGCAAAACCTTTGCATAGAGTTATATCCCCTTAGGCTTGGTCGGTAGAATAGGTTATTTTTGGTTTTGGGCTGATCCGATTTGTTCATGATTGTATTTTAAACTGGAATACTGTTGTATTAATTCTTTACTTTCGATTTAACGCAGAACCCAAATCGCTATTATATATATATATATATATATATATATATATATATATATATACATTGTTTCAACATCTATCAAACCAATTGTTATACTAATACTTGACATTGACAATCAAATACCATTTTTTACCCAACATAATTAACAGATGACACAAACATAAAACAATAAACAAATAGATTACATCAGAGTGTGTAGACAAATGTAAACTATGCGGTGGTTTATTATTTTTTTTAATGTTCATTTCCATTTAAAGTAATCAAGATACATTCACTCCTTGAATTGTTGACATAGAAAAAATGTATAATTGATACGATTATATTACATATCTTGTTCATCCATAAAACCAAATTACATGTCATTATCATGCTAAAAACATATCAACAATGTTATATATATATAAAACTATATATATATATATATATATATATATATATATATATATATATATATTATAACTAGTGTAAGATATTGCAGGTCATTGTAATAATTTCTCTAAGTCTGTGTTGTAACGTGCCTCCATGACAGCTGTAGGCATGCTATCGTAGTTAGTGTGGATGAAAGAAGGGCACTGCAAAAAAAAAAAACAACAACTGTCCCGTTTGTGTTTTATAAGATCTAAGAGATGAATATCTCAGCCTTGAACTGACTTCAAAGTTCTAGACATTAAATAGTGCCAGAAATTTTCATAAATATTAAATACTATATTATTATGCATAACGTAGAATTGAAATTTCTAGACAATTCGTTTCATTGCAATGTATTAATATTTGGTCAGCTATCTATACAAACAGATGGGATAATATTTTTAAGATAAATGCAGTGGCGGATTTAAGGACGGGCGCACACCCAGGGCCCCCCAAATAATTAAGGGCCCCACAGAGCCTAATTTTTAAACCCTTAGATATCTCTCTTTTTCCTAAGGGCCCAACATTTTCTTTTGTGCACAGGGCCTAAACTGACACAAGTCCGCCCTTAGATAAATGTGACACAGGCCAACACGCAGTTCAGTATTTTATGTTAGGATTGATAGCCTAAAAACAAAAAAAAAAAAAAAAAAAAAACACATATATTCCCACAATCTAGAGTAAACCAGGTTTATATATCTAACCGTTATATTTTATTTTCACGATCTTTTAAAAGTCGTGAATGAGAATAATGATTGTGTGTAGGCCTACATTAAATAGAGCTTTTAATGCGTTAAGAATAAAAAAAAGAAAATTTAAAAATATTACTAAACGAATTTAATATTAAAATATATGCATAACTTTCACACAGTATCGAATTTCACCAGTTAATAACAAAGTCTACCTCAAAAAACACAAAGGAAAGAAAAAAAAAAGAAATAGTACACAACAATTTGTTTGGGTAAAAAATAAAAATACAGATCATTCAGCTTTTTTTCCCCCTCTGTTCCTAGAGATGACTTGCTCGTGCACTGCATCATTCACAAATTAAATAGGACGTTGTATGAGGCAAAAGATTGAACACATTAAAATAAACTTCATCCTGATGTCTTTCATTGACAGAAGTAACATTATATTTGATACAAAAGTGTAATTATAATGTTTTTTTTTTATGTCAGCGTGTCACGTTTGAATAAAAAAAAAAAGCGAAACAATAAAAGGCTTTGTTTTTCTAGTACTTCGCGGACATAAGAGTTTCCATCTGATAAAGGAGCAACGTACGTTTCTAGTTTCGGTGAATAAATGATCAGTTTATCATTACCGTGTTTCACCGATATCCGCCTATGTTAACTGTGTGCTCCATGGCCTTCCTTCTAAGGGCGGCGATACTGGAGCCCCTCCAAGACTCCTCCACGTCGGAGAGTCCGCACTGCAGGCTGGAGTGTGTCAGGGTCGGGGACGGTGAGTTTCCGGAGAGGCTTCCCCCGCCGCTGGTCCCAGTGCCGCAGCCCGTGGGAACCATTGAATAGCCGGTGGCGTAGGCAGAAGGTGGGCTTCCGTTTCCCATCCCCAAACCGTTTCCGAAACTCATCGGATTTGAATGGTTGCCCAGTGAGTTCATTGACATGGATGTGGCCAGTGAAGTCTGGATGCTTTGCCGAGGCCCAAGCGTCGCCGCTGCAGAAAGCGCCAAAGGATTCATGTTTGTGTTCATCTGTGCCATAGATGGCCAACGGCCGTCCGTCGAAGGGAATCCACAGAAGGCGTCCCCCATGCTGCCGAAAGGGTTTAGTCCAGTGGATGGGAGGAGAGCTCCAGGGCTTCTAAAGACGTTCGTCGCCTTCTTTCGCTTCTTCCATTTAGCACGCCTGTTTTGGAACCACACCTAGCAAGTAGAAGAAAAAAATCAGATTTAAACGCATTCAAATCAAAAGTAAAGCTAAAAAAGCGTATTTAAAGCTAGCGATGGACCTGGCAGTACTTAAAGCTAGCGATGGACCTGACACTGATGGTTTGAAACATTATTCTCAAAATAGTACTGCAATTCATTTATTTAAAAAAAAAATAAAAGGCATATAAACTTATATAATACCCTACGCTCGTTACAACATATGACTTGACTTTAAATGAAATAAGTTTATAGACATGTACAATATTTCCGAGCTGTGTTTTTTTAAACCTAGAAGGTTATACTAGAATAATTCCTTTTGTTTAACAACATGTCACAACCTCATTTGGCTTGGCCTTAACATGATCAATTGTAACTGTTCAATTATACATGTAAATTCAATTTTCGTCGCTAATCTTGTTTATTCTCTCTGTCTCTCTCTACCCCCACCCCCTCCCCGTGTGTGTGTTTGTAGGAGAGGCATTATTTGTTCAATAAATAAACACAGAAATCAGAAGCAAATATGTTAATTCATCAAAAGATATTTTTCCCCTTAACCGGTATAATTGTTTTTAATTATACATTTTTTTTTCAAACTAATTTAATAAACTAATATTATTCAGAATGAAAAGACAAAGTTATAAACGGTATCTAATTATTTTGTGGTCTAATAATTAAAAACTCTCACAATTAGAAACGCAAGTGACGAGTGTTTAAACGCGAGTAATGTGGTCACGTGAGTTCATTGGGAATCAGATTTAGATTTTTCTACAGTTACTCTTTGTCGACCGAAAATGACTAGTCATAACTCCACAATTTATATTGATTAATTTACTAATATCATCAATTGCCCCAAGACATGATCACTATTTAGGAGCAATTATAAACATACACGAGACGATTTACACACACACAGCCTTGATCGTACAATTTCGATTTTAACAAATTTAATCCACTGTACATGTAAGGCTACTAGTGTACTGAAGTATTGTGGAGTTTTAACTGCCATTGGTTTTCAAACATTTGTATTTACTGTAAATATTTAAAAAAAATATGTTCATGAAACCATCGGGTCACAAAACGCGGGTCATTGTTGCCAACAAACACTGCACATTCTCTTTCCAAGTCCAGAATTTGTCTGATCAAAAATATTAAAAAAAAAAAAACAGCGACAAACATAGTGTCTTGGTCCCGCATTGACTGAAGGACATTTGAACACAGCGATTCTCAACCCCTATGGGTATAGACCCTCACACATGAAGTCGCGAGGGATTTAATGTGGGGGTTGCCGGGTACAATCACAGTGACTCCCATATAAATAAAAAGTTGACTATTTGTTTAACAGATAGTATCAATCTAAATCAGCCGAGTCTATTACAATATATCAATCTAAATCAGCCGAGTCTATTACAATATATCAATCTAAATCAGCCGAGTCTATTACAATTCTGGTCCTAAGGGAGCTTAGAGCGTGCAACTTTTTGCTGAGTTTAGCATTGAATCAAATGTTCTATTTTTTTTTCATTATTAATTCTTGTTACATTGACTGACTTGACGTGACTTAATCCTCTGACTCCACGTGGGAGCATAGGGCCTCAACAACGCTCTTCCAGCGAACTCTACTTTGGGCGTCTCTCTTCAGCTGAGCCCACGACCATCCAGCTGCCTTCATCTCTCGCTCAAGGCAGCGTCTCCATGTCTCCTTTGGCCTGCCTGCTCTTCTCTTTCCCTGCGGGTTCCACTCTAGCGCCTGCCTTGTGACATTGTCTGGGCTCTTGCGCAGAGTGTGGCCTATCCAGCCCCATTTTCTCTTCCGGATCTCTTGGTCAATGGGGGTCTGCTTTGTTCTTTCCCACAGGGCGGTATTGGAGATTTTTTTTTTACATTGACTGCCGAGATACTATCTTTAGCTTTTTTTTTCTTTTACTATGTAAGTGACCGTAGTGAGCTCAACAGTTCTCGGCTAACCTATAATAAAGTTCAGCTCGTCATTCGAGCATCATGGTGACATGGGGCGCTAGAAAGAAATCAATAATTCATATTCGAATTTATCATTTAAATAATTAAATTCATGAACTCTATTGCCGATATCCTTGTACTAGTAAAATGAAAAATTGAATCACTTCAGCACATTCTGTTAGTAGGTGGCGGCATGTAGACATCTAGAGAAAGTCTAGACAAGTCTAGACATTGTACTAGCGACAAGCGCTCAATTTACGAAAAAACCAGTGCCGGGGATGAACAAAAATTCATGCAGAGCCGGGGATAAATGTTTATGGTTTCATCCCCGGCAGGAATATATTAGCTAAAGCAGAACCGGGGATGACAGTTCTCAGTGCCGGGAATATCCTCGGCATCCTCGGCGGTAAATCAAACCCTGCTGGCGACAAATACTAGCAAAAAAAAAAAAACAACAACAACCAAACAACAACAAACAAATAAACAAGAAACTATTCCGTGGTCCAAGTGAGTTGATACGACAAATGGTGAGAACAAATTAGTGAACAACAGCCACAATACTACTACTAATACTAATATACCATTAGACTCATATAATTAATATGCTAGACTATTAAAGATTATAGAGCATGCAAGATTGGCGGACAGAAAGAAAAATCCTTAACGAGATTGTGCATTTGGTTCAATTTATATTCGAGGGGAAAGTAAATCAAAAGTAGTGCTCAGGACCTCAAGGGGACTAACCCGTCACTGTTCACCGACCTCAAGGCAGGGCCGTGTATCTCAGCACAATGGTTCTCGATCGAGGTGGGCTTATCATTATGTGTGAAGGGGCGATTATTAATGCAGGACATTGAACCGTAACTGTAAACTCTATATCATAACAAAACGCTCCCAGCGTGGGGGGCCTCATTTTGAGGTAAAGCCGTTGGGCATTCGCCACACCTGTCCCCAAGGACGCTACTGGCTCTCAAACTTTCTGAAATTGTGACACACTCACACATTCCGCAAAAATACGAAACTATGTCTTTTAACGCGAATGAACCACTTCCGATACCCAAGATTTCAAAAGTTGATGTGGCGAATCTTTCTGAAATCAAGAGACCAACAAAAAACACGAACATTGTTCGAAATATAACTTCAGTAAACGAATACAAAAAAAAAATTTCGGTAGATACAAGTTCATAAGGGCATTAAAGTGAAACCTGGACTAAATGAAAACTTGAAAGATAAACATGTAAGAAGAATTACTTTAAAAAGCGCGTGAAGGGGATCAAGGCAGAGCCGTAGTATAGTTGGTCGGGGCCCGGGCGCATAAGAAAATTATATATGTGCCTGCTATACTAGACTCTTGCAAAGTCGGAGAACAAAACCCGGACATGTTACCAAGTGCACCCATCGTCAAATAATTTTCTAACAAAGGTGCTAATATATTTTTTTAGGGTAATGGATTTCAAAGTTTCTCTCCCCCTGCTATTAGCTGTTTGGTTCCGTTCATTCTTGTACATCTTGTTAGCCTCACTCGAAGTGTGTTGTTAACACATGGTTAACAAATTTGACCAGAAACAAAGGATCCAGGCATGACTTCTTTCCCAGGCGGCACGTGTGCTGTACGAGGCTGAAATCCATCACCAGCTTCTGTCTTGAGCTCTGATATTTAATGACCAAGTCGCCTGTTGCGGTCTTTTCTACGAACGGGAGGCGAGTTTCCGTTTCGGGCGCAGTGCTTTGTGCCATGTGCAATAGTCAGCGCGTAAACCATCGTTTGCAGTCACGTGGCGGCTCCGTTTTACAACAATGGACAACAAGAAATTAACGGTTATGTCAGCTGTTTAGTCAGGTTTCGCAGCGTTTTAAAAATAAAGGAGAGATTTACCTGTCGGTTACATGAACTTTTGAACCGGTGAGTGGTCGTTGAGACATGGATTCTGGTTTTAAGCTGCAGCCATTTTTTTACGTCAAATCTTAATTATTATTATTATTTCAAAAGGATATATTTAGCCATTCCAATATCTTTTCTGGACCCACTTGGTAAAACTGATATGCCGGGTTCCTTAACAAACAAAGATTATCACTGGGTTTATTTAATCATAGGGTCCGGGCGTTAGACTAGTGTAGGCTACCTTCATTGAGATTCAGATAGTGCAGTATATCTGTGTAAGTATTTGGTAAAATAGCAAACGTTAGAGTGTAGAAAAATCAAATGGTTTGGTCAAGTTATTCCAGAAATTATTCAAATATGATGACCATGAGTAGACTGAAACAATTCCCCCAAAGCTTTTTTTTTTTTTTTTATAGATATGCGTATTTATTATATAGGTATTAGAAATATGACTATTTGAAATGTTGAAGCTCTTTATAGAATTTTGAGATGTAGATCAATTTTCAGTTTTGATTTACTATTTCTAATAAATTACTTTGTATTTATAGGTCAGTATTTTACATTATACATATGGTGTTATATTTTATGTACAGTCAGTACACGGTCGTTCTTTTAGTCTTTTAACAGCGTCGTAACAAGAAGAACTAGAGACACTCGGTGTCGTTGTGTGTGTAATAAAGTAAGGTAGACAATGTGCCGACCTTAGCGACCAAGTAAATTCTTCCTCTTAGTAAGCCAGAGCTTTAAACCCATTTCATTTTACATTTACTCCCATCAACACAGTAACAAACAATATCAATCCTAAATGTAAAGGTGTCAGTGATCTTACACTTTAGATAGCCGACCTGTCTTTAAAAAGTCCATCCACCCTTCTGTTCATCCATCCATCTACCCATCCATCCATTCATTCATCCATCCATCCATCCATCCGTCCGTCCGTCCGTCCATTCACCTGTCCGTCCGTCCGTCCATCCATCTATACGTGCGTCCATCAGACCATCCATCCATCCGTCCGTCCATACATTCACCCTCCGTCCGTCCGTCCATCCATCGACCCATCCATCCATCCATCCATTGAGGGCCTCATATCTCAAATAGCTTAGGGCCCTATCATGTCTAAATCTGGCCCCATTTGTGATACAGTTTGAGCGTTTGAGACTTTTGATTTTTTCTTTAATCAGACGAACTAAACTAACTGTATTTATCGGGGCTCAAGATAAATTACTAAAAAAAAGTGCGATCCATCTTGTTAAAATAAATAAATGGGTTTCAGCGTTGTTTACATAAGGGCTCATTCATAACCATCGCAACAAGAGAATGCCTTTGTTTGACACTGAAGGGTTTTTGTGTATAGAAAGAACGCGAATGGCTCTCGTCCAATCAGCGCGCAGCAACACAGTGGGTGGCGCTAACTCATCGATCGAACTCGAGGTTCCGTGGGCGGTGGCTTGAGAAAATCTGATTCCCATGTGTCAATGATTTTACTACTGAATCCATTGTCTGACTCGTCGTAAGAATAGGAAAGGAAAACAAAGGGGGGGGGGGACATAAAATAAATAGGCCTAGAATAAATGTGTTATTTTTTTTTTTGCCAATGACTGAGAGGACGCGTCAAGTGAGATGCCAAATGATTAAAACAAATAAAGAATACGTTTGATTCAGTGACCGGTGACGGATCACTTACCAATTACTGTCAGTAATCTTATTGAAACGAAAAGTTACGGCAGAGCTCACCACCTTTTAGAGCATATTGTCCCCGTTTTTCGTCTGTCCGTCTGTCCGTCACCACCCTAGATCTCAACAACCATAATGTATATATCATTTTGTAGGTCTAGGCCTGAGTAAGCCTGCACTTTTTTTCCATTTCGAGATCTGACTTCTCAGGGCCGTAAAAGGGGGCTTAGTACCGTTTTTTGCTATATAAGCTATATTAAAAAAAGAGCGCCTATATCTCAACAACCATAAATCCTAGACCCATGATGTATATATTATTTTGTAGGTCTTGGCCTGCCAAGTGTACATCAAAGTTCATTTCGCGATAGGACCTCTGAGGGCCGGGCTTCAGGGGCTCCTAAGGGGCTTATATATTATATATACACCTTGTACGTTCAATAACCCATTCATTTGGTGCGAAATACTGCAGCACGTAGTTTCACCAAGATTTATTAAGAAACTCATCAAAATGAAATAGTAAGCTTGTGTTCTGAGTTTTAATTGAAAGTATCAGAGCTATGCAACAATTGACGGAGTTTTCGGACGATTAAATGACTATAATTTCGAATGTTTTCAATTATGAGTCCTATTTCAGTAACCACAAACCACTTGTAGTTAGATTTAAGAGAAAATAATTTTTTTTCAAATATAAAGAAACGTCTTTATAATATTTTTTTTTTTACATATATATGCATTACACAATTGAATTTATAAACATTTCAAAATTTACAAATATTTACTGAAAACATACGTACTATACATAACAAGAAAATGCGCTAACACGTCCTGTGTCCAGAATGGAACAGGCTTAATTGCTTACCGTTGTCTTTGCAGCACGTTTTTTTTTTTTTTTTTTTTTTTACAATCTGTTTATATTAGTTGCGATGGCCGAGTTGGGTAAAATGTTCGACTGTCGACCTGAGCATCCCGTGTTCGACCTTGGCGAGAATCAATGGGAATTTTTCCAGGTCCTGGTGAAAATTAGTTATAAGTCCCTAAAGTCCTCCCAATTGTAAAATAGGTTGATGACTTAAGTTGGGGAAGTAAAGCGGTCGTTATGATACCCAGTAACATCCACTTATATATCGTGGTTACAGCATCCTACACGTCACCTGCCCCGATGGCTCGTTAGGGCTAAATAACGTTATGTTAGTTTATAAGATAGAAGGAGGAATGTTTTGTTTACATCTATCTATCTATCTATCTATCTATCTATCTATCTATCTATCTATCTATCTATCTATCTATCTATCTATCTATCTATCTATCTATCTATCTATCTATCTATCTATCTATCTATCTATCTATCTATCTATCTATCTATCTATCTATCTATCTATATCTATCTATCTATCTATCTATCTATCTATCTATCTATCTATCTATCTATCTATCTATCTATCTATCTATCTATCTATCTATCTATCTATCTATCTATCTATCTATCTATCTATCTATCTATCTATCTATCTATCTATCTATCTATCTATCTATTTATCTTATTTATCTATCTATCTATCTATCTATCTATCTATCTATATCTATCTATCTATCTATCTATCTATCTATCTATCTATCTATCTATCTATCTATCTATCTGTTTATTGATCTGTCTGTATTGTTAACAGATATCTATTTGTGTGTACTTTGACCCTCATCTGCTGAGCTCAACCCAACAGTTTTTGTCCAATGTTCATTCCGTTGCTTATTTGATGTGTTGTTTTATATATATGCCCCCCCCCCCCGAGTAAACTTAGTAGCTGGTGTGATTTATTTTCTCTAAAAGTAATGTTTATATTTCAATTTACCTGGATGATGATGACATATTACTTCTATCATTTTAAATATATTTTTTAACTGTTTAAAAAAAAATTATTTTTTTTTATGAATTAACCTCCCAATGTGTTTAAATAATACACACGCGATAACAAACAAATTAACCCCCCAATGTGTTTAAATAACACACACGTGATAACAAAGTAACCTCCCAATGTGTTTAAATAACACACACGTGATAACAAAGTAAACTCCCAATGTGTTTTAATAACACACACGCGATAACAATCAAAGCTATCATTTGACTATGGTTGCATGTCAACTGTTCAACAATTAGTACAAATCTTGTATTTAAAAATGTTTTTTTTTTATATTTTGGTCATGGAAAATGTGTTGTCATTAAAGCTGATATTGTATTGTGTTGTGGTGTTGACTGGGTTTGTGTTTGGATTGAAAAGGTTCAATGAACCTGATTTGGAAAAAAAAAAACAAGAAAAAAAAAAACAAAAACAAAAAAATTGCTGATGTGGAGAAAGTCTTGTTTTTTTTTCTGTCCGTCTTACCTGGCACATTAAAACTCGTGAATGGACTAACTCTCACAAAATTCAAAACAACGGGAGGGAAAAAAAAATTAGCGGGAGATCTTGGTGAGTGAAAGTAATGTTTTTACTGGAACTCTGAATCTAAGGATGTTTTTTTCTTGTCATATCTTTCTATCTCCCCTACTTTCTTTCGCTCCCTCTACACTCGTTGTCTCTCATTATAATTTTTTTTTTGTCTTGAAACACCGGAGACATTCAAGTATTGTTACAGATTTTTTTTTTTTTAATTCATTAACGACCTTCCATTAAACACCAGAGGTTGAGTTCTCTGTCCCCAATCTAATGACGTCAGGTTTCACAACAAAGTACCGCGTGCGTATGACAGACTATAGGTCATCTCTAATCACACCAGACAGGGTAATATTCAACTTCTTTAAATTGTTTGTTTCCACACATAATGGGGTCAACAAAGAAAGTGTTCCATATTTTTGCTCTACTTTTTAAATTTTTACATTTTTAGTTTCCTTAGTCCAGTTTTCTTTAGTTTTTTTTTTCACTTTTAGTGACGTATTTTTGTTATTCTATTTCACCGTTCACAATTTTTGTTTTGTTTGTTCGACTATTATAAAGTTTGTATAATGCGGTTGTTTGTTCGACTATTATAAAATTTGTATAATGCAGTTGTTTGTTCAACTATTATAAAGTTTGTATAATGCGGTTGTTTGTTCAACTATTATAAAGTTTGTATAATGCGTTGTTTGTGAATACCATTTTTTTGTTGGAAATCTGAACATTTATTGTTTAATGTTGGATTTTATTTTATGTTCTAAAAAAATGTTAATACATTCGACGCATATTTAAACAACAACAAAAGGCGCAATGGCCAAATAGTGTGTGTGCGTGTTTGTGTGTGTGTGTGCCTGTGTGTGTCTGTGTGTGTGTGTGTCTGTGTGTGAATCTCGTATTATTATTTGACGAAAGTTGATTTCCTCATCAATGACGTCTCCAGACATTCCTGGAACCCCTCCCTCCCCCCCCCACGGGTCCCCGGCTATTGAAAACCTAATCTCTTTCCTGTAGGAAACTGAAAAAAAAATCACTGTAATGTAGAATAAGAACAGCTACGGTATCCCAAAGAACGTGGGCTCCTGGACAGTGTCTAGGTGGCCCATCGCTCCCGACGGGGCTGCCCTGTCCACTGCCGAGGCCCAATATGCTACGATCATGAGAATACTTTAAGCTCGTCTTATTTTGCAAGTCGCGATCTTGAAGCAGGTCTTATTATAGCTTACCTTGACCCTTACAAAACTTGCATTCTGACTATATTTAACTCTGATACCACGATATTTGTTATGATAGCTCAGGTCCAATCATTGATCGTCAACACCCTACAGTCATACCGGGGTACAGTCAGACCGGGGTACAGTCAGACCGGGGTACAGTCAGACCGGGGCTACAGTCATACCGGGGTACAGTCATACCTGGGTACAGTCATACCGGGGTACAGTCAGACCGGGGTACAGTCAGACCGGGCTACAGCCAGACCTGGGTACAATCAGACCGGGCTTCAGTCAGACCGCGGTACAATCAGACCGGGGTACAGTCATACCGGGGTACAGTCAGTCATACCGGGGTACAGTCATACCTGGGTACTGTCATACCGGGGTACAGTCAGACCGGGCTACAGCCAGACGGGGGTACAGTCAGACCGGGGTACAGCCAGACCGGGGTACAGTCAGACCGGGGTACAGTCTCCGTGTTCTCGTGAATATCAACGAGTTATGTCCTCTGCTACACTTGAACTAACGGCTCGTTTATTATCTGGATTTTTTTCTTTCCTAACGGTCAAGACTTTAGAAAACTCGAAGTGGAAAAGATGAATCGGAGAGTCGTTCATCTCAATGGCTATACAAACGGAAGTAATAACGGTTGCAGCCGGGAAGCAAAAAAAAAATAATAATAACAAAAAGTTATTTTTTTAAAGCTTATTTTATATTAATTTTCTGGCATAGTCGTTTCGACATCTCCATCCTGCATTAAGCTGATTTTTTTTCTTATAATCATCTGTCCAGCCATTGTAGTGACCAAAATGTTTTTCATATGAAGGGTGGCCACATGAAAGCCCCCTCGTAAATTACAAAGAAAAAGGAGCACTCGTCCGGGCAAAAGGGGCGGTAATCTAAGAAGTTTTTTTTCCCAGAAAGTATACACTATCCGTACGAGGGCCAGAGTTACTTCCCCTGAGGTGGCCACATCCAGCCACCGCACGCAACGCGCGCCCCGACATTTGCATGCATATTAACAGCGGCCTCGCCAAGGGGACTTCCCCAAAGTGGACGGTGACGCCTCGGTTTTAATGAACATATTAACTTGTCCTGGGCCACAGAATCATTCCTTAATTCACAAGAGATCGTTTCGGTGAGGTCCGGACCGCGATAAGGTGCCGCGGACGTCCCCGTTAGATTGCGTGCAGGAGCCGCGGAGATCGCGGGCCATTGTCACCGTTTCCATGTCACGGATACTCTCAAGGGTATGTCACGTGATAGACTCCTCCACGTTTTGTCGGCCCGCTTCCGGTTCAGCCCAAGAAATTAGCATTGATTAATTTCAAAATTGCCTTGTTGACGGGTGAATGGGTCGGCGACAGAGAGAGAGAGAGGGAGAGAGAGAGAGAGAGAGAGAGAGAGAGAGAGAGAGAGAGAGGGAGAGGGAGAGAGAGAGAGAGAGAGAGAGAGAGAGGGAGAAAGGGGGGGGGGAGAAAGGAAACACAAGTATTTTGACAGACTTGTAAGTGGACTTGGTAAGCCTGTACTGTGAACGTGTGGGTGTGTCCAGTACAGAGAAGTGTGAGATGGGTGCGAGGTGGCAAAATTAGGTCATCGACACAGACTGCTGCTTTATTATTCTCAACTGATACATCCACAACACCTATTTACCTCTAATATTTATTGTTCTAAGAGTGTGCAATATATTTCAATGCAAAGTAAAATATGTACTAGTATACTGTAACATTCAGGATTTTTGTCTTGCTATTGACATTCAAACATTTGTATTTACTGCAAATATTTAAAAAAAAAAATCTGTTCATGAAAGCATCGGGTCACAAAACGCGGGTCTTCGCGTGCAACAACAAATCCTGCAAATGTTTCATCCTTCGTCCGAGTCCCAAATCTGTCTCATCTAAAACAAAACAAAATCCAGTGTCTTGGTCCTGTATTGATTGAAGGACGTTTGAACCCAGTTATTCTCAACCCCCGTGGGTCTAGATCCCCCCCCACACACACACACGAGGGATTTAATGTGGGGGTTTCAAGGTACAATCACCGTGACATAACATTTGCAAGAAATAGATACAATGCAACAATGTTTTCACGTTATCACAAACATTAAAAACAAACAAACAAACAAACAAACAAATAAACAAATAAAATGGTTTCTCTGATCACGAAACATGTCTGGGGATTCACCGCATAACAATCGACCCGATGTAACTGAGGACGGTCATTTCAAATAATCATTAGAATACCCACTGTCCAGTTTTACGTATCGCGCTCTATGTTATGACTCGTTAAGTACAGTATTTGACATAAATGATGACCAACACATCCCAAATCACATATTGTGTCGTTTGGTACATACAACCTGGTACACGAACTGCCCCAATACATCAAAAGATGACCCTTCGTGCCATATAGCCCATGGTCCGGAATGTATATTTTTAAACAACCGCACCTTAGTTAATATATCAGGATTAAATAAAAAAAAAAAGTAAAAACAACAACAACGAAACAAACACAAGATAACAAAAAACGCCACATTGGGGGTCGCAATAGACTTAATGCAGGGCCGTTTTGGGCCACCTTTGGCGTATGATACCATATATAAATAGAAATCACGTATGATACCATATATAGATAAATAATGACGTATGATACCATAAATAAATAGAAATAACGTATGATACCATAAATAGATAGGGGACGGATGCTCGTGTGGTAAAGCGCTTGGCTGTCTTGGCTTAAGTCCCGGCTATATCTCCCGTGGTGCCTCCATGGTCATTGCAATATCGACTATGGTGGGGATGAAAAAAGTGCACCATAAAAACCGTCCCATTAATGGTTTATATGATCTAAGAGATTTCATCTCATCCTTACAGGGACTTCACATACAAACACACACACACCATATATAGATAGAAATGACGTATGATATCATATATAAATAGAAATGACGTATGATACCATATTTCAATAGAAATGACGTATGATACCATATATAAATAAAAATGCAACACTGACCTGGACTCTAGACTCTGTGAGGCCAATTCGCAGTGCCAGCTCTTCCCTCATGAAGATGTCCGGGTAGTGAGTCTTGGTGAAACTCCTCTCCAGCTCGTTCAGTTGGCCAGGCGTGAATCGCGTCCTGTGGCGTTTCTGTTTGATCAGTTTATCAGTGTCGGCAGACGAGATGGGGTTCTGGGAGAGGCCTCCGGGAATGATACTCCCAAGATCGTCGGATGATTTCTTCACTGTTGATAGATTGACATCATGAGTGGTGTTTTAACAACAAAACCCCGTTTACGTGTATTTTTTAATGTGTACAATACAACGTGCCCCTCATCTCATACAGTAGAACGTCGTTTATCCGAATCAATTGGGACAGCCGAAAACTGAATGCGATCCATGCAGTATATGAAACCCGGACACTGTACGATATTAGAAAAAAAGCTAAATAAATGCCCCACGTGAAACAACTGTTGAGCATGGCACTGTTCGAAAACGTTTTCATATACAGTACATGTAGTAGACACAAAAAAAAAAAAACATGGACCGGATATTTGACTTCCGAATAATAAACGTTCGGGTAAACGACGTTCTACTCTGTTGAGTAGTGAGAATCGGATTCAGAAATTAAAAGCGCTAATTTAAAAAAAAAAAACACGTCTTAACTCTAGGACTACAGCCCCGCCCACTCCCCCCCCCCCAAGCCCTTACAAATATTGACGCAACCGATACAAATTAATAAGAAATGGCGATGTCAACAAAATATACATCTCAAAATAAAAAAAAAAAAAAGATATTGTGTAAGATAACGGATACTGTTTATGAAACTATATTAGTCATGGCTGCCATTGTGTATTTTGTAAGCTAAAAAAACGTGCTCCGCAACCTTTTTCAACTCGCGGTGCACCTAAATTCTTTTAAAAACTCGGCGGCACACTTAAGTAACTTTTTATTATAATGGAGGGCGAGGGCGTTAGGGAGGGGGGGAGGATGTCTGAAATTCATTATACGATGTTACAATAGGGAGCTGGCAATCTTTGAAATACTTTATATGCAATATATGATATATAAGCAGGTCCTTGTATACAAATAATTTAAAATAAGTACTTTATGATCTCAGTTTATAACATAAAACGACAAAGAGAGTTAATTATCAATTTGAAATGTCGTGTGGAAAAAACAAACAAAAACAAACAAACCCCAACAAACTGTGAATATACTTTCGACCTAAATATTAAAATGTTCAGTTTTTGAAGCGATACACCTGGCAAGGTCTCATGGCACACCATCGTGCCGCGGTTTTCCAATTGCGGAGCAATGGGTCATAAGTGTTGGGCCTAATTCATTCTACCTGTCATACAATTTATATAAGCCCCCGAATACGACATCCGTTAGTGTGTTTATGTTTCAGCCTATGCGTGTACATTATGGTGCCTTAACCCTAACCCTATCGTATAAGTTAGGTTATCGAAAATAGTTGACAGTAATAAAAAAAATTCCATTAGATTCTTCAAGCAAAAGAACAATCTTTTAAAGACATTTGTTTATATATAAATTCTCCTGGCTTAAAGAAATGCGTTTATTTTTAAATACGAATGAGGCTCTCAATAGATCCATATTGCGATTCCATACTGTGTGACGAATAAAGCTCATTTATAACAATCAGCCCATTTCCTTTAAAGAGAGTATACCCGGCCTATATATCAGAGGTGTGCAATATCAAACTAGGACACAAATATTGATCAAATGGCATAATCAAATATTTTTAAATTTAACAGGATTTGCAGTACGAACAGAAACGGCTTTAGATCCATTCGAGCGATTTCTCCCAACCATATTACATTTTGCTGTATTGAGGGATTTCTCCCAACCATATTACATTGCTGTATTGAACGTAAAAATACACTGTATCATTTTGTAGGTCCACCCCAGCCATTACACCTCATAGTAAAAGTAAACCAAAGTTTCCCTTAACCCTAAAGGGGTCATCGGGGCAGATGAAGTGTAGAATTCATCTGTTTCTATAACCTCGGCATATGAAGGGATTGTGTGGTTAGCACAACTCCCAGCCGCCTTTACTTCCCCAACTTAAGTCAGGAACACATTTAAAGCTGGGTGGACTTGTGTAACTTTAACCAACTTTAACTAGGTTAGGTTCTCACCGAGTATAGAACCCAAGTTTACCCAAGACCCTCAGGTCGACATTCGAGCATCTACGCCACTAGGGAGCCAGTCCCACTACGCCTCAGAGTGGCCCCCTGTTAAAAAGAATTTTTGGTGACAAATACTGAACGTGTGTTTAGGAGAGAGTAGGTGAGGGAAACCTGTATCGATAGACATGTTTAACATTTATAAAGTGGACATTTTAAATGTATGTTAATTGTGTGTTGTAAATTGTAATTACTCTAACGACACCACGTTACACTCAAATGACACAGACTCCTCTAGCGCGGGGGGAGATGGTCTCAAACCTTAAGTTACGTTATTTGAATCAGCTGACAATATAAACAGTCACGTTAAAACGATTATGTGGTGACGTACAGGGGAAAAAGTTTATCTATCTATCTATCT
Source organism: Bulinus truncatus (assembly GCA_021962125.1). Classification (NCBI taxonomy): domain Eukaryota; kingdom Metazoa; phylum Mollusca; class Gastropoda; family Planorbidae; genus Bulinus; species Bulinus truncatus. The sequence continues at coordinate 1,102,257 of JAGDYQ010000213.1, read as the reverse complement.
ATCTATCTATCTATCTATCTATCTATCTATCTATCTATCTATCTATCTATCTATCTATCTATCTATCTATCTATCTATCTATCTATCTATCTATCTATCTATCTATCTATCTATCTATCTATCTATCTATCTATCTATCTATCTATCTATCTATCTATCTATCTATCTATCTATCTATCTATCTATCTATCTATCTATCTATCTATCTATCTATCTATCTATCTTTCTAGGTCAGGCATTAGGCACTGGCTCCAGGCCTTCACCCACCTCCCCCTCCCCCTTCACAAAAGGCGACGTTGCACTAAATGTTCTGGGGGGGGGGCATAAGTAACGACCTACACAATTCCGAAATGGCCGATCGTACATCGCGAGGACTTTGGCGAGTTAGTTTCAATTACGGAGCCTGGAAACCATAACTGTAGTCTATATATAGTAACGAAACGCTCCTATCTCACTACCTTTGACGTTTTCCCTATTTGCAACTTTTTGTAACAACATTTAACCTGTTTCTCATTGACATATTTGAAGTAACAAGATGCAATGAGCTAAATGGTGTGAAACTATCAAAACATAATCAATATCACAAATATCCTAAAACTACCCGTGTGCGTTTTGGCGGAATTCATTTGATTAGTGACTATATACAATATCACGTTTATTTTCGACATTTATGTATTCAATGTAGGCATTATTAAATACACTGTTAATATTATGTGCATTAAGAATTAAATCTATACTAACAAAACTCAGGGCCCGAACTGACTCATCTCTGAGTCTCCAACTTCCCGTGTAGAAGGCTGAGATTTGAGTAACAGCTTACTAATTGGAGTTAAGAAGGTTTCATTTCAAAATTCTGCATGTAATTGTCAAAAACAGTCGCCAAATACTCGCATGTTAAAATTTCCTATTGATGGATAGGTTGCTGAACGAGTGCATTTGTTTCGAACGCGTAACGTGCAGTTTGCTAATTATGGTACAATTATTTATTTTCTGCAGACTTTCTTACATTGTTGAAATATATGTACTTATTTTTCAATAAAACTTATCTCTTATTCGTTTATTACAAATTTAAAGACAATACTTATACGCTGCAAAGTTCGAATTTTTACCTAGTAAATAAATAAATAAATGCAAAAACAACAAAAAAAGCCAACAATAACATAAATGTTATCCATATGCACTGAACTCTAACTTTGAACAACATAGACCTACTCTCAATCCAATCTGTCTCGGCGTTATTGTTTTTCCCGAATACCACAAATTGACACGACCGCCTAAACAAAAAATTATTACAATTAATGAAAAGTAAATTTAAAAAAAGACTAAGGGAACTCGGAGTTTGATCACAGTAGATAGAGTGATGCACTCGCGTGATGGGTTAGGGTTAGCGGTAAAATGTGCCGTGGACAGGTATACAGGCTGCATGTATGTTTATATTGTCCGTGGGGTGGTCACCTATTTGATGTCCGTGGGGTGGTCACCTATTTGATGTCCGTGGGGTGGTCACCTATCTGATGTCCGTGGGGTGGTCACCTATCTGATGTCCGTGGGGTGGTCACCTATCTGATGTCCGTGGGGTGGTCACCTATCTGATGTCCGTGGGGTGGTCACCTATCTGATGTCCGTGGGGTGGTCACCTATCTGATGGACGTTGCGGAAGATCGCGTGTTTCAACCCCATAAACAACGTTTTATCTCTGCAAGTCATTCTGGTGACACGAGGGTTACTGTTTTATCAGCCGTGCCCTGTTTTACTGCCCATAAACAAGGATTTGATTCTTAGATTTCTATACATTACGATTGCTAAGTCAGAGTTAATAGCATTAAAATGTTATAGCTATACAGCGACAGCTAAAATATAGTTTCTAGCATTATCAGATATTAATATATATATATAACTTTCAGAAAAGACTTTTATTAAAATAGCCTAGATCATCCACATATTTATATTAATTATGTTGACTGAAAAAAAACGTGAGCATAATATGGATTAATTGTTTCCATTATTACTGGCCCTCACGCCTTTATTTAGTTCCCTTAGCCCTAAAGGGCCATCGGGGCAGATGAAGTGTAGAATTCATCTGTTTCTATAACCTCGGCATATGAAGAGATTGTGTGGTTAGCACAACGCCCAGCCGCCTTTACTTCCCCAACTTAAGTCAGGTACCCATTTAAAGCTGGGTGGACTTGTCGGACGACTTGAAACACATTTTCACCTGGAAAAATTCCCATGGTTCTTACCGAGGATCGAACCCAGGACTCTCAGGTTGACAGTCGAGTATCTACACCACTCGACCATCCGTCCCACTAACGCCTTTATTTAGTCATATAAATATTTGTATGATCTTAACCTTTTAATACAAGTCTTTATATTCATAGATTAAGTGTAAAAAGAATGTATATTGTTTGTTTTTATAGTAAATATAGACTAATAAGTGCTCTACACAGTTTGATAACGAAAAAATCTGTTGTTTAATATTCTCTTATAATTTTTTATTATTAAAAGAATTTCATTGACTTTTGTTGATAAAGTTTATAAACAAATATTAAAAATGGCGTGTAAGAACTCATCACATTTACGAACCCATGCTAAGCTTGAGAATCCATAATCTCTTTCCACTATTAACTTAGGTATACAGTGGGTATTCGGTTAACGAACTGTTCGGACAGCGAACAAATCGGACAACGAACACTTTCAGGAAAGATTTTTGTGTTCGGACAACGAACACAATTCGGATAACGAACAAAAACTAATTCTAACGAAAACGTCTTGGCTATCGGAACATCCGACATCAGTCCTCAATTTGTCCTGAAAATGGATGTGCGCATTCGCTGACACGTCATCATTCATACTACGTAGCAGTGAGGCAGCACCATACGACGCGTAGTGTAGTGTGCGACGACACATCGTCAATAGTGTACCATACATGTGTAGTTGGTTTATGTCCTTGTGGTTTTCGTATGTGCTTCTCTAAACGCCTTATAAAAAAAACCCTGAAAATGTGAAAATATTATGGGACCTGAAAAGAGTGGAGTGTCAAGAACTTTGCTCACCATAAAAACCAAGCAAGAGATTATTACTAAAGTAGAGAGTGGACAAATAATGACTGTTGTTACCAGGCAGTACGGCTTGGACAGGTCTACTGTAGGCACAATCCTAGCTAAAAAAGATATCATCAAGAAGACTCAAGCCGCTAAAGAAGTAACGAAAATTACATCTGAGAAGCAAAAAAAAAGTGTCATCCATAATAAAATCGAGAGTTTGCTTTTAGTTTGGATAAATGAACGGGAGGTGAAAAGAGATGTAGCTAGAATGGCCATCATTCAAGAGAAGACTGGAGAAATTTTTGAGAAATTGAAAGAACAAACTCCGGTCTCGTCCTCCGAAAATCTAGAATTCAAGGCTACCACTGGCTGGTTTACAAAATTTAAAAGGAGATCTGGCATTAAACAAGCAGATGTCAATAGGGTTGCTGATCTCCACAACGACATTGCTATCAATCAATTCCTGAAAGTCCTGAGGGAGAGATAAAAACAACCGACATTGGACATGTTCTTTAACGTCCAAAGAAAGAAAAAGAACTGATTAATAAGCAAGACTATATGTATGTATCATATTTGTAATAAATAAACTTACTAAGAATTTATTCTTGTACAAGACAATTTTTTAAAATTTAATTTTTAGGATCTCCAGAACGAATTAATCGAATTTCCATTAACATATTTGGTAAATCGATGATCGGTTAACGAACGATTAGGATAGCGAACATAATTGTGGAATGGATTAAGTTCGTTAACCGAATACCCACTGTATAAACTTTATTCAAAACGAAATCTTCGGGTTCGAATAGAATCTAATAAACTGACACGGACTTTTTAATTTACTCTATTAATCTAGAGTAAACCAGTGTTCAACATTTCAAATCAATAGGGCTTCGAAAGGTTGGTGAAAATTGATTTCGAATTTCACAAAAACATATAATCCGCGTGCTTACTGCCAGAGAGTAACTTAAATAAAAGCTTTTAAAAATCAGCAACTCCTGAGTTGAATTTATAGCTAAAGATTTCCATTACTGTAAAATTCTTATTAACCGCTACATTATAAAATAACATCACATCTAGATCACGACCCAAGTGGATGGATGGTCGATCTGAGGGTCCAGGGTTCGATCCTCGATGAGGACCAATAAATATTTCAGGTCACGGTGAAAAGCCCCCGCTGTATGAAAGAATACACATAGAAAATGCCCCACCTGTGGTTTATAGGTTCAAGAGATTTTATCTCATCCTTACAGGCAATTCATGACATATATAGAACCATCACTCTGACAGTGAGCCATGGATGGTTCAAGACTTTGGCTACATCAGCCTTTTGGTTCTTAAAACAACAAAGTTCAAATCGATTCTGGCTCCGTTTAAAAATAAATAAATAATTATTAAAAGAGTAGATTAGAGACGGCAATGTAAAATTCTTACACAGTGGTTGTCCGTTTCCGTGTAGGTAACACGCCATTAACTTGTAGAGCATCTTAAGACTGGACACTCATCCGTTACAACAATCGATCATAACAGAAGAGAATAATTTGTGTCTCCTTATATATTCATATATTAATATAGGCTGGTGACAAAGTGGCTCCACCTAAAGGGTAAAAGGTGTCTCCATGTTTCAAAGTTCTGGTTGACTTGAGCCAATATTTATTAAGTTCACTGTAGACGATCAAGCAATGACGTCATGTGGATGGCGGGAGAAATAAATTAAAAAATAATGACTGGCCGTCTATCGGAAGTCCTTGCAATAATAAAATTTTTTTTCCGATAATGAACGAAAATTAAAAAACCAAACGGGAATTGCAAATCAGATGACGAGTCGATGATCTAAATCGGTTATATCTGAACAACAAAACAATTTGGCTCCGAGGTTATATTTGTATAAAACTGCTAAGTGGCTTAGCATGCAGACGATATATTTCAAAGAAGAAAAAAAGAAGAAAAAAAAAAAGATGTTTTTAGTAAGTGGACTATCTTACCATTGTCCTGCATCAGTGTATGGTGGTGATGGTGATGGTTAGGATGGTCAGCCATCATGGCGTTAAGAGAATCACGCTCCTCTCTGCTCATCTTGATTACGGACTGATTTGGAGTTAACTGAATCCGCGAAATTAAAGGAAAACCCATTTAGGCGAAGATCTCCCGACAGTTAGCTTTGCACCGTCCCGATGTTTCTATTGGCTCGGAGACCCTTCAAAGCTAAACTCGAGTTCCCGCCCATTTCTGATTAGGCATTTTTTTCTCACCCAGCTCCTGAAGGCGGACTGCAGTTCGATCGATCGATTCAGAGTCCCGACCTCACCCCCACCCTCCCTCCCTCCCTTCCTCTTCTCACTTTTCATCTCAGTGTTAACACACCTTCTGGCCACTCCCCCTTTCTCCCAATTACATCATAAATTTCGCCAGACTGAACGAATGGTATTTAATGTCCGCTAGTGGATAAAGTCGCGAACTTGACCATTACAACGGCCATTCATTCAAACGACGCTCACGATAGAACAAGACTTATAAGCATAGAGTCTTGCGGACTTTTTCGGCTGTTTCACAGTTTCACGACTTCAAGTCTATGTATGTCTTGCCAGCCACGACACGGCAAAGATAACAAATCTTCGGTTGGAAGAAAGAGGTTTTAGTTGGTATTGTTATTCTCACTGGCCCAACGGTGTAAGTTTTGAAAAAAGAAAAAAAAACTGACCACTGCTACAGGCTGCGGAAATAAATCAGTTTGACCATTGACCAGGTGGTGTGTTACCTGGTCAACTAAAACAAAACAATAACAACAACAACAATTAAACAGGAGACAAACAAAATCTGGCGACTTGAGGAAAAAATATTTAGTTCCGGAGGTTTTGACCAGTGGGTCGCTGATTGGTCGCTAGATGTTGACCACGTGACTTAACGCAGTTAGTGTTGGTGGTAACAAGGTGACCCCGGGGGTGGGGGTGGGGTGGGGGGTACATATAACGCCTAAACTTTATCTGTGTTGAATGTTTTTACTGAGATTTTACCGCGTATAGGTCCGATTTGAAATACCTTGAGACTGTACCATGTGACTGTACCATGCGACTGTACCATGTGATTGTACCATGTGACTGTACCATGTCCTTTTTTGTGACTGCACCATGCGACTGTACCATGTGACTGTTCCATGTGACTGTACCATGTCCTTTTTTTGTGACTGCGCCATGTGACTGTACCATGTGACTGTACTATGTTACTATACCATATGACTGTTTTTTTGTGACTGTACCATGTGACTGTACTATGTGACAGTACTATTTGAGTGCACTATGTGACAATACCATACGACTGCACTATGTGACTATACCACGTAACTGTACCGTGTGACTGTACTATGTATGTGACTATACCATTTGACTGTTTTTTGTGACTGTACAATGTGACTACTTTATTATGTGACTGTATCATGTGTCTGTACCATGTGACTGCACCATGTGACTGTACTATGTGACTATACCATGTGACTGTACTGAGTGACTATACCTTATTTCCTGTACCCAGCAACTATTATTGATGCCATGGCAGTGTTCTGTGTAGGCCTACAGTGTTGACTATTACATAAAGTTTTGGACTATTGCCTAGAGATTAAAAAAAAAATAATTCTGTAAATGCTAAGTGTAGCTATCGGGGGGCCATGCAAAAACTTTTTATTTGTTGATAATTTCTAGAAACTATCTATTTATATTTAATTAGTCCAATAAATTTGTCTCTTCGTTTATATTTGTAATTGAGATATTGAGTCGAGACTCTGTACAAGTGATTGAAATAAATATGTTTAGATCATTCATGTAACTTCTATGTATACTGGTGATTGAAATACCTGTCATAGATCTACCGGAAATATTACTGACATAGAATAATTTATTGACGGGTAGTTTTTAAAACCTTTATTGGGCAAATATTAAAAAAAAAATAGTCAAATATTGACACATATAATGTTTAAACAAAAAACAAACAACAACATACAATGCTCTTAGTACACTGATCCCGTTGAGACTAATAAATAACCTTTGACCCTTGAGTCCGGAGACTGTGACATACTAACAGACAAGTAAACAAATATTTGGTTAATTTCTCTATTTGTTCATTTCTGATGCCTCTGTTGAACACTTCATGAGCCAATCAACATTTAGAAAGCAAGAGTTGAACTGATTGGATATTAATGTGCGGAAACAACACAGACTAAACAGAGAGAATCATTCTTAAATTTTTTTTTAAAACAAATCTCTCAGTGAGTTACATATTCCTGATTATACTTTTTATTATTATTATTATTAAACTAATTTTTTTTTTTTTTGCTTTTTGCAGAATAAATAATGCTAAAAAGAACAAAGAACATGTTCAGATAATTGTAGATATAATTTTATCATCAAATCTAAGGATATATAATAATCCAGTTGGTACCTTTTTTTTAAAAGAATCATTCAACTAGTAAAGCACATATGGAATATAACGTTTTTCGGTTGAGTAGAGAGTTCAGTGTGTAAAAAACTATATACAGATAGATAGATAGATAGAGAGGGAGAGAGAGAGAAAGAGAGAGTTAGGAGAGATGAAGAGTTAGAGAGACATCAATTGAATGAAGGCAGAGTCGGTTTTATTTTCTTATGGGACCCTCCCCCCTTCCCCTCCCCACCGTTGATGAGGCAGGGGCGGGGGGGGGTCGAGTTAAATGAATGACATTACATTTTTTTTTGCTATTTACAAATTCATATTTTCTTACACATTCTGTAACTCAAGTACTGCTAGGGGCTGGCTTAAATTGTAAATAGTCAGACTGACCAAAAGGAAGTGCTTTCGTAGCACCTGTCAGAAGCCCCGGGCTAAAATGACTTAACGGTTGGTGGGGGCGGGGGGGGGTGTCAGAATGAGCCCAAATAAAAGATGGAGGCCATGCGCCCCCAAAATGTATCTTGCCTGGGACCCACAGATAATAAGTACATGATGTGTGTTTGTGTGTGTGTAGGGGTGGATTGGGGGGGGGGGGGGCGGAGTTCTGAAAGTTGACGGGAGAGAATGCTAACCTAATACTCATTCTTTCAACTAGAAACTTTATTCTGGTATTATTTATTGCTTTAAAACAAAATGGGTTTTTTTTTTACAGAAAAACAAAATCAGTTATCTAAATTCTAAGTGAATTAAGCGAATGAGAAAAAATAATTATAATTAAAACAAACATATTACCTACAAATTGGAACATATATAAACACATTTTGTTACATCAACAGACTGTTGTGCTATTATACGTCCTTTCCTATAGTCCCCATCTTTTTTTTCATGTCAACGGTAATTTTATTTTGTCTTAATCAGAGATATAACCCGGTACCTGGAGCACGTGTCGAACTCACCATCATCTTCGCTATCCAGCCGCCATGTAATAATTTAAAATATGAATTAATTAAAACTAGTGTACGAGTTATACGTTAATTTATATACCTATGGACTAACTCTACACTCGGAAGGACACAATAAGTGTTGAGCAGTTAATAACAAGCTCGGTAAATACTCACTTAACTACTTACAGGTCTCTCTGTTTGTCTATTTATGTGACCATCTATTATTTAAAAAAAAAAGCCAAAAGAAAATATTTTTGAAAGAGAAAGCTTAAACCTAATGAAAGTTATTAATCCTACATACGATTTGATTTTCTGTTATTGAACTTTACATGTCAATGAAATAGGAATTATTCTCTAAAATTGTATGAAAATAATCCGTGGTCTAATGATTTTTCACTTAAGGCGATCCACTTTAATGTGTCATCATAAATCATCCACCCACAACAATAACTGTCCAAATTTAGCGTCTCATAAAAATTCATTATTATTCCAAACGATTCCAGCTGGATGGATAATCTCACCGAAATAGCCACAAGTATTTTGTTTCCCGATGAAATACTCGCTATTTCTATCTTTCAATTACATTTTTTTAAAATCCACTTTAAACAATTGATAATGAACTTTTCGAGTTTTTTTTTAGGAGATTTGGTTGACATTTGTAACGTTTAATGTATCTTGTTTTGAACTGGATCGATTGAGCAGATAATTTAATAAAACCATCGCCAAGCAGGTTGTATAATGAAGGTGAGTGTGCACTCTGTGTTCTACACTCTGTGTTCTACACTCTGGGTTCAAATCAGTATCGACATATACAAATGCATCGAGACTGTTAAATGAATGACGGCCGTTAATTTTTTTATGAGCAGCCAAAATGGCCATAGTCGATGGTCTCTGGCGCATTGTGAATATAACTTTTGGCCAGGTAGTGGACATAATGGTCACACTTCACGACTAAGGTGTCAATACAAATCTGCGACCGATTCAAAATTCAGCGTCGGACGCGGCTATCGTTACTGACCGGTGCGTTGAAGCTCATCCCCCGGGGGGAGGCAGGCAGTGGTCATTCTCTCCCGTTGTGACAACATTGTGGGTAATGAAGCCATTCATATGAAAGCGCGGTGCTTCTAGGCTCATAAACAAGTCCAGTTGGGACCGTGAGTGCCGGACTCTGGTCTAATGTCCACCACCGTGATTGTGACTGTGGCTTTGTGGACGAGTTGTATAGTAAATGGGCAACGTTATTTGTCCACTAGGCAGGTAGAAGCCACCGGGTGTTATAATAAAACATAACATTAGAGATTCCAACAAATCAAACAATGATCTTCTACCATCAGAGGCCAGTGTAAAAACAACAATAACAACAACAACACGGGGACAGAATCTTTAACTTAGGTTAGGTTCTCACCGAGTATAGAACCCAAGACCCTCAGGTCGACATTCGAGCATCTACACCACTCGGGCGCCAGTCCCACTACGCTTCAGAGTGGCCGCGTAATAAAAATAATTTTTGGTGACAAATACTGAGCGTGTGTTTGTTTAGGAGAAAGTAGGTGGGGAAAATCTGTATCAATAGACATGTTTAACATTTATAAAGTGGACAGTTTAAATGTATGTTAATTGTGTGTTGTAAATTGTAATCACTCTAACGAGTAATCTATCTATCTATCTATCTATCTATCTATCTATCTATCTATCTATCTATCTATCTATCTATCTATCTATCTATCTATCTATCTATCTATCTATCTATCTATCTATCTATCTATCTATCTATCTATCTATCTATCTATCTATCTATCTATCTATCTATCTTTCTATCTATCTATCTATCTATCTATCTATCTATCTATCTATCTATCTATCTATCTATCTATCTATCTATCTATCTATCTATCTTTCTATCTATCCATCCATCCATCCATCCATCCATCCATCCATCCATCCATCCATCCACCCACCCACCCACCCATCCATCCATCCATCCATCCATCCATCCATCCATCCATCTATCTATCTATCTATCTATCTATCTATCTATCTATCTATCTATCTATCTATCTATCTATCTATCTATCTATCTATCTATCTATCTATCTATCTATCTATCTATCTATCTATCTATCTATCTATCTATCTATCTATCTATCTATCTATCTATCTATCTGTCTGTCTGTCTGTCTGTCTGTCTGTCTTTCTGTCTTTTTTTATCTACCCCGTAAATTTATCAATCAGACAAGAAGTTTGATTTAGCAAACTGTTTTATTCTGTTCTGACAACATACATACTAATATGTTTCTGAGAAAGAGAAGCCAATGGCAACAGTCAGTCGGTTAAAACAACCATCAAACTATAAATACACTTTGTACACAAACAAACCAATGCCTCGTCTCCCTAGCGTGCAGCCGTCATGTCAGATGGCAAAACTCAGAAACCGAACTTGTGTATTTATAATGACATTAATTTCTTTCTTTCCAATGCAATGTTGTCTAGATGATTGGAAGAGATTTACCCTTCCACCCCCAGCCTTTTTTTTCACACATCGGAAGTTTTCATCTGGTTGTGATTTGTCCATTGTTATTTCTCCAAGACGTGAACCACTTAGACATAATGTCATATTTTAGTGCCTGGATGGGATTTGAAAGAGTACAACTCTGTCACACTCTTCAGCACTTCTAAAAACTTTCAACATTTTTTTGTTTTTGTTTTCAACTAATTTGCTGTCACAGTGATTGTCACAAATGTGACATATTTTTATTGTCTGTTGATGTACAATTTTAGGAATCTATTTCAGGCTAAAAAAACAAAACAATAACACCGAAACAATAACACCGAAACAATAACACCGAAACAATCTAATTGAATGGTACTTGTGTATACACGTTAAAAGTCCAATACAAGTTTAAAAAAAAACAAACAAAAAACTCATTTTCTTTCAAATTATTATAACCGCTTAAGAGAAATAAATGTTTATAGCAACGAAACAAAAAATGTATAAAAACTGTTTAAAAAAAATTCAGCGAATGTGCCATGTTAAAAAAAATTGAAATGTCCACATACTAAAGAAATGTACTTGCAATGACGTAATCAGAGATTGCAGCTCATTGCTTGCTTTAACCTCGTAATAGATTTCTCTATTAGGAATATAAAAATGGCAATATTGACATGCCTGTTTCACTGACGTACAGAACAGAGATTAACACATACCATATATCCATAACTCAGTGGTTCTCAAACTGTTACGTCCCGTGTCCCACTTATGGAAACTGTTTTCTTGGTTTCGCGACCCGCATGTTCAGAAAAAAATAACTACAAGTCTGTGGGTTGGCAACTAGGGTGACAGCTCCCCCTACACCCTCCAGTACCCGTGTCTGAGTCAGTGGTTTAGTCTGATTCTAGGCTAGATGTGCCGTCTAGTTACCGCTTTTTTTTACTCCTGATTTTGTGTGTGTGTGTGTATGTGTGTGTGTAAGTGTGTGCATAAGACACTCGACCTAGGTCCTGCGTTCTAATTAGGGCCGGATTAAGGTGACTGTTGGCCTAAGGCTTATTGTATAAAAAAGGGCCTACTATTGAGGAAAAAAAATGACATCACAAATGTGAGATCAAATAAATGAGGCCCGATTATTTTCAGGGCCTATGACTTTATCCTTAATAGTTTAATGATTAATCGTCCAGTCCAGATTTTCAAAATGCCGCCTACGAAATTACGATAAGAATAAAGGGAATACGGCCTGATTAATTTTAAATAGGCTTATAGTTTTCCACCAATTACTTATTAGATTAACTAACGTTGAGTATTGTAGTATGTAGGGAAACAGAGCTGAAACATTAACTAACTTTTAATAATGTAATATGTAGAGAGACAGAGTTGTAACATTAACTAATGTTTAGTAATGTAATATGTAGAGAGACTGAATTGTAACTACCCACACATAGATCATCAATCAATTTTTAGAGCATTTTCGAAAAAAAAAATGCTCTATTGTCCCCGTTTTGTCTGTCTGTCCGTCTGTCCGTCATCACCCTAGATCTCAACAACCATAAGTCCTAGACCCATGATGTATATATCATTTTGTAGGTCTTGGCCTGCCAAGAAATGACTTTTTTCCATTTCGCGATCTGACCTCTCAGGGCCGTAAAAGGGGGCTTAGTACCGTTTTTTACTATATAAGCTATATTAATAAAGGAGCGCTATGTCTCAGCAACTATAAGTCTTAGACCCATGATGTATATATCATTTTGTAGGTCTTGGGCTGCCATGTGTATATCAAAAGTTCATTTCGCGATAGGACCTCTGAGGGCCGGGCTTCAGGGCTCCTGAGGGGCTTATATATTATATATACACCTTGTACGTTCAATAGCCCGTTCATTTGGTGCGAAATACTGCAGCACGTAGTTTCACCAAGATTTATTAAGAAACTCATCAAATGAAATAGTAAGCTTGTGTTCTGAGTTTAATTGAAAGTATCAGAGCTATGCAACAATTGACGGAGTTTTCGGACGATTAAATGACTATAATTTCGAATGTTTTCAATTATGAGTCCTATTTCAGTAACCACAAAACACTTGTAGTTAGATTTAAGAGACAATAATTTTTTTTCAAATATAAAGAAACGTCTTTATAAATTTTTTTTTACATATATATGCATTACACAATTGAATTTATAAACATTTCCAAAATTTTCAAATATTTACTGAAAGATAGCATACGTACTGATACATAACAAGAAAATGCGCTGACACGTCCTGTGTCCAGAATGGAACAGGCTTAATTGCTTGTTTTATTATAAGTTTTATTTTGTCACGACCCCACCCACATAGTTGTGTGTGTGTGTGTGTGTGTTTTTTTTTTAAAAAAATTCTCTGGCTATATCTACACTGTGGGAACATATTTTAAAGTTGTGGTCTGTGAGACTCACCGACTCCCCCCCCCCCCCCAATCCCTTTCCTTCTTTTACCCTTTAAAGAAATACACGTATCTTACCTGGTATAGGAACTAGAGACTCAAACACCCCCCCCCTCCACATATACAGCAAGAGTTCATTTCGTATTTGAGCATGGGTAGGGTAGTGAGGTGCAAATCGCTCGACTGCTGATGAATTAAATAAACTTAAAACTCTTGTAAAAATGAGACGTTTTTTTCTAAATTGATCATTTAATGAGACGTTTTTTTTGTGGTGTCCCTTTATTTTTAAATTCCCATCAAAGCCGCTAAGTTATATGGAGGCACCAAGATGGAGGTGGAGGCACCAAGATGGAGGTGGAGGCACCAAGATGGAGGTGGAGGCACCAAGATGGAGGTACCAAGATGGAGGCCCCAAGGGAAGACACAGGTAGGCGACTAAACTAGGTAAAGCTTTTGAGCACTGCAACTTCTTACAGCCTGCAGTTTGGGCTGACAGCTTTAGAGCGAAAAATGTCACATGTCAAAATTTTCTGCAGTCTTTTTTTTTTTTTATTTATTAAAATTATTTCAACATGTGTTTGTCATTAAACCCATCCATGTGTTTGTCATTAAACCCATCCATGTGTTTGTCATTCAACCCATCCATGTGTTTGTCATTCAACCCATCCATGTGTTTGTCATTCAACCCATCCATGTGTTTGTCATTCAACCCATCCATGTGTTTGTCATTCAACCCATCCATGTGTTTGTCATTCAACCCATCCATGTGTTTGTCATTCAACCCATCCATGTGTTTGTCATTCAACCCATCCATGTGTTTGTCATTAAACCCATCCATGTGTTTGTCATTCAACCCATCCATGTGTTGTGATGTAAACATCATTATATTTATTTCCATATTAGTTATTCACCAAAGTACAGAGCACTAACCCCCTCCCCCCCCCACCCCCAATCCAAAAACTCCATATCACGTATGAGCGCTGACATGTCGACCTACCCTCCCCCCCTCCGCCACGTCAATGACAGTGGTCATACAAAGTTTAGTCCGCGATCACAGGCGGAACCTGGTCGTGGCGAGCGCCGTCATCTGTTTCATTAAATACATCCATCACGACAGTGCCACCTTCTTCCACCACCAGACGGATATTTTATTTTTATTTTTTTAGGGAACGAGGTGTGTGCGTAAGTGTGTCTGTGTACGTGTGTAACCAGCGGGGGCGGGGGGGGGGGTGGATGGAAGGGGGGAGAGGGTAGTAGGGGACGAGCGTTGCTCGCGGTATACATTAGCCATCGTTGATAACTTGTGTGTGTCCCCCATTAAGCTTGGGCCAGAAGCATCAAGCTTTTCCGCTCATTAAGGTCCGTTATTGGGTCAATCTAAACGGACAGGCGGAACACAAACAAACCAAACATCCCCCGATATTTCTACACTAGTCCTGATGTATTGGTTTTCCCCCCACCCGCCGATTCCGCTTCCCCTCCTTCTCCTCTCTTTTCCTCCCTGTTAACTCCGGCTTGTCTCTTTTCCCCCCGCCCCCCCCCCCCCCACCAACCACCACCTCCCCCCTATCATCTCCTTCAGCTACGACGCTGAGCGGAAGTAGCCAGCCAAAATAAACCTCGGACTGTCGATTACGGACCGGCGATGCATTTAAAATACTTTCATCCAATTAAATTCGTGACGTCTCCGAGCGCGCGGGCTAATGGCTGAAAAGCCCTGGCCATGATGGTAGGGAGTAGCGGATGAATACGGCAGGGCCAATTAAGTCCGGGAGGAGGGAGGGAGGGAGAGGGGCAAGGGAGGCTATAAAAAAAAACTCGATCACAAAACAAGATTAATTCCCCTAGCTCGTGCATCCTGGATATTGCAGTCCATCTTCGCCCGAAAGAAGAATGAGGGCGGCTGACAAATGAAAATAAAACTTCAATTTTGATCTTTGACATGGTACAAAACATTGAAAAAAATTTTAAAAAAAAGTTCCGTGACATCGGACAAAGTGCTCTGTAAGAATCATTTAACACGTGCAGCGGAGGAGTCTATTGACAGGGCGAAACACTATTGATGGCTAAGGGCAAAGGAAAAAAAAACTCCAACAAAACTAGTTGTCTATCCTCCCCCCACACACACACCCGAGAATCCCTTCCCCCTACTTGCCCTATTCCCATCTCTTTACATGGACTTAATGCCGCTACCTCAAAGATTTTTTTTTTTTAAGTTTTCACTTTGGCGTTTAACAACAAACAATAACACAATAATAGAAAAAAACAAAACAAAACAAAACAAATCCCGTAACAAATCAACACAGACTGTGTGAATGTAAAAAAGGTAATTACCCCTCGGACACCTATACAACGCCTCAATTTGTTGTCCACGATGACTTCACGAGATGGAGGCGCCGAGATCACTCGTTTATGACGTCAACAGTACGAGGGCAATTAACTTCATCCAATTACATGCAAAACTTAACAAAAAGCGAACAATTTAAAAAAAAAAATAGAAGCGGCTGAAAGTTTACTTAATAGATAACGTTGATGGATGTAAATCAATTTGCAATTTGTTCTTAGTTTTTTAAAGTACGTGTTAAGGAATAGAATCGGTTCATTGGCAGTCCCATCGCTAGACAATCTATGGTAATTCCGTATGGTAGTCCAATCACTATACAATCTATGAAATTTTCATTCCGTTTGTAGTCCAATCATTAGACAATATATGGCATTTTCATTCAGTTCGGTAGTCCAATCATTTATACAATCTATGACATTTTTATTCCGTATGGTAGTCCAATCACTAGACAATCTATGACATTTTCATTCCGTTTGTAGTTCAATCATTAGACAATATATGGCAGTTTCATTCCGTTCGGTAGTCCAATCATTAGACAATCTATGACATTTTTATTCCGTTCGGTAGTCCAATCACTAGACAATTTATGATATTTTTATTCAGTTGATGTCGTCTGTCGAATGGTTTGAGAATCGTTCTCACAGTTGCCCTACTTTGAGTTGTTTAGAATCTTTATTTAACCTCTTCAGAGTTTCACACCTTCCCACAGGAACTCACCTGAAGATTGAAATTAAAAATAGCCCAGTTCTAAGCTTTCATTAAACAAACACAACAAAATAACCAAACTTTATAGACAATGAACTAAATCTGTAGATTAAACTATTGAAGCAATTCTAATAGAACTCAGTCAATGTTTTCTTAATTGTCCAATGGTTTTCATAAAGAAAACATAAAAAAAGCGAGGTTATTGCTGTTATAGAGATTGGTGAGGTAGATACTGTGTGTTGGTGAGGTAAAATATCTCGGTGAGATAAATAGACTTTGGATGTTAAATAGATAGATGAGATAAACTAGAATTTTTTTGGGATTACGTTGAGTGAGTAGTAGATTCTCGAACTGCAGTAGATGAGTAAAATAAAGTAAGCTACTAATGTAAATAAAATTAAATTCAACTTTAACAAATTAACTGTACTTTATGAGATTAGAGCTGTAGAAGTGTCAATGTGTGGCTCTATCCAGAATGACAGGAAAAGGTCATCAGGGGGACGGAGGGTCATGTGGTAAAGCGCACGACTGTCGACCTGAAGGTACCTGGTTCGATCTCTGGTGAGGACCAAGGAAATTTTTCAGGTCTTGGCTCAAGCTCCCGATATATCTCCCGTGGTGCCTCCATGGTCATTGCACTATCGGCTATGGTGGGGGATGAAAGAAGGGCACCATAAAAAAAAACGCCCCGTTAGTGGTTTATAGGATCTAAGAGATTTCATCACATTCTTACAGAGACTTCACAGACCAGGGGACAGAGTTTGAGGTGATCTCTTGAAATATCTGGGGTGTTACTCGAATTATTTTTTTTTAATTATTGTGGTGTGAAGTGGGGGAAGGGTGGTGGTGGGGGTAAGTACAAGGGTGGTGCTATTAGTACCCTAGTAAGTGCATTCGTAGTCTTTTTTTTTACAATTGACATTTGGTGAAATTCTTAAAAATGTCATTAATATCTCACTACTTTATTAAATACTTGTATGAAAAAAAAACGGTAGAGATCTGCGCGATTTTTCATAAAAATATTTTCTTAAAAATTAAAAAAAGTTATTTTCTGGTTGAATTGTTGTAGTATTTAATGAACACCATTGAATATATTCAGACATAACAATAGTCATTCTTATAGTGGTAAACACAAAATGAATGGGGGTTGAAGGGGGGGGGGGGCGAGATGGTGAAGAAATGGATGGGGGGGGGGAGAATAATTACGAAAAAAAAAAAAATCAATGCGAGCAAACAAATTGAATTTATTGAATGAAAGTTTATTTTCTTCCTTCCGTCAATTATTTATTAGACCCACCCATCCCCATCCTCCTCCTCCCACCGACTAAATTTTTCCTCATCAAATCGTGACTGTTATTCTTGGACTTCTCATCACGGGCCTCACCCCCGGCCACGGGAAATGACGCTCATAGCCTCAAGCTCAATGCAAGCTGGGGAAATCCGGACATCCGGTCCACGGAACGCATTGTGCGGGATCAAGCGGCGTAACCGTAATATGGGAAGTGGGGGGGGGGGGAGGGGAGGAGGGGTAGGGGAGGACAATTCATAAGTTGAGTTACTCACAATAGCCAATCACATATCATGGTCCTCACCCTCATGCACGTGCGGTCGTAATGAATCGGTTTTAGTTGACGTGGGGGTGGGAGGGAGGTGGAGATGGGCTGGAGGTTGGAGGAAGAGGAGAAAAGATTAAAAGGGAGGGAACGAGGGAGGGAGGGGGCCAGGGAATGTGAGCACGTTTTGTCATGGTGGCGAGTGTTGTTTATGAGTGAAAAAAAAATCTGTAAAAAAAAAAATGGAAGAATACAATAAAATTAAACCATCCTCTCGCCTCGCTCGAGTAATTTTTTTTTTCACTTCATGGTCCAAAACTACGATGATAGACTCACCTGTTTTAATTACCTGGCGGGGGAATGGAAAGGTAGGGGAGGGCGGGGGATGGCGTGGGATTGAAGAAGGTGGAATCAAAGTGTAGTTACACACACACACACACACATACACACACACATACACACACACATACACACACACATACACACACATACACACACATACACACACACATACACACACACACACACATACACACACACATACACACACACACACACATACACACACACATACACACACTCTCTCTATCACACAAATACGCTCATATACAAGTTAATATTCGAGAGAAATCATCACAATAGTCAAGGCTGGAGTGGTTTGTAAGGTGTGTGTGTGTGTGTGGGCTCTGCGGAAAGTACAAAAAAGAAATAACAATAATGGCGGTGATGAAAGCGTTAATGAAATGATGTGTTTATCACTGTCATTAGCATATAGCGGTCATGCGCAGTGCCGTAATAACCCAGTGAATGGAGAAGCAAAAAGCAAAAAAAAAAAATAATAATAACACTGGAATCTTTTTGAGTCAACATATTAAAAGAGTTGATGAACTTTATGTGAACTTAAAACAGAAGTGTTCTAACATACTCATCTGTCCATGATTTGCATTCATTTTCACGTCATCTGTTTCATCGATGAATAAATTTTCTCCAATTTTTTGCAACGAAAGCATTGGGTAAAACATCTGCCTTATACTATTTATTGCCAAGATATCTTTATACACACTTTATAGCTTATAAAATAAAATATTTAAAAAAACTTATACAAAAAATAAAGAGGGGGAGGTGCGGTTGTTCACGCGGTGTAGAGCGCTCGACCGTTCACCGGAGTGTCCCGGGTTCGAATCTCAGTGAGAACCGTGGAATTTGTCAGGTCCTGGTGAAAGTCCCCAGGTCCACCAAACTTTAAATGGTTCACCTGACTTTAAGTTGGAGGAGTAAAGGCGGCTGGGGCGTTGTGCCAACCACACAGTCCCTTTATATGCCGAGGTTATTGAAAAATATTAAGTGGAGAATTCATCTCCCTCGTTGAGACCTTAGGGGGTTAAGGGAACTTTACTTGAATAGATTGAAGCTGTGTGTTGATGAAATGAAAATATTTTCTTATTTAACATTAGTTTTATTTGTGGTGAACAGAAGCTTTGAAACAATCTTTGATTTGTGAACAGAAGCTGTGATACAATCTTTGATTAGTGAACAGAGGCTGTGATACAATCTTTGATTTGTGATCAGAAGCTGTGATACAAACTTTAATTTTGCAGAGCCATTTACAGAATATTTCTGGTTGATGTTATTTACTAGTTAGTAAACTAGTTTGTAGACTAGTTAGTAGACTAGTAGTTAATAAACTAGTTAGTAGACTAGTAGTAGACTAGTTAGTAGACTAGTTAGTAGACTAGTTAGTAGACTAGTTAGTAGACTAGTTTGTAGACTAGTTAGTAGACTAGTAGTTAGTAAACTAGCAGTAGACTAGTTAGTAGACTAGTTAGTAGACTAATTAGTAGACTAGTTAGTAGACTAGTTAGTAGACTAGTTAGTAGACTAGCTTGTAGACTAGTTAGTAGACTAGCTAGTAGACTAGTAGTAGACTAGTTAGTAGACTAGTTAGTAGACTAGTTAGTAGACTAGTTAGTAGACTAGTAGTTAGTAAACTAGCAGTAGACTAGTTAGTAGACTAGTTAGTAGACTAATTAGTAGACTAGTTAGTAGACTAGTTAGTAGACTAGTTAGTAGACTAGCTTGTAGACTAGTTAGTAGACTAGCTAGTAGACTAGTAGTAGACTAGTTAGCAGACTAGTTAGTAGACTAGTTTGTTGACCAGGTGTATAGCCCAGGATGCCAACATATAGAGCAATAGCACAGGGTGCCACCTTGCAGAGCGACTCGAGCTTAGGTAAACGAATACAGTTCAAAGCTGCTCGGATCAATCTAGAGTTTTGTTGAAAACGTTCTAAAAACAAAGGACGCATGTAGTCACGTGGTTTTATGACATTGGAGACGTAGTTTACAAACTCAGTTTAATGAAAGTAATATACATCTTTCGGAAATACAGTCAGTAATACTATCGTTTTATCTCTTAAGGCTTTTAAAGTAAATTCTCTCAGGTCTAGTGCAGGAAAATTCGAAATATGTACTATTTGCATATGGTGGAAGTCTTGAGGGGGGAGGGAGTGACACCCTGAATTTTCTGCACCGGGGAACACCAATCATAGTGAAGCCACTGTATATATATATATATTTGTATAGTCATTTTACGGTACAATAATAGGAAATGTTTTTTTAATGTATTGGTCAAGCGGAGTAGATTCCCGATGCACACCAAGGGAATGTTTCCAGGTCGTGGTGAAAGTTGGTCACAAGTCTCCCAGGTCCACCCAGTATTAAATGTGATACGTGGGTTTGTGGGGAAGTAAAGGCGGTTTTACGGAGCCACATAGTCCAGTTAAGATATTTCGTGGCTACAGAAATTAACTTACTCTTCAATTTCATTGTCGAGATGAACGGATCAATGGAACTTAAAAAAAATGAACTTAAAAAAAAATTATACTATCACTTCAGCTTGACACACTAAGGTCAGGGCCGGATTTATACTTGATAAGGCCCCAAGCTATTTGATATATGGGGCCCTTTATAGGTTAAGATATTATATGTTAGTGCCAAATATTTAAGTATGTATCACAATAGCTTATTCGGGCAATTATTTGTGTGCCCCGAGAAAGTGTGTGTGTGTGGGGGGGGGGAGGGGGGCTATGCTATAGTTTGTTTAGCCTTTACGTAAATCATGCACTGACTAAAGGTAAATTTAGGAGGTTTTTTTATGAGAACAAATTTATGTATCACGGCCGGCTGTATGACGTTTGGACCCATAGTGCCCCAAAATAACACTTAATGTTTCGCATCCTGATACGCAACTAGCATGTTCCCCATCGAGGCCCAGTATCATAAGGCCGGCGCTGCTTTCAATCATTTATTACATAAGAATGTGATGTAAAATAAAAATCAATCGAAATTTTTTAGTCTCGTGCATTTATTTTATTGGTGACCTAGTGAGGACAGGTCGAGCTGACCTAGCAGCGCTCACCTAAATAAAAGGAAAGATGACAATAAGGTGTTTGATAACAAAGTGGGTAAAATGGGAAGGAGGAGGAGAGGGTTGGGCAAGGGGGTGGGTGGTGGTAGAGGAAGGACGCACCACTCAGGGCATCGTCCGTCGTGACAACAGCCCAGGTCAATCAATCACTTGACCGATCGCGTTATCAGTCATTTAAGTCATGTTTAGCGTTCGGTTTGATCTAATTCAACGGCATGGACCACAACCCTCCCCCTCCCCCCCCCCATATCTAACTCAACTCGTGCCCTCTCTTTGTACGAGGCCTTACATCGAGTCTACCGGGTCGGGCGTGCACTCGCTTAATTGGGCGATAATAGTTTGATAGTTGGTACCGAAATTCCGTAATCACTTCGACTGAAACACACACACTAAATAAAAACAACAAAAAAACGGAATGGCTAAGTGCTACCAGCATGGCACTCCGTCCTGTGTGCCGGCATTGATCTCAGCGACACAACCCAGTGTGTCTTCTTTAAGTAATGCTGATTCTCGGAACGGCTCCAGTTCCTTCAACGACAGCGTAAATGACTGCTACATGCCGGTAAAATATGGGTATTCCCCAGTTAATTCTTTTAAAACTAATTTATAAATTAGTACTTGTATATATAAAAAATTTGCGTTGGTTACATTTGATTATACACTTAACTTAGAGCATGTCAATATAATTCTTTGATTTCCAGAACATTCCTTATCTCATTTCTTATCCGGTCGGTTTATTGAAAACACCGGCACCGGTACATATGGGCATTTTAACAGCAATATGCCCCCCCCCCTTTTTTCTGCCAACGGCATATCAGTGTGTTGCTGCCCTTACATCAACTCAGGAGAATGAAATATATACACTCAAATTGACGCGAGCCCTTATAATCATGGGGGCCTCGTGATAACGCCCCTGTAAGCCAATGGGTAAAAACTGCACTGCTTCATGGGCCTAACTGCTTCATGGGCCTAACTGTAGTGATTAAACAAACAAACAACTTACAATAATGGAGGGTAAGTTAAACAATTATCAGATATTTTTTCCACAAAGAAAAATGTTGAAACCAGTTACTGGTCTTTATTTAACTTATAATTTTTCTCAGTGCTGTTTTTTTTTTATGGCGGTATGTACCGGAACGGCTTTCCGGCGCCTTTTTTTCCCGTATTCAAAAATGTACTGTTTACTGCACTATATTTACTGTTTACTGCACTATATTTACTGTTTACTGCACTATATTTACTGTTTACTGGACTATATTTTCAATGTTATTTCTTTATGACACGACGGACATAAATAGGAGTCCCGTTATCTTTCTTTTTTTTTTTGAAAAGGTTCACTGGTTGTTCTCGTCTCGTCCAACGGGGCTGAGCAAGCAACGAGATTTTTTTTTTAGAAAACTTCTATTCCTAGCATATAGCAGTGTTGAAATGAAACGATGGCTGACATGGGAGACAGGCGCCCAGATTTATCAGGCTATTGTTTATCTGTTCTCGAGCGCGTGCTGCGTTCATCCACTCGGCGTTTTGAAAACAAAGTTGACAAGTTGGCCGCCATGCTACACACGTGCAGTGGTGGTCGCTCGCGCGGGTCCCCTATTCTAGGATTCGCCGTTGTACAGGAACAAACATGAGTTAAACATACGATTTACTTTCGCCATTTTTTTTTGTGCGTGGTTTTGCAATGATTCACGTTGGCATTTCTTTTTTTTTTTCTTTGTTTTTGCTTAGGACGTTTTAATGTTTTGTTCGTTAACAGTTAAATGATTAATTAATGTACTATTCTTATGATATTATCTTTTGTTTGTTGGTTAATACAAAACATAATTTAGACATGTTGACCAAAATACAATCTAGACATATTGACCAAAAATAATCTAGACATATTGACCAAAATATAATCTAAACTTATTGACCAAATATTATTCTAGACATATTGACCAAAACATCATCTAGACATATTGACCAAAATATCATCTAGACATATTGACCAATACATCATCTAGACATATTGACCAACACATCATCTAGACATATTGACCAAAACATAATCTAGACATATTGACCAAAACATCATCTAGACATATTGACCAATACATCATCTAGACATATTGACCAACACATCATCTAGACATATTGACCAAAATATAATCTAAACTTATTGACCAAATACTATTCTAGACATATTGACCAAAACATCATCTAGCCATATTGACCAATACATCATCTAGACATATTGACCAACACATCATCGAGACATATTGACCAAAACATAATCTAACATATTGACCAAAATATAATCTAGACATATTGACCAAAATATAATCTAAACTTATTGACCAAATATTATTCTAGACATATTGACCAAAACATCATCTAGACATATTGACCAAAACATCATCTAGACATATTGACCAATACATCATCTAGACATATTGACCAACACATTATCTAGACATATTGACCAAAACATAATCTAGACTTATTGACTAAAACAGAGTCTAGACTTTTTGACTAAATATAATCTAGACATATTGACCAAAACAGAATCTAGACATATTGACCAAAACATAATCTAGACATATACATCGCCACTATAAGAGAGCAACATACATCCAATGAGATGAAACTTTCATAAACATCTCGGGTGTCATTTAGAATAAGAAGGGAATGGCTTCAGGATACTTTAGAAAATAAATACACAATTGTTAGGGCCACATAGCAGCATTAATTAACATTTTGTTTTATTTTAGCATCAGTTAATAGCATTTTTTTTATCAAAATGAAATGTGCTAGCTTTGAAGTAATATGCCTTTGCTTGATCAACCCCTCCCCCCACCTCCCCGACCCACCCACCCAAAGTTTTCACCATGTTAGCCCTTCCAAATCTAAAGTACACCAGATATATTTGTAAAGTTTTGTGGATGATGTCAAGTCTCTCATGTCACTTTTAGTCAGACATTTAACAAGGTCATCAAAGGGAAGACAACTCTTGTGTATTTATCTTTCTATTCATTCAGCAAGGTCTATCATTATCATTGAACATGGAGCTTATATTGTTTATATAATACATGTTATATTCTCATTTAATGGTATTAGATTCTCATTTCTTTTTTTGTAAATGTATTTTATTTGAAAATGTGTGTTGGTGAACTGATTAGAACTTTGAACTAAGACTAATGTTTGTCTAGTTATTTTGAAATTATGTCAACACATCACTGAAGACCACAACCACAAATGATAGCTGTGACATTAACACCCGCTGCGACACAATCATTCGAGGGGACGGATGGTCGTGCGGTAACGCGCTCAACTGTCGACCTGAAGGTACCTGGTTCGATCTCCGGTGAGGACCAAGGAAATTTTTCAGGTCTTGGCTCAAGTTCCCGATATATCTCCCGTGGTGCCTCCATGGCCATTGCACTATCGGCTATGGTGGGGATGAAAGAAGGGCACCATAAAACCGTCCCATTAGTGGTTTATATATATATATTTATATTAGTGGATTTCATCTCATCCTTACAGGGACTTTACACACACAATCATTCAATGCTTGCTGTGACACAATCATTAATGCTGTCTCTTAGCTATGACGCATTCATTTAATACTAGCTATTAATTATGACACAATCCTTTAATACTAGCTATTAATTATGACACAATCATTTTAATGCTCGGGGTGATACAATGGTTGAAATCGTTAAAATGCATTTAATGTTGGTTACTCATGTGACTTTAACCGTAAAATTGAAATTGGGGAATATGAGGGGGCCGGGGGGGGGGAGAGGAATGAGGTTGTATTGGGTAAATAAAAGAAAAATGAGAATTTTGAGTTATTCCCCATTTTACTACCACCTTATTACCTCCCCCCTCTAACATTTTCCAGAACTAGATTATCGATTTCCAGGGGGTTTAATTCAAAGAACTCAGATTTCATCTCTCCATGGGGGCCGGTTAATGGTGTTACATCTGATTTGATGACTTTGTCGTAAGATGACATTGGGGGAGAGGGGGGGGGGGGAAGGGGAAATTCGCCACTGTTGACATTGTGGTTGACGGTCCACAACCGAGGGATTGTGTCACGACAAAATAATACGTGGATCAACACCATTCCAGTCAGGTCTAGTTCAAAGCCCGACATTTTGGAATAAGATGATGTCACACGGGAGAAATAATGAAAAAAAAAATATAACATATTAAAAGCAACCCAGCAATTTCATCGCGTTTATTCAAAATTTCTATCACAGTTTAATAAAATCTTTGCTTTCCAATTCTTTTTTTTCTTAAACGACCCAACGAAACACAACATAATACAATACAATCCACACAATATATTGGCCGACATATATAAATATATATTATACACAGGCACAAGTACACACTCGCGACAAACACATACACATATACAGACGCGTGTACGCAATACACATTCCACACTCATACCCACTCACACACATACACCGTCCCACTCACACACACATACACAGACCACTCACACACATACACAGACCCACTCACACACATACACAGACCCACTCACACACATACACCAGTCTTACAAAGATGATTGTGTCAGACTCCAGGACGTCACTTCAGGTCAGTCGAGAAATCCGTGTCCAGTGACCGGCTAAAACAACTTACATTAATTGACACGAAGTATCATTTGTACAACAGGCAACTGGTTTACATTGAATTCATTTGAAATGAGTAGGTTTTAATTTAAATGACATTCTTTTACTTAAATTCATTTCATTTAAATTTAATTAATTTGATTTATCGTTAATTTTAATTGAATTGGTTATGTTTGATTGAAATGTAATTAAAAAAGAATTATTTTCTGGATAACTAAATAGTGTTTGTTACAGTTTGTTATTAGTGTTTGTTACAGATTGTTATTAGTGTTTGTTACAGTTTATCAATAGCGCGACTAAAAACCATTACTGTGAACGATATAATAGTTTATAATAATAGCCTTAGATGTATAAGATATATTTATGGTAATAGCCTTAGATTATTAGATATATAAGATATATTTATGATATTAGCTTTAGATATATAAGATATATTTATGGTAATAGCCGTATATATATATATATATATATATATATATATATATATATATATATATATATATATGATATAGGCTATTTATGGCACTAGTCTTAGATACATAGAATACATTTATGGTAGTAGCGATGCTAGTAAACATTTCAATATTTATGAAACCTGCTAATTATCAATTGTTCAAATTAAAAAAAAATTCTACAAAAGCGCTTTCATAAAAACGGTCGATATTTAAAAGATTTGCGTGACGGGTTTATTTTGGCGCATTTATATTTGATCTAAGGCTCCAGTTGATTTTAGAAAATTGAATCAATGTCTAGAAGAAAATATGCGCAAGTTTTTAAACCAAGTTCATGACGTATTGCGACGAAATGAAATTTTGTAATAATGAGAGTTAATATTGCTTGAACTAATTATATTAAACTCAAAACCCGAAAACAAAAATTAATGTAGAAATGTAAAGTGCATTCAGAACCGGGGTACGATTAAGGATTTTGTAGACCCTAGGCACTTATGATTAAATAGTTATAACTAATTTAATATTATATAATTGTAATTAAAAAATTTTTTTTTTTCACTTTGGTAGGCACTATATTTGTTTTTAGGCCCTAGGCACGTTGCCCATAGTGCCTAGGCCTTGTTCAGGACCACCTGAAAGCGGTTATAACTTAATACATCTGTAGGACCCATCTATCTATCTATCTATCTATCTATCTATCTATCTATCTATCTATCTATCTATCTATCTATCTATCTATCTATCTATCTATCTATCTATCTATCTATCTATCTATCTATCTATCTATCTATCTATCTATCTATCTATCTATCTATCTATCTATCTATCTATCTATCTATCTATCTATCTATCTATCTATCTATCTATCTATCTATCTATCTATCTATCTATCTATCTATCTATCTATCTATCTATCTATCTATCTATCTATCTATCTATCTATCTATCTATCTATCTATCTATCTATCTATCTATCTATCTATCTATCTATCTATATTTATCAAATACGTGTAACATTATTTGTCTCAATAGTAAAAAAAAAAACAATGTCTGTGGCGTCTGTTATTTCCTTTTTTTTTAAACATTTCTTTTGACGCAAGGGACACAACTATATCAACTCTATGTTTGTTTCTGATACTATGGATTGTCTACCTTTTTTTGGGTACAAGTTATCGTTATTACTTCAATTTGGGACCGCGTGCCCAAACTGTAACAAAAAAAAAAACAAACATTTATTTATAGCAAAGTGCCAACACTCCAATTAAAATTAAAGGTAGAGATTTTTTAGAATTTTAGTTGCGTGCCGGATGATGAGGCTCAGTGTGCCGACTGTGGCCCGCGTGCCATAGGCTTGCCACCACTGACCTAGGGCAGGGGTCGGCAACTCTTTTAGACGAAGAGCCAAAAGTTACAATTTACAATTTTCTCATTTTTTTAAAGAGCCACTGAAATTGTTATTTCAATATTATGGTGTTAGATTAGGCCGCAATTTGACATCGAAAGAGCCGCAACTTGACATCGAAAGAGCCGCATGCGGCTGACCTAGGGCATGAATCAATATGACACTCGATAGAATTGGAAGTATTTGTAAAGTGGCCTACAATTGGTTATAGCTACGGGTGATGTTAAAACTGGAACTGTCCTTTGTCCTGACCAGAGGCGGATTTAAGGACGGGCACAGCGGGCGCGCACAGGGCCCCTGAATATTTAAGGGCCCCCAAAGAACGCAATTTTAAGCCACTTGACATGTTTCTCTTTTTTAAAGGGCCCAATATTTTCTTCTGCACCCGGTGCCTCAAATGACAAAAGTTCACCCCTGATTGGGACTGTTCTGCGTCAACAGTGACGTCAGGCCACTATGAAAGTATAATAATAAATATCTATTTATGACGTCTGTCGGCTGAAATATGGAGTCAAAAGATTCTTTTAAGAATATGAAAGTAAAAAATATTTGATCTAACTTACTAGACTATGTCACATGAAAAAAAAATGTACAAAATATTTTTCTCTAATTACTACACAGGTCCGCGACTTACTATGGTGTGATGGGGCAGTGGCGTAGTGAGCTTAACTAGCGCAGGGGCACAATTCTTTTTTTGTGTACATTTTTATTGCGTACATTTATACTTAATAAGATTTACTTGTTTACAAAAAAAAAATGTTTGGATTTTTGTTCAAATTAATCTGCAAAACATTTGGTGTTGAATGGGATGATCAACTTACGAAGAGAAATAGGAAGTGACCTAGTCACCTAAATAATAAATATATTTCTTATGTTATCTGTTTGCGAATCCGTACAACGTTGTTTCTTGTCATTGCTATCTAAGAGAGGTAACCGTCATAAAAGTATGAAAAGAATATATTTACTCAATTACTTCCCTTTTTATTTATTATTTTTTTTAATTTTTACACAATGTCATTACTAGAACATGTAAAAATAAAATATTTTCGTTTGAATCTGTTTTATATGAAATAATGTTGTCAACTACACAGGGGGGACATTAAAAAGTGATAACGTTTTGGTTTTATTCTGTTCATATAGAGTGAATTTAACTCGACATCTATAAAAACAAGATATATAGGTCTACAAATAACATTTGCCAGTAAGAAACAAAGAACTGACTGAAAATCAAATATTGGAGAATCGATCTGTATAGGCAATTATACAGAGAAGACCTACAGTATAGATATTGGTAACTTGGTAATTATTTTTGAAGTTAATTATTTTAATTATGCGAAATGACAAATTAGCCGAGTAGTTGTTCAGCTAACTTAACAAAATGAGAATCTATAATACAAATTTTACATCATATGTTCCGGTTTCCGTCTGTCATCGCTACTTCCGTCTGTCATCGCTACTTCCGTCTGTCATCGCGACTTCCGTCTGTCATCCAACATGGCGGCATAAACAATTCATCCAAGATAGCGGCTTAAACAATTCAAAGATGGAAGAAACATTTACTATTTTCTTCTTAACATGCATGACCCGGCTACCAACTGGCCAGCCAAGTAAGAATAGTCTCCTACATGGCTGCCAGAATTGACATTGAACCAGCCATATGTTAAGTGCCGAGGTGACAAAACACCGTACACTAACATACGGCAGGTAAGATCGTGAACGCCAAATGGCAATCACAATGTATTATTGTTTTCGACCGCCTCACTCATTACCAAAGGGCAAGAAGCGATCTTAGGAGAAGTAAATCAAAATCATGCCAAAATATTTTTTTTTAACGCCGCCATTGCCAGCATGGTAGGGTGTAGTGTGCCTACCACACCAGCACTGTTGGCGGCGCTGATGCACGTCTGCCATGCCTACAGAGCGGCGGGGTGAGTGTACCCGCTATCATCTGCAGGGACGGCAGAAAGATGGGTTTTAATCCTTGTCCAAACTTGCCAGACCAGGCACAAGTACACACTGCCGATCGGCCAGAATGGCAAGGAACGGGGTTTTTCCTGCCACTCGGACAGAGGGGAGGGTGTAGTGTGCCTGTACCCTCAGCCCGAAATGGCAGGCTGCGCAGGTGTGCTTGAGTGGGACGGAGAGGAAGGGTGTTGTGTGCCGACCACATCCGTCACCTCCGCCAGCTGTGAATACTGCGGTCTCGGATAGTCCTCATTGACCACAGTACCACCACCCTCGCAAGTAAAGGTTTTTTTTTTCCTGACTAGAGAACCCCTATGATCCATCCCCCGTGGATCATGGTATGTCTCTCAGACCAGAAAGGAGAGATCACAAAACATGCCAAAATATTTTGTGATACTCTCCGAAACAAATCAACTTATTGTGTAAACAGAAATCGTTCAATTAATATTCTGTGTTATGTTCCACAATCTCAATTTTAAACCAAAATTATGGATACCTAAATATAATGTAATATTTATATTGTTTAAATTGTTATTATTTCTAAAATATGTCTATTTCTAATGTACAATTATTTCCCTTTATTACTAACCTAAAATACGTCACATTTTTTTTCATTTTTTGACTATTACGTCACATGAATGAATTGAATAAGGGTTGAGATTGAGTAGCGCCGTACACAAAGTTTACAATGCAAACTAACCCATTTATGATGGGGGCTTCACACAGAGGGTGTATGGATGGGGCCCAGTTTGAGGAGGGCCCCCAAAATATTTTTTAAACTAAATATTAAGTACATTATCTCATGTCAAAATGTAGTGGCTCCCGAAGATGCCTAAAATCCCTTGGTTCGGCATTGGCTTCACAGAACTATAATGTTGAAAGCTTTGATATGTCTTTCTTTTTTAAGAGGACTAATGTTTTCTGCGTCTGCGGCCTCAACTGCGTTGATGAAATAATATGTTTTTAATTGAAGGTCTGCTAAAAGCTACACAACGATTCTTTCTTCTCGGGACCAAGCTTTGAGAAGCGTCAAAAAATTATCTCATGTCAAAATGCAGGGGCAGCCCCCAAAGAGGCCAAGCCCACCGCCCCCCTAACTCCCTAGGTTCTGCACTGCCGGGTCGGCAATTTTTCTTAGTTAATTGTACTATGCTACAATGTGTATAACAGTAAATAAACCACCTGATAAACATGTAGCGTTTTGCTTAACACAAGCACTCACTCATGTCTCTCTTTTTTTAATACGCCAAGTTGAACATCATAAAACATTAAATGAATAACTGTTTGGAAAGGAGTCCATTAAAATATTATGAAGGAATGTGATTTTAAGAGTTGTTGTTTATGTTTACCCATAGTGAGGATTATTTTCTTTGGGAGGAACTATTTAACATATGAATTTTATTTGATGTATTATTAGGTGTCCCTATTCTCAAATGTATTTTGGCTACAATAATTTGTTCATGTCCTTGGGGCCACTGCAAGTATATAGACTGATTGTTAACGCGCTGAAATATATATCACCTTTTTCAACTCGCCGGTCCGGGTAACGGGCCTTTGATAACTAGTAAAAACAAAATATATATTTTTTCCCTGATCTGTTTTTATTTTTCAAGAAAAGAAATAAAAAAAAAGTTTATTGTTGTTGGAAGTTTCCGGGTTCGATGTTCGCTGGGTGACAATTTGTTCATTTTGTTGTAATTAATTAAAATGAGTATTTGACATTGGTTGGAAAAGGATGGGTTGTGGTAGTCACCAAACCTATGTCCTCCATGGCGCCCCATCATAGCTATTTCACTTTAAGCTAAGGTGGGGTTCAAGAAAGAAAGGCAGTTCAAAAAACCGACCCATGAATTGTATATATTATCTAAGATATAATCATATTATACTTACAGGGAGACATAAGACAACTACACTATTATTGAATCACAGGTAGCTGGTACATAATGCCAGCAACAATAACACTATTATTGAATCACAGGTAACTAGTACATAATGCCAGCAACAACAACTACACTATTATTGAATCACAGGTAGCTAGTACATAATGCCAGCAACAACAACTACACTATTATTGAATCACAGGTAGCTAGTACATAATGCCAGCAACAACAACTACACTATTATTGAATCACAGGTAGATTGTACATAATGCCAGCAACAACAACTACACTATTATTGAATCACAGGTAGATTGTACATAATGCCAGCAACAACAACTACACTATTATTGAATCACAGGTAGATTGTACATAATGCCAGCAACAACAACTACACTATTATTGAATCACAGGTAGCTAGTACATAATGCCAGCAACAACAACTACACTATTATTGAATCACAGGTAGCTAGTACATAATGCCAGCAACAACAACTACACTATTATTGAATCACAGGTAGATTGTACATAATGCCAGCAACAACAACTACACTATTATTGAATCACAGGTAGCTAGTACATAATGCCAGCAACAACAACTACACTATTATTGAATCACAGGTAGCTAGTACATAATGCCAGCAACAACAACTACACTATTATTGAATCACAGGTAGCTTGTACATAATGCCAGCAACAACAACTACACTATTATTGAATCACAGGTAGCTAGTACATAATGCCAGCAACAACAACTACACTATTATTGAATCACAGGTAGCTAGTACATAATGCCAGCAACAACAACTACACTATTATTGAATCACAGGTAGCTAGTACATAATGCCAGCAACAACAACTACACTATTATTGAATCACAGGTGAAGACCAGCTTGTTAATTAAAACACCAGTAAAGAAGAGTTGGGCAAAGAAAAAAATAAAAAAAAAAAATCATATCCCACGTGTTATTTGTTAACTGTTAAGTCTTTATTTTATTGGGGGAGAAGAGGGTTTTAAGTTGTCATACACTGGAAGATAAACACATGCCCATTCTTTATAATGTTTAAATATCTCGACCACACAGTTCTTGTTATCATAATGTGTGCACTCAGAGTAATTCGTTTTTTAATTAGATTATTCCTACAAATGTATACATCCTAGACAAATTAGCTTTTTAAACCAAATGGCTGAATTTTCATTAACATTTCTGAAAAAAAAAATAAAATGTTATTATTTATTTTAGTGTAGAACGCGCGAGTTTGAACAAACAAACAAATAACAAACACAAACGAACGCTGTGGTGGATAAAGAACTATAACTGCTGTTGAAAAACATGCACGCTTGGGAATTTTCTCGGTATTTCCCCTTGAGTTACTGCCTTGTAAATTAGTCGCTCGTTAAAAATTCTGTGACACCTGCAGGTGCGGGTTACACCGTCATTACTTTAAAGCAGCGAGCAGACCCAACACAAATTTTCTCTATCGAGGTCAACTGTACTTCCCAAACAAGACAAAACCGTTGGCCTAATTTAGGAACATTTTGTTTTTCTAACCGTTACATAATTTTTAGAACTGGTGTTTAATTTCTTATTTTTATAGTGAGTACGAGTATTAAAACAATCTTTTTTTTCTTTTTAAATTCTTAAATAAAACAAGCAATTAAGCCTGTTCCATTAAGGACATGTATCAGTACGTATGATTGCATTCAGTTTTTATTTATCTTAAATCTAACTACAAGTGGTTTGTGGTCACTGAAATAGGACTCATAATTGGAAACATTCGAAATTGTAGTCATTTAATCGTCCGAAAACTCCGTCAATTGTTGCATAGCTCTGATACTTTCAATTAAACTCAGAACCCAAGCTTACTATTTCATTTGATGAGTTTCTTAATTAATAAAATTAGATATGTATGGCGAATAGATCACAATATTGTCTAAATCAAGGGAAATTACTGGTGCTAAATATAGTACACAGAAACGGAATTTGGCACCAATTTTAGACCACTTTCCGAAACGTTGTAAAACAATTTCTAAACCAAGTTCTGTGTAATGATTTAATTAAGTTTTTACTGTAAGTGAATAATCTCAAAATTATTCTTAGATGATATATCAAGTACTTTCTTCTATTATTGTTATTTTTTTTGACGTTTTTGTTATTTTACTAATGACGTCATTCATATAGAGAGAGTTGTCTGAATTTAATGTTTTCAAACCGGACTATTAAGTAAGTATAAACTTAATGAGTTGAAGTTGAGTCATACAGTGTGCACTGAACATCTTTTTAAAATTCACTTCTGATTCAATGATTCTGGGGACATCTTATTGTTTATTATATTTTTCGTCTGACCAATGACAATGGTAACAGATGTGGGGATTTATCTTTGAATGAAATGTCGGTTATACGAAACAAAACTTTAATTTGAATTTGTTTTTAACTTGAGAGTTAATTAATTAATTTTTTTTGTGTGATAATGTATCGACGTTCATCTGTCCTCTCTCTCTCTCTCTCTCTCACTCTCCTTCTCCCACCCTCTTTCTCTCTTTCTCCGTCTCCCGCTCTCTCCCTTCCTCTCCCATCGCTGTCTCTCTCCTTCTCGCTCTCGCTCTCTCTCACTATCACCCATCCTCTCTCCCCCCTTCCCTCTCGCTATCACACTCTTTCCCCCTCTCGCCCCCTCTCTCTTTCTCTCTCTTTACCTTCATCTCCCTCCCTCTCTCTTCTTCTTCTTCTCTCTCTCTCTCTCTCTCTCTCTCTCTCTCTCTCTTCCTATCTCGCCCTTTCTCTCCCACATAAGGTACTGGCCCGCCCAAGAAACATTATATTTTTTCCTTTTTACTTATTGTGGTTTATTTCTCTCGGCATTGTGCGACTTTCCACGGACGAGAGGCCAACAGGGAGCTAACCGGCTGTGAGCGACAGATGCATTGTGTAAATCAAAACAATCTAAAATATAAATAATCAACGTATACCATCTCTCTCCCCCCCCCACCCAAACCAGAGGGCCTCGGTGAGATTATGAAACATTTATTGGTCCGCGGCGAGAAAAAGGTTGGGGACCACTGCCTTAAAATACTTCATCAGCAAGAGGGGGGGGGGTAGGGGGATGGGGGGGGGGGAGGGAGAGTGTCAACCCAGAGCCGTCAACATGGATGTCCTGCATAGACTGAAACTAATTCAAAGTAGATTGAAACTAATTCAAAATAGATTGAAACTAATTCAAAGTAGATTGCTAATCGAACATAACGACTCCACATAACTACAAAGCATTCTAATGCTACAGAGCTCTACAATGACTATGACCATGTCTCTACAATGACTATGACCATGGCCGTCATTAAGATGATCATCATCACGTATACACTAAGCCACATTTAAGGGGGGTTGGTGAAAATACCCATTTCTAGCCGTATAACAGAATACATCAATCTTTACCAGTATATATATCAGTGAATAACATTATACAGCAATGCATTGCAGTGTATAACAGTTTTTACCAGTTTATCGGTGTATAACAGTGTATATAGTAGTGTATATAAATATACATTAGTGTATTTAAGTGTATTTGAGTGTAGATCAGTATGCAGTAGTGTTTAGTATATGGCAGTGCACTACAGTATATAGCAGTGTACGGCAGGACATAGCAGTGTACAACAGTATATAGCAGTATAAATCAGTGTATAGCAGTATAGATGTTTATCGCAGTGCATACAAGTAAATTGCTGTGTATATCAGTACAAAGCAATATATTCCAGTGTATACCAGTATATAGAGGTATATTGCAGAATATAGCTGTATATTACAATGTATAGCTGCATATGGCAATACTTATTTGTGTTTTACGGTACAGAGTGTAGCAGTATATAACAGTGTTGGTATTACATAGCAATATGTCGCAGCTTATAGCAGTATAATGGTATATTACGGTATATAACAGACATAGCTGTACAGCTTAATACAGCTGTGTATATCAGTATATAGCCTAGTAATATGCCTGTCGAATACTAACTTGCTGTTAGCCGCACACACATCGGTGAAATGTTGGTGATGAATGTTGGTGAAATGAATGTTGGTGATACATGTTGGTGATGAGTATTGGTAAATGAATGATGGTGAAATGAATGTTGGTGAAATAAATGTTGGTGAAATGAGTGTTGGTAATATGTATGTTGGTGATGAGTGTTGGTGAAACTAATACAACTAATGAGTGTTGGTAATATGTATGTTGGTGATGAATGTTGGTGAAATGAATGTTGGTGAAGAATGTTGGTGATGAATGTCTAGTTAAAAGCTGTCTGTTTGATGACGTTGATCCCTTATCTAATCCAAACATTAGCGCCTGACTTGTACCCCGTCACAAACGGGAAGTTTTCGGAATGCGCCATGTCCTGTGTATGTGTGTGTGTGTGTGAGACTGCGCAGGCGTGGAAGTGAGGTCTGCGGGCCACGTGACAAAGATAGGACACACCATCTGGTAATTACACGGTAAATCTCGCACACAGATGGCGGCTCACATTGACCTGTAAAATTGATTGGACACTTTATTTTTGTCCTAAAGTGGACAATGTAGGGGATTGGGGCGGGCGGGGGGGGGGGGGTTGAAATACATTTTTTTTGGAGTTACCTTCCAATTTGATAACTTATCGATGACAGTACACTGTTTTGATAGTTTCGTATCCATAAATTAGCATCTTGTAGATTAAGGAAGCTAATTATTATTTTTGTTAGGCGATTGGGGGCAAGATTTGCAATCGGCGCCCATGGCAGCGTTATTCACATAAGGCCCCCTGGGCTACATAATTTGCCCCTGGCCTAGGGCCCCTATACACGTAAGAAACTGTACTGGACACACTGTAATAGTTATCAATACAATAAGGGTAGAAGTTAAAAAAGACCAAGTATACTACTACACAGTACAACAGTAGACCAACAAAGACCAAGCATACTACTACACAGTACAACAGTAGACCAACAAAAGACCAAGTATACTACTACACAGTACAACAGTAGACCAACAAAAGACCAAGTATACTACTACACAGTACAACAGTAGACCAACAAAAGACCAAGTTTACTACTACACAGTACAACAGTAGACCAACAAAAGACCAAGTATACTACTACACAGTACAACAGTAGACCAACAAAGACCAAGTATACTACTACACAGTACAACAGTAGACCAACAAAAGACAATTGTTCATCATTTACTTTTATGCGAGGATCTCAATGAATTGACGCATTTTTATCGTTATTTGTATTGATAGCATATATATTAATGGCTCTTTCAAATACTTTTTGAATGTGGCTTCCAAAGAATATTGTAGCTGACCACTGAGTGACCACTCTGAATATACAAACAATCAGAGACATTTTTATGTTTGGGGCGTAGGGGGGGCTCGAAAAGGAGGGTACTGGGGACAAGATGGGCTAAAAACTCGCTGGGCAGCCCTCGAAAAATCTTGGGACATGATAATCTTTGACAAATGGGGTGGGAGGGGGGGCTTCTGACCCTTTTTCCAACAGCTCACAAGTCAGTTTAGCCGGTAGACGTTGTTGCAACGATCACCGTGAATTGACCCCATGAGCAGTGTGAGAATAGCAAAAATGTGAAACTCGCCTATATAATTTCTCTTTAAAACTAGCAAATACGTATTGAGTAGCAAAATATGTTTAAGCAACTTGTACTTACACCTCTCCCCTCCCGAAAAAACAAATAACAACAACAACAACAAAACTAATACAACTATAAAATAAAATCACTGGCTGGAGCGCCCCCGCCTGGTGAGCCTATTCTTTAGAACGCCCCTTGCAGCTAATCTCTCTGCACCCCCCTTTTGCTTTTAAAGCCACTCCAGCATATTATAGCTCAGTTCTTTAATGAACGAATTACTTCGTGGTATTCCGTACATCAAGATAATGACGTCAATTTTATTTTCACCCCTCACAAATGTATTCCATTGAAAACTGTGAAACACCTTTGCCCATTATGTGTATATACCAATTATTAAATTATCAATTGTTTATCTGTCTATTAATCCTCTCCCCCTTCCCAAACTCTCTGTGTGGTGTGTGTGTAGAGCTGACTTAAATAACGACATTTGCGTCCAAGTATTTATAACATTTCAATGAATGAGACACAGCCAAGGCTATAAAGTCTGGGTTTTTATCATCAATAACGATAACTTGATGAAGTTGTGGACAAACACGCCGAAGTTGTGGTTCTTGATGTCATCTTGTCCCTCTTTACGGTGCTCTCCCTTCACCGACCTAACCCCATCCCATCCCCTCCAACCCTTATCCCTTCCCCCAGTTTTCTTTTTATATCCCCTGGTCACTCGCCAGCAACCACGGCCAGACTTAGATACCAGAAAAAGAATTAATAATAAATAAAAAAAAAAGGCAGACAGATAGAGGAAGGAAAGCCATAGAGACGATAAAAAAAGAGAGAACAGTATGGCTTTTGTCTCCAGTTGTTCCCATAATGGATTTTAAGCATAACACAAACACGGGGCCAGACACAGGAGATGTTTCTGGAGTAATTCGATTGGTTCTATCACCTCCCTCCTCCTCCCCCCTCCCTCTCGATGAAACCACCCCCAGGTCTGCAGCGAGATGTGCGCAGGAAATTGCGTCTCTCAAGAAGTCCCCCGACGGCGGAAAGGACTCTGGCGGTTATCCGGGCTAAGAACTGCGCGCGCGTGCGTGATTGTGAGCCCTTTATCTGTCCAGCGCCAAAGCTGAGGGGGTGAAGGGGAGGGAGTAGGGGGGGTGTCAGTATGTGGGTGGGGTGTGGGTGAGGGGGGGAGGCTACATTTTCATTATGATCGGTTTAGTATCTGCGGTGAGTGCTTAATGCGTTTTGTCTTTTCAATAAGGCCATCCATGGTGAGTGACGTGTTAGTATAATATTGTTATCTCAAGTGGGCACAGCGTCTCTCACAAACTAGTAATAATAATACAAAAAAAAAATTTGTTGCAAATTTCACGCGGTATGAGTAACGTATTATTTAGTGACGTATTATTTGGCGACGTTTATTTAGTGACGTTTATTTAGTGACGTTTATTTAGTGACGTATTATTTAGTGACGTTGATTCCCCCCCCCCCCCATCTAGCTGATGACTTATCTGTCATATCAACTGAACTTTAATATAGCTGGAAAACTTGTGTAAATAAAAAACAAAACAATTCAACATGATATAAAAGTTGAACATATTGACTCCTGCTACATATTAATTTAAATATTGTATTTTTGATTACGTCATTAATAAATACCAGGGCTGTACCGGAATCCGATTCCGGTTCCTGTTAAGCCGGATTCCGGCAGTTTTAACAAATCCGGTTCCGATTCTGGTTCCGGTTAAAATGTGCCGGATTTCTTTTTTGTTTGAAAATTGAAAGAAATTTTTTTAGCGCAACATAATTTTGAAATATTTAGCGCTATACAATTAAATTAAAACAATAACTTCCTTTGATTTTAAAACTACAATAATGTCGATCGCTTTTACTTATATATGTAAGTAAAAATATATTAAAAAGGAAGATTTGAATAGTATTTAGTCTAGTACAGGGGTCGACAACCTGCGGCTCGCGGCTCTTTCGATGTCAAGTTGTAGCTCTTTCGATGTCAAATTGCGGCTTGATCAAATACCGTAATATTGAAACAACAAATTTAGTGGCTCTTTAAAAATTGAGAAAATTGTAAATTATAACTTAAGGCTCATCCATCTCAAAAGGTTGCCGACCCCTGGTCTAGTAATACGACACCTTATCTTCCGCTACTTTTGATTCCGTGTTTTCTATAAACTATATTTAGCTATCAAAGTTTAACTTTTTTTTAAAGAGCAGACAACGATCTATTTTTGGGTGTTTACAGTTTTAAAAAAAAGTTCAATAATTTATTTTTCGGCACATTTTTTAATTTAGTGGCTTTTGTCACGATTTGGATAAAATTCCTCGCAAATTTAGATAAATAAATTGAAGATACATTTTTAATTGAACATTAAAGTGATATTGATTTAGATTTGAAATGCATTTTAATTTGCGTTTTTATGGGAAATAGTCAGATAACGGTTTAAATGAAAGTATGAATGAAAAAACACCAAGAATTAGGTGATACGCTATTTAAAAAAACGGAAAATAAGATAAATGGCGGCACATTTTAAGTCATTATTAGAAGACTTTTGAAATAGCTGTGCACATTTCTGTATGATTTTATATTCAGTGGGCCGCACCAGTATTACGGACAATTTTACCCGTTAAATTAAAAAAAAAACAACGCTTGGAGTATACCAGTTATATAAAATCTCAGTGATTATATCCATCCAAACAGATTTCTGTTAGTTAAAACTATAACCTGTTCTTTGTTACACTAATGGAGATCTGTTTATTAAAACTATAAACTTTGTTCTTTGTTACACTAATGGAGAGCGGTAGAAACTCTATCTAAGAATAGACTAGATGTGCACTTAAAACATCCATTGAACACCAATTTTTGTTTTTTATATAAGCCCCATACTGGTAGCGACCATTGCCTTTTAAGCATCTCCTTAAAACTCCATTTTCAAATTCACTGCAAAAAAAAAAACAACATTTAGTTGTACCAAGGACAGACAGGCATTTTCATTAATATCATTCTTTTTTTTTTAATACATGTATGATATTTATTTAAAATGACGAAGTAGTTTTAGTATAACATATGTCAGGATGTCTCCTTTTATATCAGCTACTATTGTATAACATTACTAATTTCTAAGTGCTATACAGAATATAAAAGACTTAGAAAATTCAATAGTTTCAACGTCATTATATTTAATCTTTTAGTTGGCATGTACAATTTACTTAGCTACTTAGCTACATGTCGCAGTAGCGTAACTAGCTTACTGCTATACGAGACGGATTCTAAAAAAAATGCTGCCCCATTTACGTGCCAAA
The DNA here is from genome assembly GCA_021962125.1 of Bulinus truncatus. NCBI lineage: Eukaryota > Metazoa > Mollusca > Gastropoda > Planorbidae > Bulinus > Bulinus truncatus. The sequence continues at coordinate 1,061,660 of JAGDYQ010000213.1, read as the reverse complement.
AAATGTTAAAGTGGGGGCTGAAAATGCCGCCCCTTGAAGATGGCAAAGTAAGTGACGCTAGGACGTCCCTGCCACCTCCCCCCCCCCAATCGTTCCATAATTTCGACACTGATAGGTCAATGAGTACAAAAGCTAATCGATTATGTTTTAGTGTACTTGCATGTTCGTCTTTAGAAATCCATTCCACAAAGCCAAATTAATTTTTTTTTATTTTTAAGCTTTAACAGATGGCCCACTGTGTCTGAAAAACCTGGACACACCAAAAATAAACAGTAGTGGTTTTAACAGGCACATAGAGCAGAGCTGCCGAAAAGGATAAAGAATATAATTCGCCAAATCGCTTCAGCTGCGGCAATTTCCTCCATTCTTTTGGAAACCTCCATTGATGCGTAGACTCAAGACTAAATTCAATCATCCACCGTTTCTTCTCCTTCTTCACGCTATCCAATTGTTATTAGTCAAAAATTATGGGCTGGATTATTTAAAACGAATAATTTCATTATAAATCTGTTTTGTTATTTTTAGAAATAACGCCCCCACGGTCTTTTGAGCACGGGGCCCCGGACAAATGGCCCAATTAACGAGACGGAATGGGGGGGGGGAGGGGAGATCGCCAACGGCCGAGGCAGACCGCGACTAAGAATCACAATCGGGGTGGGTGGGGGGGGGGGGTAATAGTGGAGGTTGGGGAAATGGGAAGGAGATGGCGTTGGGAGGGGGGGGGGTCAAGGTTAACTCTTGTAGTAATTGGTGATTACAGCTTCCACGAGCAAGTCTGTAATCACGCGGGGATATTATGGAGGTCGAGGAAAAAAAAATCTTTATACCTCGTCATTGTTGCTGGGATGTTACAGTCATAGTGACCATTGTGAACGGCATTTTTTTTTTTGAGTGTGGTCAAAGTCGCGATTATGATGACGTCAGTTGCGGGTGAAACCATGAAGATCAGGAATTTGTGGGGTAGTTGGTTCTTCAAGTGGACCACGAAGATGAAGATCGGATTATGTTTTGTATGTGGAGGAGGAGGAGGGATCGGCAAGGAGCAGTTCAATGTTCAATGTAAATCGCTGGCTCAGATTGTTGTAAGATTATACTGAATGAACTAAAACATCATTTATAATTATTATTGTGTTTAGTTCTCGGTCGTTATTCTCTCAACATGTTCAAATGCAAACTTTGTAACGTATTTTCTTTTATCAACCTTTGTCCATCATTGCAATGGATAAACATGACATATGATTGATGATTCGATTCCATTCTATGTGTCTATAAAATTCTTTCTAATTATCTTTGCGTCTATATTTGTTTTAGGTGTGGTCAATCATTCGGTTAATAAATAATTATCTTTGAAGTCTTTTTTTTTGTCTTTTTTATAAGTCAATAAATCTATCCGTCTCTCAATCAGTAAGTTTATATATGCATCTATCTGTCAATCATTGAGTCAGTAAATGAATTAATTTTAACCATTTAATCCATCAACCAGTGAGTTTCAATCTGCACATGTATGTGCAGCACTGCCACTCTATTCATGCAGCCCATTCACTCTATTGATTGCTTCAGTCATTTCAAACATTTTAAAGTTCTATATAGCTATGTCACTCTATTCATGCAGCCCATTCACTCTATTGATTGCTTCAGTCATATCAAACATTTTAAAGTTCTATATAGCACTGCCACTCTATTCATGCACCCCATTCACTCTATTGATTGCTTCAGTCATTTCAAGTATTTTAAAGTTCTATATAGTATGTCACTCTATTCATGCAGCCCATTCACTCTATTGATTGCTTCAGTCATTTCAAGTATTTTAAAGTTCTATATTTCCCAACGCTTCAAATGACCAGATAATTTCTTGAAAGGACTGGAGGACAAAGAAGGAACAATTTGGCTTTTGACATAGAACTGGACAATGACCTTAATGAGGTGGAGGAGTAAACAAATAATTTTTAATTATGACGAGTGTGTGTCTATATGTGTGTGTGTGAGAGAGAGAGTGAGAGAGAGAGAGAGAGAGTGAGAGAGAGAGAGAGAGAGAGAGAGAGAGAGAGAGAGAGTGAATAACAATAGAAATATAAATTGATTCAAATAGAGAGAGTGAATGGACGAAAGAGAGGGGTGTGGGTGGAGAAAGGGAAAGGGGCACCTCGTACTAAAACATTCACCACCCTTCCCCCCCCCCATCTGCCCCCCCTTACTCTGGACTACCCCCCCCCCGCCTCCCTCCACACCCTAACCCTTAAGTTCAGAAAGTGAGCAAATTGCAATGAACATTAGCCGCCAGCGGTATCAGGCCCAGAAACGAGCCGGACTAATAGACCCACAGACTAGCTTGTCAGTTTATTAAACTGATTTGGCCGGCGGTGAAAGGGAGAAAGAGCCAGAAGAATTGGAGATAATTTCTTGGCCGGGAGTTAAACGGTGTTATTCATTAAACAGTCATCATTGCCCGGGATCCTGGCCAGTTTTTTTTTTCTTGCCACAACCAAACACTCTCCCCCTCCCCCCTCCACCCCCCACCCCCACTCGTTTCTGGAGTTGAAGCCCCGCACGTTTTCTTGGCAGTTACACTTCATCTCTCTCTCTCTCTCTCTCTCTCTCTCTCTGTGTCTCTGTCTCTCTCTCTCTCTCTCTCTCTCTTCTCTCTTAGTCCCATCAGAAGACTTGCTGAACTGAGTTAGCTCCCTGACTTTTTATTTTTATTTTTCCTTTTTTTTGTGCGCTGTTTCAGTTATTTACAAGTTTGCTTTTTTTTTGTCTACCCCAGTGATACCCAACATGTCAACATTTTTTTTTGTCAAACCAAAAGATCCCCCCTCCCCTTTCCCGCACCCCCGACACAAAATCATAAATAAAATAGCTTCTGTGTAAAAAAGGTGAAATTAGTAGCCGTCCCTATGGTTTTGAGGCCCTGTGCGGGTTATTTTACTCATACAATATAGCCAGCTTGTTTGATTTCGTTTTATTTTTAAATCCCGACTCACACTCAGCAGTCTGCACCGAGAAACAGGCCAATCGATGGTGCTACGGTACGACTGGATTTTTCTTTTCCTTCTTGTACTCTCTAGCTCGGAATGATTTGTCCATGTGTTTGTGGTAAATTAACGTTAAGGCGACACATTTAGTACAAACGAAGACCAAACAAATGTTTGCCGACGAATTGTTTTTATTATTATTTTAAAATTCTAATTAAGTTGATATGGGATACATTTGTACTTCAATGTGACAGAGTTCAATATAAGACAATCCTTATTGACCAATGGCTAAGAATATGTCATACGAAATGCACATTTCCATGTAAGGTCTACATTAATGGTAGAGCCTGTCTTGTCATTGGCACAGCCTGTCTAGTCATTGACACAGCCTGTCTTGTCATTGGCACAGCCTGTCTTGTCATTGGCACAGCCTGTCTTGTCATCGGCACAGCCTGTCTTGTCATTGACACAGCCTGTCTTGTCATTGACACAGCCTGTCTTGTCTTGGCACAGCCTGTCTTGTCATTGGTACAGCCTGTCTTGTCATCGACACAGCCTGTTTAGTCATCGACACAGCCTGTCTTGTCATTGACACAGCCTGTCTTGTCATTGGCACAGCCTGTCTTGTCATTGGTGAACTAGCCGAAAGTCTCGTGTGGGTCGCACTGCCAGCACAGATTCTTGTGAAATATGTCAATATGATATAACAATTGTCAAATATTGCACATTACTTCAGAAAAAAAATAAGTTGAAAATATTCCTTGCGAGTATAATATCTAAGTTATATTTATACGGAGAATTCAGGGCACAGACAAATTTCTGCCTTATGCCCCAAATATAAACAACATATGACAAATATGAGTAGAAGTGAGTTAGCGGTACCCCGAGACATACAATTATTATTTAAAACCAAGAATTTGAAGAACTTAAGTGTGAAGGGGTACCGGCGGACATACTTTCGCCCTCTTTGGGGTAACAGTCGCGAAACAGGCTGAGAGCCGCGGTATTAGACTACATACTAAAGTCTCTGCTACTCTCTACAGTTCTTTAATTAATAAGCAATCAATACGGTTAACATATGATCATCACAAACAAAATTTTACAATTAAACACATGGTAGTAAGAAGAAAAAATGATTCATGAAAACATAGAGCAAAAAAAAAAACCAAGAACATAATATGTTTTTATCCAGAGATCAATTTTCCAAAAGAGCTCATGATGGCTTGTCCCAGCTGGTACCATCCATGTTGTTATCACGTGGTCTTATGGTGGATACCACGTGGTAGAGTGAAGAGGAATCATCTTGCACGCAGGTAAAAAAAAAACAAAAGGAAAACTTAGATTTGATTTACATTGTTGGTAATGATATCACGTGAGGTGGCGGGTTGCAAGTGGTGGGGGGGGGGAAGGAGGGGGGATTGGAGGGACGCTCAACACAATCCGACGTTCAATCCCAGCTCACTGATTAGATTAATATTACTCACTTCAGAATCACTCACCTACCACCTGCCGCCTCCACTCTCTAACACATCGTCATATCTACACTCTTCTGGTTGACTTCTAATTAAACACAAAAAAATACTTCTTTTGATGTCTGGACATATTATCAGGTTAGCAATACAACGAGCTCTTCTTGGTTTTAAATCTTTTTTTTTTTAATGTTGTTTGATGAAATAGAGAGATGGGTGTAGCAGAGATAATTAAAAAAATAGAACGTGCCAGGAGACACCTCTGATTATTGCAGAGAGTGGGGAACATGTTCTATAAACAACTAATTAGAGATAGAATTACCTTCATTTTTGTAATTTGCCCATACACATATATTGATGCCTTCCTACTTTGTTTGTATGTCCTTGTATGTTTGTTATATCCATGTATGTTTGTATGTCCATGTATGTTTGTATCTCCATATATATCTTTGTATGTCCATGTATGTTTGTATGTCCACATATGTTTGTATGTCCATGTATGTTTGTATGTCCATATATGTTTGTTATGTCTATGTATGTTTGTATGTCCACACATGTTTGTATGTCCATGTATGTTTGTATGCCCATATATGTTTGTCATGTCCATGTATGTTGTATGTCCATATATGTTCGTTATGTCCATGTATGTTTGTATGTCCATGCATGTTTGTATGTCCATGTATGTTTGTATGTCCATATATGTTTGTTATGTCCATGTTTGTTTGTATGTCCATTTATGTTTGTTATGTCCATGTATGTTTGTATGTCCATGTATGCTATGTTTTGAATTGTATGGCATGTGTATGCCATTTAACGACCTTGTAGTTCAACGGAATAAGATTCATCATTGATACTTTATAGTAGTATGTTCACATCTGTTACTGTCAACAGAATCGTTCATATGAATATGCACACTATGCTAAAGTCCCCTCCCCTCCAGAAAAAAGGGGCCCCCTTTAAGTATTAAAGACAATGAAATCTAGCGCTTGGAGGGCCCCACAAGTCATTTTTCCTAGGGCCTACTAATATCTCTCATAAATATTGGCTTAGAGCCCCCCCCCTCTTCCCCCCCCCCCCAAAACCCGCTATCAAGTATGTTCGAAAATAAACCTACTCACCTGGGGTTGGGGGTTGGGGATCACTGTCAAGCCCCCTTTCATTGTTGTTGTTGTTGGTAGAGCGTTTCTTTCGTTAAAGGTGGGCGGGGGGGGGGTGGTGGCTTATAGAAACCTTTGTGGGTCCCATGTGTAGAGTACGAAGGATTGGTGCAGATATTCATAAATCTATTTTTATTAATCTTGAGTTTGCGCACCGCACTTTTCAAAATACTATGAATTATGTTTATGTGTAATATTAACTATGTGACGTATTGGTTGCTATTTGACGTCACATGAATTTTTCCTTACTTGGAGACAAGCTTTATTGAGAGAGATATATTTTGGTCGTGGTAGAAGTAAGTTACGTTTTAGATGCAGTGCTAGTAAGTCAGACTTTGATCTAGAGCCATGAAGTTGTAGTGTTAGTTGATAGTCTTTAATGCCTTTAAAGAAGGTCAATTCGTATTTGACATAATGTCTTCAATAGGTGCATTTCATATAATATCTTCAATGTCTTTGTTATAATGTAATAAATAATGAATCAGCAACCGGCCTTGTTTGCTTTATGAAGAAGTGGTGTAAGATTGAGCATTGTCTTTGGGCTACCACAACGCCTCCAGTACAAGTACATCACAATGAAATACCATAAATCATACAACCTTCACAATGGTGGCAGCGTGTGAAAACTAGACCAGCAGAGAACCACTTTTGGCAGCGTGTGAAAACTAGACCAGCAGAGAACCACTTTTGGCAGCGTGTGAAAACTAGACCAGCAGAGAACCACTTTTGGCAGCGTGTGAAAACTAGACCAGCAGAGAACCACTTTTGGCAGCGTGTGAAAACTAGACCAGCAGAGAACCACTTTTGGCAGCGTATGAGAACTAGACCAGTAGAGAACTACCCTTGGCGGCGAAGACCAGACCAGAACCGGAAGACCAGACCAGAACTTCCCTAGCAGACCAGACCAAGGAACTGATACAGTAAACGCAGAGAGTTCAAAATCTTCATCTACTTGAGATCATATCTCAAAGACATTTCTGACCGCGAAAAAAAAATCATTCTACAGTCCGGTCAGATGTCATATGTATTCACACCATGAATGCATAGCTATATTCCATCATCAAGCAGCTGTTCACGTTATTCATTCATAAAGAAATTTGTGACGTCAGAAAGTTCAGATCAAGGGTCAAGGACCAAGATGGCCGTCTGTGGTGTAGTGTACATCCAGTAAAGAAGCTTGTAGATAACATCACAAAACGCTAAGTAACATTTTTAAATTTATTTTCATTTCCCCATATAATTATGTACTATTCAGTGTCCATATTTGTTTAGTCGTTGTTTTAAAGGGAGGACGGGAGGCGAACCAAACTTAGATTAGCTAGTTTGGGGTAATTTCTACTAGGAGATGGTAGTACTTTATCTGGATCTAATATACTTCATTGTATAATTAACAATAATTTAATGATACTTGGATCCATTTAAAATACGGACATCATTTAAATGTTTAGTTGTTTTTGAGCAGTTTGTTTATTTATTGTCCTATTTGTTTGTATATATTTCGTTGTAATTAATTTTAACTCAGTCTAGTGTACGTCTGCGTTTTGTTTACACACATTGTATTCTACTGTTCACTATCATCTAATAGGAAGCTGATTCAGTTATTGTTTGTCCTGTAGTGTGAAATTTATAATTATACATACATTTTATAAATATTTTCTATTTAATTATTATTTTGGACACTGAATCCCAATCCCATGCATATAATATAGGACATTTATTTATGTAAACATTGATTGATATATGTGATATTTTAAATAGTGCCAATTGTATATACCAGTGCCAGTGAAATTTTTTTTCCTTCTTCTCCAATATTGTTGAAATCTATTTGAATCTATTAGAAACTAATTGATCATTGAAGGGTTTCTTAAATCATAAATATGGAGGTTAAAAATATAGAAGAAAATTTATGGGAAGCATATGAGAGGAGAGGTGAAAAATATGGTCTAACAGGAGAGAAACTCCTACAATTTATTAAAGAAAACATTGAAAAAGAAGAGAAATTAACTAAAGAAAGGTTGGACAGGGAAGAAAGAATAATTAATAGAGAAAGGGAAAAGGAACTTGCCAATCTAGAAAAGGAAAGAGAACTTGCCAATTTAGAGAGGGAAAGGTTAGATAGAGAAAATGATAGGGAACTAGCTAGGATAGAATTAGAGAAAGAAAGACTTAGATTAGAAGCAGAAGTAGAAATTAAAGAAATAAAAGAGATAAACACGACAATGCATAAATTAGATTGTTACAACTGTGGTCGTGAATTTGACTCTAAGAATGCACTATTTGAGCATTTGAGTAATGATTTGTGTGGTGATTATGAACATGGCATAAATATATTATATAACAGTAAGTTAATAAATCGCAATGACTTTACTTTATTAATAAATGCAAACTTAAACATAACAACATATGAATGCAACAGATGTAATGCTGAACTTGACTCTGTAAGACAGTTATTTAATCATTTAGAAAATAATGGTTGTAAAGTAGCTAAACATAATGTTAACACATTAGAAAACAGTGATGTGAAAGTAAGGGATAATAATCAGATTATGATAATAGACTCAAATACAAATATGATAATAGATCAACAAGACAATGATCATGCTATCAACTTTAATTCAAAACAGCAAGATGATAATAATACATTAAGGAGAATCATACAAGAACAAAGTCAACAAATACAAACATTGACTCAAAGTTTACAAATATTGATAAAAAAATTTGAAAAATTTGAACAACATATAACAACTTATGTAACTGAACAGTCCAACACTACACTAACAATAATAGAGAAGTTAGATGCACAAGTAATAAGTAAAGATAACAATCAAGTACAACAACTAAACTCCATGCATATTGTTAGAGACCTAAATGAAACATCAATAGACAAAACTTCAAAAGAAAATGAACAACATACAGATGTAAAATTTAAGAAAATTCACTCAATCTCAGTTATTACACACACCAGTAAACAAAGTAAAACAAAGTCAGCACATAGACACAAACCAGTATGTTTTTATTGTAATAGTCATAATCACAAAGCAAATAGATGCTCCATTAAATTTAAACATATAAAATGCTACAACTGTCATAAATTTGGTCACAAACAAAATTTTTGTCCCTTTAGAAAAAAACAGGATAGTGGTACATATGTGAAAAACATTGGAAATAGACAACAACCACAGGAGACATATAGTAATAGACATACACACAATTTAAATAACAGAAATAGACAACAACCTCAGAATGTCCATAGAAACAGACAGGTACACAATAGGACTAGTCATATAGATTGGAAGGCATACAGAGTAAGAAAAGATTATAAAATAAATAAACATAATGATTATTTGAATAAACCTCAATGTAGTTTTTGCAAGAAGCTTGGTCATGAAAAAGAAGAATGCTTTAAGATAAGAAATAATTGTAAAGGCAAGATGGGAGAACACAGACAATCAAGAGGCACATTATTTGATAGGAAACATACATGTAATAAAATAAAACAGAAAGAAGACTTAAATGAATGTAATAGATACAGGAATATTGGCATATGGTAATAGTAAAACATAGATGAACTATTAAATTGCTGGCATAGTAAAACAATATATTACATTGATTGTATGGCTTGGAGAATTGTTTGATAGGGTTATGGCACTGGTAAATGAAAATAAAATTTATAAGACACATATACTAGTGGTACTAACATAAAATTTTTTTTTTTTGAGTATGTATTATTTATATTGGTTAAATTGATAATTGGCATATGATAGAATTGGTTTGTTCACTTTGAACATTATTATTGAATGAGTTTTGAATACTATTGAATATTATTACATTGAGTATTATTATGTTGAATATTTAAAAAAAAAAAAATAACCATTGATTATTATTATTGAATGAGTTTGAATACTATTGATTATTATTACGTATTGAGAACCATTGATTATTATTGAATACTATATAATGTTGTTGAGTTCTATGGATTATTATTGAATATTCTTATGAAGTTGATAGTTAAATAATGATGGATGATATTTTAAATGTTCATTTTGAGGGGGGGGGAGATGAGAGTAACAGAAGGATTGGTGCAGATATTCATAAATCTATTTTTATTAATCTTGAGTTTGCGCACCGCACTTTTCAAAATACTATGAATTATGTTTATGTGTAATATTAACTATGTGACGTATTGGTTGCTATTTGACGTCACATGAATTTTTCCTTACTTGGAGACAAGCTTTATTGAGAGAGATATATTTTGGTCGTGGTAGAAGTAAGTTACGTTTTAGATGCAGTGCTAGTAAGTCAGACTTTGATCTAGAGCCATGAAGTTGTAGTGTTAGTTGATAGTCTTTAATGCCTTTAAAGAAGGTCAATTCGTATTTGACATAATGTCTTCAATAGGTGCATTTCATATAATATCTTCAATGTCTTTGTTATAATGTAATAAATAATGAATCAGCAACCGGCCTTGTTTGCTTTATGAAGAAGTAGTGTAAGATTGAGCATTGTCTTTGAGCTACCACAACGCCTCCAGTACAAGTACATCACAATGAAATACCATAAATCATACAACCTTCACACCATGCAAAGGGATATTTCTGAGGCCTTCAACAATAACAAAACCCGCAGTAAAATCTGAGATCACCCCCCCCACCCCCCCCCCCCAATAATCTTCGACAACTGAGACCACTGTACCGTATAAGGTCCATGTCACGTGTTCAGATCTGCCCTACTTTTGTGGCAAGCCTGGATGATAGAGATGTATGTTTTTCCTGAATATCAGAATGAGTCCATCATCAGCATAAAGACTGGTTGACACCCACAGGCCACATCACATAAAGACTGGTTGACACCCACAGGCCACATCACATAAAGACTGGTTGACACCCACAGGCCACGTCACATAAAGACTGGTTGACACCCACAGGCCACATCACATAAAGACTGGTTGACACCCACAGGCCACATCACATAAAGACTGGTTGACACCCACAGGCCACATCACATAAAGACTGGTTGACACCCACAGGCCACGTCACATAAAGACTGGTTGACACCCACAGGCCACAGCACCAAAAGATGGGCCAGAAAGTGTGTACTTTGAAATACCAGCAACGTATTGAGTTAAAACGAAATAAGTGTACCATCACTGGAACCCCCCCACCCCCCCCCAAACCCCTACCCATATAAAACTTTTTTGGTTGGTTGTGTTGGTTGTAGATGTAGCACGGGGGTATATTATTATATGTCGCTAACTCTATATAGCCTACAGCTGTAAGGATGTGGCCAAGTACCTGTTATAGTAGTTCATAATGGCTCCTTATTTTAGATTTTCCCACCATGACGGGCCAGCAATCACCCGTTGATAACACCAAGTGGGAGAGGGGTGGTGGAAGACCATGGTAATGATGGCTTGCTACACGTAAAGACTTAAACATTTCCACTAAAATGCCAACCCAGGACCAACATATGTGAAATGTTGATTAAATCCTCACTCAGGGGCCACAGCCAGAAAATCAAGGTCCCCTGACAAACTTTTAATCTGAGCCCCACTCCCTTCCCTCCCACCCAATGTTCACGGTCCTTGAGACAAAACTTATGAAAGTGAACAAGGTCAGACTTTTCACAGCTATGGTTGGTTCGAGTGAGCTCCTTAATCAATGGAAGCATCAATATATAAATACAAGAACATGACCGCATTCGACTCAGAATAAGGTTTCAGAAAAATCCCAACAAGCTGGTATCACACTGATTGTCGCGTGAGATCTCTTATAGCATGTACAATATTGAATGTTCTGAAATATAACAAAGGGACCTCACCCATTTCAGTATCCAGTCACCTACCTATATCTTTTGTGACCATTTCATTGCTATTTACACACCAATTCGGAGGGTATCCAACAAGGGCATTTACAAAGTCTGTACCATGACTGGATTTATAGGATTAAAAGATAAACATTTCATTATTATAGTGACACTCATAATAATGACCAAGCGATGGGTGAAAGGTTTATGAAAGACATTAATATATTCATTATTTATCATAGAGCAAACTAATTTAAATATCATTATAGAATTCCATTTTTCCATTGTTTACCCAAAGTATCGAGCAAACTTGACCAGTATATCAAGTATATCGTGACGAGGATATCAAGTATATTGTGACAAATTTGTCAAGCAGATTGTAAAGATTGCTTTGTAGTTGTTTCCCATAGACATGGGACAAAAGAAATCATCCAATGCTATTATGCCAAGGTTATTAAACTAGAATAATCATAATAGGTGTTGCATTATGGAACGAATTATGCAAAGAACCGTGTCTGAGACGTTCAGATGTTTACCTTTATAAATCTGGTGCTGGTGGTTGTGTGTTACGTCACAAAACGAATTATGTACATTGTTATGAGTAAGTTATGACTGAGATGTTCAGATGGTTAGCTTTATGACTCTGGTGCTGGTGGTTGTATTGTTTTTTTGGGCTGTTATTTCTTAACCGCGACTAGCAGCTGAAGGTTTTTTCGACCCTCAACCTCTACCTGTCCACCTGTCGCCTGCCTGCTGAGATGAGAGGTGATAATGACAGACAACCTGTAGTTTTACCTGTATGGTTACCTTGTTTAATTATATATATTTATTATTATTTCGGCCGGTGAGCTGAACCGGGCTGATGGTGTTGTTACTGAATCGGGGGGTGGGGGGGGGGGGAGTGTCGCGCGCATTGTTTGAGTAGGAATTGGTGGAGGAGGGGTTTAGGAGATTAGGATGGAAAAAGGGGGGGGGGGGTTGTTCCCATTAAATTGAATAATAGTGCATGGCAGCTGGCTCATTATAGAGATAGATGGTTGGACTCATACCAAGAAGCGTCAAGGGTGAAGATCCATTACACTTTGTAAGGATATTACTTCCTTGGTAGTCATTTGTGTATTCTATCTATAAATACTTTATGGGTTGGGGGTGGAGGAAAGGGAGGAAGGGGGGGGGGAATGCCCCGAGCGAGATTCAAGTGTAGCGGTCTCTGTAACACAGCATATACAAGATTTCAATAAGTTTCTTTGTTTGAAGCATTTGTTATGGGCCTATTTTATCTATCTATCTATCTATCTATCTATCTATCTATCTATCTATCTATCTATCTATCTATCTATCTATCTATCTATCTATCTATCTATCTATCTATCTATCTATATATCTATATATCTATCTATCTATCTACATATCTATCTATACATTGAATCATAAAGTTGGCCTGGTCTTGACCAATGTATTACACATTGACGCAGACTAGACTGTGAACCTCACCTACATCTATACAAAAAAAAAATACACAACAGTCGTGCGATTAAAACAATTATGACCATTTTTTCACGTTTAATTGAGGTCCTTCGTGAAAAAAAAATTTTAAAAATCAATAATGTTTTTAAAAGTCATGATGGGTGGAACCACGTTAAACGTAACAACGTCGATCGAAACATCGTTAAGCAGATCAGCGTTAAGAGGGGCATGAATGTCATTTAATTTTTTCGCTGGCCAGTTGATTTTTTTTTCGGCGTCCCAAGCTTGGAAAGCATGGCGAACATTTGTCATTCCTACAAAGTAGATTTGAATTGAGTTTTTACTGCCAGGTGCACTTTGATAGTGGGGGGGGGGGGGGTAGGGTGGTTGCAAAATTTTACCTTACTCCAGGGGCGGCTTCGGTTCAAGGGACAACAATGATCACGTTATCCTGTTCGTTTTATTTTTCTTCCTGACGCTTTCTAGAGCTGTAGGTGTAGGTTGTATGCTGTAGGCTATAGCTTTAGGTGTAGCTTGTATACTGTAGGCTATAGCTGTAGGTGTAGGTTGTATACTGTAGGCTATAGCTGTAGGTGTAGGTTGTATACTGTAGGCTATAGCTGTAGGTGTGGGTTGTATACTGTAGGCTATAGCTGTAGGTGTAGGTTGTATGCTGTAGGCTATAGCTGTAGGTGTAGGTTGTATACTGTAGGCTATAGCTGTAGGTGTAGGTTGTATGCTGTAGGCTATAGCTGTAGGCTGTATGCTTGCACAATTTTGTACAGTGTTCATGTAGACCAGAATGGATCTATCTGTATGTGGACTTAAAAACAAATGTACATTTAATAGAAAGAAACTTGTATTGTAAGATAAACCAACGCACCTGATGAATGGGCCACAAACCCATGGATGATTGAGATGAATAGAACTCGCGAATGTATTGTAGAGTTGTTTGCTCTTGTTAACAGCTGTACATATTGTATTACTCTGATATCTTGAGGGTTTTTTTTTTGGGGGGGGGGGGGGCTGATTGCTTAAATCTCCACCGTGAGTTAATCAATGTATTATTATTACACTGGTAAACAGTGAATTCATTGCCAGTGAGATTTGAATCATTTTATACAAAGTCAACTATGCTGATTTAGAATATGTAAGTGCTTTTGCTAGATTGGCTCTATTTTACGAGATAATTAAAATTAATTAAATAATGTATGCACCGTGTTTAGAATTTGTCAAGAATTGCATGAAGTATAATAGTATACTAACAAATAGTAGTAAAACTGTTAATAGTCATGCAGAAATTTGTTCAAAAATATGTGTAATAGTGTTATATAAAAAAACATTTTCCTTTGAAAAACAAATTAAGTCTAATTAATTAATTAATTAATATGTTAATTGTCTATGGTAATGCATTAGCAAATCGCTGTTTGCTCGACTTCTTTTTGTATGTGTCGTTGGTGCAATTGCGCAGGAGGCTCCAACAGTAGTCAACCATCATATGTATTTCCATCTTCCTTGATATCTCTCCTCCATCACCCTCATATCCTGATGGAACCTCTCCCCTTGTTCCTCAATGAAGTCCCCAAGGTTACCTGGACATTTGTCTAAATGACTGTGCAGGTAATGTACCTTGATGCTCATATTTGTTCCACTGTTTCTGAAGTTAGCTAGCATTTCTTGCACCATTTCTTCGTAATTCTCTGCCCTATTATCACCTAAGAAGTTCCTGACAACTGAAACTAAACTGTTCCATGAAGATGCTTCAAGGTGATTTCGATCGTTGATGAGTTTCCGTATCTGAGGACCGTCTAAAATCCCAGCTTTCAGCTTCTCCATGCTCAATTCGGGGAATGATCTGCAAATATACTTGAAGCAATTGCCAGATTTGTCCAAAGCCTTAACACATTGTTTCATTAAACCTAATTTGATATGAAGCGGTGGGAGAATGATCTTATCTTTGTCAACCAGTGGCTTGTTGATTATATTTTCTTTACCTACAGTCATGGTTTCCCTTGCAGGCCATGCCACTCTTGTCCAATGATCTTGCCTTGCCCTGCTATCCCAAAGGCACATGAAGCATGAGTATTTTGTGTATCCTGACTGCTACCCAAGCAAGAAGTTTACCATTTTTAAATCAACACAAATTGACCACTGATGCTCATAATAACGGACTTTCTGCAATACTGTTTTGATATTCCCTTCTTTAAGTGTTGTTGAGTGAGCAATAGGAAGAGATGCATATCGGTTACCATTGTGTAACAGAACGCATTTCAAGCTTCCGATGGAACTGTCCATAAAAAGACGCCAGTCTTCGGAATGGTAGTGTTGTAGTCCCATTTGGAGCAGAAGTCCAGGGATGTCATTACAGTAATCAAGATCTTCCTCTTGGCTGAAATATGGAAGAAGAAACTCTTCTCTTTTCAGATAAAATTTTATTTTAACTTCTGGTTTAAGAAAATTTCTTTCATTAAGCCTGGACGCTAAAAGCTCAGATGCTTGCTTGGACAGATTTAGGTCTCCTATTAGGTCATTGAATTCTTCTTGGCTGACTGGTTGAGGTGTTGAAGAACTTCCTTCATAATCGCTTCCACTGTTTTCACCTCCCAAAAACTCCAGATCTTGCTCCTCGTCAGGGTCTGATGGTAAAAGCTCTAATAATCAAGTAAACACTGGTATAGGAACTTCACTTCTACGTGGAATTGGTCTCATTGCAGATTCAAGATCAGGATAATCCCACTTAGATTTCTCCTGGCGATTGAAGCCTTTAACATTCACAATACAAAAATAACAATCACCAAAATGGTCTTTCGGCTCTCGCCATACCATTGGTACACCGAAACTTAGACTTTTCTTCTAACCATTTGTCCACTTCCGTAGGCTCTCCACACAGTTTTTGCAGACCTTATGGGGAACCCAAGACATGTCTTGGTCTCCCAGCTTCACACCGAAATAAGTTAAATGTGCCTGCTGCACAAAGTCGGTTATATTTCTTCTTTGCTTTTCAATTATGTTTTGTCCAGAGATGCAACAGAATACATTCTGATTATTTTTGCAGCATCTTCGTGATGAACTTATGATGTCTTTAGAAAGCAGAGATAAAATAGAAAAAAAAACAACCAAGTTATAACTTGGTATAGTTAAATTAAACAACAGACACCAAACCCATTTCATTTGTTTTACACAAAGGGTACAATCATATTTTCAAGGGTGTCCAATATCTCAGAAACTAGAGCCAATTCAGCAAAAGCAGTGGCAATTTTGAAATCAGCACCCATGAATTGCTATAAATTCATTCAAACATTCTTGGCAATTCACAAAAAATTTTTTTTCGTTGGGCTGTGTTATTAATGTTATATTCATTACTACCGGTAATAAAACAAAACTTGTACTAAAGTGCACATTTTCACTGACTGAAGAAAAGGTAGAGTTGGAGGACTTGAAATTTTGATAATAATTTCTAGATAATGGTAGATTAATATGGGTATGTTTTTTTAGCGTTTTAATTTGAAATTTCGTCCCTCGATGGAACCATAGTGAGAAAGACACAAGAAAGATAGAGAGAGTAAGTGAGTGAGTGAGTGAGTGAGAGAGAGAGAGAGAGAGAGAGAGAGAGAGAGAGAGAGAGAGAGAGAGAGAGAGAGAGAGAGAGAGAGAGAGAGAGAGAGAGAGAGACAGAGACAGAGAAAGAGAAATAGAGAAAGAGAAAGAGAGAAATAGAGAGAGAGAGAGAGAAAGAGGGAGAGA
This sequence comes from Bulinus truncatus, assembly GCA_021962125.1. Taxonomy (NCBI): domain Eukaryota; kingdom Metazoa; phylum Mollusca; class Gastropoda; family Planorbidae; genus Bulinus; species Bulinus truncatus. The sequence goes on along the minus strand of JAGDYQ010000213.1, from coordinate 1,045,049 downwards.
AAGAAAGAGAGAGAGAGAGAGAGACAGAGAGAGAGAGAGAGAGAGAGAGAGAGAGAGAGAGCGTACATTTGTGTTCAACTATGGATCCATAGAGAGAAAGTGAAACATGGCATGACATATAGAAACAAAATACACAAACTACTTTTAATTGATTTTTAATATAAAAATTTAAACCACTCACAAGTGGGACGGATGGCCGAGTGGTGTAGATATTCGACTGTCGACCTGAGAGTCCTGGGTTCGATCCTCGGTGAGGCCTGTGGAATTTTTCCAGGTGAAAATTGGTACAAAGTCGTCCCACATGTCCACCCAGCTTTAAATGGGTACCTGACTTAAATTGGGGAAGTAAAGGCGGCTGGGCGTTGTGCTAACCACACAATCCCTTCATATGCCGAGGTTATAGAAACAGATGGATTCTACACTTCATCTGCCCCGATGGCCCGTTAGGGCTAAGTGAACTTTACTTACTTACTTACTTTACTACTCACAAGGATACCATTTATAAAACCTGTTTTATTTTTTCTTTGCTTGACCATAGTATAATATTTGTATTAACATACCTTAAATATAGAGCTTTTGATTTACAACACATCATCAATTTTGCTATACTAAGATTAAAAAAGCGTGGACCCCATTAATGAAGAAATCTGGTGACGCTCCCGGTGAATATTTCTTTAAAATGATGCGCCTCTATTACTGGAAGGAAAAAAAATGATACATTGAGGCCGTAATTATTTTTCCTAAAAGGGAGGGGGTGTCATATGCTATATATCTAGAGGAGGAGGGAGGTAACCAAGTTTTGTTTAAATGGGTCAGTAACAGGAAATATTATATATTTTATCTTTTACAACGGCTGTCTATTAGACATAATGCTACAAAGACAATACCCCCCCAACATCCCCCCCCACGTTTAATAAGTTATACAATATGTGAACAGTCCCTATTACAATATGTGAACAGTCCCTATTACAATATGTGAACAGTCCCTATTACAATATGTGAACAGTCCCTATTACAATATGTGAACAGTCCCTATTACAATATGTGAACAGTCCCTATTACAATATGTGAACAGTCCCTATTACAATATGTGAACAGTCCCTATTACAATATGTGAACAGTCCCTATTACAATATGTGAACAGTCCCTATTACAATATGTGAACAGTCCCTATTACAATATGTGAACAGTCCCTATTACAATATGTGAACAGTCCCTATTACAATATGTGAACAGTCCCTATTACAATTTGTGAACAGTCCCTATTACAATATGTGAACAGTCCCTATTACAATATGTGAACAGTCCCTATTACAATATGTGAACAGTCCCTATTACAATATGTGAACAGTCCCTATTACAATATGTGAACAGTCCCTATTACAATATGTGAACAGTCCCTATTACAATATGTGAACAGTTCCTATTACAATATGTGAACAGTCCCTATTACAATATGTGAACAGTCCCTATTACAATTTGTGAACAGTCCCTATTACAATATGTGAACAGTCCCTATTACAATATGTGAACAGTCCCTATTACAATATGTGAACAGTCCCTATTACAATATGTGAACAGTCCCTATTACAATATGTGAACAGTCCCTATTACAATATGTGAACAGTCCCTATTACAATATGTGAACAGTCCCTATTACAATATGTGAACAGTCCCTATTACAATATGTGAACAGTCCCTACTACAATATGTGAACAGTCCCTATTACAATATGTGAACAGTCCCTATTACAATATTTGAACAGTCCCTATTACAATATGTGAACAGTCACTATTACAATATGTGAACATTCACTATTACAATATGTGAACAGTCACTATTACAATATGTGAACAGTCCCTATTACAATTTGTGAACAGTCCCTACTACAATATGTGAACAGTCCCTATTACAATTTGTGAACAGTTCCTACTACAATATGTGAACAGTCCCTATTACAATATGTGAACAGTCCCTATTACAATATGTGAACAGTCCCTATTACAATATGTGAACAGTCCCTATTACAATATGTGAACAGTCGCTATTACAATATGTGAACAGTCACTATTACAATATGTGAACAGTCACTATTACAATATGTGAACAGTCCCTATTACAATTTGTGAACAGTCCCTACTACAATATGTGAACAGTCAAGTCAACTTTTTGCGTTTAAAAATAAACATTTCAAATTGAATGTAGTAAGTATTTAATATCGCAAAACTTCATTATGTCTTGTTGCCGTCTTGTGGAAGTTGAATTCATTTCCCCTCATAGTTGTGATTGATAATACATTAACTGGTGCTGCAAATCTGATTTGAACAATACAGAAGCGAATCGGATGAACGTGGCAGGGGAGAGAATATGGGTTGGCGTGGGGCTCATAATGTCATGCTGGCAGTCTGTCTGAAAGCCTGATTAGCCTGACCATGGTCTCGGCGAGGACCGATAACCACCATGGGAGACAAGCACGTGGTGTAGGATCGGTGGATGGTGGAAAGAGGGAAGTAATCCGTTCAGACGGCAGGATTTATAGATCAGATTATCTCCCCTTGAATTGTGCCTGCTGAATAAATCCGTTGATTTCATTGAACAAAATACATCTGCATGGTAAACAACTACAGAAGGACATTACCTATTTTGGTGTCCGAGACACAGCCAACGGTTTAAAACTGAATGTATAGCGTTTGGAATTGGTTTGTTTAAACCGTTAATTCGGTAAGTGGAATCAGTTTTAAACCCAGACTGATATATATATATATATATAGTCAATGTTTTGCTTTGAAAAATCCAAACTGAAGTCCGAAATGTCATTTTTTGTTTCATGCACAAGGATTTGAAATATCCCCCCCTCCCAAATGCACCAATAGTTTCCAGCAACTACGGTGTGTACTTATAGTAGGATTGACCAATGGTCATAATCGTGTATGAAGGAAGTCTGCTATATTGTACATGTTCGTACAGCAGTGGTTCATAAACTTTACGCTTTGCGACCTACTATTACGTCAGTTTTTTTTTTTCGAAGTGGCTACGAATACAACCAACGCGCATGAGCTCTAGCGCTTAGACGGACTATTTTTTTGTGTGCGCATTAGGGTTAGGGATAGGGTTAGGAATAGGGATAGGGTTAGGGATAGGGTTATGGATAGGGATAGGGTTAGGGATAGGGATAGGGTTAGGGTTGGGGTTAGGGTTAGGGTTAGGGATAGGGATAGGGATAGGGATAGGGTTAGGGATAGGGCTAGGGTTAGGGTTAGGGATAGGGTTAGGGATATGAGCAATATCTATAGCTGGACCACGAAATCCAGCAATCGCGCATGAAAAATTGTCCGTCTAAGCGCTAGAGCGCATGCGCGTTGGCTGTATCCGTAGTCACTGCGTTTTTTTTTTAGTAATTTATCCACAATTAAATATTTGTTTTGTTTTCTATCTTGTGTTTTTTGGGGCCCTGGGCGAACGTAACTGTAAGGGCCAGTAGGTCTAAAAAAGAAAGACTGTAAGATATCAAGGAACCCCTAACCCTTCTTAGCAAGCACATGGAATGACCTGTTGTAGAGTCTTGACTTTTAGCATTTTATTATTGGGTTGCGGAAAAATCAAAGTCCCGACATGGGGCTCCCTTAGAAGTAGAGAGGGGTGGGATGGAGGGGGGTCAATCGGTCACTTTAATACACATTATGACTACATGAATTACTTAATATTTGTTTATTAGAGGCCACATTGATCACTGGTCTATTTACTGTCAGCCATGCCAACCAGTTTGAGTTCATCCTCTCTAGCGTTGTCTAGAATGTGTTAATAAAGTGGTAATTTAGGCGAAACATAACTTCTCGCCGTTGCATCATGGGAATGATTCACATTTTAAATCTGTTATATCCGATGAAACTTATTGTGATTATGTTTATATTTTTGTTTGTTTAAGATGGGATATGGTAACATTCCTTATAATACAACGGAATGTAGAGTTAATTAGAGCAATAGATGTTATTAAAGAACACTTATTAAACAGAAAGCGAATTCGTTGTGTAGAAAGTCATCCAACCATATATTGGAAACAGGCCATTTAATGTTGCATGCCACTTCTGCATGCTGGAATATTTTCCATTGCAACCACAGTACAACATATGATGATCTTTAGCAAAAGCTTTTTTTTTTATGAAAAGTTATATTGACACTTGTGGGTCTTAATAAAAAAAACCACAATGTTTCAATTTATCAAAAAAAAACAAAACAAACAAACAAAAAAACAAATATTTTATACGAATTTGACATTTTAAAAAGACCCAAACTATATTGCATTTTTTTTCAGTCTAGAAGCAGGGTTGCGCAAACTTTTTCACTCGCTAGCCACATAGGGGCTGGTCAGTTTGACCTGCTGGCCGGACCAAGATCAGATGGATGGGACGTGAACTAATATAAATCTAAATGTAAACGTCAAAACACGTCAAAACACTAAAGTCTAGTTCTGCGTTTCACGAGTGCGTGGCCTGATTAAACTGTCCAGCAGGCCGAATCAGCTGGTTGGTCGTAGTTTGCCAATGTCCGATCTGGAGTATGACTGGAAAATATGCAACAGACCGTGATACAGTTATGTTAAAACGAATTTTCCAAGTTTTCTTTTTATAATACCAGTTTTACTATTAGTCTGAATGCTAATACTGGATAGTCCATTGGCCATGTAGGCATCACGGCAGACGTAGAAGGAATTTACACCATGAAATGAAAAATCCCCTCAGTTCTCACCTTAGATCAAACCCCCCAGGTAGACAATGTCGTCCTGAACAATCACACTGAACTTATTATTTCTACAACATAGCATAAACAATACACATTAGCGATGCTTGATCAATCTTTTTGATCTTTTGAAAAAATAAAAAAAGCCTAGAACTCTTTCACACACTATTTTCTTAAATAATTCAGCAATACTTTAAATTTCAAAACATTGTTAGTGAACCATTTGAAATATGTGGTTAGTTATTCAGTTTTTAGTCACAGCTAACAGCAGGCTATCTGGTCCCGTAATGAAGTCGGAAAGTTTTTTTTTAATCAACGACCTTTTCACGGTCGCGGTAACAAAGTCCGACAATTTCAGTTAATATTGTGTCAATGGGGCGATAATTGTTCGTGCTGTCAAGAACAGAGTGTCCTCCCTTCCATTGTTCCACCCTCCAGCGGTCCGGGGGTAGCTACTGCGCTCGTATTCCTAGCCCGGGACTAATTGCCAATATTGTGGAGCCGATTTCTGTGTGTGATTACCCCATCCAGGCTAGAGTAGTGAAAACACTCTGACTATTTTAAACACACACGCACACACACAAACACACGAATTCTCACGTACACAAAGACTTAACACAGAGATTAGTGTGAAGAAAGACTTTGTTTAAAAGTTTAATTAAAAAAAACAAACACTAAACAATAAATGATTTTAGGATATGCCAATATTAACGACACAGAGATACTGTAAACAAAATATTTATAGAGGTTGTGGCTGGTTCTACCCACTTGTCAAGCACTTATAGACGCGTTTGTTTATTGTTTGTTTACAGTTTGTTTATAGTTTATTTACAGTTTGTTTACAGTTTGTGTACAGTTTGTTTATAGTTTGTTTACAGTTTGTTTATAGTTTGTTCACAGTCTGTTTATAGTTTGTTTACAGTTTACAGTTTGTTTACAGTTTGTTTATAGTTTGTTTACAGTTTGTTTATAGTTTGTGTACACTTTGTTTATAGTTTGTTTATAGTTTGTTTTAGTTTGTTAATAGATTGTTTATAGTTTGTTAATAGTTTGTTTATAGTTTGTTTTTAGTTTGTTTATAGTTTGTGTACACTTTGTTTATAGTTTGTTCACTGTTTGTTTATAGTTTGTTGCCAGAATAAGTGCTGCCAAGGCCGATAGCCCATCCCCTATTTGCGCCACTGCAAGTATGACCGAGGTCATGGGCCCGTGGAGATCTCTAGTTACAACTTTCGTGTTGCCTCCCTTAGCTATACCGACTCAGAACCTGACAAGTTTAAGAATGTCGAGACAATGCCACAAACTGTCTCAAGAATATTTCGATAGAAATATGGACGAAAAACAAACATACAAATAAAATCATTTCAATTTACAACCAAACGAAACAACAACAAAGAAAAAAAAAATTAATATTGCAAAAACAAAAACCTTTTAAAAAAGTACAGTTCATTTCTTTAGTCAATTAATTTTTTTACATTTTTTTCCCCATCACCTAAAGATTGAGATCTGTTAAAAATGTTCCAACTCTAGAGAAGTTGTGATAATTGGTTTTCTATCTCCGTTATTCGACATACACGACAACTGCCAGTAACTGAAGTAACTGAAATCGTACAAAAAATGCAACAAGATGGCCTTAATAATATATGTCATTATGTATTTATTGAAAAAAAATCTCCCAACTTCTCTCTCTTCTGCCCCCCCCCCCAACCACACTCCCATATGTGGGTTTATGTCTCAGAGTAGTAGTAGTTGAATGACACCCCGCCCCCCTCTCCCCAGGAGGTAAACTGTGTTTCTGTAAAGTGACCTCAACTGTAGTCAGCTGGACACGGGTCCTCCATCACAAATGTTGACCTGTACAAAAGATCTGTGTAAAGCCTTTTTACTGGACTCTGTTTAAGTCATGGGGATTTCGGTTTTTTAGAATTTCAAAAGTGGATTGTTGTTTTGGATCACACGCGAAGGTTTGTGTTTGGAATAATTTGAAGGTTTGTGTTTGGAATAATTTGAAGGTTTGTGTTTGTATTAAATGGAGATTTGGAGTTTGTAAACTAGTAAATGGTGGATGCGGCTTGTATTTATTGAGTCGAGGTTGATTTTGAGTATATTGGGGAGTATGATGTTTGAAATATGTGGGAGGATTGTGTATAGGACATGTGGAGTTAATGGTGGAAGTTGGTGCGTGAATCGTTCGGGTCGTCGGAGTTTGAATCATTGGAAAGTAAAATTTGAACCAAATAAAAAAAAAATCAATACATTTTTCCAATGATTACCTGCCGATTTATTCAAAATTTCCTTTGAATATATACCTCTATATCAGTATATCAGTATACAACCATACCTGTAATTTGACTTTTTTTTTTAAAAAGTGTCTGTCTCTAATCTTTCACTAATTTCTTGACTTATTGTTTAACTTCTGCCTGCCATTATTTAATTGTATTGTTGATGGCTTGAATGTAATCACCATCCGATACCCCATCCCAGGCAGTTGTCTAATTTTGCATTACTAACATTAAATTACAAATAAGTAAAAGAATATTTTTTTTATTCGGGGTACTTTTATCGCCTGAAATGAAGAAAATAATGTTTTGAATTTAAATATATAGATCCAATAATCAACCGCACTCACTAGCAACATTATTAAGCCATGGCTTCTGCTTGGTATCGATGATAGAACATGAGCATCTACTGGAAAGTGCGCTTGTGAGTGTTGTGTGCGTGTTTGTGTAAGAATGAGGGAGAAAGACATTGAAGGGAGGGAGAGAGTGAGAGTGTGAGAGAGAGAGAGAGAGAGAGACAGACAGAGAGAGAGAGAGAGAGACAGGGAGAGATAGAAAGAGAGATAAGTAGAAGCATTGGCAATAACGTTTTACAAACACTGAACAAAACGTATTGATGTGAACGATGTTATTAGCTCCCCTTAACTCAATCAATCTCGGAGAAATTTACCGCTGATTAACTCTCAATGCACAGCGGGGGGGGGGGATGTCTTTGTCAAGCCCACCCCAAAAACATTCACGAGGACCTGTTGAGCCTGTTGAATCGAGGAGCCTGCCCCGCCCCCTACTGCCAACCCGACTCGTCAGTAACCATCGTACCGGAAGCCAATAAAGCGCCCCCCTCCCCCCATCCCCGCTTCTCTGTACCTAATCCCGCAGCCAACCGGTTACCCGACACTATTATTGGGTAACCCTCGCGCTGTAAAACTCCAGCCAATGGGAACGTTCCGTTCTTGACTACTCTCTGGCCGAGCACGGCTGCTTAGCGCTTGATTGATTGGTTTCTTCGAGTCGATCTGAGGTCTTAACCGGGAGTAATGGGGCAATTAGCCTGTTCCAACTTTTGACGCTTCTTGTAGTGAAGATCATTCGATAGCCATGAGATTCTAGGATATAAAAACGTGGAACAAACGTCTAACTGGCCGCCCGGTAATCAACGGACGTGTACTGTTAATTATTATTATTTCGTTGTTGTTGTTTGTGTTTACAATCATCATCAGCGTCAAAATAATCAGTTTCATCATTTGAGGGCTGGACACTTGGAGCTTTGTTTTCTGTTTTTGTTTATTTCACGTGTCGTCTTGTAATGGAGTAGTAAACACAACAAAATGGTTTGCTATTGAATTTATTGATACTATTTTAAAAAGACAAAACAACAACAACAACAAATAAAAACAAACAACAACTGACAGTTTGAATCTTATCAGGGAAAGATATATTCTGATCAAACAGCTATTTTTGTGTTTTATTCCTTGTTCATTTCAACCACCATGGATTCTAAAGACATCACAAATCTGACAATAACTCCACCGGCGTCTGCGTCATCGCCATCCTTGTCTATGACGCCGTCCCCGGAGAGCACCAAGCATTCTCCCACAAGGCAAAATAATCATAAACATAATCGTAGGATGTCTTACAGCATCGAGAGCATCCTTGGAGTCCGTAGCACCGGACGGGAATCCCCGAACACAAACAACTCGAGTTTTGAATCATGCAACAACTCAGGTGCGTACTTAAGATAGCTAGCTACAAGACTATTTTTTATATTTTTTTTTTACATTTTTATAATTGCCAAAGTCTCCATCCACTGTTTCAATCAAATCGTACCAGTTAGGGTGGTTTCTACATCTTAGGTGAACTAGACAACCGCAAGTGTTGCTAATGCGGTTCTAAGAATCTCATGCGGCTCTTACTGTCACATGCGGCTCTTACAGTCACATGCGGCTCTTCTTTTAAAAATTGAGTGGGATCAATGAGACAGTTTTTGTTTTTTAAATTAATTGAATTCAGCTCAGTCAATTTTTCATGAATCGAATATCGTGCGAATATAAAGTATTTTTTTTTTTTATGATACAAAAAGCGGCTTGCGATTCTCGTCAACTTATCGTGTGGCCCTGGCCTAGGACCTCAACTGAAAAAGGCTCCCACCCCTCCTTCAAATCTAAACAAGTGTGAAGTCGGATGACACATTATTACGAAAAGCTATGGCTTGCTGGCTCTTCTATATTTTTTGCAGATGAAGAAATTGCAAAACATCTGCACAAATAATGTTTTAGTTTGGACACGTCAGTTGCTTTTGTCTGAAAACCCCCGAAAAACATAAACACGTCTACGACCCTCCATATAAGAACGTCGCAAAACAAGAACAAAAAATAAAAGAATACTGTAGTCCATAAAAGTGGTTCTGAAACATTTACATTTAGCAACCTACCAAGAAACATTTCCGATTTTAGCGAACTTTCTTTATGTAAAGATTGGATTAATTTAAAAAAAAAATGAAAAGCTAATATTAATTGTAAATATTCTCGCATAAACCATTATTACATTTATTGGCAACCCTCTTCAAATCAGCCCGCGACCCACTGATGTGCCCGGACCCACACTTTGAGAACCACTGGACTATAAGATTTTCTGTCATAGTAACTAACATTGTTACAGTTTTTAATCATGTGTCAGATGAACATATACTACATTATATAGTTCACAAGCAGCCATATTTTAGTTGACAACTGGAAAAGTTTCCATTGAAGAATTTTTCTACCAAACCTGTAATCATTATTGAGATATTTGAGGAACTTAGCCATTGGTACTGTTCATTTTAGGCCAGTATGAATGTTTAGCATTTGTTCTTATTTATGCCAATAGGCATACCTATTTCTGGCATTTGTTCATATGAACATGTCCTTGTGGTAGTATTTTGTTTAACACGATCTAACGATTTAAGAGGTTAAATGTTATTACTTGGAATAACTATCGTCTATCAATGAATCCACTAGTATGACCATCTATCGGTTCCTTCATCCATCTTCTCTCCATCCACACACCCTTACTATTTATTAATGATCTGCAAGTCATGTCAAACAACCTCCCCCTTCTCTCTCTCTCCCCCCACCACCCTCCCAATCATGGTATGTTTATGACAGAGATCAACGTGCATTATGCATTTCTTGTTGACCCATTGAATTCTCTACTAACCAGGCCATGTACTATCCAACTTATTGTTCAATAATCATCAACTTATTGTTCAATAATCATCAACTTATTGTTCAATAATCATCAACTTATTGTTCAATAATCATCAACTTATTGTTCAAGTAATACTCAGCTTATTGTTCAAGTAATACTCAGCTTATTGTTCAAATAATCACGAACTTATTGTTTAATAATCATCAACTTATTGTTCAATAATCATCAGCTTATTGTTCAATAATCATCAACTTATTGTTCAATAATCATCAACTTATTGTTCAATAATCATCGTTAAATAAAATGTAAAGCTGCTATTGAGATACAACCTAATGAACAATTCTCTGGGTCCACCCAAACTGTTATAGGCTACACCTCAACTGTATTAATCAAAAAGTTTGCTTCAACCTAGAAAAAATTCAATGAAATGCTTGTTACGGTCAGTGGAGTTTGTGGTGACCTCAATCCCTTGGTTTCTACACCCTTCTCTCCCCCCCCCCCCACTTACCCCAGTATTGTGTACTATTCTTAAGCAATGCAATGGAATGAAACAACATACTATTTTTAGTAATTTCATTGTCAAAGTTTCAGCACTGTCATGGCACAATTTTTGTCATTGACACACACAAATCTGTGCTAAAATGACACACACAAATCTGTGCTAAAATGACACACACAAATCTGTGTTAAAATGACACACACAAATCTGTGCTAAAATGACACACACAAAATCTGTGTTAAAATGACACACACAAATCTGTGTTAAAATGACACACAAATATACACACGAGCCCACAAACACACATTAGCGGTTGTCTAGAGCTGACCTGCATCTGAAAATGAATAGAATAGGACAGATTTTGAAAAAAAATTTCTGACTACCAGATACTTTTTTTGAATTGTATTTTGTTAAATTGTGGTTGTATTATTGGGTTGAAGGGGGGGGGGAGAGGGTGCGCGTTTGGAGTTTTTGGGGAGGGTGGAGGTTGGTACAATGTACTTCTGTGGTAGCTGATAAATAGGCCAATGCCGATTAAAACACAGCCTGTATATCAACAGTTTCATTTTGTATTAAGTGTACACAATTATAAATGGGATTACCAACCATTCTTGACATATATTATGCAATCATTTTGTTATTGTGGAGATAACGAATCCATAAATTTAAACCAACTGTCAGAGTATATATCCGAGTCATAACGTTTTCAAACATTTGATCGTAACATGAGATTCGTTTCAATGTTATGTGTGTATTAATTATAACGTTGTTAATATTAATTATACTATTTTGAAATAATCAATTCAATTGATTAAATATAAAAATAATTTAAAAATAAAATTAAAAAAACAAACAAACAAACAATGACTAAAAATTAAATGCATTATTATTAAATACACATTAGACCTTAGCATAGAGACATGCATCAATTGAGCTAAATGTTACTCTTTGTCTTGATATATACATTTATGTGTTACAGTATCTCACTTAATGTTTTGATATCAATATGCCACAATATGTCACTCTATATTACCAAACCTGTATGTCACATATTTTATTTAATGCCGCAATACAAATATGCCACAATTTTCAGAATATGTCACTCTATATACCACTCTATATGTCACTCTATATGTCACAATATGTCACTCTATATGTCACAATATGTCAATCTATGGGCCACAATATGTCACTCTATATGTCACAAGATGTCATTCTATATGTCATTCTATATCTCTATTATTTACATTAAGTCCATAATTGGTCTCAAAATGATATAGTAATTCTCAGAAAAAATCACACCATTTCATGGTAAAGTATTTCACACATTTTCACACATCTTCACAAAATGTCATAATATCCAGGTATTTCACAAAATTTGTCAATACTTTATAATATTTCACAATATACCATAGGATGTTATAATTTGTCAAATATACCTTAAAAAAAGTAAAGTGTAGAATACATCTGTTTCTATATGGAGGGATTGTGTTGTTAGGAACACGCCCAGCCGCCTTTACTACCCCAACTAGAGTCAGGTACCCATTTGAAACTGGGTGGAACTGTGGGACGACTTTGAAACAAATTTCACCTGGAAAAATTCACATGGTCCTCACCGAGGATCGAACCCAGGACTTTCAGGTCGGCAGTCGAGTATCTACACCACTGGGCCATCCGTCCCACCAAATATACCTTACTCACTTTGAATTTGTCAAATATACCTTAGTCACTTCTAATTTGTCAAATATACCACAACACATCACAATAAGTCACAAACACTTGAAACAATATTTCAATTCCTCACACTTTTCATGTGTTGTATTATTTTTTCATAAATAATGTTTACTTAGTTTTAGTTTAATGTAACTTTATAAATAATATTCAATAAAACAGAAACTCGTGTCGTCGAGTGTGTACGCATGTCATCAAACACTAGAAACACGTATTTTAAGATTTTAAATGATTGACCGATCAAAAATGATGTATATTAAATAAATGTTTTTTTTTTATTTGGCTTTCATTACAATCACTCTCGTTCCGTAGACGGTTTCAATTTTGGTAAATTTGAAATCAATTTTCACCAACTACTCAAAGCCCAATCGATGTGAAATGCTGAACACACATGTGTATTCTCAATGATAACATACTCTTTAAAAATGTTTTAGTCAATTAAATACTTATGAAGTCCGAAGCTAATTAATTTTTTTGCTAATGTTTATATAAAGAGAGAAATGGCGGGAAAAGATTTTAGCAGCGGTTAATAAATGTGATGAGTTCTGAACTTTGTTTTTTTTTTTTAGTGTGAAGCGCAATTTTTAATAAAGTACATAAACTTCGACAACAAAACGTGAAATGTCTTTAAAAATATAAGGTATAAGAAAATATAAAACAAACAATTTTTTTTAAGTATTTCGTCATCAAACTATGTACACCACTTATTAGTTTATATTATATGGACAAACCAATCAAGATCAATACTTTTGACACTAAAATAAAAAAAAAAATTTTTGCTACATGTATTTTCTAGCTGAACTTTTGCTGGGATTTACAGTAATTTAAAATAAATAAAAAAAAAAAATAAGAAAAAACCTGATCGGAAATTATGTTTCTTAAATAAAAGGTAAATGAAATATATGACAGAATACAAATGTAATATTTAAAATATTATTTTAGAAATGGAAAAATACACACACACACACACACACACATTTTTTTTTAGACCAAAGACAGACTGCAACATAAAAGAATCTGCCGAGCAGTGTGTTGCTAAGAAACTAACTTAATTCATTCGACCATGCATCCACGTGTCTAGTAATTAAATAAATGATTCTAATTTAGAAACACTTCCGAAATTTAACAACAAAAAGGTCCGTTATAATCTTAAATTGTGATTTCATTTATTGTTCATTATATTAGTAAACTATACTTGATGGAAATGCTATACATTTTTATGCAAAAAAAAAATCGCATGCAGACTTACTAAAAATGAAGTTAAAATTGCATATCCCCCCCCCCCCATCCTTTTTTAGTTACAACCCTTAAAAGCCGCTACAGTACCTGTTGTACAATGTTCTAACTACAATTACAAAGGAACAATTAGTGGCAGTGTAAGATAGACTTCCATCAAGTTGTTATATTAACAGGTGTCGGTTCAGCATTCATTACTATTGTTTCTGTCTCTCTCTTTCTCTCCCCCTCTCTCTCCCTCTCTCTCTTTCTCTCTCTCTCTCTCTCTCACTATATATATATATATATATATATATATATATATATATACATATGTATGCAATGTTTTGATTCTGTATAGTACACGGACCATCAGATTTTAGTCATTCTCAGGACTTCGTTCAACATTCTCATTCAGCTGTCAAGTCACCGTACCACGTTAAGTGGGTCAAGAGCCCAGAAATGAGAGGCGCATGGATCCATTGGGGTGGGAAAAGGGGGGGGGGGTGAGTGGGAGTGGGAATCCACACCTCATCAAGTGTAACTTTTTTTTTTCCAAATAAATGACTGGATTGTTTGACGTATTTTTTGAAAGAAAAAAAAAGTACATACAAAGTGACAGTCACAGGTCGGGGGTTAAACCCAAACACATGATTCAATCCTCCATCATGAACAGTAGCCCCTGCCATTGAATGAATCAGCCGCTGGTGAGACGGTTTGATAATAGGGACCCCCATTTGAGGGGGATTGTCTGGGGACCAGGATTATTTCGCGGCAGAAAACAATCCATGTTTATTTTTATTTCTGACACACATGTGATGTTGTTGTTTACTTCTATCTCTTAGACTCGACGTCTCCATCATCCCCGAAGTCAACCTTCGTGGACACCAAACACAGGAACAACAACATTGACGGTGATGTCAGCAGCGACTACGGCCGCTTCTTTCTCCACCAGCAACACCACAACGAACATCGGAATCAGCATCATCTGCAGCAGCAGCAGCAGCAGCATCAACACCAGTTCCAAAAGTCACCGGGCTTCATCACTCGAACCCACCCTCATCACAGCTACCCTCATCACGGCCAAGAGGATGGCGGAAAGAGCAACGTACTCATCAGTCACGGCGTCCCCAACGCCAACAGCGGCGACGACAGCAGCATCTCGCACCGCACTCACGTCCCCCACTCGCCTCAGCTGCAGCACCACCACCACCGTTCTTTGACACCGCCATTGGTCGCCTCTGACCGCATGGACTCTCCCTCCCCCACACGCCGTGAATTTTCGAGTGAAAGACCTGAGTCCAACGGTGAAGATGATTATAACGTCAAGGCCAATAACAGTGGAAACGACTACAGGTAAGTGAACACAATAAAATGCAAATAAAATGAAATTTCCACATTGAAACATTTGGCAAAACATGGGTTTCCTTGAAGTTTTAATAAGTGCTGAAAATAATTTTTAATTTCTCAGGACCAAATAAAAGAAAAACCGTGTGCAAATTTATTTCGCGGGAACATCGTTGTTGTATTTTAATATAACTCTCAATTTTTGTTTCTTTTTAATTTAAATGTTTAAAAAATTAACAAAACACTTTTCTAACTTACATGGGTCAATTATGTTTAGGACAAAAGTTTACATTGTTTTTGTTTGTCAAAGGTTCAGAACCATTCTTACGATTTACGGGGCCCCCAGGCAAAAGTATTTATGACGGCCCTGAGCACATTTAAATTTGTGGGGGCACCAGAAAGGGTGCATTATGGGTCATTTGGGAAAACAAAACTGCAAAAGCATCAGCTAACGAAAGCTTGGGCTCTTAAAGTATTGACGACATGGTCTTCCTCACTATCTAAATTATACTCAACTTAAAAGTAATTTTTAGATCGAAATCCATTGACAAGTTTTCTGAATGCTAGCAATGAGAGTCTGCTCAATTGTAAAGCTTGCCCAAAACATTTCCGTGAATAAACACCTTTTGAAAAATTAGATATTTCAGAAATGTTTTTTTTTTACGTTACCAATAAATATATAAATAAAAGTCCCAAGATTGGTTTCCTTAAATCTAGGGCCATAGTCATCTGCCTAGTATGACTATACAAAGGAGTGTCTCTAAGCAGGCGCATCAACTACACGGTATAAACAATATCTTATAGCAACACGTCTACGGCGTCGTCATAGGTTGGCTATAAGCTCCTACAATCTGGCTGTACACATGGCTAATTAGATGGGAAATGTTTGAATATAGAATGGCAGATGAACTCATTTAAAAATTCTAAACTAGCCATTTAGTCATGAAGTAAAAGTACACCAATACAATGTTGTTGACCAGTCACGCGATTATTTACTTCCAGTTCTCACGGCGGTTACACAGACACTGAAAGTAACATGGATGACGACAGTTCCGGGAAACCAAGAAAGATTCGTCGAAGCAGAACGACCTTCACGACATTTCAGGTAGGTAAAGGACATCAATGTAAAATATCTTGAAACATGGGCTGCTTCATCCATGTAGTCTCAGCTTTCCTGATCTAGGCACTCAATACATAGTAGGACATAACAGTTTTGCTTGATCTAGGCATAAGAGTCTAGCCTGATTTAGGCATCTAATATATAGTAGTACATAACAGTCTTTCCTGATCTAGGCATCTAATACATAGTAGTACATAACAGTTTAGCCTGATCTAGGCATCTAATATATAATAAGTAGTACATAACAGTCTTGCCTGATCTAGGCATCTAATATATAGTAAGTAGTACATAACAGTCTTGCCTGATCTAGGCATCTAATATATAGTAAATAGTACATAACAGTTTTGCCTGATCTAGGCATCTAATATATAGTAAGTAGTACATAACAGTTTTGCCTGATCTAGGCATCTAATATATAGTAAGTAGTACATAACAGTCTTGCAATTTGTAGTTTGTTATTACATTATTAAAGGTTAATATTTGGCATCGATAACAACATGGGGCCGTCAGCTTGCGTGAGGGGGGGGCTCCTAAAAAATTTCGCTCCCTTTCTTAGAGAGGCCCACACACTTCAAGCCTGGCATGTTCTCTCTCTCTCTCTCTCTCTCTCTCTAATTATATATATATATATATATATATATATATATATATATATATATATATATATATATGAACCCGTACCATTCCTTATCAGGAATATCACCACATTCATTCAATCATTCAATCAATGTCTCGATTGAATATGCAATTAATATATTGATCAGACTTTTTTTAAAAACAATTATTCATCCTTCCATTAATTTATTCATACTCATGAGCGTAATTTTTATTTCCCACGTCAATAGTCATCTAGAGAACATGAAATACTAAATAATTAAACAATACATAAATTACAATATTGTTACGACTTTCCCCCCGGTGCGCACCGTGCATCGAGATATTGAACGTAATGACGCGGTACAGTGACGTAGGAAGCCGGCAAGAAGATGGCCGTGATGTTATTGTCGTTGTCTATGTGTTTTTATAGATATTAGTAAACTCTTGGAGCCCACGCCGGCCTGTGTGTTGTTTTGATTTTATAAACAGAATTTTTAAAGAGTTGTAACATTGGTGTCAGAGGTGGGATTTCTTTTCTGAAAATGGCCGGTAAGAAGCTAAGTAAACTTCTAGTCGTAGAGTTGATAGAAGAATTAGATGGTAGGGGCCTCCCTACTGACGGCAACAAGGAGCTATTGACCTCTAGACTAAAGGATGCTCTGATAAAGGAAGGAAATGATCCTGAGAGCCACTGTTTCGAGTCTGAAATCGAAATGTTAAGAAAAGAAATGAAAGAAGGCCAGAATGAAATGAAAGAATTACTTAAGAATGAAAGGAAAGAATTACTTCAAGCAATAAGAGACGAAATAGGAGATCTGAAGGAAGATCTCAACACTAGAATTGAGAAGGTGAAGGTTGAGATTAACGAAAAGGTCAACGGCCGGATAATGGAACTCCAGGCTCAGATCAAGGACACAACTGCCAGGTATAATGGAGAGATTGGAGATATCAGGGAAGAACTGAGGAAAGTTCAGTTGACACAGACTGCTACCCCAACAACCGTAGGCAAGATGCCCATGCCTACATTTGATGGCACAATTTCATGGTCCGTATACAAGAGACAGTTTGAGGCAGCAGGGCAAATAAACAACTGGACCAGAGAAGAAGACAAAGCCACGGCCCTTGTCTTGGCTCTTAGAGGTAAGGCCTCTGAGCTGCTCCGAACTGTCAACGATCCGGGAAATTATCAAGCACTAGAGTTACGGTACGGCGACGAGCACATGCAAGAAGTGTTCAGAGTTCAGTTGAAATCGAGGCAACAAAAATCCGGGGAATCTTTGCAGGAATTAAACACAGATATTGAAAGGTTAGCGCGTCTGTCTTACCCTGCCGCGGCACAGGAATTTCTGGACGTCAAAATAACCGACACTTTCATCGATACCATTCGTGATCCAGACCTAAAAAAGGCCATTATGATAAGTGGGAAACGCAAGGCCAGTGAAGCATTGGTGTATGCTCTGTCTTACGAGGCAGCTAAGAAGGCGTCCAGGACTGACCACCATGCCAGGCAACTGGAAGTTGATGAAGATGAGCAAATTAACAGGATTCGCAAGGTGGTCGAAGAGGTCATTACCTCAAAAGAGCAAAAGATAAGCGACGATTCGAGGAATGCTGATATGGGTGATACTCGCTGCTGGAATTGTGGCGCCTCCGGTCATGTTCGGCGGTACTGTCCAAGACAGAGGCAGTATTCCGCCGGACAGAACAGAAACCCCCAGCTCCCAAACCGCTGGAACTACTAGGGAAACTAACGTCTGCCAGCTTCGTAGGGCGGAAGCTGGCAAAACACTCCAACAAAGCCCGTAAAGTCGTCATTCCTATTGCAACTATTGGGATTAAATCAAGCCTGTATGTAAAAGGAAAAATTTGACAGTTTGAGTGTAGATTTCTATTGGATACTGGGGCATCACGCTCAATCCTGCGACCCGATGTAGTCAAAGACATACAATTGAATAACGTGAGTGGACATTTATTAAAGACAGCAGAAATGGATGCTAGTGAAAACAATTTATCCAGCCTTTGGCAGGGAAACATGCCATGCAGCAATAACAACCGGAGAGAGTACAACGATTGTTGCGGATACCCTAATGAAGTCCCCGCACCTAATGAAGTCCCCGCACATAATGAAGGCCACACACCTAATGAAGTCCCAGCATCAAATGAAGGCCCAACACCTAATGAAGGCCTCACATCTAATGAAGGCCCAGCACCTAATGAAGTCCCAGCATCTAATGAAGGCCCGGCGACCAATGAAGGCCCAGCACCTAATGAAGGCCCAGCACCCAATGAGGCCAGCGACCCCACTTGCTGCGCCTGCTCTGGTGACCAATCCCAAGAGCTGGTCCAGAGGAACAAGCACCCCGATCGATCCAAATTCTACGCCAGCATCCCTGACGCCAAAATATGCAGGGAGATCAGACGGCTAAACGCCTGCACCTGTGATAAAACCTACCGACGAGCAACCCACAAAACGATGGGTCACTCGCCATCAACGATAGTGATTGGCCGGGAACTCCGCTTACCTTGTGACCTTTTGTTCGGGCTTCCCAGAGACGCTTCCTCCATGGAAACAGATTATGCCAATGGACTGAGATCTCGACTCGAGGAACTACATTCTATGGTTCGAAAAAAAAACATCAAAATCGACGTCGTATACAGAATACAGAGAAACACCCGCATCAAGATGAAAGTGGTTCATGTGGACAGACTGTTGTGAGAACTGACCTGTCCGGGACGGACAGATTTAAGAGGGGGGCAGTGTTACGACTTTCCCCCCGGTGCGCACCGTGCATCGAGATATTGAACGTAATGACGCGGTAGAGACAGTGACGCAGGAAGCCGGCAAGAAGATGGCCGTGATGTTATGTGTTTTTATAGATATTAGTAAACTCTTGGAGCCCACGCCGGCCTGTGTGTTGTTTTGATTTTATAAACAGAATTTTTAAAGAGTTGTAACAATATGAATAGAACGCTGAGGTGCTAAGTCAACGATGGAGATTCATGACCTAGTTATGAAGGAGGCTGGCGATATTGCAAGTAGCCCAGATGTGTTTTCATCAATACAATTTATTATTTAATTGATTAAAATGGTCCCAGTCACAACATGTATAAGAACGTACACAAGTTTTTACCAAGTAAACTTTGGAAATTCGAAAGCTACAAACCTATTCTATAGAGTTTTATTGTTCTTGATAACTTTTTGGACGCTTTGAAATTAATTTTGACTGCATGTGTTACTGTATGTATTACTCCATGCATTATTCCATGCATTACTGCATTATTACTGCATGTATTACTTTTAGGCCTACAATTGTTGTGTTGGAAGGACCTACATCACGGGAATCCATATTTTAAGAACATGCTTGGATGACTATTCATTTATTGCCCATCCTGTTCAAAATATGTCACGTGATTATTGCTGTTTTTTTAAAAAAAAACTAATTCGTACACATCTTGTTAGCCTAAATCTGTATGTGAGTGGCTACTTTGGTAGGAAGCTTTCATTATAAAATAAATAAATAAATAAAAACCATGTCAGACATTTCGTGTAGCCTAATTATGTTTTCTTGTCAAATTAAATCATTTTTTATATAAAAAAAATTTGTTGTGTATAGTCGACCAAAACATTGTAAGGTACTTTTAATTTGTTTCTTTAAACTAAATCTATTCAGTCTTTATTTTTAAAAAAAAATTAACTATATTTTTTCGTTAAAAATTTGGTTTAGAATTTAGTTTAAAATTGACTATATCAATAATCTTTTAATGGATGAAGCTGCTTTTGTTAATTTAAAACAAATAAAATTAAAAAAAAATATTTTTACAATAAAAAACACATCTGAGTACTTGTAATATAGGCAGTTATCTTCACACTTTGATAATCATAATACACATTTTGATTAGCTCCTAAGAACATATTAAGATGTGTGATATATGTGGTATATGTATATTTGTTATTTTATAGAAGCTGCTATCAGTGTATTTTATCTGTTATTTTATTTTTCCTTAATTTTGATGAATGTACTATGAATGTACTATGAGTGTACTATGAGTGTACTATGAATATACTATGAATGCACTATGAGTGTACTATGAATGTACTATGAATGTACTATGAGTCTACTATGAATGTACTATGAATGTAATATGAATGTACTATGAGACTACTATGAATGTACTATGAATGTAATATGAATGTGCTATGGGGTAGTTGTTTTAAATATTGATGTAAACTCTCGGATGAATGACACCTGGGTTTTAAACAACAAGCACATATTTATTTACAGCATCAATTTTCAACTTTTTTCCTTGACTGCACCCCCAGACGGTGCGAAAGCATGTGCACGGGCACTTCACAACAAACGTACGTTCGCGAATAAAAATGTACATATTTTAAAGAGGAATGTACTTACCTTTCGTATGTGATACTTGGACAAGTTTGTTTAGTGACGAGTTACGCAGCAATCCAGCGAAGCTCTTCTTGTTTTAAAAAGAAAATTATTTCTCGCTGCGTACCTTTATTGTACTCCATTGTACCCGACTGTACCCCATTGTACCCCACTGTACCCCACTGTACCCCATTGTACCCCACTGTACCCCACTATACCACATTGTACCCCATTGTGCCACATTGTACCCCATTGTACCACACTGTACCCCATTGTACCCCATTGTACCCCACTGTACCCCATTGAACCCCACTGTACCCCATTGTACCACATTGTACCCCACTGTACCCCATTGTACCCCTTTACGGTACACGTACCACCGGTTGAGATTCTCAAATTTTGACAACCAACGGCCACTTTTCATCAGTGATTCATCACTGCTGGCTTCATCACAACAATGGTTGTACTTGTGATTAATTGATGGCAAACTATTTATATTTACACTTCCACTTAAAATTTTGGAATTATTTAAACAAATTTAAAAAAAATAAAATTATAAAATCAAATAGTATCACAAATTTTCTTTTTAGACGTGGCTGGCACTAGCCTTGCATATATTAGTCCAGACACCTATAAATTATTCAATGGTTGATTTTTGTGTTGTCGCCGTACATTGCCCAAAATAAATATTCAGAGCCATTAATTACAATTTTTATTCGGATGTTTGTTCGTGTGAGTATGTGAGAGCATATGTGTGGTGTGAGTGTGTGTGAGTGTGTGTGTGTATGTGTGAGTGTGTGTGACTGTGTATGGTGTGAGTGTGTGTGTGTGAGTGTATGTGAGTGTGTGTGTTAGTGTGTGAGTGTCTGTGACTGTGTGTGTGTGTGTGTTTGAGTGTGTATGTGAATGTGTTGGTGTGTTAGTGTGTGCGTGTGTGGGAGCGTTATGTATAAGTGAGAGTGTGTGTGTGTGAATGTGTGTGTGTGAGTATGTGTGTGAGTTTGTGTGTGTGGATGTGTGTGTGAGAGAGAGGGTGTGTGTGAATGTGTGTGAGTATGTGTGTGAGTTTGTGTGTGTGGATGTGTGTGAGAGATAGTGCGTGTGGATGTGTGAGTGAGTGTGTGTGTGAGAGAGAGAGAGTGTGTGTGTGGATGTGTGAGTGAGTGTTAATGTGTGTGTGTGTGTGTGTGAGAGAGAGAGAGAGAGAGAGAGAGAGAGAGAGAGAGAGATTGTGTGTGAGTGACATAAAGGTTAATGACAAATGTAGACAAGTTTTTTATGGAAGCAGTATTAGCAAAAATTGTGGAAAGTTTGAAATAGTTTTGCAGTTTAGAAAATGACAAGACAGAATTTAGAGTAGTGGCTCTCAACCGCGGTTGTACCCTAAAACAAGCAATTTAAGCCTGTTCCATACTGGACACAGGACGTGTAAGCGCATTTTCTGCCCCGGGGCTCTTTGAAATCTTGATTGAAGTCCCAACAAATGATGACTTTTGGTTGATTCATCTGTGCTGCAAAGTTGTCATTGATTATGGGTTTTATAAAAAGTAAGGGAAGTAAGTCATGTTGAATAACTGTTACAAAAATAAATAATGATTTCGCCCCTTTGTTTAGCTTATAAACTATATATAATATATAAGCCCTTTAGGAGCCCTGAAGCCGGTCCTGAGAGGTCCTATCGCAAAAAAAAACTTTTGATGTACATATGGCAGGCCAAGACCTACAAAATGATATATACATCATGGGTCTAGGACTTATGGTTGCTGATATATAGGGCGCTCCATTATTAATATAGCTTATATAGTAAAAAACGGTACTTTATAATGCCCCTTTTACGGCCCTGAGAGGTCAGATCGCGAAATGGAAAAAAAGTCATTTCTTGGCAGGCCGAGACCTACAAAATGATATATACATCATGGGTCTAGGACTTATGGTTGTTGAGGTGTAGGGTGATGACAGACAGACGGACAGACAGACAGACAAAACGGGGAAAATGCTATAAAAAAACGACGAAAGTATCACGGATGCCTCTCACACATCAGTTCGCGAATAAATGTGCTTATTCTCATAATGGAATGTAACCATCTTTCTGATGCGACACTTCGGCACGTAATCTGGTTATAAGTCATGTATCAAACTGGCGACGTTCTTCAAACTCTCGGGTGTTTGAAACGAAAATTATATGTCGCTGCGTACCCCTGCATCACATTTCCCGTACCCCTGCATCACATTTCCCGTACCCCTTGGGGTAGGTGTAGAACCAGTTGAGAACCGGGGATGGAGACCCTTTCTCAAACACATGCAATGTAAACCAATAGAAGGGAGCTAACCCATAGATAAAGCTTTTCTTTGGCAGCCTTCCCCCCCCTGATTTATGTTTTAGCCATTTTCAGTGTCTGCCAAATATGACGAAAGCGTAAATAAGATAAATTGTGCATCCTTACTGAGTACGCGTTCATACCGATAGAATAATCAATAGGTATTATCAACAGGCATTATTAGGTGAGAACCAAGGTAATTTCTCTTGGTGAAATTAGGTGTGAAGTCCATCAAGTCCACCCAGCTCTCAATAGGTACCTGCCATTAGTTAGGGAAGTAAAGTTTGCTGGGTGTTGTGGTGACCACACAATATCTTCATATGCCATGAAAAGAGATGAAATCAATACTTCATCTGCCCCGATAGCACATTAGACTGAGAACTTTACTTATTACCTACGTTATTATCAGGGCCATTACCATCTTATCCAATATACACACATGAGGTAGTGTTACATCGGCCCATGAACATACAGGGGCCCATAAACTAATTAGGGGCCATCGGAGGTCTACAAATTAAATTTGAAAAAAAAAAAGGAACGTACATCTCGCTATCGCGGGAGCTCTCTAATCCCTTGTGATGCAAAAGGTGCGTTGGGTCCACGACGATCATTGTAACACGGTACTAAATATATCAACATAAGCGCCCAATAGATAATTTTTCCTAACCCCATCCCCCCCCCCCGTCCAACATAAGAACGACCCTGCTGATGATTTTAATGTCATATTTCAAATTACTGTTTATTTATTTTAATACCTAAAATACAAAACAACAACAATAATAACAACAACAAAACAAACCACCAAAAAAAACAAACAAAAAATCTCCCCCTCCCTCCCCCTTGATATTGTTTCGCAGCTTTCAAATACATTCGGTGGATTATAGAGATTAAATACGATTATAAATAAAATTACTTTGGAATTTTCTTTCCTTTAATGTGAAATATTTTTTCTTTTTTCAATCTCTCAAGTTAAGTTTACATTTTTTTTTATACGACAAGGGTTTTGGTTTAGTTCGGGGAATAGGCCGCTGAGCAAAGGGGGTTCTTTTTTGAAAATCTATTTCAAATAACAGATACCATTGTGGAATATCAGCTGCAGAATAAATTAGGACTCTACAAAATAAATAAATAAGAGTGTATGTTCAACTTTCTGTATGTTTTTAAATGATAATTCAAATATTCAATGTATGATAATCTAGGCCAATACTTTGTAGGTTCCCCCCCCCCCATTTACATTACGATTACAAATGTCTGCATTTTGATATTGTATAGAGAAGCTTATTTGGTTAAGATCTGCTATTCGACACGTTTGATGCCATGTTTGTCATGAGATTGTATTTATAACAGGTCCGCTTCAATGGCGGGCCTTTGTGAGTGACGACTGGGGTAACCGACACCGGCCCTGCGTCTAAGGTGGGCCCCATGTTTCCTTTGTCCCCCCCCTCCCTAGATCTAACTAAACTCTCGTCCCATTATGTGAGACTCACCTAAGTCTTAGGGCGTTTGTTTGTAGAGCAGTGGCGTCATTTGAGATGAGGTGGGCGGGATGGGGGGTGGGGGGGCGATATTTAAGTGTAAAATATGTAACTAGCTCTTTAATACCCGGTGTTGTCTGGTAAATCAATGTGCCTGTCATATCTGTAAACTGTCCTGATTGCTGCATGCCACCAAATCTTCATATACTATCAGCACCAATGGCCTGTTGAATGTTGCATCTGTTCATCCACTCACAAAATGAGTTAACAAAAATAACCGTGGTCAACATTTATTATGACAACCACAAATAATAAATAAAATAAATAAATCACAAAAAGCTGGACATAACGTAATCCACTACTCCACAATATATATATATATTCCACTACTTAACAATCTCTCGAGCAACTGCTGCGGTCATCATACTTCTTCAACCTACGCCATCATGGTCAACTCCTTGTCATCTAACCACACAACACGCGAAAAGTTCAACAGACACACAACACGTGAAAAGTTCAACAGACACACAACACGCGAAAAGTTCAACAGACACACAACACGTGAATAGTTCAACAGACACACAACACGTGAATAGTTCAACAGACACACAACACGTGAAAAGTTCAACAGACACACAACACGTGAAAAGTTCAACAGACACACAACACATCCATGAAAGTGCCATGTTACACCCCCCCCCCCCCATGCTGATCATTTCAATCGCCGTATCTGTTTTCATTTAATAAGGTAGAGTGGAAAGGTCAAAATTAATTGATACAAAGTCAGTGCATACAATCAAATCTAATTATATAAAAAAATTCTCTACCGTGTAGACTCAAAAACAAAACAACAACACCGGTAAAACGCCGCAATGTGGAATCTCTCTCTCCCCCCTCCCTCCCCTCCCCCCCCCCCCGATGAAATGTGTTATTTTTACGTGTAATTTACTTGCCTACTTACTCAACAATAGACATTCTGGCTTTAGTAAATACACACAAACACACACTCGACATTCATATATTACAAAGTCAATAAATAGAAAAATAAACACCATTGTAAGAGGCATATACACATGAATGAATTAAAACGAAAATTGTAACTGTTAGCAGTGTAGTGCTGAGATAACATTAAATAAAGGCAAACATAAAAAAAAAATAGAAACATCCAAAAACAAACCTCATAAGCACCATTATATTAAGAAATAAAAAAAAAAACGAAATAATACATACATTGTTCACACAATTATACAAATAATGTCTAGTGTGCAGGTGCTATAAAATCCTATATTAAATTACATTTAACAATGCTCTACAAAGTCAGTGACTAGAAAATAAGTACCATCCTATTAAGACGCCGTAATAAAGTCAGGGCGTCTAAATGTAACTAATCAGAGTAAAAGATAACGTTGTTTTACCAAAGCATGCACATATGTCTACAACAAACATTGACCAGCTTCATTCATATGTCTGTCTGTTTCTTTCTGTTTTATCTAGCTGCACAGGCTGGAGAGAGCTTTTGAGAAAACCCAGTACCCGGATGTCTTTACTAGAGAAGAACTGGCCATGACATTGGACCTCAGCGAGGCCAGGGTTCAGGTGAGTTCAGAGTTTAAAGACGATATTGTTTGAAATTGTTGGTAATGATGAAAACTGTTCGATAACTATCGATTAAAACTTGTGACCTACTGACCTCACTGGTCACACTACTACTGATGCCGTGCCATGATGACTGTTTTGTTAGTTGTGTCTCATGTGGTACCTACGTGGTCATTGAAGACTTCATCATTATGAAGAAATAGCCATGGGCTCTACAGGAACTGCCCATAAAAAGTCGTGTTTCAGCATCGTATAGCCAGACATCTCAGACATCATACCCAGACATTCCATCTTGCATATACAGACATCTCATATTGCACAAACAGACATCTCATATAGTATACACATTCATCTTATAGTGTATAACCAGACATCTCATATAGCATACACAGACATCTCAGACATCATACCAAGACATTCCATCTTGCATACACAGACATCTGAGAGTGTAAAAACACTCATCTCATATAGTATAAACATTCATCTTATATTGTATAACCAGACATCTCATATAGCAGACACAGACATCTCAGACAGTATTCCCAGACATTCCGTTTTGCATATAAAGACACCTCTTGTAGCATGGACATATATCTCATATTGAATAAACAGACATTTCATATTGTATAAACAGACATTTTCATATCTTTACATGGACATCATAACAGGATGTCGTGCGCAGCAGTAAATCACACAGTCTCAGATTACCAATTATCGACACCTATTATGACTGAAATGACTCCACACGCGTGGAGTGAGTATTTGATGCCACATACAAAGATTTCACCCTGGGTTGGCATTCAGCGAAAGCAGAACACACTAATGCCCTTAAGAAATAGAACCATTACGCAGTTTCATATTAAATTTAATTTCCGAAAAAAAAAAAAATAGAATAAAAAAAAAAATCATCGAAATTCGGCGGGCCACTTCAAATTTTTTGTCTGTTAGTAAAGAAAACACTCAAAGAGATTGCCTGGGTTGTCTTTCTTTATTTTCATGGTTATCTCTCTTTATTTTTCCCCCCTTATTGTTCGCGAGAGACCGTTTCTTAATTAGATATCCACATGATAGAATTAACCGTGTAATTCTTCTTGTTAGAAAAACTTCAGCGAGAACAAAAGTGGCGGCCACAAGAATCCTGTCTCGAGGCTCACCAAGTGAAGTTTCTCACGTTGATTGGTTGAGAATTGTTCCACGAATATTTTGTAGGTTTTCAAATTTGTGTGTATATGTGTGTGTGTGTGTTTGTAAAATTTAAAACTGGTGAAACTGTTGTTGTGGTGAATACACTCATCCAACGCCTGGATGGTAGGGGTCGCAGTTCTTGTGCAACCGTCGAAAGGGGGG
This sequence comes from Bulinus truncatus, assembly GCA_021962125.1. NCBI lineage: Eukaryota > Metazoa > Mollusca > Gastropoda > Planorbidae > Bulinus > Bulinus truncatus. The sequence goes on along the minus strand of JAGDYQ010000213.1, from coordinate 1,017,217 downwards.
AGGGGGAGGTTAGGTTTCCTCTTCAGCCCTCGAGTTGTCAACACATGATACCTCATCTTTTGTGGTCGTTTCTCGTCTCAAGCTACTGGGATTCTTCTTTTTTTCTTCTTGAACGTCTTGAGATTATTGAGGTAGAATTGAAGAGGCACTGCGGGGGATACCATCTTTAGACATGACAGAATGATTCTTAATGTTTCACCGTCTTGGTCGTGACGGCAGCTTTGTGGTACTTCGTTTTTGGGGGGGGGGGGGGGGGGAAAGGGGGGGGGTGCGGGAAGCGAGGAGCAATTAACCAGCTTTTAAAGGAAGTGGGGGGGGGGGAGATCGCAGAGGAAGGGGGTGGGGTCTTTGCACTTCCAATGTAGTTAACTCCTTGAATAAATTGCAGTGTAACCTCACTGAGTAATTTTTTTTTTTCTTATTTAAAAATCCCTCCGACTGGTCCTCCTACTCGTCCATCACCTGAACAGATTTCATGTGTGAATTTCTCTAGTGTGTATTTGCGCGCGCGCGCGCGCGTGTGTGTATGAGTGTAGTCAAGCGTTACTGATCTGACCCCTCGAGGCTACCGGGACCCAGCGTGCGGCCCTGATACAGGAACTGTTGTTTGTCATAGTCATAGAGATGGGCCAAGCTAATTAAAGGTATCCTTGCCGAGGTTCCCTCCCCTCCCCCACCCCCTCCTTCTCACCCTTCGGCTCAAGTACTTGTCTAGTTTACCGCTTCGACTGCGACTGTCCCCCTGCACGGTACTTCCCCGTGCATTGTACGCTCCACTTGGAGCGACGTGCTGCTCCTAATTGGATAGGCGGAGCCATGTCATCAAAAAAATTAAAAAAAAGAGAAAACTCCAGCAGAGGCCTAAGTCTCAAGAAGGAAAGGGCCGGGGGGGGAGGGGGGGAGAGTTTAAGAAGTGGGAAGGGCGAAAGTAGTGGTTCTAAATAGCTAGGCGATGACCGCCAATCTCTGATTTAATACTCGGATAAATGGAAAATGTTTTGAATGGGACACGTCAAATAATCTGAAAGTGATGCCCCTGTCAGAGTGTCCGTGACACAATTCGTGCCATCTCAGTGGCAGAACGTGAAGTGTCATTGACATGGTGACCCTCGTGGCTCATATCAGTGGACGGTCCACTGGGTCAATTCATGGATAGACTTCTGGACATTGTAGTTTAAACAAAATATTAATAACAAAAAAAAAATACGTAGAATTGGTGATGTAAACTAATACATGAACTAACTTTTAAAAATTACAAAAAGTAATATTTATGGCCTATATGACTGATTAAGGTGTATACGACTGATTTATTTGATATATCCATCTTATTGCTAGCAATTAAAAAAAAATGTAATACCAAAAACGACGCTTTTAAAGTAGTTTTTTTTTAATCGGAACATCATCTGTGTAGTATATTTATTTTATTTGAACATGTCGATTGTCTTATATGTACATCCTTTAAGTACTATATCTAATATAAGCCGTATTAATTTTCTTCAATGATGGGATGGGCTGCATCAAAATCAAACAAACATTAACATCAGGTTATGCCAGACCTGAAGTCAATGAAAACCGTTGTCCTGTTTTTTTTATCAGGTAAAATAATATTTCGACGGTCCACGCCATAATGAACACAATTTAGATATAAAGAAATATATGAAAATAAATATAAGGCAAAATAAGAACAATGGATTCACTGAGAGCCGTAAATAGATCTTAAAGAACCGCTTTCGGCCACCATAGATCTATACACTAGAGGTCCACACCATTTATTTATACACTAGAGGTCCACACCATTTATTTATACACTAGAGGTCCACACCATTTATTTATACACTAGAGGTCCACACCATTTATTTATACACTAGAGGTCCAGACTCTAAATAAAAAAAATAAAACATTAATACATGTACTAACGAAATTCTGTTTGACCTGGCAGGTGTCAGTCTGTTCGCTGGCCCACCCCGTGTTGCTGTACGCGGCTTCAGAAGTGTATTTACAATAACTATTATAAAAAAAAATAGAATTTAAAAAGCAAAATTTCAAGCACAAAGTGCAGTTTAAAAAAAAATCACTCTGTTGTGACTTTCAGTTGAAGTACAAGCCGCGCACACCAAAATAATGAAATGTTAGTATCTTTGTACTTTTATTTTGAAATATAACCTTTAATTGATATCAACGTTCGTTTAAAATGTAATTCACGCCTGACAATTGTGGGCACTGATGATCTTGTTTAAACTCTATAGGTCAGTGCCTCTCAAAGTGAGGTTGGGGTAGTGATGATTCTTAGATTTATAATTATAAATTGAGAATTCAATGCGTACAGTTACAGCTGATCTATGTTTATGTTAGAAATATTAAAGTCTGTTCATCTGCAAAGTAAACGAGTACAACCTATCATACAAACTAATGACCCAACAACAACAAACAAAGAACAATAATTTATCCGGTGGGTCGCGAAAACAAAGTATGTGCCATAGTGTGTATAAGTCTGAGAACCACTGTTCTAGGTATTACTACGGTTTTAGGTGTATTTACAGTATTAAAACTTGGTTCTAGTTTTGCTTTTTTTTTTACACTTCACTACGGAATGTATTCATGAGGTTTAAACCTCTTTTCAGTTTCAATGCAAGTTAATAGTGAAATTAAAATGTTTCTTAAAAAGTTGCGTTATGTCACACGCTGATCGGTAAATAAAGACCGACTAACAGCCGTAGGGGTTCTGGGGGGGGGGGTTCTTTAGGCCCCCCCAACCTTCACTATTCGTTTTATATTCCTTCACACTTTTTAATCACGACTTGATCCGATTACCTTCCTACCCCACACCCCCCTACCCCCTTTGTGTGAGAACCTCACCACGTGACATCAGCGATGGAGGGCGACTACCACAGGTTTATGTTACCACACAAACATGGCCGCCACAGTCTGGTTGTTAAGGGATTACAAGGGGATAGAACTCCGGGAGGTTTAGCGGAAATCGTTTTAAGACGGGGGTTCAAAAGGTTGAGTGCGAATGGACTTTAGATCAGATTTGGGAGGGGGGAGGGGGCATTTTTATGGGTAACGCCAAGTTAAGGGTGTGGGAGGTGTGTGTTTATATATATATATATATGTGTGTGTGTGTGTGTGTGTGTGTATTTGAATACACGAGCTAACAAAAGTAATTAGTGTCTGCATCCGTAACGCGAATATTTAACTTCATAAAACAATTTTTTAACCAGCTGGGGGAAATGAAGTTATAAGAGACATAACTGAAAGTGATAAGATAGGCGATTCACTTCCGATTATTGTCAAATGGAATTTACTAACTTGAATCATATATACCATTTACCTACCTATTCATGAGTCCATAGTTCAGTCGATCACCTTTATGTTTATGTTGTATTTGATTTCAATAGAAGAAATTTAATTTCAACGTTTGAACTCAATACCGTCTGATGAACAACGATAGATAAAATGTGCTCCGTTAGTTATTGATTTTATTCTTGTATCAATCTGCACAGGGGCTACGTTATTTTTCATCCTCCAAAAACTCCTAGGACTATTTATAATAATCCATCTATGTTTTTCTTTTATTATTTAGATAATTTTAAAAAGTCTGATATTTAGTTTTATTATTTTCTTTTTCCATCTATGGATTGCGCGTGTATGTATAGCCGGGTGCGCGTGTATGTGTAGCTGGGTGCGCGTGTATGTGTAGCTGGGTGCTGTATGTGTAGCTGCGCGCGTGTATGTGTAGCTGGTGCTGGGTGCGCGTGCGTGTATGTGTAGCTGGGTGCGTGTGTATGTGTAGCTGGGTGCGTGTGTGTGTAGCTGGGCGCGTGTATGGCTGCGGCGTGGTGTAGTGTAGCTGGGTGCGCTGCGTGTGTATGTGTAGCTGTGTGTGTTAGCTGTAGCTGTGCGTGTGTATGTGTAGCTGGGTGCGCGTGTATGCTGTGGCTGTGTAGCTGCGCGTGTATGTGTAGCTGGGGGGTGGTGTAGCTGGGTGCGCGTGTATGTGTAGCTGGGTGCGCGTGTATGTGTAGCTGGGTGCGCGTGTGTGCGGTGTATGTGTAGCTGGGTGCGCGTGTATGTGTAGCTGGGTGCGTGTGTATGTGTAGCTGGGTGCGTGTGTATGTGTAGCTGGGTGCGCGTGTATGTGTAGCTGGGTGCGCGTGTATGTGTAGCTGGGTGCGCGTGTATGTGTAGCTGGGTGCGCGTGTATGTGTAGCTGGGTGCGCGTGTGTAGCTGTGCGCGTGTATGTGTAGCTGGGTGCGCGTGTGTATGTGTAGCTGGGTGCGTGTGTATGTGTAGCTGGGTGCGTGTGTGTAGCTGGGTGCGTGTGTAGTGTAGCTGGGTGCGTGTGTATGTGTAGCTGGGTGCGCGTGTATGTGTAGCTGGGTGCGTGTGTATGTAGCTGGGTGCGTGTGTATGTGTAGCTGGGTGCGTGTGTATGTGTAGCTGGGTGCGTGTGTATGTGTAGCTGGGTGCGTGTGTATGTGTAGCTGGGTGCGTGTGTATGTGAGAGTGGGTGCGTGTGTGCGCGAGCGTGGTTTTTGTCATTTAGTAGAATCCAGAATATCATCCTAACATAAACTCAAATATTTGTCTAAACAATGTAAATCTCTCCCCCCGCCCCCGACATCGCCTTGACGACACTTCCTTTCGGTCAGAACCTTTAAAATTGATTCCGTTCCTGACATTAAAAACGTTTTTTCCCCGAATCTAACACCAGCGTGTCAGTGAAGCTGTCAGTGTCTCTGGAAGACAAATGGCCTTCTGTCAGCGGCGGCGACAGACACACTGGCCAAGGGAGTGTGGACAGTAAAACGGTCAAACAATGTCGTCGTAGTTTTCGTCATCCCAGAGTTCAAGTACTGCCTTCACTATAGGAACCGGGGGGGGGGGAACGGAGGAGGGAGCGGGGAGGGCTGGACGGAGGCTAAAGTTTTTAATTAGAAACAATTTGAGCACATCACGTGATCAGAGTCCACGAGGCCGGACATCGAGATCGATAGGGAGAGAACTTGATCAAACTCAAAGCCGAACAGGGGGAGGAAATTAGGTTTCCAGATTTTTTTTTAAAGATTCGGGAAAGGAATGGGGGGGGGGGGAAGGGGGGATAAAGAAAATGGTGGAGGTCCGAGTTGAGGCGCTAATCAAGTGAGCGATTGTGTATCCTAAGTAACGAAGAGATGTTTACGGAGGCATTAGGAGTAAGGGACACTATTTGGTTGGCTGTTTTTAGAACAAATGAGAGATTTTACTGTAAATGTTTTTTTATTGTTTACAGCTGTCAAAAAAAAAATGTCGAACGATTGGACTTCGATATTATTATCATTTACTGATTTAATATTATGTTGTGTTCAAAATTTTTAGTCCACTCTATAAATGAAGGATTTATTTTTGTTTTAATTGTCATATTGCCTTTGAAAAACAACAACAGCATATTTTCAAAAATTTAATCATAAATATATAGCTTTTTTTGTTTGTTCCTTATTTTCTTATGTTAATAAACAAACTACATTTTTATCAAATTGTTTTTGCGTTCAACTATTACTATTATTATCAAGATAATAAACATAGGGAGTATTATCAGCGCAATACCTATATATAACTTACGTTTCTCAAATCTCCAGGTATGGTTTCAAAACAGAAGAGCCAAATGGAGAAAGCGTGAAAAGGCGCTGGGAAGGGACAGCCCGACCTTCATTCAAGGGGACACAACCACGGCCTTAAATGATATGATTACACTCACCAGACCTTTCGGATTCCCGGCAGCCATGGAGCCATCCTGGGGCACCAGGTTCCCTAACTTGACCGGCGTCCACCCTATGATGGCGTTGTCTCACCCGGGGCTGACCGCGGCCCAAGCCGCGGCTGCATACAGCGCCAGGTAGGGTATAGTCCAATGTTTACTATTCATTCTACATTCATCCTTCAATATGGCCTATAGTCAGTAGCGGCCAGGTTAGGTCCCGCCCCGGAAAAGGAGGGGCACGGGTAGAAGATTATATGATCAGCTTAAGTGTAAAATAAGATTAACCCTGGGCCTACAAATATGATACTCGCCCGGGGCCCTGTACATTGTCCCCCCTCGTTAGGCCGCCTCTGGCCTATATATGTATAATATAATTTTAGGGACAATTTTTGTAGAACGTGTGAAGAAAGTGTTGCAATGGCGATAGTCCTTTGGGGACAGAAGTACACAATATGTTTGGCACAGGTAATGTGTCGTTAGGCACATTATACTCAGATACATTTTCTTTGTAAATTGTATGGGTTTTTATTTTTAAAAAAGAATGTATGCATGTAGGCCTACACTATTGACTATGCATATAAAGTTTAGATGCAATAAATGCAATTACATTTTTTCCTAATTAGTTTTCAAAACGATTTCCCCTTTTATATTACAAAAAAAAAATATTTTTCAAAGATATTCATTTAAGTAAAAAAAAAAGAACCAAAAACAAATATTAATAAATTATATGAGTATTAATGTACGCGTTTAGCCTTAGCTGTTATATATAGTGTTTAGAACATCTTAATCAAAATAAATCTTTTTTATTCATTTATAATGAGACCTTGATACAACACACATTCATATAACAACTGTCACATATGTTGTTTTAAAAAAACCAAATACCAAAACCCGACAATTTATTACATCTTTTCTCTTTCCAGGTCCCCGTTCGGTGGCTTCATCCACGGTTACATGCTGCACACGGCCAACGGTCTGAGGAACCCAGGCGCGCTGCCAGGTGGGCCACAGCTCATTCCCCCATTCGCTGGGGTGCCTTCCTCCCTGTCACCTCGCCTCCAGGCGACCTCTAACCTCTACGACTCAGACATGCGCAATTCTGGAAGCGGGGGAAACCCTATCGGTAATTCCTCGTCCAGCGTCGAGGCGCTGAGGCTGAAAGCCAAAGAACACTCGGCAGAGGCTGCAGCAGCTCTATCTAGTCTACAGTATCCAGAGCACGTGACCAGCATTTCATCTTAGCGATTGAAAGTTGAGGGTACACATGTACAGTCTTCAGCAAGTCTAGTATGGAAGTAGGCCACCAGTGATTGGCGGGCTAAACAGAGTCTAGCTGAATAATGGACTTGGGAAATTTGTTGCAATATTTGATCATTGTTCATAAAATTATGTTATTCTGGGGGAAAAAAATCAAGTAACTCATTGATTTATTATTAAGTTATGACAATAACTACCGAATATGAAATACATCTAGAATTAATTATTGATGAATACGATTTGTCAATAATTTAAGATTATATTTAATGATCACAGAAGATGAAGTACACATTGAGATTGCTGTTAATGCAATTGATTTATTTATAAGTATCTGCAATTAGTATAGAAGACAGAAGATGCACTTAAAAGTTGATAATAGTCTGCACATTTATTGAATGATGAAATGAGACAATCAGATATACAGAGTACAAAAGCAAAATAATTTTTTTACTTTTAAATAAAGAATTATGCTCTGAGAAATAAAATTAGGTAATATTCAATAGAGTTACCACAACTCATTCGTCTATGGTGGGGATGAAAGAAGGGCACCATAACAACCGTCCCATTAGTGGATTACAGGATCTAAGAGATTTCATCTCATCCTTACAGGGACTTCACACACCCCAACATTTCAAACAAGGATATTTCAACTTTCCCTTTCACTCTTCTCAGTGTGTATTCTCAGTGTGTCATAGTTTATCATTCTTAGGTCTTTAACTCACTATAGGCCTTGTTCAGTGGGGTCACTTTCAAAAGAGGAAAAAAAATTCATGGATTAAATCATGTAGTGTGTGCCAATTAGGCTTGTTCAGTTCTAGTCTTTATCATGTTCATTGATGGTCGGGTTGACTGAATATTATCTGACGCAACATTCAATGACAAAATATGTCTGACATGACACAACTTTATATACAACATAAATTGTTTAATACAACATTAGTGACCAGCAAATAATGTCCGATACAACGTTGTATACTTGAAGATGTATAAACACAACTGCCCAAATGTGTTGGTTTTGTAACTTGCAATCAGTTTTAGTTTATTTTCGTTTGTATATTATTATTTATTTGTGAGTTTGATAAACAAGTCAAGTGATGAAATAAATTTAACAAAAATAAAAGGAAATTAAAATCCTGACTAACATTGTCTTGTAAATAAATGTCTGAATATTGGCTGAGATTGAAGGTGAACTATAAATCTGTGATTTGAATTTAATTTTTCATGCAATAAAATTTGTTAATTTTGTTAAATTTGTTATAATTATTATTTTGTATTGTCTTGTTTTATAATTAGATTTATTGAAATAGCATTAGAAGCAATGTAATCCATCCATCCATTCAACTATCTATCTGCTTGTCTGTCTGTTTTTAGTCTCTGTCTGTTTGCCTGTCTGTTTGCCTGTCTGTTTGCCTGTCTGTTTGCCTGTCTGTTTGTCAGCCTCTTTCTGTCTGTCAGTTATGTCTCTGTCTGTCTGTTTTTCTGTCTGTTCATCAGTCTCTGTTTGTCTGTCTGTCAGTTTGTCTGTCTGTTTGACAGTCTCGGTTTGTCTGTCTGTTTGTCTATCTGTTTTTTTTTGGACCCTGTCTTTCGTTGGATACGGACACCAACGTGTTATTTGACTTTTCTCCTTAACAACTTTCTTGAGCTTTGAATGCGTTTCTACATTCCTTGGGTATAATTAATTGTGGTTTCAAACCCAGCGACCGCTAAAACTGTCTTACAAAATAGCTAAACGGATTAGGCTTATGATTCAGTGATGAACATTCTTATCCTTGCAGGCACGTTTTTTAGGTATTGGTAGGTTCTATGCACAGATCCATAGAGTTATGGGGGATGGGGAGGGGGCTGGCAAAAGAATCTGCTGGGCCTTTACTTGCAGACGACTTGATAGATTGAAGGAAAATGAAAAATTAAAAAAGATACGAGTAGATTACCGGGAAGATTACTGAGTGGATTACTGAGACAAGATTATCGAGACAAGATAATCGAGAGACGATACACCCTGCAACAGTTTTTGCCAGTGACAAGCATTGCCTCACTATAAATAACTTTCATTCTAGCATCAGTAATGCCCAGGCGGTTGGTTACTGGGGCGGTTCGACTGTTTTGTGAACATACTGCAATAAATATTTTTTTTCCACACCCAAATCTTCTGAAATGAGACACGCCCTATGCCTGCCACTGCCAATATATTCTGCAAATATAAACTCAAAACACACCTTGGTGCAGGCATGTCAAACTCAGAGCTGCCCGAGGGCCGCAATGTGTTGCCACGAGGGCCTCACACAACTTATAATTGATGTCATTGAATCAAATCTATTATGTGATATTTGAACTATGTCATCGCCTGTACGTTGTGACATTTGAACTACGTCATCGCCTGTACGTTGTGACATTTGAACTGTGTCATCGCCTGTACGTTGTGACATTTGAACTGTGTCATCGCCTGTACGTAGAAGCCTACAACGAATTGAACTAGCTGCAGGATACGTTCATTTGATAAATGTAATTAAATAGTAGATAAAATGAAAAGAGATGGTAAACATCGAAGTAAAATTGAGTGCAAACAAACTGGTCACCAATTTTTTAGACCCAGGACAGAATATCACAAAAGAATTATTTTTATTTAGGTAAATTGAACATCATGAAAACTTCGGGATAATAAATATTAAAAAGAAACAATCTATATAAATGATAGCGGTTTTAGGTTCTGCGTTAAATCGAAAGTAAAGAATTAATATAACAGTATTCCAGTTTTAAATCGTCAAACGTAAACAATAATAAAAAAAAAATTCATGGAAAAAATCGGATCAGTCCGAAACCAAAAATAACCTAGCCTACTAATCAAACCTACGGGAATATAACTCTGTGCAAATAATTTGCAGGGTACAGCTTGTATGTAATGTAATAATTGTTAAAATTTTCAGCTGAAATAAAATGGGATAAGAAAAAAAAATGACTCGATATTAAACGTGAATTTTACAAACCAAAGGCTTAAGGACGTCATAATTCAATTTAGTGTGTGTTTAATGAATGTCGAAATAACAATGGAAGTTTAATTAACATCAAGAACAACAAAAACCAGGTTTTAGTTTACAAGATTAAGTTTTAATAGCTTGATAATACTTCAGTATTTACACTGACGTGCAGTGTCGGATTAACTCCCCTTAATGCAGTAAGCACAAATTAATGCATTTACACCCCCCCCCCCCTCTCTTTCTCTCCTTGAACGTTTTTTTGATAAGGACAGCTTTTTACTAATACTAGAATATAAATATTTGCGTGTTATTCGTTGTATGCTTTGAATCACGTATCACTTACATTAAGTCACGTATCACTTACATTGAATCATGTATTACTTGTATTGAATCACGTATTACTTACACTGAATCTCGTATTACTTACATTGAATAACCTATTACTTACATTTAATGAAGAATAACGAATGGCTAATGGAGCTATCGTTTTTGTTATATTACATCTGAAAGACTAGTTGACTATCATTAAAATGATGTAAACAACGTAACGTCAACATTCGGAAAGGCTAACTCAGAATATGCCGTTTAAATCTTTCATTTTTTTAAAGATCAGCGTGAATGAATTAAAAACATTTTCGACATATTCAAAGTTTGTATACACCCCGATATACAGAGTACAAAAGCAAAGAAAAATCTTAGCTTTTAAATACAAAAAAATTGCTCTAACTTTACTCTGACTTTAAACGAGGTAAACTTCCTGTTTACAGTACATTGCACTTTATGTGGTAGAGTACATTGCACTTTATGTGGTAGAGTACATTGCACTTTATGTGGTAGAGTACATTGCACTTTATGTGGTAGAGTACATTGCACTTTATGCGATAGAGTACATTGTACTTTATTTGGTAGAATACATTGTACTTTATGTGGTAGAGCACATTGTACTTTATGTGATAGAGTACATTGTACTTTATGTGGTAGAATAAACATGGCGGCTAAACAGAAGACTTTTTAAAGGCCGACATTGTTCATTTGATAATTAAAAAAAACTAAACAACAACGACATTAATTTAATTAATTTAATAATTTAACGGATTTATTAGTTTGATAAAACTTTCTATAGTACCCCATCTGCTTTTTGATGCCCCCCCACACCCCACATGCACATGCTTCTATTGCTTAAGTTTGATCTAGTACAGCTGACATGACATAACTTGCTCTCATGGTCAGTAAGTACAACTAGTACAGTTGACATGACATAACTTGCTCTCATGGTCAGTAAGTACAACTAGTACAGTTGACATGACATAACTTGCTCTCATGGTCAGTAAGTACAACTAGTACAGTTGACATGACATAACTTGCTCTCATGGTCAGTAAGTACAAATAGTACAGTTGACATGACATAACTTGCTCTCATGGTCAGTAAGTACAACTAGTACAGTTGACATGACATAACTTGCTCTCATGGTCAGTAAGTACAAATAGTACAGTTGACATGACATAACTTGCTCTCATGGTCAGTAAGTACAACTAGTACAGTTGACATGACATAACTTGCTCTCATGCGTACAACTAGTACAGTTGACATGACATAACTTGCTCTCATGCGTGCAACTAGTACAGTTGACATGACATAACTTGCTCTCATGGTCAATAAGTACAACTAGTACAGTTGATATGACATAACTTGCTCTCATGGTCAGTAAGTACAACTAGTACAGTTTACATGACATAACTTGCTCTCATGGTCAGTAAATACAACGACATTCAACGTCTTCCAATTGTCTACTTTTAAAATCCCTTTTTTTTTACCGGAGTATCCACATTACATCATCACCAGAAGCGTACCTAGGGTGGGGGAAGGGGGGGCCTACATTTTTTTACATTAAATATTAAGTACATTATCTCATGTCATTGCGTCGAATGTCAAAATGCAGGAGCCCCCAAAGAGGCCCTGCCCCCCCCCCCCCGAGCCGCCAAATCCATACGTTCGGCACTGATCATCACATCCATTTCCAAATGTTACAAATTAAAATTATTAATGACGACGACACGTCGATGCGAAACAAAACAGCGGAAATGACGTAATCACTATTTCTAATGGGGAGTGTCCCCACCACAGCATAATATGTACCCCCATAAAGAATCGATTGGGTAATTAGTTCTGGTGATCTTTTTTTTTTTAGTTATTTAAAACCATATGCCCAAAATAATTGCAACGTGTTCAAAGCAGACACGTACACCTTTCAATATGGCTGCCGTGTCCGTGTGCCTACAAATATTGTTCATTCTGTTCTGTTTTTTATTTTGATCAGTGATTGTAACCTCATGGAACTCCGACAAAACTGAATTCTGTCTTTGAATGAGATAACATGATAACGCCAGTGCCGGCAATATTTAACTGGGGGTGGGGGTGGGGGTGGGGTGGGGGTAGAGTGCTTGTGAAAAAGGGTGATGAAGGGGAGAGATATAGGGTGTTTATGGGGGTGTAGGGGAGGATGAGAGAGAGATAGAGAGAGAGAGAGAGAGAGAGAGAGAAAGAGAGAGAGAGAATGAGAGAGAGCTCAATGATGCTAGAAGTTAAATGAATTACGAAGACGCGAGCAAGCCACGAAATAGATTTAGAAAGCCATTTATCCTATATAATGGGCAAGTAATCAAGGAATCTCCAGTTATCTCGCCTGGCGGTTGCTCCCATTATTGGCCTCAAATTTGCAAATCTCTGTGTAAATATTGTGGAATGAGCGAACTCTATTGGTTCTATTGAGCTAACGAGCCAATGACAGGAGCCAGTGGTCTCTTCTTCCTCCTGGCCAGCTATTTCGCCATTCTCTCAAGGGCCGGGGGACTCAGAAAACTGACAAACTGGCCCATTAGCATCGACCCGACGCTTTACTTTATTTCACTGTCTGATTTTCTTTCTCTCTTCCCCCTTTCCCCCACCCCACCCAGTCCGTCGCCCCCTACCACCACCCCTTTCATCTTCCTCCCCCCCCCCGCCTTCCCCATTCAAGGGAATTTTGATACAATTCTGGCCAATTTCTTTCTGATAGAAAAATGATTTGAAATGTGTTCTGTCTTTATTGATGTAGAACAGGGGGTGATAATTTGTCCTGGGGAAGCTCCACTGAAGTTATGCCCGCTGAAAGTTTGGCTGGAATTCGATTCAACCCACTTCTCAGCACACAGACACTCACGCTCTTCATGACCCACATTTTTTTGTGTGTGCCCTGTGCTACCCTGTCCTCAATGTTGTCTACCCACGCTCTGTTATCATCGTCTTTCTGCTCATCTTTCATCTCTCCCCCCCTCCCTCCACACATATTTCTTTTTAACGGAAACGAAATTGTTTTCCATTGATTATTATATTTGTTAACTCAAGTGAATATTTTTGCCTTTTTAAATAGATTTTTTTATATCATACTCTGAAATTACATGAAAAAGTAAAAGGAATGTCTCTTTAATAACAGCACTGTTTCCAGATTGTGCTACTTTTCGCAAACTCGCTACTTTTCGCAAACTCACTACTTTTGAGATCATGCTCTATAATTATTGTTTTTTGTTTATTTTACAAAGTTCAGATGCCAAAAAAACATTGCGCTACTTTGTGTTGCTTCTTTTTAGGCTTTTCTCTACTTTGGTTCAAAACTTTCTGGCAACACTATTTGAAAGATGTTAAAAATGTTAAGGATTAGTAATATAGTTACCGTTAGGCTATTGCGATATCTTGTGTGGCCATACGCTAGGGCTTTCTACTGCATTTACAAAGTACTCGGATTCAATTTGTGTGTGTGTGTGTGTGTGTGTGTGTGTGTGTGGTTGATTTCACTGAATTTACAGTCAAACATGTTGATCTCATTATGTTTGAGGAGAATTTTTTTATCGAGCTTTATAAAAAAATAAAAAGTGGTCTAACTAATTATAAAATCTGTCATTTCCAATGATATTAGGTTTCCTGTTCTCATTGACGCTTTCTAAAATACTAAGGGAAAAAAACAAACAAAAACAAATAGTTTGAACTTTGTGCAACAAAAGATCTATATGCCATTTGTTATTCTTCATTGGATATTAGTATTAAAATAACTCAAAAATACACAGAACCAGTTAATGAAATTATCCTGGAAATGTTTATTTTAAATTCCACGTCAGCGAGGGAGAGAAAAAAACGACTTATATGCAGCGCTACTGGAAGATTTTAATTCAACGTCAATATCAGCTATAGTTTTTTGGTACAAATTCCAATATTTGCTATTATTACTTATGCGACCGTGCTATTTTAGTTCCCACCAGCAGTTTTTATAGCAAATAAAAAATTACTGGTTGTTAAGGCGGGCGGGGGAAGGGGGGGGGAAAATCGTCATATTTTACAGGGAGCAATCAAACGATAAGTAATTGTTATGCAACTCTAGTTATGACGCCTACAACTAATTGTTATGCAACTCTAGTTATGACACCTACAACTAATTGTTATGCAACTCTAGTTATGACGCCTACAACTAATTGTTATGCAACTCTAGTTATGACGCCTACAACTAATTGTTATGCAACTCTAGTTATGACGCCTACAACTAATTGTTATGCAACTCTAGTTATGACGCCTATAACTAATTGTTATGCAACTCTAGTTATGACGCCTACAAATAATTGTTATGCAACTCTAGTTATGACGCCTACAACTAATTGTTATACTACTCTAGTTATGACGGCTACAACTAATTGTTATACTACTCTAGTTATGACGCCTACAACTAATTGTTATGCAACTCTAGTTATGACACCTACAACTAATTGTTATGCAACTCTAGTTATGACACCTACAACTAATTGTTATGCAACTCTAGTTATGACGCCTACAACTAACTGTTATGCAACTCTAGTTATGACGCCCACAGCTAATTGTTATACTACTCTAGTTATGACGCCTACAACTAATTGTTATACTACTCTAGTTACGACGCCTACAACTAATTGTTATGCAACTCTAGTTATGACGCCTACAACTAATTGTTACACTACTCTAGTTATGACGCCTACAGCTAATTGTTATACTACTCTAGTTATGACGCCTACAACTAATTGTTATGCAACTCTAGTTATGACGCCTACAACTAATTGTTATGCAACTCTAGTTATGACGCCTACAACTAATTGTTATGCAACTCTAGTTATGACACCTACAACTAATTGTTATGCAACTCTAGTTATGACACCTACAACTAATTGTTATGCAACTCTAGTTATGACACCTACAACTAATTGTTATGCAACTCTAGTTATGACACCTACAACTAATTGTTATGCAACTCTAGTTATGACGCCTACAACTAATTGTGATGCAACTCTAGTTATGACACTTACAACTAATTGTTATGCAACTCTAGTTATGACACCTACAACTAATTGTTATGCAACTCTAGTTATGACGCCTACAACTAATTGTTATACTACTCTAGTTATGACGTCTACAACTAATTGTTATGCAACTCTAGTTATGACGCCTACAACTAATTGTTATGCAACTCTAGTTATGATGCCCACAGCTAATTGTTATACTACTCTAGTTATGACGCTACAACTAATTGTTATGCAACTCTAGTTATGACGCCTACAACTAATTGTTATACTACTCTAGTTATGACGCCTACAACTAATTGTTATGCAACTCTAGTTATGACGCCTACAACTAATTGTTATACTACTCTAGTTACGACGCCTACAACTAACTGTTATGCAACTCTAGTTATGACGCCTACAACTAATTGTTATACTACTCTAGTTATGACGCCTACAACTAATTGTTATGCAACTCTAGTTATGACACCTACAACTAATTGTTATGCAACTCTAGTTACGACGCCTACAACTAATTGTGATGCAACTCTAGTTATGACGCCTACAACTAATTGTTATACTACTCTAGTTATGACGCCTACAACTAATTGTTATGCAACTCTAGTTATGACGCCTACAACTAATTGTTATGCAACTCTAGTTATGACGCCCACAGCTAATTGTTATACTACTCTAGTTATGACGCCTACAACTAATTGTTATGCAACTCTAGTTATGACGCCTACAACTAATTGTTATGCAACTCTAGTTATGACGCCTACAACTAATTGTTATACTACTCTAGTTACGACGCCTACAACTAATTGTTATGCAACTCTAGTTATGACGCCTACAACTAATTGTTATACTACTCTAGTTATGACGCCTACAACTAATTGTTATGCAACTCTAGTTATGACGCCTACAACTAATTGTTATACTACTCTAGTTACGACGCCTACAACTAATTGTTATGCAACTCTAGTTATGACGCCTACAACTAATTGTTATACTACTCTAGTTATGACGCCTACAACTCTCTCTCTCTCTCTCTCTATTTCTTTCTTTCTCTCTCTCTCTTTATATATATAAATAGAGAGAGAGAGAGAGAGAGAGAGAGAGAGAGAGAGAGAGAGAGGGGCTTTTGTGGAGACTATAGAGATAAATGTAGCCCTATCCAATAAACTGGTCGGTGCCTCCAAAAAACAACAGATTTTATAGAGTTTGGTACGGGAAAAAAGTAGTCGACGTCGCTTAATGTGTCTATATTCGCGACTCTGTTTAAACATCCTGTTTATGACGATTAAACATGTTTCACTAATACGACTTTAGATTGCAAATGTAATGATGACATACTTTCACACAAGCCTCGACGTATTGCAACTTAATTAGTTCACAACCTTCTCAATTCTAGAATACAATAAATTAATGTTGTAGCTATATGATGATGTACTAATCAACTTTTTAAACACTATTGTATTAATAATCTCATAATAGATTGTTGCATTAATCATCTCATAATAAATTATTGTATTAATCGACTCAAAATAAAATGTTGTATTAATCTGTCATAATATTATGAAGTGCTTGATAACCCCCCTCCCCCCTCCCTGGCAGTGGCATGTGGCCAACTCATCACACAGGGTGACTCGACTCATTGGTTGTGACCCCCAACAAGAGTGGTACATGGTGTTGGTTCGAGTCATTGCCACCCTAGCCAGATATGACCTCAATGGTCAATATAGTCTCAGCTAGAGTGAGCTATGTAGAAGGTGGCAGGGCTAGTGGTGATATAGTACCAACCGATACACATATTATCGTTACAATAACTTCACCGGACTCGTGTGTCAATATTGTTTATTGTCTATAGGCCAAACTAATCTTTACATTTTTCAACCACTTTATTAAATTAATGATAGGGAAAGGGGGGGGGGTGGGTGGGAGTCTAGCAGTCTTTTGTAAATATTTCATACAAACATGTTTAACAATTTTATCATCTTAACTCAAACACTGTAAAACGTGCATAAATGTTTTGTAGAAATCATCTTGCTTACACAGTTAATGAAAATCCTAAAACATCAGAGTCTTATCGGCTGTTTTTTTTTCTTATACCGCCACTCTGGGTCCCCCCCCCCTGCCGCCCCCCTCCCCCCCCGGCGCCATGCGTCACTTCCTGTGTCCCCACAGGTCACTGAACATTCAATGTTCAAAAGTGTTAATAATGTACGGGTGTACCTTGTTCAGTGATTAAAATAAAGGTTCTTGTCTGGGTGGAGTAGTTAGTGAGTTATTATCTGAAGAGGGGGGGGGGGGGGAAGGGGAGACCATCCAGAGCTGAAGGGAGACGATCCACAGCTCAGATGTCTATCTCACGTAGGGTGACATCAATAAAGCGACGTGTGGGATGGGAGGGAATTAGGAGGGGCGAAGGGAGGAATTTATCCCCAGGCAAATATTTTTTTTTTTAATAATCTTAGCTTCACTTAAAATATTCCCCACCTAACTTAATTTTGGATAAAAAAATAAATAGAGAACAAAATTAAATTAAATTTTCCTCAAGTGATTTTTTTTTTTGATGTTATACTTCAGACATTTAATAATGAGCACACAATTAAAATATAAAAAAAATCTGATGTTTTATTTTATTTTTAGTGTTTTGGAAATTAAAGAGAAAATATTAATGAAATTATCAGCAAATAACCGAGGGAGAAAGTATTTAAAAAAAAAAGAGGTCGAACAAGGGAGGAAACTGTTCGGGAAAAGTGAATGTTCATTTAACGAGGCCTGTATGCAAAGTTTTGATTAGTGAAAGAGAAAAACCGAAAAATTGAAGTTAAAAAAATTGAACATATGAAAAAATGAAAAAAAAAAAGTTAACAAAAAGACCCGTCATCTTTGAAATGAGGAAAATTGAGAAAAATAAATAATTGGAATTTTTAGTGTAGCCCAATCGGAAAATGTTGTGCCCCTAGGACTTTTATGATCAGGGCCGGGTTAAGGCATAAGGCTTGTAACCTAGGAAAAAGGGCTTTTAAATAATAGCGAACCAAACGACAATGCGTATCACCAGTGCTCGATTTAAGAAAAAATCAGTGCCGGGGATGAAAAAAAATTTCTGCAGAGCCAGGGATAAATGTCTATGGTTTCATCCCCGGCTGGGATATATTATCTAAAGCAGAGCCGGGGATGACAGGTCTCAGTGCCGGGGTATCCCCGGCATCCTCGGCGGTAAATCGAGCCCTGGGTATCACAAATGTTAGATAAATGAGGGGCGATTTAGTTCAAGGCCTAAGGCCTCATCAGCCTAATGGTTATTAGAGCTCTTGTCATTATGCATCTAATTAAGAATTATGTTGTCAACATGTCCATTGGGATGTGTTGGTCAAGGTCACTGCAATTGTTTCTCCATGACGCCACATGAGCAACTGAATTACAAACAAGTATACTGCACGTAAACACGCACAAACAAATTATCTACAGATAATCCAATGATGTCTAGAGCAGGGACGGGCACACAGATTAGATATTACACAGATTATGCAAGCCTCGTTTTGAAACAATGTTTTCGACGCCGCCATTAATGATATTTATTTACACGAATAAGTCCATTCATTAAATAGAAATGTTTATTATATACATATTTAAAGCTCCTAGAATCCCTTGAACTCATGAATTAAATAATATATTATCACTTTTTTGTATTTACAACGCAAATTAAAAGCTTTTTCATTCATATTTCATGTCTTAAAAAAAAAAAAAACAATAACAAAGAGGTGTAAATAGGTCTGTGGGTTTTTATGAATGGACAGCGTCATTGGATACAAAAGCGAATAACAACAATGGCGCGAGAGTTTTTAACACACAAAACCGAGGATTATTTATATAGCGATGTGCTGTGTGTATAAAATATAATCTGTGGGCGGGCATGAGGTTTATAAGATCTGAGTTGTGATGTTTTTATTGAATGAAATACTTTCAAGAGCCCCTGACATGGTTGACGTATGAAGATTTTAAAATAAAAAAAAAATTAAAGAAAAGAAAAACAAATGTCGAATATCGTCTTGAGAGCCAGACAAAACTCATTGAAGAGCCACGCGAGGCTCTAGGAACAAAATTTCACCAACCCTTGAATATAGTAGGAATAAAAATATTATTTTATTTTTTGTCTTTAGAAAGAAAGATAAATAGATAGTGTTATTTAGTTTTTTTTACCTACACTATAGATTGGTTCTTACTATTGTATCATTTGATAAATTTATATTGAGTCTACCGTATAACATTGTTGGGTGTATGTGCAAAGTTGTCCATATGTGAATGTGAGTGACTGTGTCCCTGTGTTTATGTGTCCTTGTATATATGTGTCCCTGCATATATGTGTCCCTGTATATACGTGTCCCTGTATATATGTGTCCCTGTATATATGTCCCTGTATATATACATGTCCCTGTATATATATGTCCCTGTATATATATGTCCCTGTATATATGTCCCAGTATATATTTGTCCCTGTATATATGTCCCTGTATATATATGTCCCTGTATATATATCCCTGTATATATATATGTGTCCCTGTATATATGTGTCCCTGTATATATGTGTCCCTGTATATATATGTCCCTGTTATATATGTCCCTGTATATATATATGTCCCTGTTTATATGTGTCCCTGTATATATGTACTTCCGCCTCTTACCTTTGTATGGGATTATAAACGACAAACAAACTTTTAATACAATTTTATTTTTACAAAATTTCCTTGTCTTATTTATTGAGTGGAATGTAAGTTACAATAACTTTCTGACTGCCAGACTGACTGTCCTAATTATCTCATCACTGACTGACCTACTTACTAAATTATCTCATCACTGACTGACCTACTTACTAAATTATCTCATCACTGACTGACCTATATCTAAATTTTCTCATCACTGTGTGACCTACTTACTTGGTTATCTCATCACTGACTTACCTACTTACCGAACTAGCCACTGACTGAATGTTTGCCGTCAATGGATCACTGACCAATTAATCACTCTTGTTCTCAGTCATTTACACATTCACTCATTCAGTCATTTACACATTCACTCATTCAGTCATTTACACATTTACACGTTCAGTCATTCATACATATACACATTCAATCATTTACACATTCAATCATTTACAACCATTTACACATTCGGTTATTTCTCCACGTCGTTCTTTTAATAGCTTTCTTCACTCTTCGATTGATTCTCTCAGCTACTCACTCGACTCACCAGTGGCTCATTTTTTTTTCATGTTTTGAGCAAATTCATTAAGAAGTGTACACTCATGGTAACAATCAACTATTCACTAAACGATATAATGTCTTAGTCTAACCAGAAGCGGCCGGCGGCTCACGGCCTACTGAGGACCTTACCCCCCATCCCTCCCCCATCCCCAAACACACAAAGATATGGGATGAAACATTTAGATTTTGGGTAATAGCATACCACTTAGAAGTCACATTCACTGCCACATTCACTGCCACATTCACTTCAGTCACATTCACTGCCACATTCAATGTCACATCCACTGAGACGTTAACTAACAGTTTAACCCTTAGCCCAGGATGTACTCATTCACAAATAAAAAATGTTCATTCACATCCCATTCCCCCCCCCCCCCCCGCTGTTCAATTCCCCCCCCCCCACAACACCACAACCCCCCTCTCTCTCCCTCCTCACTATATTTGCCGAAACTTCATTTGTCACATCTCGTCTATAGCAAGCCGCGGTTCTCACAAATTTAATATGGTGACCCTGTCTCCGTGTTCACACTAGCCCCCCCCCCCACTTCCCCCCCCCACCCTCGACAACCTGCAGGCAAAGAGTGCTGTACGTTCTGGCACGACGCAGTATTAGACATGGAGTAGTAGCCCCTGGCGGAAGTCAACTCCTCCTTAGGGGGGTCAGTCTCGTCGAATGGGACGTTTGATTAGAACGTAATGTGTCAGACCCAAATTGTCAATATTTGCCTCCAAATGCCGGTAATCAGTGTCTAAGTGAGACCCTTTTCGGAGGAAGAAGACAGAGGAAAAAAAAAGAAAATAGGAGAGAGAGGGAACAGAGAACTCAGTTATTGGATGAAAATAGGGAAGTAACTTTATTAATAAGCAAGCGGCCAAATATTTGATCAAGGGAGACCAGCCAAATAATAATATCCTCATTTTTTTTTCGCCGTTTCTTGCGTGATTACTCCCCATCAGACAATGAAAGCCGAAATCTGCACATAAGATAGCATCTTTGGTCTGTCTTCTATATCAGATTAGATACAATGGCCTCTGGGCGGTGCTATTATGAAAAACATAAAATAAAAATAAAAAAAATAAAAGAAGAAAACCAATGATTAAACTACGTTTTGCAGGACTCTTTCAGAGCAATCTTCAACTCTCTCACCTCCTTTACCTCATATGGACATTCATCCGATAAGCCAAGTGGATGATTGGAATATCGTTAATAACATTTTGCCAAAATGTTTAAAATTTAACAGTTTCCCTTCATTTAATTCCTATTTTATTAGCTTTGCATTATTTTTTTTTTAATATTCCCATTTTTTTTGTTTGTTTAGCATCATTTTGGGGGGAAAAAAGTCTTTTGACGTTGTGTTCATAATAATTGTGAGTGTTCGCGGTTCCACGAATTCACAAGTACTGGCTCGAAGGGCGAGCACCGGTGCATATGATTCAGTGTTGTGCTCTCCCCTGAAGGACCAAGTATAATTTAATGCGGTCAAGTTATTTTTATTTTACATAAAAAGGAGTGTTTTATTTTTGTTCAATTGCATAGCAAAATTCAAAGAAAACTGGCCATTGACAATCTAATCAGGCTAACTGGCCACCGGTTTTCATTTTTTCAATTCACTTTGTTTCATGAATTTTTTTTTTTTATCTTACATAGGCCAGCAAGTTATTTTGTCTTATATTTGTGTAGTAAGATTGAGGATTTAAGGTACATTAAAAAGATTGCTCATTTAACACGGTTGGTTTGGAATGTATTGTGTAGGCTTTCATAGTGCTTAAACGTAGATGCATTGTTGTGCAGTAATATGTTGTCTTATACAATAAGTTCATCGTATTTTTTTTTGTGCAGTGGAAATTAATTTGAGAAAATAAATAAAAGTCTTGTTTAAAAAAATACGCCTTATTGTTAATTTTTCAGCTTGAAGTTAGAAACAGTCAAAATATTAGTACAGAGACATTAGAAACAGTTAAAGTATTATTACACAGACATTAGAAACAGTAAAAATATTAGTACACTGACATTAATAACAGTTAAAATATTAGTACACTGACATTAATAACAGTTAAAGTATTAGTACACAGACATTAGAAACAGTTAAAGTATTAGTACAGAGATATTAGAAACAGTTAAAGTATTAGTACAGAGATATTAGAAACAGTTAAAGTATTAGTACACTGACATTAATAACAGTTGAAATATTAGTACACTGACATTAATAACAGTTAAAATATTAGTACACTGACATTAATAACAGTTAAAATATTAGTACACTGATATTAATAACAAGTAAAATATTAGTACACTAACATTAATAACAGTTAAAATATTAGTACAATGACATTAATAACAGTTAAAATATTAGTACACTGATATTAATAACAAGTAAAATATTAGTACACTAACATTAATAACAGTTAAAATATTAGTACAATGACATTAGTAACAATTAAAGTAATAGTACTCAGAAATTAGAAACAGTTAAAATATTAGTACACTGACATTAATAACAGTTAAAATATTAGTACACTGACATTAATAACAGTTAAAATATTAGTACACTGACATTAATAACAGTTAAAATATTAGTACACTGACATTAATAACAGTTAAAATATTAGTACACTGATATTAATAACAAGTAAAATATTAGTACACTAACATTAATAACAGTTAAAATATTAGTACAATGACATTAATAACAGTTAAAATATTAGTACACTGACATTAGTAACAATTAAAGTAATAGTACTCAGAAATTAGAAACAGTTAAAGTATTAGTACACTGACATTAATAACAGTTGAAATATTAGTACACTGACATTAATAACAGTTAAAATATTAGTACACTGACATTAATAACAGTTAAAATATTAGTACACTGACATTAATAACAGTTAAAGTATTAGTACACAGACATTAGAAACAGTTAAAGTATTAGTACAGAGATATTAGAAACAGTTAAAGTATTAGTACAGAGATATTAGAAACAGTTAAAGTATTAGTACACTGACATTAATAACAGTTGAAATATTAGTACACTGACATTAATAACAGTTAAAATATTAGTACACTGACATTAATAACAGTTAAAATATTAGTACACTGATATTAATAACAAGTAAAATATTAGTACACTAACATTAATAACAGTTAAAATATTAGTACAATGACATTAATAACAGTTAAAATATTAGTACACTGATATTAATAACAAGTAAAATATTAGTACACTAACATTAATAACAGTTAAAATATTAGTACAATGACATTAGTAACAATTAAAGTAATAGTACTCAGAAATTAGAAACAGTTAAAATATTAGTACACTGACATTAATAACAGTTAAAATATTAGTACACTGACATTAATAACAGTTAAAATATTAGTACACTGACATTAATAACAGTTAAAATATTAGTACACTGACATTAATAACAGTTAAAATATTAGTACACTGATATTAATAACAAGTAAAATATTAGTACACTAACATTAATAACAGTTAAAATATTAGTACAATGACATTAATAACAGTTAAAATATTAGTACACTGACATTAGTAACAATTAAAGTAATAGTACTCAGAAATTAGAAACAGTTAAAATATTAGTACACTGACATTAATAACAGTTAAAATATTAGTACACTGACATTAATAACAGTTAAAATATTAGTACACTGACATTAATAACAGTTAAAATATTAGTACACTGACATTAATAACAGTTAAAATATTAGTACACTGACATTAGTAACAATTAAAGTAATAGTACTCAGAAATTAGAAACAGTTAAAATATTAGTACACTGACATTAATAACAGTTAAAATATTAGTACACTGACATTAATAACAGTTAAAATATTAGTACACTGACATTAATAACAGTTAAAATATTAGTACACTGACATTAATAACAGTTAAAATATTAGTACACTGATATTAATAACAAGTAAAATATTAGTACACTAACATTAATAACAGTTAAAATATTAGAACAATGACATTAATAACAGTTAAAATATTAGTACACTGACATTAGTAACAATTAAAGTAATAGTACTCAGAAATTAGAAACAGTTAAAATATTAGTACACTGACATTAATAACAGTTAAAATATTAGTACACTGACATTAATAACAGTTAAAATATTAGTACACTGACATTAATAACAGTTAAAATATTAGTACACTGACATTAATAACAGTTAAAATATTAGTACACTGATATTAATAACAAGTAAAATATTAGTACACTAACATTAATAACAGTTAAAATATTAGTACAATGACATTAATAACAGTTAAAATATTAGTACACTGACATTAGTAACAATTAAAGTAATAGTACTCAGAAATTAGAAACAGTTAAAATATTAGTACACTGACATTAATAACAGTTAAAATATTAGTACACTGACATTAATAACAGTTAAAATATTAGTACACTGACATTAATAACAGTTAAAATATTAGTACACTGACATTAATAACAGTTAAAATATTAGTACACTGACATTAGTAACAATTAAAGTAATAGTACTCAGACATTAGAAACAGTTAAAATATTAGTACACTGACATTAATAACAGTTAAAGTATTAGTACACAGACATTAGAAACAGTTAAAGTATTAGTACACAAACATAAGAAACAGTTAAAGTATTAGTACACAAACATTAGAAACAGTTAAAATATTAGTACACTGAAATTAGTACCAATTAAAGTAATAGTACTCAGAAATTAGAAACAGTTAAAATATTAGTACACTGACATTAATAACAGTTAAAATATTAGTACACTGACATTAATAACAGTTAAAATATTAGTACACTAACATTAATAACAGTTAAAATATTAGTACAATGACATTAATAACAGTTAAAATATTAGTACACTGACATTAGTAACAATTAAAGTAATAGTACTCAGAAATTAGAAACAGTTAAAATATTAGTACACTGACATTAATAACAGTTAAAATATTAGTACACTGACATTAATAACAGTTAAAATATTAGTACACAGACATAAGAAACAGTTAATTATTAGCACATGTACTAAGACATAAGATTTTTTTGAATAATTAAGTGTATTAAACATATTCTGAATTTAATTTTAAGCAGTTTCTGAAATTAAAGTCACTAGAATATGAATGTCAGTCAATGTGGATGTCAGTCAATATGGATGTCAGTCAATGTGGATGTCAGTCAATATGGATGTCAGTCAATATGGATGTCAGTCAATGTGGATGTCAGTCAATATGGATGTCAGTCAATGGGGATGTCAGTCAGTGTGGATGTCAGTCAATATGGATGTCAGTCAATATGGATGTCAGTCAATGTGGATGTCAGTCAATATGGATGTCAGTCAATGGGGATGTCAGTCAGTGTGGATGTCAGTCAATATGGATCTCAGTCAATGTGGATGTCAGTCAATATGGATGTCAGTCAATATGGATGTCAGTCAATATGGATGTCAGTCAATATGGATGTCAGTCAATGTGGATGTCAGTCAATATGGATGTCAGACAGTATGGATGTCAGTCAATATGGATCTCAGTCAATATGGATCTCAGTTAATATGGATGTCAGTCTGTATGGATCTCAGTCAATTTGACTTCAATCTATTGTCAACAAAAGTACCTTCATTTTAAAATATTATTCTGAAACATGTTATACAATAGGTTTTTCAATATTTATTACATTAAACTGAGAAGAATCTTATTACTTAAAGCAGAGGTCAACGCCTTTTTCATGACCTCATGGACAAGTCAACTCATAAGATTTTTACCGCAGAAACTAAATACATAAATTTCATACATGCTGGACACTAAATTCATGAGTTTATATTTTTGAGGACCACTAAATTACACGTTTTTTTTTATTTTGAAGTGGCTAAGGTAACATCAAGCGCCATTATATTAGGGTTAGCGAGAGTACTCATTTTTTTTCGGGTTCCGGCAATTATATTAGGGTTAGGAAAAGGGTTAGGATTAGGGTTATGGATAGGGATAGGGATAGGGATAGAGGTAGGGGTAGGGGTAGGGGTAGGGATAGGGATAGGGGTAGGGGTAGGGGTAGGGATAGGGTTAGGGTATGGCGCAATATCTATTGATGTAACCCGGAAAAAAATACGAACTTCATCTTGATGTTACCGTAGCCACTGCGTTATTATTTACTGTACTTAATATTAAACCAAACGAACTTTAGATATACCATAATTTGTAATATAATAATAATAATATAAATAAGGGCGAAAAAACAACAACATCAACTTATTAAAATAAGCAAAAAATGTAATCACCACACCTGACGCTCTCGAATGAAACAGAGAAAATTTATTTAACAATCCCGTTGATTAGGGTCGTCTTAACGCATGTTTGGGGTCAGGGTTCTTATTAGGTTTATAGGGGACCTAGGTAGGCAGAGACTATTAGAGTTCTTTTTGGTTGGCCTAGGCCAGTGGTCGGAAAACGTATCAGCCAAAGAGCCACATATGAACATTACAACAAATAAAAAAAATTGGGAGCCAAATCGGCTTGCTTAGTAAACTTTTATTACACTAAATAAGTAGTGCACTAAATAAGTTGCATACTAAATAAAACTAAATGCCAGAGCCACACTTAAGGAGCCAAAGAGCCACATGCGGCTCCGGAGCCGCACTTTGCCGACCATTGGCCTAGGCAAAAGTAACTGTCATATCATTTTGATAGGAATTAGATCTTTTGGTAGTGGAGATCCTAGGCCTTTATCTAGGCTGTTTAGGTTGTCTGGTTTGTTTAGGCTGTTTAGTTTGTCTAGGTTTTTTAGTGTTTCTAGGTTGTCTAGTTATCAAGTTTGTTTAGGTTGTCTAGTTTGACTAGGTTTTTTAGTTTGTCGAGGTTTTCTAGGTTGTCTAGGCTGTATATACATAAGAACGGATCTTGTGTGTGGGGGGGGGGGGGGATGTCTGAATGTGGTTTGGTAGGGGGGGGGTGGAGACGTCAAATTTAACATCCTAATATATCAAACCTGTTTTTAGGTTTGTCTTTTTGTATCCAGCTGTGTGGAATAACTCTAGTCTTATTATGTTTTCGTGGCTATAAAAAAATACAAAATGTAAGAATTAACTGGAAATGAGATATACAAAGTTGTAAATGTCTACTTTCCGTAATATAAAAAAATGCTCAAGCTATTGAAGTGTCTACATATAAAATTACACAAAAAATTATTTAATTAAAAAAACCCACTGTGGTATATCTGCCTCCAATAACGTTGAAACATATACCCGGTATACAAACGAACTTTTTTTTTCTAAATTAAAAATTGTTACAAGGGAAAGAACTGAGCAAAAGAAAATATGAACATTTTTTATCTAGTTATTCCCCTTACTATTCGTTTTATTTTCTTACAATATTAAATTCAAATTAAAAAAAATGTTTTTTTTAAACAGTTTATTTTTTAGTGAGATAAAGTAAAAATGAATCAACTGTAAGTAGCCGTGAGAATATTTTTTTTTTATTTATTCTCTGGGGCGGGTTTGGTGACAGCCGTAAATTAACGTTTCATGTATACACAGGCGGTTTTAGGTCAGAAAATTTGTAAACAACAATTTTAATTTGTTTTTTTTTTAAATATAGGCCTAAGTATATGTCATTATTTCACAATATAACTTCGATATCAAACTTTATCCAAAATATTGGCATCATTACCCGGATGTCAGGTGCTATTTACTTTCACGCCATCCGTATTGTCAGTGTAAAATAAACTATTTACGATAAACTGTAGGTTTTATTTCTGTAAATTGACCAGTAGAGTCGCAAATTGCTATTACATTCTTTTTCAACACCCCCCCCCCTAATCTGAAGAGTACAACAGCCTTCAACAGCGCTGATTCGGCTTCCCGTGCGGCTGCACAATCCACTGTGCCCAGATAAATCTTCGTTATGTCACAGTGTCACTAAACTAATTACTCAAGTCATCCATTTAATCCTTCTTTATAATATCTTTGAGAATTGTGTTTGTATTTTAAAAAAAATCCTATTGAGAATTCGAAAATAAATTCTTAACTAAACAAAACATATTTTATATCATTCGTCAGAGTTTTGATTTAAATATTATTTGCACTTATTAAATATTAAACAATAGTTACTGTCTTTAGTACTTTGTAAACAATATTTGTGTTTTGATTGTTGTAGAGTTTCCTTAACGAGTCAGTTCTCAGTATAAATACACTTTCGTGGAAGGTGAGAAAATTATTACTTTTCAAATCTACATTTAGTTAGAGCTTTTTGTGTGTATGTATTACTATGTATAGTGTTTCTGTGTGTGTTTGTGTGTGTGTGTGTGTGTGTGTGTTTGTGTGTGTGTGTTTGTGTATGTGTGTGTTTGTGTATGTGTGTGTTTGTGTTTGTGTGTGTTTGTGTGTGTGTGAGTGTTTGTGTTTCTGTGTCTTTGTGTCTTTGTGTGTGTGTGTGTGTGTGTGATAATTAAACAACATCTAGTTCAAGGGTGTTGACATTTATACATGCCAGATTCGGATCTATTCACTTCTTTTAACATTCGGTTCGACACTAGTAAGAGACAAGAGAGTCAGATATAAAAAATTTTTATGAAAGGGACATTATAATTTTATAACGAGACAGTGAATTGTGGGCCTTTATTTGTTGCGCAGTGAATGCAGTCACTGAGCATACATTCACATACACACGAACACACAAACAAACACACAAAACACACATACAAACACACAAACACACACACACACACACTACATCATTATATATTGATATGAGTACTATAATTTCTCATCTTAAGACAACCTGCGAGTGCAAACTGGGTCAGCAGGGGGCTATTTCATACAATCATGGCAGTTTTG
Organism: Bulinus truncatus; assembly: GCA_021962125.1. Lineage (NCBI taxonomy): Eukaryota > Metazoa > Mollusca > Gastropoda > Planorbidae > Bulinus > Bulinus truncatus. Next base: position 987,786 of record JAGDYQ010000213.1, on the reverse strand, counting down.
TTGTTCAAAACCTGTCACAAGTTGAATCCCCCTGGAGCTAACGCCGGGCACCCCACTGTCATTTCTATTTTGTTTTGACTGTGTATAGAGCAACATTCTCAAGTTGTGGAATTTCTACAGCCATCAAGAATTTTTTTTTTAAAAATTGAATTGAACTCCTTCAGCAACATCTCTAACACTCTGTCAGGCGATTACAAAATTATATTGGCTAATTCTTACTGAATATATCAATACAAAGAATACCATTGTCCCCTAGGTGAAATTATTTCATAGCATTTATATACAGATAAAAAAACATGTAGCACTCTTGCGTACCATCATGGAACAAAATTATGGAATGCTAGAAAAAAAAAAACAACTTGAACATCCAGAACATTGGTACTGTGTTTTAATATTCAAACTTATTTGTGTTTTTATCTATCAAATAGCTAACACCGTGATTGATACTAATTTCTTAAAATCCAATTATTCAATACATTGCTACAGTTGACTATGGTGGGGATGATGGAAGAAGCGCATTGCATAAACTGTGTCCCAGTAGTGGTTCATAGGTTCTGAGGAGATAACATCTCATCCTTACAGGGATTCCTCTCTCTCTCTCTCTCTCTCTCTCTCTCTCTCTCTCTCTCTCTCTCTCTCTCTCTCTCTCTCTCTCACACACACACGAGAACGCACACACACAGCCACATAAACACACACAAACACATACAAAATACATATACACACAAACATATATACACACTACACATACACGCACACACATACAAACATACACACATACACTTCCATACATTGCTGCTCGTTGAGTGATGAAGAGATACTCAGTTCAGTGAAATTCACAATTTCCAGTTCGTATCTGGGTTAAAATCGAAGCTTTGAATGTATTACGAGCATTGTATACCACTTATGTTGTCGTTTTTTATTTTTCGTAAATCAATCTAAAAAAAAGTAGATTTCTCGCTTTATAATGCGTACATTATTAGTTGTAATATTTTTTTATGAAGGTTTTAAATTTTTGTAGAAATGAATTAAATTTAAAAATAGATAAAATACCTCCAACGTCAAAAAAAAAAAAAAAAAGAGTAAATAAACAAAAAATCAAAACCAAACAACTAGCATGCAGAGTACTTATAAGTACATAAATGTATCTTTCAACGTTCACTATCTCCCTTCCAGGCGTCATTATTGTATCGTGCCATTGACCGAGGAATTCAAGGGAATGTTTGTTAATATTATAAGAAACTACATCAGTTGCCATGGATATCTAATCTAACACTTTATTCAACATTACAATGGAAATTATTCAGTTTTGTGGACACATATAGACGGGTAATAAAATATTTAGTAACAGATTTAGCAATATGAGAAATTTAGCCATTTGAAAAATTTAGTTATCTGACAGGATTAATAGATAAATATTTACAGCCCAATAAACCATCCCAATATTGATTATAGTTTGGCATTAATTTATCGAGATAGGTGTTCAACAAATTATTCCAGAACATTTAGCAGTATAACTGGGTCACGAAATTTGCGTTACACTGGTAACTAATCATGTCACTCGGTAAGTTCGAAACTCAAAGAAGTTTATTTAATTTTTTAAAATTTCTTTGATTTAAAATAAATATTTATATTATTTTCATTAAATTAAAAGCAACAACAACAACAACTGGCTAATTTTGTTTTATTTAGTACAAAGTAAAGCGATGATCAATACAATGATCTATCTTCTCGACCAGTGATTGAGTTCTTCACCGGTTGACACAAATGTCGCCAATTTACCGTGTGCAAGTATACTGTGATATCTCCAAATTATCGTGTTCAAGTATGCCGTGATATCTCCAATTTACCGTGTTCAATTATGCCGTGATATCTCCAATTTACCGTGTTCAGGTATGCTGTAATATCTCCAATTTACCGTGTTCAAGTATGCCTTGATATATCCAATTTACCGTGTTCAGGTATGCTGTGATATATCCAATTTACCGTGTTCAAGTATGCTGTTATATCTCTAATTTACCGTGTTCAAGTATGCTGTGATATCTAGATAGAAGTTTGGGCTCATCTTAAGCAGCAGAAGGTCAAGGTAAAAAAAAAATAAAACATAGATAACTGTCAGAAATATAAAATTAAAATTATGTGTCATAACCATTATAACTAGTGTGTGTTAAGTCCCTGTAAGGATGAGATGAAATCACTTAGATCATTTAAACCACTAAAGGGGCGATTTTTATGGGTGCCCTTCTTTCATCCCAACCATAACCGATAGTGCAATGGCAATGGAGGCACCACGGGATATATTTCCCCATTATAACAGGTAGAGAGACGCATGAAACAGTGCACAGTCAGCACCTAGAGTCAGGCAGACGTTAAAATGACTAAGTTTACTGAGAACATTTACTTCCATATCAGGATGAAATGATATAATGTTACACATGGAGATATTTATTATTAAAACTAAGTTTTGAAAAAGTTAAATGTAACTCAATTGTCGCCTAATGTCAGAAATTCGACCTTACTTAGCGACAAACTTTCTTCAAAGTCGCCAAGTTTTATTTTAGGTACAAATATACTCTGGGTCACCAATCTGTTGTCTGGACATTCAGTGTATGCCAGTCATACAACTCACCAGCTCTCCCTGAAGTTTGAGCTTACACCGACTGTATGCTGTTTGGAACTTTGCAAATTAGTAACATATATAAGTCACTTCAAACATATTTAAGTCACTTCAAACAACTTTAAGTCATATCAAACAGATTTAAGTCATTTAAAACAGATTTAAGTCATTTAAAACAGATTTACGTTAATTTCAAACACCTTCTTTTGCATTTCTAATACTCAAGGAGCGGGCGACATTTTATTTGGCACGACCAACCCTTCCCCATGTCAAAGTATTGACATCACGGTCTGCATTTAGTAGATGAATGAAGTCCCTGTATGGATATGAGATCGAATCTCTTAGATCCTATAAACCACTAATGGGGCTATATCTATGGTGCACTTCTTTCATCGTCATAATAGCCGATAGTGCAATGCCTTGGAGGCACCACGAGAGATATAGCGGGAACCTTACTCGTGACAATAAATATTCATGGTTCCTCACCAGAGATCGAACCAGTGAACCTTTTGGTCGACAGTCGAACGCTATATCACACGACCATCTGTACAAGTGCTTGCAGTAGGTCTGTACAAGTGCTTGCAGTAGGTCTGTACAAGTGCTTGCAGTAGGTATCGGGTCTCAAATTCCAGTGAGTCCATTCACCTGTCTATTTATTCCGTGTTGCCTGTGTCGCCGTGAAAACGTGATAAAAAGGACACCCAAACAAATCTGTCCTGTAAGAATCAATAAGACCATAATATAATCCATAATATAATCCATAATATAATCCATAATATAATCCATAATATAATCCATGACAGAATCTTATCCTCCTCATCTCATAGGATTGCAACTCTTGCGTAGGATTGGTTGTTTCGTCACAATTCGTTGCTCAGAACTATTACTGGGACGATACTTGAACATCTTACGATTTCGATGCGGATTACGAAAAATATCGATCCTTCTGAAAAATACTGATTCAAATTCGACTCAGGATAACGATCACCTCGGCATATAAAGGGACTTTGTGGTTAGTACAAAGCCTTTACGCTTTTACTTCCCCAAAATTCTCTAGGTACCCTTTTAAAGCTGGACAGACTTGTTGCACTTTTAACCATCTTTCATTAGGATCTAGAAAAATTCCTTTGGTTCTTACTATGGATCAAACCCGGGAATCGAAGATCAACAAAAAGTCTACAAAACAACAACATCAACAACGACAACGAATTTAGCGCCATGATAAGAAATAAGACACAGACGAAGTGCAATTATAAACACGTTTATTAAAAGTTGTAAGTCAAGGTTGAACATTTATTGAGTATAAAAATCAATTATATAAACAAATGAACACATTCATACAGTTTATGATACATGGAATTATTTGAATTGTTGTGGAGATGGAGGCTGATATTTCAAATGAGGGAAGAGATTTAATGTCAGAAATCTTCAAGTTCAAATTTAAGTTCGCTATGCTCCGAAAAACGTTTAAATGAAGCTGTTCTGTACAGCAGACGGTACAGCACAAAGAACATAAATAATACAAAATGCGCGCTATTTTAAAGTTCCTCTTCTGTTGGCTAAAAAAATGAAAGTTGAAAACTCAAATGGCAGCTTGTAGACATAAGACTTTTTGTATTACAACAATAGTAACAACTTTTTTTTTGTATTTTCTTTTTATTGTAATAAAAATATAAATGAAAAAAGATTTAATAAGTCTGAAGTTCAGGCAGTATGTGTATTTTTAAACAGTTATATCTTTACTTATACTTTAGTTATATCTTTAGGTATATGTGATATGAAATTCTATTAGTACAGCACATAAATATTGATATAAATAACAATTATATGAAAAAGAAGAGATTCTGATGAGTTTAATCAATAAATAACAAAACAATGAATTCTAAAACAATTTAACCAAGTACCGTTTTGAAAACTGTATGATTGTTTACTAATAAATATGTTGGTCCGGCGTTAGAAAAACTAAATTACGTCCCTTTCATTGAATTTGTATAATTCTGTGGAACAGCATTGGTCGGGACAAACAGTATCATAGAACAGCATTGGTCGGGACAAACAGTATCATAGAACAGCACTGGCTGCGACAAACATTATAATAGTAAAGTTGTGTATTAGGTATATGACTTGAAAAACAAATTTTGTAATTTTACAAGTGGCGTGCCAGATTCTGATGAGCTTTTATATAAAAATAATAAATACAACAAAAAATCATCAATTTTGTTGAAAAAGTTCACCCACCAAAACATTTTTTAGTTTAAAAATAATCCATTTGGCTCTTTTTACTGAAGTTCACTTTTACTCCTATTGTTTACCATTTAGATTCTATTTCCTGTTCTCCATGTTAGATTTTTCAATTATACTTGAGTTTGAATAATTATTTTAATTTTGCTTAATTTTATTCTTAAAAATGTCTTACAAAAAATCATCACTTTGCGTTGCTAAAAATAAGGACAAATGGGCGAGTAATTTGAAAAATTTCAAAACACTCTTAAGAAAAGAAACAAAATTGGAATCGAGATCGAGTCATTGCATTCACATTCTAGAATGCCAAAAGAGTGGATGATAATTGGTCGCCCATGTAGCGATTTTTTGTAAGACATTTTTAAGAATAAAATTAAGTATGGAAAAATCCAGATTGAAAAGAGTTGCAGCACTTAGGAAAGAAGTAGAGCTATTATGGAGCTTTTTAAATTTCCCGATACTGTCTTTGCGATCAGTGAGCAGAAAAATTGAAACTTTAATTAAAAGGTATGATGTTCATTTGAAAAAAACCTGTGGGTGACATACGGGAGCAGTTAGTTTGATAAGTTATTTGATGTCACAAACAAAACTGGTCAATGGTTATGTGCTGAGGACAAAAAACTTTACGAAATACTAATTCAAAGTGGAGGTAAGACGGGATATACTACAACTAAAATTGCTAGTCAAAGTACAATTCATCCATCAAAACAGAAAATTGTTTGCAAAATTAATGAGGCACAACAACAACAAAGCAGTTTTGAAAGTTCCAGTGATTCAAGTGATAACGAGAATTCTCAAAGTAGCTCTGATGGTGCTGATACAATGCAGTCATCCACAGAAAGCTTGGATCAAAGCACACATAAGAATCAATCACAGCAATCTACTTCTAGTGAAGTTTCATTAGTTCAATCTGGGAAACTACCAGTTCGAAGTCCGGCGTAAAAATAGCAACTCCTTCTCAGTCAGGTGTCTATCGAGCAATTTTTGCATTGTTGGCTTTCATACTATTGCCTGATGAACGAAAGAACCTTCAGAAATTGTGTGAATTTATATGTGGACATTGGAGTGATGCCTGGTTTAGTGATCATCATTACAAAGCTGAACAATATGAACTTCTTTTCCATGCTGTTAATGATTATCCAAAAGGGTTGCGCTGTCTTCGAAATCATTGGTCTCAAAGTCCATCTCCAATACTCACTCCAAGTAGCAATGTTTGTGCAGAAAGAGCAATATAAGTTCTGCAAGATATTATTCCCCTTTGCCACTCACCAGAGAAACTGAATTTACGTTTTATTTTTACAAACAAATGTTTATGAAACAATACTTGAAATTATTAACAAATGGCAATTTTTCTAAAACTTCAAAATGTCTGGTGGGTGACATTTTTCAATTTTTAAAATAAATTTGATATGGTTTTGTGTTTCTACAATAAAAACTCATCTGTTGATGGTATGCCATACAAGTGTTGTTCTGAAGTCATATACCTAGTGTGTATATTCAATCAAGGACGTTAAATGTTCATTAGTGAACGGTTTGTTAGTCACAAAAGTGACTAGCTGTATTGGGACTCCACAAAATAGAACATTCACCTGTCTTTGTCACATTGTAAAACACAAATTGATTATTTGTAGTTCAATAATATTGAATTCTTCTGTGCCTTAGATCGAAGAAGATTTAGCGATCACCCTAACAAAGAGTTTAACATATGGAAGTTTGCTATGGTTATGTCCAATCTATGACCCAGTATGACCGGTGCTATGATGAACAGAGGAATTGAAGGCTGTGGTCATCGTCTCTCTTGATTAATAGCACTCCTCAAGGCTGCACATTTGACTGGCGCCATTTGGACTCGAACTCCGTTTCCAGGTGGTTCCGATGGAGTTTGAAAACTATCAATCTCCTAGCTATATTTTAAATCTAATAGATTGTATTAAATGCATTTTTCGCAATGGTTAGCTTTTGAAAAGTAAACCTTGCAGTCCGAGGATTGGCTAGTTCATGCTAGACCTGCCAGCCGAATTTTTTTTTAAGCTTCGGCAGGCTGACATAATTTTTCGGCTGATAGCCGGCGTAGCCGAATTTGACCATAAATTAAGTAAATTGACATTTGCGGCTGATTTTCGGCTGATTTTGGCAGATTACGAAATATTTGGCTAAAATTCGGCTGACGCTAGACAATATTGAATTGATAACTTCAGCAATAAAACAATTTTACAATACTTGGGGAAAAGTTTTATTATTTAAAACAACAGAAATAAACAGTTGTATCATCATCATCATCTTTTCAAGTCAAGTATAGACTGAATCATCATCAATGTTGAATTCCAACGCGTTGGACATGATGCCTTCACTGACTTATCATTGTATTGTGTCTATGACTGTCATTGATGGCGTTAGCGCTGCTCTCAGAGGCATCCATTATTGATGCACTAAGCTGATCATCTACAAGAAGCAATTCACACACTGAAGACATGCCTTCTTTCAGGGTCTTTATCATTTCTTTATCCTCTATAACTGCGGTATTGAAATTCTTCATTTTTATTGATGCTGTCGGTAGATTAAGGTGCAATACGTATGCTGTAAAGTGCTGATAAGAGTCAACCTTTAAAAGCTTTGAAGTCTTTATCATAATTGCAGCACCAACATGGCAGCTAATAATTTTTTGATCAACAGAAAAGCTTTTCAAGACAGAGCTGATATGGTCAGCAAGGTCATGTGCAACAAGATTATGTAATGCGACAGTTAATATAACGGCAAACGAAATACGGCGGCTAATGAGGCGCGCCGCATATTTTTCCGCGGATTTACGGCGGACGAAAATTCGGCAGCGTAGCCGGCGCCGGCTGAGGGGTCTAGTTCATGCCATACTTTATATATACCGGTGAGTCGACTAACAGCTATGCAGTGTTATTTGTTGTGCAGAGTTCACTGTACTCTATCGAGCTATACGATCCTAATGAGAAGAAACCATTCAATATTAATTTGTTCATGCTTTTTTTTTTGTTGATGCTCGTGTAAGACATTACAGATAAATGGAATCGACGATTGTTAATTTTAGTAACATATCTTAACAAAACATGTCCAGGTCTTTGATGGACCCAGATAAATTTAAAAAATGACGTCATTATAAATAGCTCCCATCCAGCTTCCGTTCTAAGGTCTCCATGTGCTCGCGAGCCCTGACTCGCAATGAGTTGATGCTGCTGCTCTTGTCGACGAACGCCCCGCCACACACTTGCTCCGGCGCCCTCGAACGCTTGGCGTGTAGTGGGTTAAACATGCCCGGGAGGCCGTGCAGCTGTGACGTGATGCTGGCGCAGTGTGACGTCATGGCCGACGACAGATAGTCCGGGAAAGGCATGGGTACCGCGGAGGACCCCATCATGGACGACGAGTATGACGTCAGCGGTGACGACGTAATGTCCGACGCCATGCTGGCGATAGGAGGGGTCAGCCAAGGGTCAAGAGGCAGTGACGTGGATCCCAGGGTCACAGAGGTGGAGATGCTGGGTATAGTCGGGACACTCAGGCTGTCTGGGGTTTTACCGTATTCCGTTTTCTCCTGTCTTCTCCACTTGGCGCGCCTGTTTTGAAACCATACCTGGTGAAAATAGATGAAGAGTGAAAAAAGATAAATAGTAAAAATAGATGAAGAGTGAAAATAGATAAATAGTAAAAATAGATGAAGAGTGAAAATAGATAAATAGTAAAAATAGATGAAGAGTGAAAATAGATAAATAATAAAAATAGATGAAGAGTGAAAATAGATGAAGAGTGAAAATAGATGAAGAGTGAAAATAGATGCAGAGCGAAAATAGATGAAGAGTAAAAATGCATAATAATTCATTGAGCTTTATTTAAAAAGATTCAATAAAAATATTTTGTAAAAAAGAATATTTTTGGACGTTGTATAAATCAAGTAACAAATTGTCATGACTATTTAATAAGTAGTATGAACGCTAATTGACTAGCACGACTAAGCATTAAATTTTACAACAATCTACGATCCAATGAGAGTTTTTTTTAAAAAAAGACATTAAATAAATAGAGTATAAATACAGTGTGATACAACCAACATTTGCAAACATAATTAACACTGGGGAAACAGTAATTGTGTCAACAGAAACAAAGTTCTACAACTCTACGTCATCATTTAGTTTTTCCCCCTGTGAATAAACACAGCTTCGTTAACAACAAATGATAACCAACTAAATGTAAAAAAAAAAAAATGTTAAGATGATTTGATCTAAACAATTATTGTCATATTAAAAGGTATTCACCCAATTACATTTATCTTGTTAGCAAATCTAATCTCCCCCGCTGCCCACCGGTCAATACAGGCCATCACAGCACGACCACGAGCCCCAAAGATGAACAGAATTAACAGATGTGCTACAGTTGTACTGCCGGCTTTGTGTCCGGTTAATGGAGGCTGCACCGACCTTGCTTAGGGACTATCCCACATTAGAATTAAAACTTCCCTATACGCTGACTTTTAGCTGACCCTCCACTCGGACTTCTGACCAAAATGAGCCACGCAGGAGGGCGGCCAATTATCACCTGACACAAATGGTCAGTAGCGGTCAAACTTTGGTCATCTTGACCATCGCTCCCTGAAAGCAATGCCAAAAATAAAAAAGAAAGAAAGAAAAGCTAAAGAGGTTTTGAAGAAGCTATCAATAGCCAAGGCTGGACACACCGACAAGTGCTGGACTGGACATCCCGGATGCTACTCCCTCTCTCCCCCCCCCACCACCCACACCCATCATAGAGTCTAATTAAACTGCAACTCTTGTCCCGATGGATTCCCCGTCGAGTGGACTTCAGTTAGACTGGACATTTCCCAATTAGGCTCCTTCGCCTCAGGTGATAGACCTAATTCTACTCGCCGCCGGCTAGTCCGAGGTCTGCTTTGAAAAAATAAATAAAAAAAGGGGGCGGGGTCCTCTTGTCCGCGGCCATTTTTAGCTCTTACGGGAAGTCTAGCGTGAGGTAATTTGGGTTAGGAATGAGTCTTTGAGGCTTCAAGTTTTGTTGGCGCCGGTAGGGAGAGAGAAAGTTAAAGAAGGGCAGGTGAGGATGGGGGAGGGGGGATATATGACCCACGCCCTTCACCCCCCACCCCACCCCTAACTGAAATGGTCGTAGATGAAGTTAATAACGGTGTTACTCGTGGACCAAAACAAAAAAAAAAATCTTTAATGGTGTTACACGCCATCTCACTTGATCTCAATAAGTAGAAGCAAAATGGCTTCGGGTAAGGGAGGCGGGGGTGGGGGCGTGGAAGGGGGCGGGGTCTTCTAGTGTTGAGGAGAGTCTGAGGTCTGACTAATGGAAGTATTAACCACTTCATCAGTGACCCAATGTGATCAACCCTTCCCGAGAAAGTAGGAGGTTTTTAAAGTGGTGGGCGAGTTAAATGTGGATGGACGAGGACAAGACGGGAGTTATAATTATATAAAACCTGTTCAGCTATAAATGTTCATTCTAGTTTTCTTTTTTGATTAATATCATTACATACAATGAATTTCATTTCACAACGCAGCTACCATTATATATAACAGTATATATAACATTATATATAAAACATTATATATAAAACATTATATATAACATTATATATAATAGAATATATAACAGTATATATAACATTATATATAAAACATTATATATAACAGTATATATAACATTATACATAACAGTATATATAACATTATATATAACAGTATATATAACATTATATATAACAGTATATATAACAGTATATATAACAGTACATATAACATTATATATAACAGTATATATAACATTATATATAACATTATATATAACAGTATACAAAACATTATATATAAATGTAGTTCTCAAACTGTTTAGGTTTGCGAACTATGCTTTAAGAACCTCTGATTTATATAATGATCTATATATAATGAATACAAATCTATTCACTTATTGTTATGTCAGTAGTTGTATTCAAAGCTGAAGTCTATGGGTTGTAATGCGTCTTTGTTTGTTTACTAAACAGTTTATAAAAATTATATATTGTGTAAATAAAAGGAGTCTGTTAGAGGAAAAAAGGAAAAAAAAATCGCAACCATCGATATAAATGAGATAAGAATGAAGCTTAAAAAAACATTAAATTCTTGTTATTTCTGTATCTTGTTTGAAAAATACACTACAATTAAATGCATTCTGTCCTCATTTTTTTACCCATGTATTCTGCCTTTATTTGTTAACCAATGTATTCTGACCTCATTTGTTAACAAATGTTTTCTGCCTTCATTTGTTTACCAATGTATTCTGCCTTCATTTGTTTACCAATGTATTCTGCCTTCATTTGTTTACCAATGTATTCTGCCTTCATTTGTTAACCAATGTATTCTGCCTTCATTTGTTTACCAATGTATTCTGCCTTCATTTGTTTACCCATGTATTCTGCCTTTATTTGTTTACCAATGTATTCTGCCTCCATTTGTTTACCAATGTATTCTGACCTCATTTTTTTACACATGTATTCTGCCTTTATTTGTTTACCAATGTATTATGCCTTCATTTGTTTACCAATGTATCCTGCCTTCATTTGTTTACCAATGTATTCTGCCTTTATTTGTTTACCAATGTATTCTGCCTTCATTTGTTTACCTATGTTTTCTGTGTGTTCATTTGAATACTTTATCCAATAAACATTTTATGTAAATAATATGACTATGATCATGAAAAAAAACCGAATCATTAGATACTATGAACAACATACACATACAATCTAATTTATAAAAAAAGTATTACAGTAATTCCACTGGAAAGTACTATGTTCCAATTACATTAATTGTATTAAATCATCTAACCTCAGCCTCTGTTGAGTTTAGAAAAATTTACCAGAAAAAAAAAACAACAAACAGTTGGCATATAATCTTTAGTCAGAAATGTTAAAAAATAATAATTCTGCAAACGGCAAACTCCATAATTGTTAATTATCAAAATCGCTTGAAACATTATTTCTTTACCTCCCATTAGCAGCCCATCTCTCTCTCCCCCCCCCTTCCCACTAACTTGATTTTCCTTTCGTTACACTTTTAATTTAACCAGTAACACCCCCCACCCTCCCATCCATTCTGCTACTTATTGGTCTATGTCCCTTTTAAAAAAAAATATTGCCACTGATTGAAACTGTCACACGTGACAAGAAGTGTTCTCAATAATGAAATAAAATTTAAAGTTTTAATGGGGGAACCATCAGTTTCCTTGAAATGTGACGGGAAGGCGGGGGAGGGGGAGGGGAGGGAGAGAGGGTGGAGATGTGGCAGTTAACCCCAGCCTTCAGTTCCAATAGTATTAATCCTTTACCAATCCCCATTTCACATACAAGGACCCCTCCCCACACTTCTTCTCTCTCCTCCTTCCCCCCACACTTCTTCTCTCTCCTCCTTCCCCCCACACTTCTTCTCTCCCCTCCTTCCCCCCACACTTCTTCTCTCTCCTCCTTCCCCCCACACTTCTTCTCTCTCCTCCTTCCCCCCACACTTCTTCTCTCCCCTCCTTCCCCCCACACTTCTTCTCTCTCCTCCTTCCCCCCACACTTCTTCTCTCCCCTCCTTCCCCCCACACTTCTTCTCTCACCTCCTTCCCCCCACACTTCTTCTCTCCCCTCCTTCCCCCCACACTTCTTCTCTCCCCTCCTTCCCCCCACACTTCTTCTCTCCCCTCCTTCCCCCCACACTTCTTCTCTCCCCTCCTTCCCCCCACACTTCTTCTCTCCCCTCCTTCCCCCACACTTCTTCTCTCTCCCATCCTTCCCCCCACACTTCTTCTCTCCCCTCCTTCCCCCCACACTTCTTCTCTCTCCCTCCTTCCCCCCCCACACTTCTTCTCTCTCCTCCTTCCCCCCACACTTCTTCTCTCCCCTCCTTCCCCCCACACTTCTTCTCCTCCCTCCTTCCCCCCCCACACTTCTTCTCTCCCCTCCTTCCCCCCACACTTCTTCTCTCCCCTCCTTCCCCCCACACTTCTTCTCTCCCATCCTTCCCCCCCCTCCCATTCCCCCAACCCCCAGTCCTTTTTTTTTTAACCGTGACCCAATTATTTCTTTTCCACGGGACCCTCGTTAATTATCCGCAATTTGTTGGGGGGTAAAAAAATAAAATAAACCATCATCATCGTTCAGATAGTTTGATTAACGAGAGGACTCTTTCATCTTATCCCGAGGATGGGGCAACATGAGCGGGGGGGGGGGAGGGATCAATTATGGAGACAAATGTGTGAGCGGTACGTAACGTGTGAAGGCAACCAGAACGGTATATCTGTCAAAAGATGGCGCTTGAGTTTGTCCACTTGACTGGACAGTGTTAAACGCATATTATAAAAAAAAAGTAATATAATTAAAAAAAAAAAAAGAAAGGAATTAAATGACGTCATCAAATCGGATCGTTGTATAGATTCCCTGGATATAATAATAATTACCTTGTCAAACACACACAGAGGTGCGCGGTGAGTGGTGATGGACAAAAATAGAGAGTGCTCGTCTCAAGAGCGAGATTGCTATACGAAAGTACACAGTTGAAGTAACTTGAATGTGAGTTGAAACACGGGTGTCGCTGAGAGATGCGTCATGTTCGTGCTAAGCTCTGGGACTGACACTGCCGGCAATATGTGTACGAGAGGACTAACGGCCTGGGGTCTTAAGATATTTTCGACCATCTCCAACACAATCACACAATTAACGTGCACTTTCATAGAGCTCAGATGAGGGTGATTTATCGAATGAACTTTAGTTATCAGACAACAACTACAGCTTTGTGCAGATAAATAAATAAATAGTTGGACGCTGGAATAAATAGGTTGTTGGTGAGATAAGTAGGTTGATAGTGAAGTAAATAGGTTGATAGTGAGAAAAATTGGTAGATAGTGAGATGGTTAGGTAGATACTGAGATAAATCGGTAGATTTTGAGATAAATCGGTAGATAGTGAGAGTTTGGTAGATGATGGGATAGTTAGATAGTGAGATAGTTAGGTAGATAGTTAAATAAATCGATAGATAGTGAGATAAATCGGTAGATAGTGAAGTAAATAGGTGGATTGTTATATCAATAGGTTGATAGTGAGATAAATGTACAGATAGTGAAATAAAAATGCTTATAGTGAAATAAATTGGTAGATAGTGAGGTAAATAGGTTGACAGTGTGATAAATAGATAAGTGAAAAGGAAAATTAATATGTATAAAACGAAAGGAATCTATAGTCATTGATGCGGCAGACTACCAGGACGATGAGGATGACGATGCTGGAGAAGAGCGTGGCAAGTGCAAGAAGAAACATCTATAGTCATAGATGGAAAATTAGATGGAACCAATACGGTTACTTGATTTCCGTTGAGATGAATATTGAATTCCTTTAGCCAATTCTGGTATGAATGCTCAACGCCGGGCATTGTTTCCGGTCAGTTCGATCAACTGACATGAAATGCAAGTATTAAGTGAAAGGGGGAAGTGGGGGAAGGGGCGGTGAGACAGATGCACCCCAACGGTTAAAATATAACCGGCTATTCGGGCTATGCCTGACTTGTACTTCTCTGACATTGTTTATCAAAATGTAGCAGCTATTGGATAAGAGTTTCTTCTATGATATTGCACACATGAATACAGTTATTGGCGCTTTTAACGATTTCATGGCTCCTCCGTGAAATTTTTAACCGGGAGCCTAAAAACTTCGCAAGTTTACGTAACTATAATTTCTACGTTTTGTGAGTTGTTTAGAATTCCGAAATACTTAAATAAATCACTCAGCTGTGGCACAATAAATGAAACAGTTCTACCTATATTTTCAACGGTAAAATTATTCCCCATGCTTTGATAAATCAACACAAGTCTAAAACTTTATTTTCAAAGAAGAGCCATTAATGTTTGGTGAAATATTAATTGCATCACTTGTATATTCACAGACCTTAAATTTTAAATGAAATAACTTTTTTTTATAGAGTACATGATCAGCAAGGAGTAAATCCTTTTGATTAATAAATACAAAATAAAAAAAAATATTAAAAATCCCACAAACCTGAACTCTCACTTCAGGTAAATTAATTTTATTGGCTAATTCCTCCCGGCTGTACACATCCGGGTAGTGTGACCTTTCAAACGCCCTTTCCAGCTCGTGCAACTGGTAGGTGGTGAAGGTCGTCCTGTTCCGGCGATGTTTCTTCTTGCACTTGCCACGCTCGTCTCCAGCATCGTCATCCTCATCGTCCTGGTAGTCAGCCACATCAACATCCGGGGAGACGGGGCGCCGGTGGCTGATGTTGTCGCCGCCGCTGTGGTGGTGGTGGTGGTGTTGGTGGTGAGCGCCCGCATGATGATGGCCGTGATGGTGGTGCTGCTTGGTGGAAGAGTGGTGGGGATGTTTGGGTCGGCCCTCTTTGAGGTAGCCGGAAGAGTTATGCCCTCGTTCTGAGCTCGGGTTAAGACTGGAAGGCATGTGAGTTGTCTCCCCTTTCACCAAATACTCTGAAATACGACAAGTGAAACGTTTTGGTCAAATTTACAATATCGATGAAAGCATCTACAATAGTATTACAAGTTAAAGTAAAACATGAAAAAAATAAATAAAACGATACAGCTCATCTGAATTATCATTTATGTAACAAACGAGTTATTATTTAGAACTATTTGAAAGGTAACAGAATTTTAGTTCACTTTCCAGGAACAGTGAATCTGATAAAAGTTTATGACAAGAAGTATCAAAAGCCGATAAATTTATCAGTCAGTGAGGTGATTCAGTATATCTATCTATCTATCTATCTATCTATCTATCTATCTATCTATCTATCTATCTATCTATCTATCTATCTATCTATCTATCTATCTATCTATCTATCTATCTATCTATCTATCTATCTATCTATCTATCTATCTATCTATCTTTTTGTCTGTCTGCCTGTCTATCTGCCTGACGGTATGCCTGTCCGTCTATCGAGACACCCGTACACACATTCCGCCATTCTGCCTGCCCGACCGACTGTTTGTAACTGTATCAATCAAATTATCTGGTAGCCTGCCTATCAATAGTTTCAACTTTGTCGCCCCGCGTGTATTATTTCTGCGGCACTTCAGCCATTCTCCGGGTACACTTCAAATTTCCTTTATGCTGAAAGGTCAACGTGACCCTAAGCACAGTTGCCATCCATAATCTACAGTACGCTCTGATATATATTCTAAAAAAGGAAGAGATATATTTATATTGATTTCATCAAGGAAGAGTACAAGGTCAAAATGGAATTAAAAATAACAAACAAACAATAAACCAAAAAAAAAAAATCATTAACGCTGTACGGCCCTGGCGTCTGTTATTATCACACCAATTTAAACAATTTCAAGGCCCCCTTTTGTATCTGTATGAGGACACAACAAAATCACGAAGACGATCAGACCTGAAAGCACAAGTGTCCTCTTGAGATGCCCTGATCCCATTCAAAGAGTCTCTCTCTCTCTACCCTTTTGTGCTGCCAAATAATGCTTCGAGAAAGTTCTGGGGCATCAACCCCTCTCTCTCCAGTCACACACACACACACACACACTCATACACACACATGTACCCTCTCTCTCTCTCCTATTTTGGAACACATCCCACAACAATCCTCCAACGGCTGCGCGCATCACGAGGCGACCGTTGAGTAGAGTGCGGCTACTGGAGAAGCTCTTCACCATTCAGGGGAGGCTGAATTGGGTTGTTCAAAAAATGCTCAGATTTCAAGTTGTCTCGTTTTTTTGCAGACCGCTAATCTCTAAACCACACTATTGTTGTTGAGGGGTGAATTTGCAAACTGTTCTGGGAGGGTTTTGAGGATTCTTGAATGTTGTGACTGAACGAGTTAAGCGGAGTGAGGTATTCGCCACGCCCACTCATTTATATATGAACTTTTTTACTTCTTAGTAAATTATGAACATTTTATGTTTTACTTTTATTATTTATTTTTTTTTTTTTTGCGATATGTGGAGACATATTTTTGTATCACGTTGATTTTGTTTGTCATAGAGAGATGGTCTATATATATTTTCAAAAAAGGCACATTTTAAAATTAAAACATGCCTCTTAAAAAAATATACCTATTTGAAAGTTAATTAAAGTTTTATGTTTAAAGACATCGACCTGCTATTTGTGGTACTGAAAGTACGAACTACAATGGGAATAAAACGAAACAATCAATGTAAAATCAACTTATGACGTGCAAGAGTATATTGAACGTAATACAGAAATCCACGTTCCGTTTACAAATATCGTCATTTAAAACGAAAAAAGAAATCTATATTATTATGCCTAGTCTGCTGTTTGATTCCCCAAATTCATAAAAAAAAAAGAAATTCAATATTTAAACGGCAAACTACGAATGTAAACATAAAACTTTAATTACTGAATCGAGATAGAACACAGGCCAGCTATTAAAAAAACAAGTCAAACTGGTTTTTTTATCAACCGTTCAACCCATTATCAAAAAGACTACATTATTAAAAAGACTACAATAATAAAAAGACTACATTATTAAAAAGACTACATTATCAAAAAGACTACATTATTAAAAAGACTACAATAATAAAAAGACTACATTATTAAAAAGACTACAATATTAAAAAGACTACATTATTAAAAAGACTACAATATTAAAAAGACTACATTATTAAAAAGACTACAATATTAAAAAGACTACATTATTAAAAAAACTACAATATTAAAAAGACTACATTATTAAAAAGACGACAATATTAAAAAGACTACATTATTAAAAAGACCACAATATTAAAAATACTACTGACTAACTTAGAATGAAACACCAATTTTGAAAAATCTATGAGTATTTTCAATGTACACAAACTAAAGTTGTGTCTTAATTCATGCGATATTTAAGAATTTTAATTAGGTCAGTCTGTCTCAATTGGTTGATGTGTGTCACAAATTAAAACTAGTACATGTGTTACCCCCCTACCCCCTCCCCGTCTTTCAGTCCAACACTAAGAGAGAAAGACCTCACTACAACACACGAAGGTATACCCAGAAACAAATACTCACACACCATCCATTGCCGTTGCTTGAAAGCTGTTTTTTTCTTGGAGGATGAGTGGTGTATGTGGCCGATACTCTGGTGAGTGGTGTATGTGGCCGATACTCTGGTGGGTGGTTATGTGGCCGATACTCTGGTGGGTGGTGTATGTGGCCGATACTCTGGTGGGTGGTGTATGTGGCCGATACTCTGGTGAGTGGTGTATGTGGCCGATACTCTGGTGAGTGGTTATGTGGCAGATACTCTGTTGGATGGTTATGTGGCCGATACTCTGGTGGGTGGTTATGTGGCCGATACTCTGGTGAGTGGTTATGTGGCCGATACTCTGGTGGGTGGTTATGTGGCCGATACTTTGGTGGGTGGTTATGTGGCCGATACTCTGGTGGTGTATGTGGCCGATACTCTGGTGGATGGTTATGTGGCCGATACTCTGGTGGGTGGTGTATGTGGCCGATACTCTGGAGGGTGGTTATGTGGCCGATACTCTGGTGAGTGTTGTATGTGGCCGATACTCTGGTGAGTGGTGTATGTGGCCGATACTCTGGTGAGTGGTGTATGTGGCCGATACTCTGGTGGGTGGTTATGTGGCCGATACTCTGGTGGGTGGTTATGTGGCCGATACTCTGGTGAGTGGTTATGTGGCCGATACTCTGGTGAGTGGTTATGTGGCCGATACTCTGGTGGGTGGTTATGTGGCCGATACTCTGGTGAGTGGTGTATGTGGCCGATACTCTGGTGGGTGGTTATGTGGCAGATACTCTGGTGGGTGGTTATGTGGCCGATACTCTGGTGGGTGGTTATGTGGCAGATACTCTGGTGGATGGTGTATGTGGCCGATACTCTGGTGAGTGGTGTATGTGGCCGATACTCTGGTGAGTGGTTATGTGGCAGATACTCTGTTGGATGGTTATGTGGCCGATACTCTGGTGGGTGGTGTATGTGGCCGATACTCTGGTGAGTGGTTATGTGGCAGATACTCTGTTGGATGGTTATGTGGCCGATACTCTGGTGGGTGGTGTATGTGGCCGATACTTTGGTGAGTGGTTATGTGGCACATACTCTGGTGAGTGGTTATGTGGCCGATACTCTGGTGGGTGGATATGGCCGATACTTTGGTGGGTGGTTATGTGGCCGATACTCTGGTGGTGTATGTGGCCGATACACTGGTGGATGGTTATGTGGCCGATACTCTGGGTGGTGGTGTATGTGGCCGATACTCTGGTGGGTGGTTATGTGGCCGATACTCTGGTGAGTGTTGTATGTGGCCGATACTCTGGTGAGTGGTGTATGTGGCCGATACTCTGGTGATTGGTTATGTGGCCGATACTCTTGTGGGTGGTGTATGTGGCCGATACTCTGGTGAGTGGTGTATGTGGCCGATACTCTGGTGAGTGGTGTATGTGGCCGATACTCTGGTGGGTGGTTATTTGGCCGATACTCTGATGAGTGGTGTATGTGGCCGATACTCTGGTGAGTGGTTATGTGGCTGATACTCTGGTGAGTGTTGTATGTGGCCGATACTCTGGCGGTGGTTATGTGGCCGATACTCTGGTGGGTGGTTATGTGGCCGATACTCTGGTGGGTGGTTATGTGGCCGATACTCTGGTGGGTGGTTATGTGGCCGATACTCTGGTGAGTGGTTATGTGGCCGATACTCTGGTGGGTGGTGTATGTGGCCGATACTCTGGTGAGTGGTGTATGTGGTTGATACTGTGGTGGATGGTTATGTGGCTGATACTCTGGTGGGTGGTGTATGTGGCCGATACTCTGGTGGGTGGTTATGTGGCCGATACTCTCTGAAGATTTTTGGGGCCGTAGAGTAAACCCCTTGGTCCGGGGCCTAATGTCTCATATATACATATTTATTATTTTTTGTTTAGATGATGTATAACAATTTAACTACGTTAATACGTTAACTGCGTAAAAATTATTGAATTTATTACTCAACATTGATTTCACATCATCAGATTTGATACTATTAAGTTATGGCATGCCCCCCCCCCCCGATTTCTTAGAACTGCTTAGTTTGAAGATTGACTCTGCACCCACCGAAACACAAATAAACAAGTTCAACCACACTAATGCGTGCGCGCGCACACACGCACACACACACATCAACAAATTCCATCCCCAATACGCCATCTTTGTTCAACTCCATTCGTCCGCTACACAGACACAAAGTCTGGAGGCCATGTTTATCCCGTCGGCAGACGACGAACTTCAGCGCACAATTGGCCGTCTGCGGCAATTATAAAAACCTGTTATTTTCTGCACGGCTTGTAAAACTGCATACAAGTAATTAGTCTTGGAAGGAACACACACTCATACACACACACAGATATACATACAGTAAAAAAAAATAAATAAATAACCCGTCTTTCAAACTGTGAAACTATCTAATTAATAACTCAACCCCCTTCCCCGACCCAAAACCCATCACCTCTTCCTCGGCTTCCCGCCATTTTTCTCAACAAATAAGTTACTACAGCGTTCAATATAAGTGATATAGCGGTTAGACATGGCGAGTTGATTTGACAAAAAAAAGGGTTACCTTACATTACTTGTCGCACCTCTCATTTTAGAATTTACTCTTGGTAGAAAACACATATATAAAACAGGTAACCCCCCTCTCCCCCCCCACACACACACATCTCCAACACTCTTCAGTTCCACTTCCAGACTTTCAAATTCACGGTAAAAGGCCTTAGCGGATAATTCAACCCCCCCCCCCCTTCCCAACCCGACCTTCCATTTCCACCTCTTCGCCATTCTCAGCTATTATCAACCAACAACTTCAACCTGTTCCCACGTCTGTTTACGTCATTATACCCGCCACAAAGGGTGTGTGGGGGGGGTGCCTATGGTCCTCTAGTTTCCACATCTTCTCCTCCCCCGCTGCAACGCCTCGGTCACGCCCACCTTCCATTAACGACCTATGTTTATCTTAACTCTCGCGACGTTAGCCTCTCTGCCCCAGTGTGTGTGTGTGTGTGTCTGTAAGAGCAACTCGTCACGTCTGCTGGCGGGCCCCGGCGTCACCGGATCCTGGTGTCAGTTTCGAATCTCTGTCTCGGCCGACTGAAGAGCTCCCCTGCTGGAAGCCCCCCGAGGGTAAAACACGAATCATTTGTCCGTGCCCGTCCGCGGTCCCTTGCTTTCCTACCGGAGCCAAACATTCAGAATCTGTCGCGCATGAAATTCGCTTATGTTCAATGATTTATTCTTTAACTAATTTAATTAGAGACGTTTGGGGCTAATGCGAAGGGTAGAGTAAATGCCCCCCCATTCCCCACCCTCTCCTGTTTATATTTGGAAAGAACTTGCCCGTTTTTTTTTTCTGTAGCCCGGATTTTAAAAAAAAGTTCTGCCACCAGTTCCCTGTCTGATACAAGATAAGTCGTCCATACTTCTTTTCATTCAATCAAGATTCGTCTAATAGAAAGAAAAAAAAAAAGATGACAGGACGGGGGTGGGGGGAGAAATGGAGGGTGAAATCTTCAGGCCAAAATAATATAAAAAAAAAAGATTTTCGTCTTTGGCCTTTCAGCGCACCCGCGGTGAGGTTTAAATATGACCAGCGGGGGTTGGAATTAGCCCAACTTGCCTGAGTGTTTAAACATCACACACACACACACACACACACACTGGGCCTTGTCAGCCATGATGGCGGCAAGGGGGGGACACATCGGAACGACCCAACAGCCCCCCCCCCCCCGGTGGCTGGATGACAACGGTCCTTGCTGATAAACATATTCTTTTGCAGCATATAACGCTGGCTGGAGGCGCCTTTCTTTTCTTGAACTAATCCGTGGAAATTAGTGTCATTATTATCATTATTACTTCCCCTTCTTTCTTTATTGTGCTTCACTCCCCTTCCTTCCACCCCCCCCCCTCCTCGCCTTTACACGAGTCTGACAGCTTACCTTTACATCGCTATGACAAGTTTCACTTTGGAGCCTTCGTCGATAAAAGAGAAGAGAATAAAAAAATACAACAACATATTTTTTTTTCCGGGACATCATCCTTGATTGAGGACAGCTGGAGGTTTTTAATTCGCTGCGGATGGTGAAAGCCGTTGACGATGAAGGCCATAAGGGTGTTGGTGGTGGGGGTGGGAGGGGTGTAACCAGACCCTTCACTTGTACGGGGCGTCCATTGTCCGGTAACAATACTGTCAAAACATGATACTTTTTTTTTAAAATTTTTTTTCACTCTTTATATTAATGTAATGTCTTTATTGAATGTGAAGTTTCTGGTTTCGTATTGAAGAGAAAGACCAAACGTACGGTATTGGGGCCGAGAAGATACATCTTAAATACAAGTAGATCATCAAGGATGGGGTATGTCCAGGCCCGTTTTGTCTGGCCCCTTCTGCTTGTTTGCTCTACTTAGTAACATTTATTTCCTGCCCCCTGCTATTGGCCTGGCCCCTACTGTAGAATGCCTGGCCCCTTCTGTAGAATGCCTGGCCCCTACTGTAGAATGCCTGGCCCCTGCTGTAGAATTTTCACTCTAAGGGGTGGGGTATATCTTACAAACAGAAAATACTAAAAAAAAAAAGAAAAAAGAAAAAGAATGCTTATTATTTAAACAATATATCAAGTACTTAAAAATATACCAACACCTAGAAATATAATAGTTATTACTTGGACAGGATAGCAACTAATCGATCATATAAATCAGTAGCGTTGGAAGGGAGAGTACTGTGTATTGTACGGCCACAGAAGCAGAACTAGGAAGGGAGAGTACTGTGTATTGTACGGGTACAGAAGCAGAACTAGGAAGGGAGAGTACTGTGTATTGTACGGCCACAGAAGCAGAACTAGGAAGGGGCGTCGAAAGATCGCTGTCAAACGTTTTTGCAGTACTCAGATTGTGAGGAGGGCGCCAAAATCGCACAGGGCGCCACAATAGCTGCAGAAGGCTCTGGATATAACACGATTAAGATAATTTCAACAAAAAGAGATATGATTTTTTATTATTTAAACAATTGACCTACCAAAAAAAAAAGATTATATGTTTTACTTAAACAATATATGTTTAATACCATCTAGAAAAATGAAATGTATTACTAATAAAAGAGACACATTGACCGATCAATAAAGATGATATTTTTCTACTCATCCACCCAGCTTTAATGGGTACCTAAATTTATATAAAGACGAGGTTATTGAAACAGATACATTCTACGCTTCCTCAGATCCGATGAGCCCCCCAGGGAACTTTACTTTTTTACTTTTATTAAAGATGGGATTTTAAAATACTGTTTAAACAATACGATATAAATTTATAATGTTGTGTGCAGAGGTGGATGTAACGGAGGTCACACCGGGCGCTCGTCATGGGCTCCGATATGTGATCTGCCCCGAAAAGCCTAATCCATGTCATCAATACCCAACTTGATACCTGTCATGATGTCTCATTTCAGGGCCCTACTTTTTCTTCTACGTTCGGGGGACCCATGTGACCTAAATCAGCCTTGCATTGTATGAAACCTAAACGTTGTGTTCGATTATCTTTGTTAGGTTAAACAAAGGTTAAAGGTTAACATATGTGTAAAATAGCCACTTCCGAACGGCGATGTTGAGTCGAGTGGTATTGGCGCTGGACTTTCGACTTTAAAGTCCCGGGTTCGATCCTCGCAGAGTGACTTGTGATTTTTCTGGTGATGGAGAAAGTTTCCAAGTCCAGCCAGCTTTAATGAGTGGGCGTTGCGTTAGTTACTCGGTAACGGTTGGGGAAGATAGAAGGCCGCAACGAAAACTGTCCCATTAAAGGTTTACAGTAGGGAGCGACCGATAATCGGATCGGAATCGGTATCGGACCGATATTGGCACTATCGGTTAATATCGGATCGGCCGATTATTGTAGGGAGCGACCGATAGTCGAACCGATATTGGCACTATGGGTTAACTATCGGACCGGCCGTTTTTTGGCAACAGAGTTGCAGAAAGAAAAATCAGTAAATAACCCAATTCTATAACCAGATCAGACAAGTTTTTTTAAAAAAAAGGAAAAAAAAAACACGTAAAATTACATCAGCGATATGACCTTGAAACAATAGGATTGTCATTTCTAAATTCTAATGTATGACCTTGAATGATACAATTAGTGAACATTCTGTGTGTATTTTTTTTTTGGATAGGAAGTTGGGAGGGGGGGAGGGGGGGTAAACAAGACACGTGTGGGCGAAGTGTTACAAAATATGACAGGGAAGGGGTGAACATGGGTTGACATACGTCATACCAAGGAGGTTGAATTTTTTTTTACTGCAGGCGGCATGACGTCACTAGCCTGAAACCAAGGAGATTGAATACATAGCGACGGTGTCTATCAGATGCCTTGATGTTTATTGCAAGGCATTTGATCAAACAATGAAAAATGGCTAGAACAAAAGCAAAGTAAACTAGACTAAAAACAATCCTGTCAATATTGCCTTTCGAAGCGTTTCGAAGCAATCAGTAAATCATTTTTCATAGTTTGATCAAATGCTTTGCAATAAACATCAAAGTATAAATACAAAATATTACGTATTACGTAAAAATACAATTTTTACCCTGGCTTAATTTCGATATAGCTTATAATATAAGCTTTATAGGCCTCTATCAGCTGATCGTATAAATAGCTTTACATAGACTACAGCGCTTTGTAATTGACACAATAGAATAACTAGTCCACTAGAAATTAACTAGGGCCTTAGCAGACTTTAGAAAAAAAGTGATGACAAAATACAAAGCTCATTGGAGTCGTTTCTAGAATGAGAAAACTGGTATCATAATGAAAGCTGCGTCATACAGCACGAAAAAAAACACGTGTTTGGCATTGTTGTTGATTAAAAAGAAAATTATCGGTATCGGTTAAAATGTTGGGGGAAAATATCGGTATCGGACTATCGGTAAAAAGGCATATCGGTCGCTCCCTAGTTTACAGGAGCGTCTCATCCTTATGTCAACTAACATAGCTGATTAAAACACATTTTTGATAACTTATTTTTTATGTCCTCTATAATTATACCACTCAAGAGGATTGTATGGAGGGTTTCATCACAGTGAACACAACACACAATACACAAGTTTGTTTACAAATATAAGTAATGGGAAGAGCGCTTTTGGAAACTAATGTTCCATAAATTGAACAGGTCACGCACTATTCACTCGCTACCCTCTCATGGGCTTCATTCTGGGTACGGCTTGTGGGAGAGGGGCAAGTTTGACGGTTTAAAAAAAGTAAAGAAATACGTCATTTTAAAATTTGGTTGTAAACTTTGAAATTTCTTGTCAATTTCACTTCTCTGGCGGGTTTTTCGGCGGGTTTAATATGAATTTCGGCGGGTTTTATATGAGTTTCGGCGGGTTTCTTTAAAACATCTGGCAACACTGGCAAGTTATAACAAGCGCCGTCAGTGAAAGTTTGAGTATTAATACCCTTTTGTTAAACAATTGAAATTCAAATGATGCTAAGGTGTAAACAAGTGTTTTTCGTGAAAGGTTTAATTTGTGTACGCCTTCTGCTATTTAAAAATACCACTTGTGTTTCTCTTCGGCCTCATGTAATTTAATATTTATTTTTCATGCAGCGGGATCAAATATATACATAATAACGGTGTGGGTTCGGCTTTAAATCGAAAGTAGAGAATTATAACCTAGCCTACCGATCAAGGCTAAGGGGATATAACTCTATGCAAAAGTTTTGCAGTTGTAAATAAAACAGTACCAAGTTATTAAACTGTACTAGAGTACAAGGCCACCTTGAAAGATATATCTTGACTGAACGGAGATTGAATTTGAAATGTGTGACCTTTATTTGAGCGCTACAAGGATAAATCCACTAATATTATATACACATTTAACGATGAAGAGAAATGTGTCTCTATTTGAAGTTCTGCATATTTATGTGTGCATATTTTACCTGGATTATTCCGTTCGCCATTATCCGGCCACTACACTACTCAGCATAACAAACAATATTTAATCGCAATGATACGAATGATCAAAGACAGTTTTAGTAAAGAATAAAATAACTTGAATAGAGTTTCATTGATAAAAAGGTTTTTTTTTATTTGTATATGTAAGGCAGATAATTATTATGTATAGATCTACGGCCTATCCGGCTTTTGGTAGTATCGGGGGATGTCGCTGCGCATCATTTGGTCGGATAATCAAAAGCCTAGTGTATCTTTCTAATAAAATGAGATCAAATTGTTAGATTTAGTATTGATCTGAGCGTCAATATCTCTATTTGTGTATCAAATTGACCTCAACATAAATATCTCTATATAAGTATGTACCGTATCGCCCGGTACGTAAACATGCACTTACTATTGTTTGATCGACCGGGTGAAGCTGACCGCTGTCCATGACCATCAGATGTTCCAGAGTTTTGATAATTTCCGTTGTTCTGGGCAGACAGTCCTAGTATAGCCTCAATACTGTGGAACCTTGTTGTCTGCATTCCCAAACTGGCCATCGTCGTTACATGACAGGCTGGACAAGTACAAGATATGGAGTGTGTAATTAATGAGGCAAGTTGTTGTTGAGGGAGGTATAGACAATAACATATCTGAGTTAGTTGTAACATGATGGAGGCATAGACAATACTATATCTGAGTTAGTTGTAACATGATGGAGGCATAGACAATAATATATCTGAGTTAGGTGTAACATGATGGAGGTATAGACAATACTATATCTGAGTTAGTTGTAACAAGATGGAGGCATAGACGATACTATATCAGAGTTAGGTGTAACATGATGGAGGTATAGACAATAATATATCTGAGTTAGGTGTAACATGATGGAGGTATAGACAATACTATATCTGAGTTAGTTGTAACATGATGGAGGCATAGACAATACTATATCTGAGTTAGGTGTAACATGATGGAGGTATAGACAATAATATATCTGAGTTAGGTGTAACATGATGGAGGTATAGACAATACTATATCTGAGTTAGTTGTAACATGATGGAGGCATAGACAATACTATATCTGAGTTAGGTGTAACATGATGGAGGTAAAGACAATAATATATCTGAGTTAGGTGTAACATGATGGAGGTATAGACAATAATATATCTGAGTTAGTTGTAACATGATGGAGGTATAGACAATACTATATCTGAGTTAGTTGTAACATGATGGAGGCATAGACAATACTATATCTGAGTTAGGTGTAACATGATGTGCACGATGTACACAGGGTGAATGTGTACATAAGGCCAACTAATGTGCTGTAGACCAGTGCTTCTCAAACTTTTTGAAGTCACGGCCCCCTTGGAACGCCAATCAATATGTCGCGGCCCGCCTATTTTTTTTTTTTTTGGTTTAGATTGCTTAAATTTATAATTTTTCCTAATTCCACGGCCCCCCTCCGGACAAAGTTTGAACAATATGATATACACACGCTGTCATTTATTTAGACTGAGTTAGTCCCCCATCTCCTCATCTATGCTGAAACCATAACAAGTTATTTCATGTTGACACAGTAAACCACATTTACTAAGAAAACACACTATTCAAATAATATAAACAAAAAATGTTCTCATTTGAATTTAGAAAAGTTTTGAAAGAATTGTATGAAGAGTGCTCGGCCAGGTCAATATATTTTGTATAGAGATATCGGTGCAGACCTCAGACCTCCAATATCAACTTTTTAACTTATCTGCTCATTAGCCGCACCGACCATCATGATGTTCAAAATGAAATACTCTGACTATCTATAATGCAATAGAAATTTTGACAACTAATAATACACCCCCGATCCCCCAAACTCCCCTCCTACACACACCCTACCCCGCCTTCTTGTTATTGACCCTATCCCAAAGGTCAGAAGTGGACAAGCTTAAATTAAATGTTGTCAGGATTACAAAGGTGAAACGAAACAACTTCATTGGAGCGTTCGTTTGACCACTTTGATAACTACAGTCAATATTTTCAGTTGTTGCAAATAAACCTGTTACTTGTTTTCGTGTGTTATTTGAATATTTGAATATTTGTTTTTATCTGAAGCTGTGATTTAGGCTTAATTTAAAAAAAACAAAACAAACTGAAATGTTCTATCAACTAAAAATTGATTTTTTTGGAAGAAATAAAAAGAAATATAAAAAACATATTGACTGCTAATATAAATTCATAAAAACACTAAATGATATTAAGGCATAATTCATTTAGTAATAAACACACAGATAAAATAAATAGTAACTCTCAATAACCTGTACATTAATAGTTATGCTAATACCCTACAGTAGTAATGTAGAGCAATAATAATTACAAAGTAAAGAAACTAAGGTATAAATGTGATTACATTTACATTTTTGAAAGTGTATTTCTGAGGGAGTATTCAAAGGAATGAATAATTGTATTTACATTTCATGACTTCGTTGGCATAAAAAAAATATACGACCATAAATTGCTGCAATAAGGCTATTAAAATGTACATCAACTTGTACAGATTTCATTTTTAATTAAAACCAAAATCAAATTAACATGATATATATATATACAAACACACACACACACACATATATATATATATATATATATATATATATATATATATATATATATACAAACATACACACACACACATATATGCATATATATATATATATATATATATATATATATATATATATATATATATCTGGGTGGCTCACTTTATAATAGAAAAAAATAAAGTTGATTCGTTATCATGAGCATTTTAGTTTTCTGGTTCACTGTGATTTAAAATGTGTATACACCTAATTTCACACCATTTGGGTTCCTAAAAATACTGCCTCAATGCACTTGTTATGGTATTCGGCAGTTGCATTAAATGAAAATTTTGCAATTTTAAAATGCTGTTTTATTTTAAATACAAAGAACAATTATATTACACAGTAGGAATTAAACAGTAAAATAATACGAGTTACATGACACATTAACCTGACTGTATGGCAGAGTAGTTCTAAGTACGCCATTCAAAAATACACTTTAAAAGTTTTTTAGTCTGTGCTTTCTGAGTCCTGAAGGTCTTCAAGTTGCGATCTCTTCAGCACAGTTGATTTTTTCGCATCGGGAAACTCTTTGCGATGCTGTTCAACAATTTGAAACGAGTACTGCTTATCCTCCTCTGATTTGGTGAGAGATGAGTTAAATGATGACGCCAGTGCATTTCCTCGCTCGGCACAGTCATTGACAACTTTCAATGAAGATACCTCTCCTGTTGCCTTCTGAAAGGATGGAGTTTGTTGCCAGGTGGAAGCATCAGTCATGAGAAAATTTATGGGAAGCAGAACAGCATAAAAGAAGAGCAGCGATGACACAAAATCTTTTAATGTTACATTTTGAAGTACTGAAGGTTAATTTATGCTGCGGATCCACCTTTCTTCTTTATGATTATCAGAAGATTTCTCCATGAATTGTCTCAAGCAAGCAGCAATGCTGTTTTTCTCATCCACTGAGACACGTTGAGAAAAGAGAACCAGAGGAATAAGTTCTGCACTATGGTACCAGAGATGTCAGCCAATCGTTTTCAATGCAGTCTGAGAAATGAAGGGAGAAACATTCTTATAATCAATAAGAAGCTTGATGAAATCCAGATCATTCAGAGGTGCGTCTGCTAGAATGGGACACTGAATCTAAGCTTGAATGTAAACCGAGGATGTAAGGATACCAAATTAGCTTCTTACTATCTTTCTTTTTTTTTTTTACATTTCTTACTTACACGCTGTTATTATATATACGGATATATGTATTTATTTATATGTATAGTCCTATATATGTATATCTCTTTATCTATCTATCTATCTATCTATCTATCTATCTATCTATCTATCTATCTATCTATCTATCTATCTATCTATCTATCTATCTATCTATCTATCTATCTATCTATCTATCTATCTATCTATCTATCTATCTATCTATCTATCTATCTATCTATCTATCTATCTATCTATCTATCTATCTATCTATCTATCTATCTATCTATCTATCTATCTATCTATCTATCTATCTATCTATATCTATATATGTAGTTTAGAAAATCAACTACATTACACATGATTATGAAATAATCACCTCAACAAATATTGATTACATCATGATATTAACCAACTCTTGAATCATACAATAAGTACATTTTGTTTAACCATTATACTTAATTTGAGCTTGAGTTTCTTTTTTTATTATAGTTTGTGTTGTACATTTTATGAATCAAAGTTTATTGTGTTGTACATTTTATGAATCAAAGTTTATTGTGTTGTACATTTTATGAATCAAAGTTTATTGTGTTGTACATTTTATGAATCAAAGTTTATTGTGTTGTACATTTTATGAATCAAAGTTTATTGTGCTGTACATTTATGAATCAAAGTTTATTGTGTTGTACGCTATGATGTTGATAACCATTGAATGACTAGTTTTATTCTGTGAGATTCTAATATCACATACTTTTATATGATTGAAAAAAAATCAGCACGTAATATAAAATAATAAAACATTGGTTTCATCTGATGATTTCTTTAGTACCACTGTCTTAGTGAAGTTCTAAGTTTATGATTTCCTTAGTATCACTGTCTTAGTGAAGTTCTAAGTCTATGATTTCTTTAGTACCACTGTCTTAGTGAAGTTCTAAGTCTATGATTTCTTTAGTACCACTGTCTTAGTGAAGTTCTAAATTGATGACGCAGAAGACTACAAGTGGACTTACATTGTAATGACATATGTAATGTACTGTAATGTAAGATGCGAAGTGGAACAATTTATTGTACCTATACACTTTGATGGCAAAGTGTGGCAACCTTTTTGTGACAACCCTATGTTAAAAATCTTTACATATCTCTACAACAAAAATAAATAAAATAATCCACGGACTGATTACACATCTCAACAAAAAAAAAATTTTTTTCGAATTGTCAAGAATATTTGAATGAATTTATAGCAATTCATGGGTGCTGATTTCAAAACTGCCACTGCTTTTGCTGAATTGGCTCTAGTTTCTGAGATATTGGACAATCTTGAAAATATGATTGTACCCTTTGTGTAAAACAAATGCAATACGTTTGGTGTCTGTTGTTTTATTTAACTATACCAAGTTATAACTTGGTTTATTTTTTTCTCTTTTATAGCTGCTTTCTAAAGACATCATGAGTTCATCATGAAGATGCTGCAAAAATAATCCGAATGTATTCTGTTACATCTGTGGAGAATACATGATTGAAAAGCAAAGAAGAAATATAACTGACTTTGTGTAGCAGGCATATTTGGCTTATTTCGGTGTGAAGCTGGAAGACCAAGACAAGTCTTGGGTTCCCCATAAGGTCTGCAAAAACTGCGTGGAGAGCCTACGGCAGTGGACAAATAGTGACAAGAAAAGTCTAAGTTTCGGTGTACAAATGATATGGCGAGAGCCGAAAGACCATTTTGGTGATTGTTTTTTTTTGTATTGTGAATGTTAAAGGCTTCAATCGCCACAAGAAATCTAAGTGGGGTTATCCTGATCTTGAATCTGCAATGAGACCAATTCCACATAGCAGTGAAGTTCCTATACCAGTGTTTACTGGATTATTAGGGCTTTCACCATCAGACTCCGACGAGGGGCAAGATCTGGAGTTTTTGGGAGGTGAAAACAGTGGAAGCGATTATGAAGGAAGTTCTTCAACACCTCAACCATTCAGCCTAGAAGAACTCAATAACCTAATACGAGACCTAAATCTGTCCAAGCAAGCATCTGAGCTTTTAGTGTCCAGGCTCAATGAAAGAAATTTTCTCAAACCAGAAGTTAAAATAACATTTTATCGGAAAAGAGAAGATTTTCTTCTTCAATATTTAAGTTTACTGTAATGGCATCCCTGGACTTCCGCTCCAAATGGGACTACAAGACTACCATTCCGAAGACTGGCGTCTTTTTATAGACAGTTCCATCACAAGCTTGAAATGTGTTCTATTACACAATGGTAACCGATATGCATCTCTTCCCATTGCTCACTCAACAACAATTAAAGAAGAGTATGAGAATATCAAAACAGTATTGCAGAAAGTCCGTTATTATGAGCATCAGTGGTCAATTTGTGTTGATCTAAAAATGGTAAACTTCTTGCTTGGGTAGCAGTCAGGATACACAAAATACCCATGCTTCATGTGCCTTTGGGATAGCAGGGCAAAGCAAGATCATTGGACAAGAGTAACATGGCCTGCAAGGGAAACCATGACTGTAGACAAAAATAAGATCATTCTCCCACCGCTTTATATCAAATTAGGTTTAATGAAACAATTTGTTAAGGCTTTGGACAAATCTGGTAATTGCTTCAAGTATATTTGCAGATCATTACCCGGATTGAGCATGGAGAAGCTGAAAGCTGGGATTTTTGACGGTCCTCAGATTCTGAAACTCATCAACGATCGACATTATACTAATTTCATGGATCACCTTGAAGCTTCTTCATGGAACAGTTTTGTTTCAGTTGTCATGAACTTCTTAGGTAATAACAGAGCATAGAATTACGAAGAACTGGTGCAAGATATGCTCGCTAACTTCAGAAACATTGGATCAAATATGAGCATCAAGGTACATTACCTGCACAGTCATTTAGACAAATTTCCAGGTAATTTTGGGGACTTCAGTGAGGAACAAGGCGAGAGGTTCCATCAGGATATGATGGTGATGGAGGAGAGATATCAAGGAAGAAGGGACATACATATGATGGCTGACTACTGTTGGAGCCTCCAGCGCAATTGCACCAACGACACATACAAAAGGAAGTCGAGCAAATAGCGATTTGCTAATGCATTACTATAGACAATTAACATATTGATTAATTAATTAATTAGACATAATTAGTTTTTCAAATGAAAATGTTTTCTTCTATAACACTATTACACATATTTTTGAACAAATTTCTGCATGACTATTAACAGTTTCACCACTTTTTGTTAGTATACTATTATACTTCATGCAATTGTTGACAAATTCCAAACACGGTGCATACATTATTTAATTAATTTTAATTATCTCGTAAAATAGAGCCAATCTAGCAAAAGCACTTACATATTCTAAATCAGCATGGTTGACTTTGTATAAAATGATTCAAATATCACTGGCAACGAAACCACTGTTTACCAGTGTTATCTTTATTTTAAATCTAATAATTGTTAATTCCTGTTGCTTTAAAACGTTGAGTCGCTGATGGGAACTTTACAAAGTAAACACACAAATATTTAAAAGATTTTAAAAATGTATTATTTTGATATTTATGGGCCACCAAATAATTATAACAGACAGATGAGTAAAATTAAGATTATGTGTCTAGTTTTCTTTTACATTTTGTTATATCATAATATATATATATATATATATATATATATATATATATATATATATATATATATAAGATAATAAGTATAAATAGACAGGTGATATATACTTAGATTATTTAAGATCATTTAGGGATGATATATTTGTCCCTTGATTCTATACGTTTTTATTCACACAGCTGCCGTGTGTGCAATAGTTATGGCCACACCACGGGAAGACAAAGGTAGATGACTGAACTCGCTGGTATTCGAGCCGGTAAACTACAGCATGCAGATTGGGCTCAGAACAAAAGCGCCACTCACTGACCCACTTAGATTGGATGAATAATAAATATGTAGAGCAGTTAACATACATTGAATTGTTTTCACTGTATCTAAATTCAGTGTCAGTCACATACTTATGAAGTTTTTCACTGGACTGAGCGACCGACCGATCTGCCAGTATCTTGCTCCAGCTCTGTGACCACAATGTTACATAATGTAAAAATAGAGATTTAATGAGTGCATAAAGATAAATACTATTATAAATAATGTGAAATAATTAACAAATATAGAAACAATACATTAATTTAAAAAAAAAAATTATTGGTAAGAAATACTGTATATCTTCGTAATGAACGGAAGTAGATATCATTAACAAAAAACTGAATATTCGTTTTTTTTTTATATAACATAATTTACAGGTAAATCATTATTGACTTCTAGTAAGTCTAAACGAATAATTGAAAATTAATTGACTAAATACAATGAATAAATTTTATGAAATATTTTTTTTTTTATAAATTGACAGAGAATGAGTGGCTTGTAATAAACAACATATCTTGAGTGGCTTGTAATAAACAACATATCTTGAGTGGCTTGTAATAAACAACATATCTTGAGTGGCTTGTAATAAACAACATATCTTGAGTGGCTTGTAATAAACAACATATCTTGAGTGGCTTGTAATAAACAACATATCTTGAGTGGCTTGTAATAAACAACATATCTTGGTAAAAAAAAATATGGAAATCCTCAACATTTTCCTTAATGAAATGGTGCACAATAATTCTTACATTGTCAAAAGTAACAAAAAAAAACAACAACAACAATAAAATAAATGAATAAATATGTAAACTAAACAAATGTTTTGTGATACCTGTAAGTAAGGTATGTTGACATATTGCAATGACTAATGCAAGTTTTTTTTTTAATGAAAAATGAATGGCAAGGCAATGTTTTATATTTACAATATCATGTAACAATATTGTGAGGCTTGTTACAATATCATGTAACAATATTGTGAGGTTTGTTACTTACAATATCATGCAACAATATTGTGATGCTTGTTACTTTCAATATCATGTAACAATATTGTGAGGTTTGTTACTTACAATATCATGTAACAATATTGTGATACTTGTTACATACAATACCATGTAACAATCGTCCAATCTTTATTTTTCTCATTCCTACTATAAAGTGATGGCACGCTATAATAATACAATCCTATTTACAAGATCAGCTTTATTCACAGTTGTATTATATTGTCAGTTAAAAAAAACTGAAAGTCGTCTATATACTCAGACTTGATATGAATGTTGAGGAGAAGGCATTAACAATGATTACAACAAATATCAAAACATCAAATGTGAGAATCAAATCAATCAGTAGCTGAGTATTTATGCCACTGTAAGTCATCGCCTGTGACATAAGGAACACATTTGTCTGATGATGACAGTGGTGATATGTACACCAAAGTCAAGACACCCAATGTGATAATCAAATAAATCAGCTTGATGGAAGAGTTGTATTTTGTCATTATCAAGTAGTCCCTGTAAATACTTGTATTGATGAAATGTTATGTTAGAGAAAGTCTTTTGTTTTAATAATTTTTTTATTTATACAGAGCACACTTCTGTTGCATACACACACACACACACACAAACACACACACACACACACATCGCCTCATACATTATGTGTCGTTTTTTATATTTAACATAAGAATTAATCATTTATTTCACTAATTTAACACAAAAATCTGCCAAAAAAAATATTGTCAACTAAATTAATTTGTTTCTTTTAAAAAAAAGTCATACTATGCTATTATTATAATCAATATTATTGTAATTAATTTTGTCATTTATTTCAATTCGATATACACATTTACTAACACAAGTTTGATTATGTGAATAAAACATGTCACAAGTGACTTTGTCTGGTATTAAAGTACTCAACAGATCAACATGGGGAGTTGTACCAGGTACATAGTCAATCTTAGCATTAAGCAGATCTCTAAATTAAAAATAAAAAATCAGCTTGTTAGTGTGCAGTGCCGAACCTAAGGATTTTGGGGTGGGGGTGGTGGAGGGCTTGGCCTCTTTTGGGGGGCTCCTGCACTTTGACATTCGACACCATGACATGAGATAATTACTTAATATTTAATATAAATTTCTTTTGGGGCCCCCCTCAAGCTGGGGCCCGGGGACACTTTCTAATTTGGACCCTCCTTCCCCCCCCCCCAGGTACGCCTCTGTTAGTGTGTGGTAAATAGAATTGAAAGTAAGCTACTAATATATGATACCACGTGATCTATTATTGAAACACGACACTGTACGTAAAACTGTTGGTATCAAACAACGACAACATCACAATAACAACAACTCACCTTAGACATGAATAGCCGGTAAAAAGATGTCTAGAATCTTTTAAATGACCAAAGTTGTCATCATGCCTGTATTCACTGATCATGAAATATCCGGATAGGTGCGACACAACTTTAAAAACAGTTAAATATCAACCAGCACTGAGATGAAATACTTGAATGTTGATCTTCACTTTCAATATCCAATGTAGATTTTAAAACTTGCTGACTATTTCAAAGTATCATAAACTTTAATAAATATTCACCAATATCTGTCACACTCAACAACAACTTCACAGCTTATCCAAGATTTTCTTTAAAGAAATACACCTACGAACAAGAGAGTATTTTAAAAAAAAAAAAATCTTTTTCTATAAGATTGGATAAAAAAAGAGAGGGTAACATCATGAAAAAACGGGTTGGTGGGGGAGGGGATGAGAGAGAGAGAGAGAGAGAGAGACAGAAAGAGAGAGAGAGAGGGAAAGAGAGAAAGAGGATACAGTAACTTGTCACGTGGATCCAGTCAAAGGGAAATCATTCTCTTTAACCCCGGTCAGACCACAAGAGAGCCGGCGACACCGCGAGAGTTCAGCTCTGACGACGTCCTCCCGAGGGCCGTGTACAGAGAGACACACCGTGACAGGAGCAGTGTGATGATTATTAAATGATAGAGAGGTCCTGGAGAGGAATTATTTTAAACGGAGTAATATGTTGTGTTTAGACGGGAATATTTAGCAGGGGAAAATAAAACCAAGGTGGGAGGAGCCACGGGGGTGGAGCGAAGTGGAAACTGTCAGGAGACTCCGTTGTTGTTGTTGTGTTTTTTTAAAGGCCTGGTTTAAAGTGGTCTACATTGATTTTAAAGGGCGGCTCCGTCGTGGCATTCGAAGATCAGTGAATTAGAAAATATTACAGATCAATAGTCGGTCAATACAGGATTCTATGAAACTCAACGAAAACTGGGGATGGGCGGGGATTGAATGTTTCCTCAATAGACGCTGAAAAATCAAAAATAGGAGAATATTTAATATATATATCAAACATTTGTAGCGCATTTAAACCAAAATTTGTTTTGTTTTAAGATAAATATTAGACCAGAACAGATCTAATCTACACGCGAGAGATTTTTCGTTTGAAATCAAGAGTAGACTTAAAAAAAAAAAAGAAAACCAAAATACAAACCTTTCTATCAATCTATCCATTGGATCTGTTTCACGATCTATAGATTTGTGTGAATTTTTAATTCTGACATGAATTAAAACCGCCAATTTCTGTAACCGGTCACAGTGCACAAAATTAAGTTTAATATGTTAACTAATTATGGACAGTGGTGGGTTTGTTTGGCTCTTTGAGTTTTTTTTATCGGCTCCAGAGATGAGCAACTCTTTTTTTTAATTAAATTTTTTGTAATTTCAACGAGTTTCACTTTCTGTGGGTTTTTTGGATTCGAATCTTGTAACTCAATTTTAGACGTGTTCTAATTTATGCCCAAAGTTGGCACACTTTCAAATTCTAAATGTAAATACACGATTTAAATCATTTTAACTCCACGAATTAACATTTTGTAGAATTACTAAGAGAATTACTTTTTTTTAGTAATTCTTATAATGGAGAAAAATTTGCCTTGGGATTATCCCTAAATATGCCATTACATTAGTTGATAAAGAGCAATAAATAAACAATTCTTTTACCTAGATGAGCACCCACGCTTTTAACTTTAGTAATGATAATTTACATCAATATTTGTTTGACGTAATGGATTATTTTCAACTTTTTCAGTGCAATTGTTATTAAAGGTCTTTTAAAAAAACTTTTTAATTTTGTTTTATTTAATTGCTTTTGTTCACTAATTTTTTTGTAATTCTGCCCTTTAAGAATCTTTGTCTGCCCTTTAAGAATCTTTATCTGCCCTTTAAGAATCTTTATCTGCCCTTTAATAATCTTTATCTGCCCTTTAAGAATCTTTATCTGCCCTTTAAGAATCTTTATCTGCCCTTTAAGAATCTTTATCTGCTCTTTAAGAATCTTTATCTGCCCTTTAAGAATCTTTATCTGCTCTTTAAGAATCTTTATCTGCCCTTTAAGAATCTTTATCTGCCCTTTAAGAATCTTTATCTGCCCTTTAAGAATCTTTATCTGCCCTTTAAGAATCTTTAACTGCCCTTTAAGAATCTTTATGATATAAAAAAACCCAGAATGCAGCTATATTCGACCTCATAAGTGGCTGCAGCCCAGGTTTATACCAATTTATATCAGTAATTTCAATTCATTTTTTCAAATAGTTATTATAGGACTAAATGTCAAAGATACGTTAACAGCTTCCTGCGGTACACACGTGTAACTTATAACTTTTTACTCTTTCCTTCTTTGGTTGAAATTTCAAAAACAGCACCGAAACAAAGTTGGCTGTTTCTATTCTAACGTTAAACACACAAGCTTTTAGTCTCTTGTTTTTGTTTCATTTCAATCGATGTATTTAGCAGCAAACCATTTTTATGATTAGGGCCATTGGACCCTAATGCAGATCTCATGATAGACTGATAGACTGATAGCTGAACTTGGCTTTAAGAGATACGCGTGGCTCTTCTCTTAGCTTATCGTGGCTCCCAATATGACAATGTTGTTATTTTTATTTACTTACATTGGATCACTGAATTTTGGTACATTGACTATGGAGCGGCTCTTTAAAGTTTTTTTTACCACATAAAATACAGAAGTAATTCGACTTTCGGCATCCTCGTTCTAAGCCACCTTTGATATAATACTTAGCCACCTTTGATATAATACTTGGCCACCTTTGATATAATACTTGGCCACCTTTGAGATAATACTTGGCCACCTTTGATGTAATACTTGGCCACCTTTGATATAATACTTAGCCACCACTGGTATAATACTTGGCCACCTTTGATATAATACTTGGCCACCTTTGATATAATACTTGGCCACCTTTGATATAATACTTGGCCACGTCTGATATAATACTTGGCCACCTCTGATATAATACTTGGCCACCTTTGATATAATACTTGGCCACCTTTGATATGATACTTGGCCACCTTTGATATGATACTTGGCCACCTTTGATATAATACTTGGCCACCTTTGATATAATACTTGGCCACCTCTGATATAATACTTGGCCACCTTTGATATAATACTTGGCCACCTTTGATATAATACTTGGCCACCTTTGAGATAATACTTGGCCACCTTTGATGTAATACTTGGCCACCTTTGATATAATACTTAGCCACCACTGGTATAATACTTGGCCACCACTGGTATAATACTTGGCAGTCTCTTGAAAAAATACTTGCCCACCCTTGATATAATACTTGGCCACCCTTAATATAATACTTGGTAGTCTCTGATATAATACCTGTCCATCCTTAATATAATACTCGGCAGTCTCTGAAATAATACTAGGTCACCCTATTATACGGTAGTTGATAGTTTGGTGCTATACATGATATTATGGCGACTATGGTATGGGCGCTACAATAGTATTGACATTGTAATGCGGCGAATGCCAGTCAGTTAAAGAAAATGTATATTAAATTATATATAAAATTATATATGAAACTTTACATGAAACTATTTTTGTAACTATATACGAAACTATTTAGGATTCATCCCCCCTCCCCACTCCCCCCCCCCACCAAAATAATAATAATACAAAATAAATAAATAAAGAGATAATTAATTCCTTACAACAACGCTTTGACATTTGCTAGACATAAACCTCAGTCTGTATCAACGAGCTTTCTATCTCTATGAATGAACCTCAATGGTATGGTGTATGATCATTCCTAAAGTTTCATTATACCGACCCGGGTAGTTTTGCATATGTGTTATTTTGTTATTTTATAAATATTTTCGAAATCACCCCCCCCCTCCCACTCCTTTTTTCATCTTCCACCCCCCCCCCCCCCGAGGCTTTAGATGATAAAATGATAACATCATCTATGATGATTCACCACACACACACACACACACACTTTCTCTCCATTTTAGAAATGTTTGGTGACGTTTTAGTGTCCACGAAATGTTTGAAGGTCATTGGACACACACAATACACTCGGCTTTGTTTCATCACCTGGAGAGTTCTGAAAAGATCTCATCTTGTAGCCCCTTTACAAAAATATTCAGTCAGTGTAATTTAATTCAATTGTTACAATGGTAGATGAACCGAGATGACTGTTTGACCAATCGCTCTAAAAATACGTCATATCAAAGTAGCATTTCAGACATTACATTAAGACATTATCAATGCTAGTTTTTTTTTGTGTTCAAGTTCAAGGCAAAAGGCCAGTCATGTGATCAACAAGAATACATATTTCTTTCATTTAGTTTTCTTTATTTTGTATTTGATTAGTTATCTTTTATTGCCAGACAAGACAAAGATCTGGGGAAAAGAATATTTTAATATACATCTTAATGTAAAATTGCCAACTAAAAAAAAGAATTAATACTATTTTTAGGTTTTGCTAGTTGCAGTCAAAGATATTTTTTCCAGGAATGGATTTTGACTGGTTTTGTTTACGACACATTGTTATTCAGTTTACAATTTGTGTAAACAATTGGATTAGAATACTGAAATTGGGAAAATAAAATTTAAATGCGATAATGTAAAAAAATTGACTAACATCCTGATTAAGAAATAGATCAAGTACAATAGCAACCTTAATTGAGGCTAGGAAAGTCCGATTTATGTTACAATGTTGTAAAATCAAAAAAAAAGATGACATATCTTCAGCTTCATACTTTCTTTTATTGACCATTAGACGATTGTAGAAATTTGTGTTATTATTTTATACAATTATATATCATTTAAAATCAAATCGTTAAATATCTATTTACTGCGTACTTCTATTTTACAACATGTATTTATTTATCTAAAGTACAAGTATTTAGTACGTATGTCTCAGTTTCGTAGACAGAAATGCTATTTTTATATTTTTAATTTCATACACATTTAAGATAGAAATGTTTATATTCAAGTAAGAACAATGAAATATCGAAAGGAAGATAAATTATCTCCAGTATATCACAATTATCTTTCCGTTTCTTACTAATACCAACCGGAAAGAATGCTTCCTTACGTGTAACTAATTATCTCAATTATTGTTTAAGTTCTTGTCTTAGAAAGCTAAAATTCTCTCTTTAAAATTAGTTTTAATTTCAGTAGCAGGAAACCATAGTAAAAACTCTAATTTGTAGCTATATATACATTTTTGTCAAACATGTTCTAAATATAACTTTTTTACTAGGTTTTCGCCCATGTATGTTGTTTATTTTTTTAAAAAATGTGATAAAAATTTATTTGCGATTTTATTTATCATTAAAAACGCAAAACAATTTAATATGATATTGTCCCTAATTTATGCCAGCAGTGCATTAAAAGCTTCTCAGAATGTTTGAACTCTTTACAACATACGGACACATTACAACAGAGGGACACATTACATCATAGGGACACATTACAGTATAGGGACACATTACATCAGAGGGACACATTACATCAGAGGGACACATTACATCAGAGGGACACATTACAACAGAGGGACACATTACATCAGAGGGACATATTACATCAGAGGGACACATTACATCATATTGACTAATTACATCAGAGGGACACATTACATCAGAGGGACACATTACAGCAGAGAGGCACATTACATTAGAGGGACACATTACATCAGAGGGACACATTACAACAGAGGGACACATTACACCAGAGGGACATATTACATCAGAGGGACACATTACATCATATTGACTAATTACATCAGAGGGACACATTACATCAGAGGGACACATTACAACAGAGGGACACATTACAACAGAGAGACACATTACAACAGAGGGACACATTACATTGGAGGAACATATTACATCATAGGGACACATTACAACAAAGGGACATATTACATCACAGGGACACATTACATCAGAGGGACACATTACATCAGAGGGACACATTACAACAGAGGGACACATTACACCAGAGGGACACATTACATTGGAGGAACATATTACATCAGAGGGACACATTACAACAAAGGGACATATTACATCAGAGGGACACATTACAACAGAGGGACACATTACATCAGAGAGACACATTACATCAGAGGGACACATTACATCAGAGGGACACAATACATCAGAGGGACACATTACAACAGAGGGACACATTACATCATAGGTACACATTACATCAGAGGGACACATTACATCAGAGAGACACATTACATCAGAGGGACACATTACATCAGAGGGACACAATACATCAGAGGGACACATTGCAACAGAGGGACACATTACATCATAGGTACACATTACATCAGAGGGACACATTACATCAGAGAGACACATTACATCATAGGGACACATTACATCAGAGGGACACATTACATCAGAGAGACACATTACATCAGAGGGACACATTACATCAGAGGGACACATTACATCAAACAAACACACACACACACACACACTATGGGAGTTGCGATCAAACTCGTCTTGAGTAATCGCCCCATCCCGCTTTACGAATACCAGTAATAAATTAGACACAATATAGACACTGAACATATATATATATATATATATATATATATATATATATATATATATATATATATATGTATACACACAATTACAGACATACCAGTCACAACCAATGCAGATAGCAAAAACAACATATCTAGTTATATGCATCCTAGGCACATACAGATTATACAGAATGTGCCAAAGGCAGACACCATAAGCAACATATAGAATACATACACATTTTTCTGGCTGTATGGGAACACAAACAGCTGGTATAGAAATCATCTAGACAGGTGACATATACAAATCATACACTGAATACGTGCAGACAACAGACTGTTTATCCACACATCCAGGAAGACTTTTAAGACAAACTGAACTAGACAACAGGACATTACACATTGAGCTCACATCCATGGAGTGCCTGTTCACACTTTGCCCCAGAGTGCCTTGTTCACACCGTACTTCAATTGATACAAATATCATATCATGCAGAACCTATTTTTTTTGTTTTTTATGTATGTGTTCTGTTTTCCTCAACTGCTCAACCGAGCAAAGAGAAAAAAAAATGGATACGGGGGAAGGGGGTGGTGGGGTTGGAAAGGATGCGGTAAAACTGTAAGGTAGCGCCATTTCATTTAATGCTAACTCAGGGAAAGACGTTCAAGGACCAGGTTAACAATGAAGACATCCCTGGAGGGGGGTTTCTGGATGAGGCGGGGGGTCCCCCCCTGGCGAGACGTGATTGACAAGAGCTCCCAAACTGCTAATAAGGTGGGCGGGGCGTTTGAAATTAATTACGGGTAAATAAGCGGCTTAATAGTAAATAATGGCGCCTCGGTGTCTGGTACTGAGATGGAGAGTCCATCATACACCGAGGGGAGGGAATGGGTGGACGGGATGGATAAGGGATGGGGGTGGGTGGGGGGCTAAGTGGATTCTTTCAAATCTATTTTTAATACAGTGGATATTTGTGTGTAGGGTGTTTATATG
Source organism: Bulinus truncatus (assembly GCA_021962125.1). Lineage (NCBI taxonomy): Eukaryota > Metazoa > Mollusca > Gastropoda > Planorbidae > Bulinus > Bulinus truncatus. The sequence continues at coordinate 944,414 of JAGDYQ010000213.1, read as the reverse complement.
TGGCATTGTTGAAGTCATTATTTTGTTTTCATAATTTCTACAACTTTATGCCTAGATATTCTGTCAATTTTTGTTTTTTAGAGAAAAGTTTTTTTTTTTATTTCGGTAAGACTTCAAGTACATTTTTCTATTTTAGTCGATAAAAAACTAAATTTTGATAGACAAGTTTTGAATAAAAACTCAATGCAGCTAACATCGGAACAGAATCCGGAACTTAATCCTTTATTTAAAGAATTTCGAACCCCAAATCTTTCGAGTAAAGAATCTTTTAAAATTTCTTTATGAATAACACAAAAAAAAGCTTTCATTCAAAGTATAAATATTTTAGGTTGTACAAATGTGAAACAAGCAATAGGAAAAAATTACTAAAGAAAAAATGAACACACACAAAGAATTAGCTGCTGATCGTCCTATTCCCAAAAATCACTTTCGTCTTCTAAAGCATTAATTTCTTTTTCAATTTTTTTTCTTTTTGTTTTGATCTACGTTGTAAGAATTCTGGTTTTGAAGTTTCTCCGTATTCTGTTGAAATGTAAACCATTGACTCTATATCGAATAAACATTAAACACTGTAATCCATTTGATTGATTTGCATCTTAAAATCTCAAGAGATTTGCACACCTAGTTAACTGATAAATAGATTTAAAAATTCAGTAATAATTCTTATATAAATCTGTGCATTATTGTTTACAGCTTTTCATTCTCTTCAAAGAGCGGAATACATAATGCAGTTTGTTCTGGATGACAAGGGAGACTACAAGACCAATAATCTTTCTTCAGATTTAGCTCTGAGGTTCCGTGAGATGTCGCCAGATTAATGTCCCCTTGGAGGTTTTTATTTTAGCTTGATAAATGAAGATTGGCCGGTCCAACCATGGCAATGCATATCATCCTTGACCTTTGTGGCTGATCAGTCTAGACCTCATCAAATACTCATGTGTACTACTAACAGATGTAGATACTTGTATGAACTCTATGTACTAAACATGGATATGAAAGATGAGAAGCACCATAGTAAACAACTACATGAGTAACGTCAAAAGTAAAAAAGCCGCTACATGAACCACAATTATTTTCCACAATAATTGTGACAATTTTCCACAATAAAGGTAACATTACGATATTTTGCACCTATTTTGCGTTATTCTTCAATCACGTTTTCCGCATGTGATGATCTCTAATATCCGTACGGTGTCCGGTTTCAATACTGCATGGATCGCATACGGTTTTCGGCTATCCGAGCAATCGCATATCCGAACGGTGTCTAGTCCCGCGTATCCGAACGGTGTCCAGTCCCAACTGATTCGGATAAACGACGTTCTACTGTATTTGCTTGTCTTAATGGCTTTCGATTTGCGAAGTTCATTACACATTAGCAAATGTCGTTCATTTGGTGCACGCTGAGCTGACTCAGCTTAATAATGCAAGTCGCTGGTTCTATCCCATGATTGGATTAAAGACCATGGTGCATTATAGCCTTGTCCTTTCTGTGTGTGCATTTGGACACATTAAAAATGACATCATACTGACCTATCATGAATGGGAGCTTCTTATAAAAAAAGCAAACTTTAAACCATACGAAACATGTAAAATCATACTTTTATGGTTAAATTTCATCAATGAACTTGAATATTAATTTGTAAAAAAAAAATGGATATAATAAAGTCTCAAGATGTTTGTATGAAGCCGAAATACTTAGGCCCTGACTTTCGTTTACTAGTCCATAATAAGTGTATTTAGAAAAGTAAGGAGAAAAATATATGGCTGGTATGTTGAATAAGAAAAACACCATTATTTATAGTTTATAGTGTGCTGGACGTCCGTTAAACTGAGTGACCAGACGAAATTCATCAATTTATAATCAACTCGCTGGACTCAACTAATCTACTTAATTAAAGATGGTCTTTCCCGGACGTTTCCTCACAATATCTCCATTAGGTTTATAACGGGCTTTATTTCTCTCACCCCCCCTCTCTCCCCTTCCCTTTTAAACATTCGCTCAATCACAGTGTCCTATTCTTCAGTTATGTCCCGATTAAATCATCAGTTGGTCATCAGTCCACTGATAGAGTAAATATGTTGACTGTCGTGTAACATAAGGTCTTGTTAATCTATTATATGGCTAATTATTTCAGTCCTTCACCACAGCCAGCTACTAATGTCCGTGTATACTTAACCTATCTCTCCCCACCCCTCTCCCCCGATCCATCCCTCCTTCCACCCCCCCCCCCCACCACGGCCGTCCTCTCTCCGTTTCCTCTCCATCACTCAAGGCCTGGACAAGGGCGGTCAGTTTGGTCTAAGAGTCACGCTAGGTTATTCCCCCGTTCGCCAGGTCTGAAGGGAAATGCGATTTGACTTAAGCCAATGGCCCCTCAACGACCTGATGAAATTAGCGCAACGGGGATTGGCTAATCCCTCGCGTTCTCTTGTTGCACTTTCAATCAATGCGGCGTGTGGAAGTCAGCCACAGACAACCCTCGGGAGAAATGTTCATCAAAGAAAGAAGATGTCCGCGGATTATTTCCCTTCTTGTAATTTGAAGGCATGCGGAAAAAATGAGGAATTAATCCGAATCAAGTGTACTACTGATTCTTTTTTACCTGACTATCTATCTATCTATCTATCTATCTATCTATCTATCTATCTATCTATCTATCTATCTATCTATCTATCTATCTATCTATCTATCTATCTATCTATCTATCTATCTATCTATCTATCTATCTATCTATCTATCTATCTATCTATCTATCTATCTATCTGTCTGTCTGTCTGTCTGTTTGTCTGTCTGTCTATGTCTGCCCGTCAATCGATCTATCTACCTATATATCTATCTATTATATGTCTCTCTAACTGTCTGCTTATCTGTCCGTCCGTCTGTCTGTCTGTTTGTCTGTCTATCTGTCTGTCTGTATCAATACAACCACCTTGCAGGCCCAATAGTGATATTTCTGATATAAGGCCCTTTTGGCTGTGAGAGTTCCGAGTTTTGCCTTTCAGTAGGAATAGTGCTACCCAAAGACTCCCACAGCCTTGTGTACTGAGATTTAAACCCGTACAGTGCGGCTTGCAGTTTTGGTTTACAATCTCAACGTCATCGAGTTATAAATTATTTTTTTTCACTATTTTCGAAACATCAACACCTTTTTATTTTTTAAGGCCCCCCCCCCCCTTCCAGGATAGTAATATTGTCCACGTGTTCTAAGTATTTAGACCTTTTCGTAACTTGTGCAAGTCATGTGTTTTAAAATGTATTTGTACAAAATAGACTTTAAAAAGAAATGAGTACGCACCAACGTGGCACCGTTTCAACACCGCAAGTGAATATATATTACAAAAAAAAATAATACAATTAATTTGTATGCCTAGAAATGATTGCTTGATTCTTAGCTATATATTTTTTTTGCGTCGATAATTAATCAAATATTATTTTATATTGATACATGACAGTCTTGCGCGGCTGGCTGCTGTTAGAGTGGCTGACATCGTCATGTGGATAAGGAAAATCAAAATGACCGGACCTGCTCTCATTCTGAGCGTATAGTTTGTCAACATGTAGAGAGAACACAAGGTAAATTTTGGGATAGTGATCATTACCGTCGGTGAGTGCGTTAAGTTGTTGACGGCCATGTTTTGACGGCCATGTTGAAGAGGTTGTTGTTCAGACTCCGCGGTGCTCTCCTGTCATGGAGCTGGAGATCACACAGCATCATCACCATCCGCTACGCCGGCAAGTTCTTCATATTTCTATACATGCTGGTCGCGTTGTTCGTCTACCTCAGATTCCTACGCGGCTCACAGATTTTCATAGCCTCGTACCAGGAGCTGCTGAGGTCAGCCGCCCAGAAACTGAACGACGAGATCCCGCGGGTCAAGGGGTTGGACTGCGGGCTCTTCATGGACCCCACGCAGCCCTGGAGCGACAAGCTGGACAATCTGTCGCACACGGCGGTGGCAGAGGAGGTAGTGTTCGAGGGCAACTGCGACTTTCTGCAGAGGTCGATATGGAAGATCCCAACATCGCCCCAAGAGCAGAGCTTCCCCATCGCCTACTCCATAATGGTGTACACCGACTTTGACAGATTCGTCCGGCTACTGCGTGCAATATACAGACAAAACAACGTCTACTGTGTCCACGTTGACCAGCACACTGACCAGGAGTTTAAAGTAAGATGACCACTGGCCACACTTCGTAAAATAATTTACAATGCAATGCTTTTATATAACGAAATGTAAAAAGTAATGGCATAAAGTATGACTTTTACTGTCTAAACATTTACATCTTTGATTTTACAGCACAAGAAAGATAAGTATAATTGAAATATTAGAACTACAGCTTTCTTTTACCTTGATACCTATAGCATACAATTCTTGGAACCATTTCTTACTATTTTATATTACTTTAAAGTGTTGACATACAGCAACAATTAATATACCGTAAAACCATTTAGCATAACGCCCGATGTTTTACTTGTGATAACGTATTGAAATATACACTAATCTGACCAACATCAACATTGTATACTAACTAATGTATTGATGAATACTCTCAGACGAAAATGGACCACTTCGTGAGTTGTTTCGACAACGTCTTCCAGCCGGACCGTCCAATCAGCGTAGAGTGGGGTTTCTCTTCCGTTCTGGAGGCCGAGTTGGTCTGTCTTAGAGCTCTATGGAACCACAAGGTTTGTCAGATTTAACAAAAAAAAAAATCCATGCACAGTGGAAAAAAAAGTTTTTGAAATTAGCAAAGTGAATTAAAACTGATATTGATATTAATTGTCTAATTAATGTAACACATTACTCTTGTAAGGTTATTGGTGTAACTAAAGTTAAATATATCTATCTATTTACCCTCTCTCTCTCTCTCTCTCTCTCTATCTGTCTATCTATCTGTCTATCTGTCTGTCTGTCTGTCTGTTTGTCTGTCTGTATGTCTGTCTGCCTGTCTCTCTGTCTTTCTGTCTATCTATCTATCAATCTATCTATCTATCTATCTATCTATCTATCTATCTATCTATCTATCTATCTATCTATCTATCTATCTATCTATCTATCTATCTATCTATCTATCTATCTATCTATCTATCTATCTATCTATCTATCTATCTATCTATCTATCTATCTATCTATCTATCTATCTATCTATCTATCTATCTATCTATCTATCTATCTATCTATCTATCTATCTATCTATCTATCTATCTATCTATCTATCTATCTATCTATCTATCTATCTATCTATCTATCTATCTATCTATCTATCTATCTATCTATCTATCTATCTATCTATCTATCTATCTATCTATCTATCTATCTATCTATCTATCTATCTATCTATCTATCTATCTATCTATCTATCTATCTATCTATCTATCTATTTATTTGTCTGTCTTTTAGTCCGTCTGACTGTCCTAGATAATGACCTCACTGAATTAATCGACCTCACTAAGTTTCTTCACGTCATCTCGCTTCAGATCAACTGGTTGGCGTTTATCAATTTAACTGGCCAGGAGTTTCCCCTCAAGACCAACCTGGAGCTGGTCCACATCCTACAGATCATGGGTGGCCAGAATGACGTGTGGATTGACCCGTGCACCTACGAAGGACCTGGAGACTACCAAAGCTCCCACTGTCAGACCATCACACCAGAAGGGTGAGTACATTACCTGATTCTCTTCTTTGAATGTAATAAATATTTAACAAATACAAAGCTTTCAATTGTCTGTAATTCTCCTAATTGTATGTAAAAAAAATAAAATAATAATAATAACTGCATTAGTGCTCGTTTAATGATTTCTGGATGGCGAAGTCGATAGTGAACTCGACTCACATCCGAAGGGTACAGGGTTTAAATCCACATTAAAGCCAGAAATATCCGCCTCTGGCTTTGACAAGAGAAGGGCGCCATCAAGTCTATAATCACACGAAAGAACGTATGAAATCACAACAGTTATATGTCTGTTGATGTGTCCATTCGTTCTCCCAAACAACTAAGGGTAAAAAAAACATTATTTCTGACTGAAACTACTCTTTGGTTTATTAATTGTGTAGAAAGAAAAATGTAATAAAATCTCCCAACATCGTTTCCAGTAAGCGAGGGGGGTCATTTATAATGACTGAAATGAGAAACTTGTTTAAGATCTTGTCGGTTATCGTAATAGTTTTATAAAGTAACTCACTATTATCTATTTATTTATCACCTTTTCTGTAATGCACGTGAAGCGTAACATTGTTGGAAGTAATACAGTAAAGGGTTTACTTGATTTCCTTTTTCTAGAGTGTTTTGAATTATCACATAAACACGAAGCGGCGATTTTGGGAATTATTTGTAGGTGGAACAGCACACTGCCTTCTAGGCTATGCATTTCAACCTCGCAATTTTTAAATATGATTCTTGCTTGGCTCTAAATGGGAGTGGCTAGGATAGGTCGGTAGGAACATAATGTTCCTCTTCATGTGTTGGGAAACGGAAAAAGTCTGTAAAACAATGTTTTTTTTTGGTTTGAATCCACTTTTCTCTAATCTTTATAAAATTCGCGAGTTTCATTTGACATTCTTTCGTCATTAGATTCAGAGATCGGTGGAGCAAGGTCGAGTCGCCTCCTTACAAAGTGGTGCCGTACAAAGGTCAAGTTCACGTGGTACTGTTCCGGGCGGCCGTGGACTTCATCCTGCACAGCTTCGTGTCCCGGCTGTTCCTGACCTGGGTAAACAAGACAGACATCCCGGATGAGCTGTACTTCACGACCTTGAACAGCAACCCACACATCGGTATCCCAGGAGGCAACAAAAGTGAGTGATTTTGAGTCGGTGACTCGTTTGTGATGTAGTGATTCTGATGGGAAGTTTACTAATTTTAAATGGGTCAGTAATACATATGGTAAATAAATGAACTAACGATCGATTTCTTACAAGTGTTTCGATTCTTGATGATTCTTTGTGATGCACTGACATTATGTACTTGAAAGTTTAGTAGCTCAGCAATACTTGTAGTAGATTATTGGACTATTCAGTAATCTGTTATTGAACATTACCCAGCGTGCATTGATTCGTTATTTCAGTGTATGAAAGCGGAGTGATTCACATGGTTAGGATTTAAGATTTCCTGGTTGTTGTAATTTTTGCACTGTGCCTTGATTCGTTGTAGGCGTTGTAGACCTTCCACTGTATTAATCGTACTCTTAGAGTCCATACCGGAACCTGTAATAGAAAAAAACAACAACCACTGTGACCTTTCAAGAACATGTGTTACTTTAAAAAATGTATTAATAGCTTAGTGTGTTTCCGATTAAAAAATATATATTCTATTTTATTTAACCTTTAGTGGAGTTGAAAAACTTTGTTTTATTGGTCACCTCCACAGTAAGACATAAGTTTCCCAGAACATTGACCGTATGTACTTTTTATGTTCTCATCAGATTAGTGAAAAAACAAAACAAAACAAAAAAGATAACAGCAACAACTAAAACACAGCAACGAAAGACGAATAAAAACACACAAAAAAATCACACCGTTTTATTATTATTATGGTTATAGTATATATCCATTGATAACAATATAAGACGTTCTTAGGTCTTTGGGAGATGGAGGGGGGGGGCGGAAGGGGGAAGGGGGCTATAACAATGTGAGATGTCCTTAGGTCTTTGACAGAGATAGCCAATGGTAGGGTGGAGATTAGACAAAGCTACTATAGGAATCGATACTTTGTGGGACTTTTGATCAGTTGAGGCCCCTATGGGGGGGGGTCCTTCCCCTAGTCTGCCGACCCGTAAGAACGGTTCTGCAAACTACTGTTCGTTGTTGTCGTAATTAAATTGGCCAATTTATATACAACCTACAAGGCTACAATATATTGTTACACACACATACACACGCACACACACACACACACATATATATATATATATATATATATACACACACACACAAATATATATTTTGTTAAACATTCTATTAAAAAAAGTACACAGTTTTAAGATATCTCGGTCAATATTTATCCACTCTATCCATCTCGCCATTTATCCACTATGTCCACCCCCAGATCCACTGACCATCAGACAGAGTATTGCCCGGTTCAAGTTGTGGTGGAACCGCCACGGACACATCGTGGAGTCATGCGACACCTACGTCCGGAACATTTGCCAACTGACCCCTCGCGAGCTGACGGCGATGACCAGGTCGAGACAGCTGTTCGCCAACAAGTTCAAAGTCGATCTCAAACCAGCCGGCTACAGTTGTCTGGAGGAGTGGTTCTACCAGAGGGTCATGACTGAATTGAGAGCCAACAAAATTCAACTTGATCTTTCGTTCTATCGTCAACTTTTCTCCGCGCAGCAATAATATGAAATATTTACACATTTCATGACGTTGGTATATTTGTCAGTGCTGATTGTATTCAAATAGCCTATCAATAAAACAGGTCGAATGTTGCACGTGTCAGACACATTTCTTCACTTCTATTCTAAAAGTTTCGTGAGTTAACTATTGTTAGTGGCACCTGTAGACGAGATTATTGAAGGTTATTGAAGGCTACTAAAGTTTATTGAAGGTTATTGAAGGTTACTGAAGGTTACTTTTCGAGTTTAAGTCAAACGATTTTTTTTTCTAAAATAATTTTAAGTCTTAGTAAGAAGGAGATGTTTATCCTCTCCTATATCCTATTTGTAGTTATTAAGGCTATTTTTGTGGCGCTCGTCTATCACCCCACCTCACATGTCCACAGAAGACATTGGCAGGGGCGGATTAAGATTACTTTGGGCCTAAGGTTTGTTACAAAAATGCCTCTTGTCGCGAACAATACGTATCGATTTTCCAATGTAATGATACCATTCACGTTATGCCCTACGACATTCCCGTCTTCAGTAGATGCTAAGAGTTAAAATGTTAGAATCATTGTGGCTTGACAAACAGGGCCGATTCTCATCAGAACCTGAGGTTGGGACCTTTTTAGCTTAATGGTTTATCCCGACCTGCATTGGTAGTGTGACATTTTCTCCAACTTCCTTTCAATAATAAATACATGTGGTGCGCTGTCACACAGGTAGTTAACTACGACAAAGCCTCAATTAATGCCAGGTAACTTTAGGGACCCTACCGTGGATTGGGTTTATAAACAAATCGACAAAATATAAAAAAGCCACTTATTTTATTTATACAGTCCCTGTAATGTTGAGTGGTTTATCTATTTGATCCTATGTATAACTAATAATAGAACAGATCTTTGAAGTGTACTTCTTTCATCCACACATTAACCGAGAGTGAATTGAACACTGAAGCTCCATCATTTTCGTTGTCGTATTATTTCGAGTAAAGTGGCTACATGTCGAATTAATGAAAAACGGTGTTCAGTTGTGATAGCCTTCCTCTAGTTGCACCACTGGATCACACATTCCAAGGTGTCTGTTCTATTAGATTTGTTACCGGCAAAGTGTGAAATCCGGCATTCTATAGAATGCCTAGGCAATGTATAGAATGCCTAAATTTTTCAGGCAGAGTATGAAATAAATTGCTATTTCATACATTGCCTAGGCATTCTATAAAATGCCGAATTCTCGTTTGGCAAAGTATGTAATTGGCCTTGTTAGGAACTAGAGTACATTTAGAGACAGACAATCCCCTTCGACGTTGTAAGATAAGAAGATATATCAGAAGTAGGAGTAATCAGAAGCGCCGAGAGCCAAGTAGGGCCCCAGGGCAGGACATCATTGCGGGCCCCTGTTTAAACAATGAGTGGTGAAAAAATTGACATGTCCGGGCGGCCGGGCCCCCTTACAGATGCGGGCCTCCTGGCAATGACCCCCTACCCCCCTCTCGGCTTGCCTTGGAGTAATGCAAATAATGGTTGACAAGGTGACAGACGACTTAGGACAAGGTGGTCAGAAAACAATTAAACAGCAAAGGTGTGACGACTCTAGAAGTAGACCGGGAGATGACAACGGACAGTTTAAGAGAGACAACAATGACGACCATGAGGTGTCTTTGTGTGAAAAAGAAAATTAAATGCAATTCAAAATGCCATTCTAGTCTTCTCTGCTGCAACAAGTAGCTCGTTCCAGTTGTGTTCTGCTTGTTTTCACCAGAAACATCTTTTTATTATTTATCAATTCTTCCCTAATTCGTGAAATATGAACTATAGTCAAAGTACCAAAATACGAAGTGTTTTGTGTGAAAGAAGAAAATTAAGTACAGTACAATTCTAAGTGTGAATGCAGTCTTACTTGCTGAAGCAAATACTTCAATCTCAGCTCTGCTGTCGTTGTTTTTTTCCGGTATGAACATCATATGCTTTATTTTGCATTCATTCTATATTAAAATACGTTTTTATCAGTAAAGGCTTTTGTTGTTCTTTTCTGATACTTTGCCAAAACGACACTAGTCATTCTATACAATGCCTAGGCATTGTACAGAATGCCTAGGAAAAGTATGTACAAATTAAAAATTGTATACTTTGCCTAAAACCACCAGGCATTCTATACATTGTCTAGGCATTCTATAGGCATTTCACACTTTGCCGGTAACAGATTACTTTATAATTGCCACCTATTCAGAGCTTTGCATGACCTAATGTTTATTAAAACAAGGGAAAAAACATCAATAAATAAAAAGAAAACGTAGGGGGAACTACTGCAGGAATTGTTTTAAGATGCGCCGAATAATTTGGTGACCTCCCTTGGTCTATTTTTTTTTAAATTCCATTAACCGACGTGGTCGTTGGGGGAACGAAAGGACACATCAACAGATGGACACATCAATAGATGGACACATCAACAGATGGACACATCAACAGATGGACACATCAACAGATGTGCTTTCAAATATCATTTCTGTGGGCTTGTAGGCTTGGTGGCGCCCATGTCAGCGTCGAATATTTTTCGCTATACAAGGGATGGAACCGTGTACCCTTTGCATGTGAGTCGAGTTCATTATCCAGCCGCCTCCTGTAGTTAAAGCTACAAATTTAAGCCAAAGCGGTCTGTGATCTTTCAGTATTAGTTACTGTTTGGTACACTTGTATTTATTTATCTAAGTTAAAATGTTGACAATAAATAAACATTTGATTTTTCTATTTCAACTGCCAGCTTTGACATATGTATTTTTTTTTTTAATAACAACTTATGGACGAAATAAATATGTGTTATTGTGGAGAAATAGTATAGCCTAAGCTTGATGACGCAATTAGGTAGGCTCCGCCCACCGCAGTAGCTATGGCATCATTCCGCCATCTTGTGTTGTAGTTTATTGTAGATTTTAGTGTATACGTCATTTGGTACAAATGACGTATATTAAACCGACAGTTGGGAGCAAATGGTTTGTTTTATAATCAGTCGAGCTCTGTGCATCATAGGATGCGGATGCATGTTCTAGTAGAGTCTAGCTCTGGGCATCGATGTAGATGGATGCATGTTTACCGTTTGCTATTGTACTCCTCCTGAGTTTACCTTTATGTCAGTTTATGTTCAAGAATTAAATGATTGTTGATGTTACTTCACTGGAGTTAACTTCATGATTTGAGTTGTCTGAAGTATTACACCTTCTACAAGTATTTTCATTATAAGGACCCGTAACAGTTATCATTAGTAAGAAAACCACCCAAATATATTTTTCTAACAAAACAAAACAAATACAATTAAATCATAACATTTAAAAGTGATCAAATATTAACTTTCAGTTTTTTTTTCTATTATAGGAGCCTAATTGATATCAATTGAACGCTTTGAAAATGCTTTGCGATGGGTTGCGTATGGTGAAAGGGCCATCATGGCAGATAAAGTGTAGAATTAATCAGTTTCTATACATTTGACATACTAAGGGATTGTGTGGTTAGCACCACACCCAGCCGCCTGATCCTCACCAGCTTAAGTCAGGAATCCAATAAAAGCTGGATGAAACTTTTGGGACATTTCACCAACTTTCACCAGGACCTGGTAAAAGTTCATGACACTCATCGACGATCGAACCCAGGAGATTCAGGTCAACAGTCGAGCCGGTGTAAACGGGGCTGTTGTCAGTGTAAACGGGGCTGTTGTCAGTGTAAACAGGGCTGTTGTCAAAAAAATTAGAGAACCACTGACATGGGGTATCAAATAAAAATAAAAAAAAAAAAAACTGAGTTGGAACCAGATCCTTAGCAAGATATTGTAACGCAGTGTTCAAGTTACATTTTACAATTGCAAAACTATTTCCTAGTTCTGCGCCCTGTGTGGATCCCCAACCCGCATTACCCTTCCTACGCTCCTACTTAGATCTGAAACCATATGAAATTCAAATAACTGTTAGGAATATATTAACATCTTGAAATATCACATTTCTGTTAATGTGACACTATTTGCGGACTGCTAACTAAAGGGAGTTAAAATATTATTTTAGCTATTAAACTGATTTACTTCCCTTAGATATCTTTTTTTTTTTTAATATCCAATAAAAAAAAACGCAAGGAGAAATGAATGAACTTGCAAATATACAAACATGTTTGATGATGAATGAAAAGAAGCAATTTGTACTCCCAAATTATGTCTACACTAAATAAAAAAAATATATTTTAAAACAGAAAGATTTTAAAAAGTTTCATTAAAGAGCATTAGGAATTTAAATAAAATAATTCACTACATCATTCAAATATTTATAAAATTATCATTAATTAAATTGTAGGCGTGGATGCACCACGCAGTGGCGTCACTAGGGGGGTCGAGGGGTGCGGACCGCACCGGGTGACACCCTCACAAGGGGTGACACCAAAATGCAAAATATCTAGTTTTAGGCCTATATTCTTATTTTGTAATTTAAAATAATTCAAAGCCGTATTTAATTTTTGAAAATAAATAAAAATATCTCCGATTATTAACAGCAAATGACTTTATAAGGCTTCGAAAAAAATTAATGCCAAATATAAAAATATCTCCGATTATTAACAGACACTGGGGTGTCATGAGAGGGGTGACACCATGAGTTACCGCACCGGGTGACACCAACCCTAGTGACGCCACTGGCACCACGAGATATCTAGATTTTTTTTTTTATTAATACCAAGTAATGCATATACATGTACATATTTAGTCATGTATATTGTATTCATCCATGCTTTTGATTTTAGTAATGATAAATTAATTAAGTATTTGTTTGACCTAACGACTTGTTTTTTACTTCTTATTGTATTGTAATAAAAATATTTTGAAACAGTTTTTTTTGTTAATATTTTTTTATTGTATATATTTTAGTTTTGAAAGCATTACATTTTCTTTTACATGTTGCATACTGTGACTTCAATGTAACAGAAGTGTGCATTTCTTTATATTTTACTATTATCTGGCGGCTTATAAAAGTGCTACACCATTCTATATTGGTGTCTTTTTTCACTTGCATACCAACATTTTCACAGCAATACATAAACATTCTGTTTTAATAGATTAATATAGCTGAAATATATAGAAAGACAAAGATTAAAAAGTTATTTGCTGGTTAAAGATTTAGTTTTAGCTTTCATCCACTGTCCGATGCAGTTCAAGTTTTCCTCCCAAAATATATGTCTTTTGTATTCTTTGTTACGAGTATAAATTAATTAGGACATTTGGAAAATGTGAGACGAAGTTTTATATGCGGGGGGGGGCGTACATTGTCTAATAGACACTCTCAGTAAGGCGCAGATTGGCAAGAAGGCATCACGGGAGGAACAGGTAGATGACATGGCACAATGCACCACGCCAACCAAACTGATGTCACTTACAAAGTGAATGGATGTGGTTTAAACACTCCCTCCCCCCACCAGGCCATTCGCTAAACTAAAGTACATTTCCAGGGATTGAACCCCAGCTATACAGGTTACCCATGTCCCACTTCTCTTGTCGACATCATGACCCTAACAGTCTCGGCTATAGTGACGATGAGAAAGGGGGCTACTAAATGACCATCATGACCATAACAGTGTCGGCTATAGTAACGATGAGAAAGGGGGCTACTAAATGACCATCATGACCATAACAGTGTCGGCTATAGTGACGATGAGAAAGGGGGCTACTAAATGACCGTGGCTTAACGATGAGAGATTAAAAAAAATAATTTAAAACAATCACTGGTATTGAGTCATTGAAACACAACTCCACGGAACTCTGCAGCAGACGAGAACTAAAGTCGGTTAATCCCCGGAATTAGGAGAAAATAAATGTATCATTTAGTAGCATGTTATGAATTACACAGCCCAACAAAAAAATTTTTTTTTGTGAATTACCAAGAACGTATGAATGAATTTATAGCAATTCATGGGTGCTGATTTCAAAACTGCCACTGCTTTTGCTGAATTGGCTCTAGTTGCTGAGATATTGGACACCCTTGAAAATATGATTGTACCCTTAGTGTAAAACAAATGCAATAAGTTTGCTGTCTGTTGTTTAATTAAACTATACCAAGTTATAACTTGGTTTTTTTTTTCTATTTTATCTCTGCTTTCTAAAGACATCATGAGTTTATCACGAAGATGCTGCAAAACTAATCAAAATGTATTCTGTTACATCTCTGGACAATACATGATTGAAAAGCACAGAAGAAATATAACCGACTTTGTGCAGCGGCAGATTTGGCTTATTTCGGTGTGAAGCTGGGAGACCAAGACATGTCTTGGGTTCCCCATAAGATCTGAAAAAACTGTGTGGAGAGCCTACGGCAGTGGACAAATGATGAGAAGAAAAGTCTAAGTTTCGGTGTACCAATGGTATGGCGAAAGCCGAAAGACCATTTCGGTGATTGTTATTTTTGTATTGTGAATGTTAAAGGCTTCAATCGCCACGAGAAATCTAAGTGGGATTATCCTGATCTTGAATCTGCAAGGAGACCAATTCCACGTAGAAGTGAAGTTCCTATACCAGTGTTTACTTGATTATTAGAGCTTTCACTATCAGACCCCGACGAGGGGCAAGATCTGGAGTTTTTGGCAGGTGAAAACAGTGGAAGCGATTATGAAGGAAGTTCTTCAACACCTCAACCATTCAGCCAAGAAGAATTCAATGACCTAATACGAGACCTAAATCTGTCCAAGCAAGCATCTGAGCTTTTAGCGTCCAGGCTCAATGAAAGAAATTCTCTCAAACCAGAAGTTAAAATAACATTTTATCTGAAAAGAGAAGAGTTTCTTCTTCCATATTTCAGCCAAGAGGAAGATCTTGTTTACAGTAATGACATCCCTGGACGTCTGCTCCAAATGGGACTACAAAACTACCACTCCGAACACTGGCGTCTTTTTATAGACAGTTCCATCAGAAGCTTGAAATGCGTTCTGTTACACAATGGTAACCGTTATGCATCTCTTCCCATTGCTCACTCAACAACACTTAAAGAAGAGTATGAGAATATCAAAATAGTATTGCAGAAAGTCCGTTATTATGAGCATCAGTGGTCAATTTGTGTTGATCTAAAAATGGTAAACTTCTTGCTTGGGTAGCAGTCAGGATACACAAAATACTCATGCTTCATGTGCCTTTGGGATAGCAGGGCAAGGCAAGATCATTGGAGAAGAGTGGCATGGCCTGCAAAGGAAACCATGACTGTAGGTAAAGAATATATCATCAACAAGCCACTGGTTGACAAAAATAAGATCATTCTCCCACCGCTTCATATCAAATTAGGTTTAATGAAACAATTTGTTAAGGCTTTGGACAAATCTGGCAATTGCTTCAAGTATATTTGCAGATCATTCCCCGGATTGAGCATGGAGAAGCTGAAAGCTGGGATTGTTGACGGTCCTCAGATTCGGAAACTCATCAACGATCGAAATCACCTTGAAGCTTTTTCATGTAACAGTTTTGTTTCAGTTGTCAGGAACTTCATAGGTAATAATAGAGCAGAGAATTACGAAGAACTGGTGCAAGATATGCTTGCTAACTTCAGAAACATTGGAGCAAATATGAGCATCATATGCACAGTCATTTAGACAAATTTCCAGGTAACTTTGGGGACTTCAGTGAGGAACAAGGCGAGAGGTTCCATCAGGATATGAGGGTGATGGAGGAGAGATATCAAGGAAGATGGGACATACATATGATGGCTGACTACTGTTGGAGCCTCCAGCGCAATTGCACCAACGACACATACAAAAGGAAGTCGAGCAAACAGCGATTAGCTAATGCATTACTTTAGACAATTAACATATTAATTAATTAATTAGACATAATTAGTTTTTCAAATGAAAATGTTTTCTTATATAACACTATTACACATATTTTTGAATAAATTTCTGCAAGACTATTAACAGTTTCACTACTATTTGTTAGTATACTATTATACTTCATGCAATTCTTGACAAATTCCAAACACGGTGCATACATTATTTAATTAATTTTAATTATCTCGTAAAATAGAGCCAATCTAGCAAAAGCACTTACATATTCTAAATCAGTATAGTTGACTTTGTATAAAATGATTCAAATATCACTGGCAATGAATTCACTGTTTACCAGTGTTTTTGGAAGAACTGTTATTATAACAAACCTACTATTGTGCACCACTCACTGATTTTTCCTTTACAAAAAAATTAAATTTTTACACTTTGGCTACACCATATAGGTCATTCTAGGATCAATACCTAGATTGTCCAAATGTACGCAGACAGTGGTGGTGCCGGCGTTGTTAAGATTTGTCAGAATTTAAGATAATTTTTAACATAGTCTATAAAATGGTCCTGTGTTTATTGAATAAAGTTAGCATAATCATTTAAAATAAAATGACTGCAATTTTAATATATATTACATCAGTTATATGTAAATTGTATATTTTGTTAGTCCAATACTTTATACAAATATAAAAATCTTTTTCATTTGTGCTTTGTATATAGCATAAAAACATCAATACATTTTTCTCAAAATGTTAGACCGGCAACACTCACACCTCGCCTCCGTGACTGAAATATTTGAATTGTGTTCAACAATTTCACTGAGAAACAGCACATCTTGCATTGTCTGGGATAGTTTGACAAAGTGATCCTCTGCCCTTGCCAACAGATACCTGTCTCCTACAGTTCTTGACAAATGGAGTAGGGTCTACTATTAGTTTGTGGAACTATGCATTTTTAGAGTAAGAAATATTACTTATATAAATAGTGTCACTAAAATACTGAACTGGTAATTATCTAAAATAAAAATTAAAAAAAAATATATGAATACACAAATAGTTATACTCTATAACTATTATATTAACCTATATTTAAACATATCGGTAAGTAATAAATATTGTAATTAATCATTCCCATTCAGATTTTCTTTTGAACAGTAAATTGAATTTAATAGTTCATTCATTAACATTATTTAAATCCGAACACGGCAAAGTTAGTCTTAGTCTCACTAGTCTTAGTTGTTTTTTTTTCCGGCGAGACATTCTACTTTCGATTTCTCGACCATTTTAGAAAAATCGAAATAACATTAAAAAAAATAGTTTTCCCTCATTTTTTATAACTTTATAAATATTTTAACATGTTATAGATTTGAAAAAACGTTTTTCATTCGCGAGAAAAAATCGGGTTATTGTTCAAAGTATTGTAGGGGGTGATTTCAGACTTCGAGAGATTCACTCGCAGATCACAGTAAATATAATCATCCTAAAAATCATTTAAAGCTAGTTTATTATTAAACAGAAATATACCGTTGCGTACCGGCACAAAAAAAGCACTGGTTATACTTACCTTTGATATTCGATAAGTCCTAAAAATGTATTTTTTTAAAGCACTATGAGTAGTCAGAAACTGAATATCCGTCGCTTTGGCCATCGCGTTGGGGGAAAAAATGTCAAATTTTAGGGCGTTTTAAAGGGCGCGGCGAATTTCCGCCAGAAATTGGGCGCTATTACATTTATAACAATTTTATAGGGAAAAAGTCCAGCTTTCTAATGATTGATTTAAATTTTATCCAAATTAAAGATTTGCACAAAAAATATTTAAAATACGTTTCCCATACGTTTTAAAAGTTAAAATAAACAACGTTTTTTTCTATTATTCATAAATTTAAAGATATGGTCATAAAAAGCTAAATAAAATGATATAAATCTTTATATATTTGAATTATTGGCGCAAATTCGCCCGACACTTTTATCACAAGGGGGGGGGGTAGAAAATGTCCGCGTAGGTCGCAGCAAAAAAACCGAGATGGTGGGTACATTCAATTAAAGATTTCGTTCATTAAAATATCGAAAATCAAAACAAAACAATCATAAAATGAAGGTGCTTAAAATAACCTTTTTAAATGAATTATTTTATGATAGAATAATGTTGGTATTTCATTATACAATCTTAAGTTGAATATAAGCATAAAATGATTTTCATGTTCGAAAATGGCTGTTTTTCGTCAGTTTGGGATACCTACTACTATGTATTGATTACCACTCATAGCATTTTAAAGTCATGTCTAACGATTTGCACATTTCACCTGTTTCTTCCAAACTAATGATGACTAAATAAACAAAATAATTGTACTAAGGCCTTATGACTAGACTGTACAGTGAACTCCTTCCCCACCTCCATTCCCCTTCACATATGTCTGTCGTCTGCTCCTCCGACGGGAAAACAGCCCCGAGTTACGTTTCCCTCCTACACAGAGAATCTGTTATCGAGACGTGCTCAAGTGGTTCAATCTAGTCGGCCGGTCACTGTTGGTGGCCCTGACTAATTAGCAAATTAACCGGTAACTAGAAATACCATCTCCACTGGGCAGTCGCCAGCTAATGACCTTTAGAAATGATGTCATAATCAGTGAGACGAGCTTCTGTTTCGATTATTATCTGGACCTTATAGACGTCATCAGGACACTATAGACATTGTCTGGGCCTTATAGACATTGTCAGGGCCTTATAGACATTTTCAGGGCCTTATAGACATTTTCAGGGCCTTATAGACATTGTCTGGGCCTTATAGACATTGTCAGGGCCTTATAGACATTGTCTGGGCCTTATAGACATTATCAGAGTCTTATATACGTTATCAAGACTTTATAGACAGGTTCGTGATCTTATAAGTTATATACATTGTCACAATGTAATGACGTTATAGACATTGTCTGGGCCTTATAGATATTTTCAGGGCTTTAAAGAAATGTCACAATGTAAGGACATTTTAGACATTGTCTGGGCCTCATTGGTATTGTCGTAATTCCCCTAGTTGTAGTTGTACATAATATTTTTTTCTTAATTGTTGCTGAAATCGTCCACTGTCTTTAATGTGTTCTTAAAACTATAAGCGCATACGTCTCTCCTCTTTCAATAAAAAAACTATGACAATAATAATATTACCGTTTATGAGTAAACTGCTTTTGCACATCGCAGCTCAAGGGAACCGTAGAAAAGATCTGGTGAGGTTGTCTGTGGAAGGGTTGGTTGTTCATGCACCTGCCAGAGATGATATCAGCTCTAGTCGAGTAACATTAATGTTTAAGTGATAACACCAGCTTCT
The DNA here is from genome assembly GCA_021962125.1 of Bulinus truncatus. NCBI lineage: Eukaryota > Metazoa > Mollusca > Gastropoda > Planorbidae > Bulinus > Bulinus truncatus. The sequence continues at coordinate 924,991 of JAGDYQ010000213.1, read as the reverse complement.
TGCTTGCTTTGCGAAAGATCGTTTCTGTTTCGCTACGTTTTCTGTGCGTTAGTTAAATTTCTAATTTTGTGTTCTTTTTTGTATTCATTGCATAGGTGAGAAATTAACCAGACTTCGTGTCGGCACCCTGCGATATTTGTGTGTGTGGTGGTATGTGTGTGGTGTATGTGTGTGGTTTATGTGGTGGTGTGTGTGGTGGTGTGTGTGGTCGTCTGTGTGGTGTGTATGGTGGTATGTGAGGCGGTGTGTGTGTTGATGGTGTATGGTGGTGGTGTGTAATGGTGGTGGTTGGTGGTAAGTGTGCGGTGGTGTGTGGTGGTGTGTGTGGTGGTCTATATGATGGTGGTGGTGTGGTGTGGGTGTTGTGTGTGTGGTGTGTGTGTGGTGTGTGGTTGTCTGTATGATGTTGGTGTGTGTGGTGGTGTGTGTAGTGTGTGTGGTGGTCTGTATGGTGGTCTGTGTGGTGGTGGTGGTGTAAGGTGGTGTTGAGTGGTGGTGGTGTGTGTGTCTTTTGTGCGTGGATTGGTGAAAGTATGAGATTGTGTGTTTATGTTGTAGTCATGTCTGTATCAGATATACAGACTGATAAATTAACAGAGGGCAGACAGATAGACAGAAAACAGACGTTGGGAAACAGTCACAAAGTAAAAGTAAAACAGAAGACAGACACACACACACACACACACATATATGTCAAATAGGTGGAATACGTTTAATGCTGCAGCCGTTTTGTTAACAATATTTATTTTTAAAATCTTGATTGATAGACATATAGACAGAAAGACAGATAGATAGATAGATAGATAGATAGATAAATAGATATATAGATCGATAGATAGATAGATAGGTAGATAGATAGATAGATAGATGGATATATAGATAGATAGATAGATAGATAGATAGATAGATAGATAGATAGATAGATAGATAGATAGATAGATAGATAGATTGATTAATGTGACTGTCATGGGTAGTTTTTTTGTGTATTTAATTACTTGTATGTATAATATATATTTTACTTGACACTTCTTCTTCTGGCAGGTGTATATAAATTATTAGTAGTATGACCGATTAGCCAGTCTCTTCTGAGTTTCTTGTATATTTATTATTTGTACATTAAATGAAGTGTCCACAGATATGTGTGAGAGTAACACATATATTAACAGTTATGAAACACTGAATAAACAGTTTGTTCAAATATATATATGTATTTATTTACACTTGAATAATCTTACTTTAATGATGTATAATATAGTAGAATAAAATGATGATGTCGTAGTTCCTCTAGTCCTGTCAATTATTCTCTCAAGAAATCTATCGTCTAATCATGTCTGAAGAAATATATCGTCTGCTCTAACTAAAATAAAATCACTTCCGCTAAACTAAGTGGCCAGATAATTTTTATCTCTGTGCCAAATAACATTATTACAGTGACTTAACATTAAATAAAAAAAACGCAAACCCGTTAATTGTAAACAGTGTAATAAAAGTTTTTAAAATTCATTTATCGTCATCCATTCCGATATATTACGTGGCCAACTCCATCCAGTCCGATATATTACATGGCCAACTCCAGTCTTGTTGTCTTTTATTTTTCCAGACTTGCCTGGAATTCGCTAACTAGCTTCTCATAAATCACTAAAATGCACCAGGCATTCTGCATCTTTTGATAAAATTCAAACAAAATGTTGTTTAAACGGAGAACGTTGAATATAAAACCTGTAATTATAATAGCACACGTAGAGGAATTTTAAAAAAGATTGTACACTAACCAGACTTACCCCAGTAAAAGTTTCCCAAGTCCTTATAGGCCATCGGGGCAGATGAAGTGTAGAGTTCATATGTTTAGTAAACCCAGGCATATAAAGTAATTGTATGATTATCACATCGCCCTCACCCCCTTCCCCCAACTTAAGTCAGGTGCTCATCATAAAGATGGACTTTAACCAACTTTCTCTAGTAACTGGTTTGAGCCCAGGACTCTCAGGTCAACAGACAAGCGCTCTTCACCACTCGACCATCACAGATTTGCCCTTAGAGACGGATGGCTTAGTGGTGTAGATACTCGATAGTCGACCTGAGAGTCCTGGGTTCGATCCTCGGTGAACCCCTTGGGAATTTTTGCAGGTGAAATGTGTTTCAAAGTCTTCCCACAAGCCCACTCAGCTTTAAATGGGTACCTGACTTTAAGTTGGGGAAGTAAAGGCGGCTGGGCGTTGTGCTAACCACACAATCCCTTCATATGGCGAGGTTATAGAAACAGATGAATTCTACACTTCGTCTGCCCCGATGGCCTGTTAGGGCTAAGGGAACTTTTTTTTTTTACCAAATAAAAAAGCAATGCGAGATTCTTATTCTTTAGAACATTAATACAAATTTTAATGAATGTGACTGTGTGGTGGATAGAACTGAGACTGTCGGGCTGAAGGTTCCGGGTTCGATTCCCGATTAGAGTCATGCATTTTTTTCTTGTCCTCGTGAAAAGTTCACCTTAAAATGTCCACCTGACATTAGGTGTTGAGGCGTAAACATCGCGCTACTCCTCTTCCCATGCCTCCCGTGGTGCCTTCGTAGCCACTGAACACTCAGCTAACAGTGGGGATGAAAGTAGCGCACAGCAAAAGAAAAATAAATAAATAAAATAAAAAATAAATAATTCAAATTATTATTTTATAGAAACTAAAAGATAAATGTGGGACGGATGGCCGAGTGGTGTAGATTCTCGACTGTCAACCTGAGAGTCCCGGATTCGATCCTCGGTGAGAACCATGGGGATTTTTTCAGGTGAAATGTGTTTCAAAGTCGTCCCCACAAATCCACCCAGCTTTAAATGGGTACCTGACTTTAAGTTGGGGAAGTAAAGGCGGCTGGGCGTTGTGCTAACCACACAATCCCTTCATATGCCGAGGTTATAGAAACAGATGAATTCTACACTTCATCTGCCCTGATAATCACTTATATCCCGTTAGGCTAAGAAATCTTTTTACTTTTAACTATCTCATACTTACCTGAACTAAAACAAAAATCTAATATCGTCTACAGCCTACATGAAATAAAATTAAAACATCCTTTGATGACATATTAGCTGAAACTGCTCGGCAACAAGTTACTTGATGTGCTGAACATTTATAATGAGCTCAGTGAATATTTTAATAACGTTCAACCACAGATCAATACATTCTTAGTTGTTGTTGTCTTTTCAAACGTACATTTTGTTAAAATAAAATAAAAAATAAAATTACAATAGAGAGAATATGTTTTTATTTTACAGACTTCTATTGTGAATTTCAGTTCAGTTTTTTTTCCCCACCACAAAACGTTTGTTTAACATGGAGATGAGAACATTAATGAAAATATCTGAAAACGTTTCAAAACAATACAAAGCACAACAGAGAAAGCGTTTGTTTTGAAAATTGATAATCCCCCGAAACAAAGACTGCAGAATGCAAGTTGTCTTAATAGACATGTTAGTGTGTCTAACTGTTTATCTGTGAGTGTGTAGACATGTTTGTGTGTCTAAATGTTTGTCTGTGAGTGTGTAGACATGTTTGTGTGTCTAAATGTTTGTCTGTGAGTGTGTAGACATGTTTGTGTGTCTAAATGTTTGTCTGTGAGTGTGTAGACATGTTAGTGTGTCTAAATGTTTGTCTGTGAGTGTGTAGACATGTTAGTGTGTCTAAATGTTTGTCTGTGAGTGTGTAGACATGTTTGTGTGTCTAAATGTTTGTCTGTGAGTGTGTAGACATGTTTGTGTGTCTAAATGTTTGTATGTGAGTGTGTCGCCTGTGCATGTGTGAGTAAAATGAAAAATGTGAAAACAAAAACAAACTCACAGTTTCTTATAGACGAGAGGCTACCAGGTGCAGGTCTCTATCGATTCTATCAAATCTATCTATCTATCTATCGATTTATCAATATTTCTATCAATTTAATGTTTTTCTGTCTGTCTCTCTCTCCCTCTCTCTCTCTCTCTATATATATATATATATATATATATATATATATATATATATATATACTAGTATTCTTCTGTTACAATTCTTCCACCTCTATTTTCTAATTCATGAATATTCAATAAGTGGAAGGAGCGATACTTTATTCGGTGTAGAATGTAGGTGTGTATGTGTGTGTGGTATGTGTGTCTAAATACTTATGTGTGTGTGGTCACACGTAGAGAAAGAGAGAGAGAGAGAGAGAGAGAGAGAGAGAGAGAAAGGCGGATGGGGAGAGATCGAAGAAAATGGTTTCTCGATTAATTAGCGTTATATTCTGCATGTACATGACGTCATCACCAGTCAGTGAACCCCCCACCCCGCTGCCTTTGAATTAATGAAGAAATTAAACGTCCCAGCCAACAGAACAATACTAGTTGCCTGTTTATTGAACCCAAGGGGATGATAACTCATATCTGCCTCTGTACATTAAATGTGTTCTGTTCCCCCTTTTTTTCCTATTCACGTAGCCACAGTTCACTCCCCTAGATACCGTATTTCCCTGAAAGTCTCACCCCGTTCTGAAATTAATTTTACTCCAAAAAAGCAGTGGCGTAAATAGGCGTGAAGGGGGAGATGAGGAGTAGGTTCGCCCAGGGAGGCTCTCACTTAATTTCAACCAATGGGCGGCATTTATACCTATTTATACATTTTTTTGCCCTCTTAGATTACGCCATTTACGACTTACACGCCTTTGCAAAGATTTTATTAATAATTACTTTCAGCAGATATTTTATTTGTCCGTCAGAATAATAAACATTTATTCATGATCAATAATCACATTCTAGCACCAGATTTAACTCAAATTAAAATTATAATATAAACACAAGACAACACATGACTTTAAAAAAAAAATTACAACGACGCAACTTTCATCGCGCGTTCATTTAGCAAACGAATGAATACGCTTAAGATGTATTGTGATATTTTAAATAATGACTTATATTTGCGGCATTCTATTAAAATATCATGCGATGTTTTTTTTTCACGATGCCTTAATTTTGTCGGGAAACACGGTATCGCATTAACATATTCAGTATCGAGAAGTAGAATACTATGACCATTACCCTAAACTAAAGGCACCCATCATACCAACACACTAACATCTTAATTCGTCTGATTTAGTAGATATTGTGGATAGTGGACAGACTGTGAGTTCCATTTGTCCGGTGCAGTCCGAGTGGTCGAAAGTCTAAATCAATTTCGTTTCATCTGCAGTTGTCTTGTCAACCGATCGATGCGTTACAGATTGCTGGTTCGAGTATTTAAATTATAAACCACTTATTCAAATCTTCACGATCACTGCAACAAATATACGCCCCAACAGAAAATGTTCTAGTTCTGATGTATAGATTCAAATGATCGTGCGATATTACAACGTCTTGTAACATCACAAGAGCGGCAGCGCTTTTTTTTTCTGACGGAACGCACTGGAACGGCGTTCCGGCATCTTTTTCCCGTAGACTTTTGTTTACTGCACAATTTTCAGTGTTATTTCTTTATGACACGACGAGTTCCGGTACCTTTTTTTAAAAAAAAAAATAGCACAGCTGAGCGGCACACTGAGCGGCACACTGAGCGACACACTGAGCGGCACACTGAGCGGCATACTGAGCGACACACTGAGCGGCACACTGAGCGACACATTGAGCGGCACACTGAGCGACACATTGAGCGACACACTGAGCGGCACACTGAGCGACACACTGAGCGACACATTGAGCGACACACTGAGCGACACACTAAGAGGCACAACAGGTCAGCACTCAACGGTCCTAAGTGAGTCAACCATATTTTTTTTATTCGTATAGGACAGTGTAGGTAAATGAAAAACATGCCATGAACATAAAAGAAAGAAAGTTACTATCAAAACAAAAACTGCAAATTATTGCGTAACTCGATATACTGGCATAAGAATATTTTTTATAATCCAAACATCATCAAAGATACATTTTTATCTGTCTTTTTTTTACATTTACACAAATAAAAGTCATCAATTAAACTATTAAAAATCTTCATAGACATCAAACAAATTATATTTTTCTTGTTTAAAATAAAGTTTTTAAGTCAATTTAAATAGGGCCAATAAAACAAGCAACAGTAGGTATTAAAATATAACAAGTTAGGGAAGTTAATTATTCATAAGAGAATGCTAACATAAATAACGGGTTTTTAACCAGTAATAGACTGAAGGATATATATATATATATATATATATATATATATATATATATATATATATATTATAGGCAAGTATAAATAAATAAAGTTAGCCGTCCTTAGAATGCAGACAACAAAGAATGCTAACTGAATGGTTTCGATTGTTGTTTTTGAGTATCTGTGTGATAATGAAGTACAGGCCAAGACAAACTTGCTAAAAAGTATTATGTTGTTTATTTTTACAATTACTCTTTAGACTTCAATTAAATTTTAATTTAATTTTTAAACATGTTAAGTAGATTAATTTACTAAACACTAACCTATATATATATATATTGAACACTTTTGTTTCGTTAATGAACTATCATGTAAATGCAATCTGCTTGCACCATTCCATAGTTGGTAACTCTATAATACAATGTAAGTACTTTGAATCTATTGGGTTATGACTGTCTTCTCTGTATTACTTACGATCGTCTTTATTACTTGCAGTTGCAAAAATTTCCCTTGACATGTCTATAAACAATATCCCCCGGGGGTGGAGGGGGGACAATGTAACCATCTGGAATCCTCCCCAAGAGAGAACTTACATGTAACAGATATTAGCATGCCGTGTATTTATTCCCCCCCCCCTCCGTCCACCCAACCACCCCCCCACACACACGCACACACCGACATGTTGACTTGTTCCGTCTAGACAGCTGTTGTCCTTCAACAAATGCCCCTCATGTAACGGTCTCAAGATGTCGTCATGACTTTGTGTGTATGTGTGTATATGTGTGTGTGTGTGTGTGTGTGTGTGCTGCTCTAAACCTACAGGACTCAAAAAAAATAAACTGCGCCGTAAAAAATAAATAAATAAAAAATAAATTCAGCAAACAAAGGTTGGTACAAGATCCACGCTACCAGAATTGTAAGGACTCAACTTTCGTTATGTGCCCCTTCCTTTTCCCTACCCCTTCCTCCCCCCCCCCCACCCCCCACGGGTTAAAGAAATCGGAGTGAGTACAAAATCACTTTCCCGGATCAAGTTGTTTAGACGACCTTTTCTTTCATCCATTGTCGTCATCCCGAGAAGAATCACGAAAGGCAGATCTGGGGAGGGGAAGGGGATAGGAGGGTGGGGGACTCAGCCTTGGCCAGGAAGACGCTATACGACGTCCGGTTACAGAACCACCTTCCGAATGACTACCAGATCGCATCTTACACGGGGTCTTCTTGTACCAGACGTTTGTACACGGGATTGTTCATCTTGACCTGGTGGGGGGAGATTACACCTGCAATCGACTCCAGTCATCTGCGCATCTCGTGCACTTCACTCAACCCTAAATTACAACATTCTCCCTAGACCTTCACACTAAATCTTACACATTGAACATTTCTTATGACAGAGTTCCAAATAAAGACCACAGTTTACTTGCGTAACACAATCATCATCACAGTCGACACTCAGTTATCACAGTCGACCTTCTGTTATCACAGTCGACCTTCTGTTATCACAGTCGACCCTCAGTTATCACAGTCGACCCTCAGTTATCACAGTCGAACCTCTGTTATCACAGTCGACCTTCTGTTATCATAGTCGACCCTCTGTTATCACAGTCGACCCTCTGTTATCACAGTCGACCTTCTGTTCTCACAGTCGACCCTCTGTTATCACAGTCGACCCTCAGTTATCACAGTCAACCCTCAGTTATCACAGTCGAACCTCTGTTATCACAGTCGACCTTCTGTTATCACAGTCGACCCTCTGTTATCACAGTCGACCCTCAGTTATCACAGTCGACCCTCAGTTATCACAGTCGAACCTCTGTTATCACAGTCGTCCCTCTGTTATCACAGTCGACCCTCATTATCACAGTCGACCCTCAGTTATCACAGTCGACCCTCAGTTATCACAGTCGACCCTAAGTTATTGCAGGTAATCGGTTACTGACTCTATTAATGAAAGCGGTATTATATATCATTACATCACTCCGACCCCACCTTGTGTTGTTTCATTTTCTAGAGAGTGGCTTTAAATATTAATTAAGTTTTCTGCATTGCCAAATTTATTAACTGATACACAAAATTTCCACAACTCAGTCAAATTTACTTTCAATGTTGACAGATAATTTACTTAACCCTAAAATAACTCTAGTGCAGTTTGTATAGGATGTTTGTAGTTTGTAGGACTATAAATATACTAAAATTCCAAGCTATAATAACGAGATATGTTAGATGTCTCCTGTGTCTTTTTTTCTCACATTTCGCCCAATATCAGGCAAAATGAATGTAATGGATTACACTGGTAAAGAATAATTCTTGTGTCGATTATATTTCAGCTGTTGTATGTAATGTAAATCAGCAACATTAGTGCTATATAATGTAAATCAGCAACATTTGTGCTATATAATGTATATCAGCAACATTAGTGCTATATAATGTAAATCAGCAACATTTGTGCTATATAATGTAAATCAGCAACATTAGTGCTATATAATGTATATCAGCAACATTTGTGCTATATAATGTATATCAGCAACATTTGTGATATAAAATGTAAATCAGCAACATTTGTGCTATATAATGTATATCAGCAACATTAGTGATATCTCTATACTTATAAGAGGCATTTGTTGTCTGTCTGTCTGTCTGCCTGTTCCCTTATAACTCAAGATCCAGATAACCAAATAAAGTGAAAATTTGTTACACATACACATCATTACATGGGGAAGGTTATAGGACAGGTTTCGTTTCATCTCGATGGGTAGTTAAATTGTAATTAATTTTTTTTTATTTTAGTATTTTACTATATTAAAGTAATCTCGACGGCGCCATAAATAAAATTCCTCTGTGACGTCATTTCCCGATGATCGAATAGAACTTGCGCGCTGGTGCTGTATTGTGCCTTTGTGATGCAAAGAATTGTTGATGTTTTTTCATGCTCCCTGATTTGTACAGTTTGAGGAAGATAAAGGAATGAAGAAGGATTTTAGAAGAAGTGTGAAGCCATAATAATAAGTATATATATATATATATATATATATATATATATATATATATATAGAGAGAGAGAGAGAGAGAGAGAGAGGGGGGGAGAGGGAGGGAGAGAGATAAAGAGAGAAAGAGAGAGGGGGCAGGAGGAGAGAGAGAGGAAAGGAGGGTAGGAGGGAGGGAGGGAGGGGGGAGAGAGGGGGGATGGACAGGGGGAGAAAAGGAGGGGGAGAGAGGAAGATGGGAGAGGGAGCAGGGGGAGAGGGAGATGGGAGAGGGAGCAGGGGGAGATGGAGAGAGAAAGGAAGGGAGAGAGAGAGGGGGTAGGTAGGGAGAGAGAGGGGAGGGAGGGAGAGAGATAGGGTGGGGAGAGGGAGGGAGAGAGATAAAGAGTGAGGGGGGCAGGGAGGGAGAGAGAGGAAATGAGGGAGGGAGGAAGGGGGAGAGAGGGGGAGGGAGAGAGAGATGGAAAGGGGAGGGAGGGAGAAAGGAGGGAGAGAGGGGTTAGGGAGGGAGAGAGGGGATGGAAGGAGAGAGGGAGAGGATGGAAGAAATGGGAGGAAGAGATAAAGAGAAAGAGGGGGCAGGGAGGGAGAGAGAGGGAAGGAGGAGGGAGGGAGGATGGACGGTGGGAGAGAAGGAGGGGGAGAGGGGAGAGAGGGAGATGGGAGAGAGGGAGGGAGAGGGAGGGAGAGGGAGGGAGGGAAAGGGAGAGAGGGGGAGGGAGGGAGAGAGAGAGAGATGAAGCGAGAGAGGGGGTAGGGAGAAAACAGAAGGTAAACAGAAAACCTTATTTTAAACCCGAGCAAAGCCGGGAACTTGCAACTAGTAAAATGTAAATCAGAGTTATTTACTTTAAATAAAATCGCCATAGTATTATCGGTATCCGAAATAGAAATCTTCTGTTTGTATTTAGGATGTATTATGGCTGTGTTAAGTTCCTTTCTATGTAATCCAAAGTTTAGATGCGAAGGTGTCCTGATTTTAAATGACTTAATAATAATTAAATTGAATGACCTTAATCGGCGCAATGTCCCTTATAAACCTTTGCAAAAGTGGCCTACGATGGACGAATGTCAAGGCCGCTGATACACGAGCAATCCTATTACTGCAATAAAAGAGTAATTCATAGTATTTATAAATGGCCCGTGATTAAAGTGCTCACGTTCTCATGGTCATGACTTCAATGTCATTTTTTACCCCTGGCCTTGTCGTGATCACATGAAATGTCTAGAAGTGAGTGAATATATAACCACCCCTTAAGTCTGTGTAGTGGGCGGTTTGTGGGGGGACTTTAGAGTTATGTCGGAGCGTGCATTCTGAATGAAACATGTAAGACGAAATGGGTGATGGAGGTAAGGGGGGGGGTAGGGTGATTGGGGGGGGGGGTGATGCTGTAGACTGGTCATGTAATGAGTGACATCAATGAATCATGCTACATGTGTGTGTGTTGTGAACTCGAAGGTCAAAGATCATCTGCATGTTTACATTTGAATTAAGCTCCGCCCACTCTAAGCATGCAGCACGACTAATTAAATAAACAACTGAATATTTAATATGTGAAGGTTACACAATTGTTATTATTCATAATATTAGGCATAACATGTTCAGTTGTTATTGTTAAATACCAAGTGATGAAAGAATATACCTGTTTGATTTCGTGTTAGATTTTCAGACAAAGCATTCAAGAATACTTTGATACATTTTTATTTGTAAAACATAAAGTGACATATTTTTTTTTCAAAGTGACTTTTTTTAAAACTTTTCACTAAATTTTTTACTGTTACTTGGCCCACATAGACAAAAAACAAATAACAACAACAACAACAAAACGCCAACTTCCAACAACAGACAAATCATAAACAATCATCACCTACTGATTCTTACAAGTGTTTGTAAAGTGCTATTAAATAACACCACACAAAAAAATGTTAATAAAACAGCGTTAAAATGAACTTGTTCTATTCTAGCGAACAAGTGATTGTTGCTTGTTTTGTTTTGAAATAGTTTCTCTCTCTCTCTCTCTCTCTCTCTCTCTCTCTCTCTCTCTCTCTCTCTCTCTCTCTCTCTTTGTATTCTCCATAGAAATCATCAAATTTCCCCATCGCGGTTTCAATCAACTTACGCGCAGTGAACATGGCCGCTCTGTTTATGCTTATTTAATAAACTTCTGTAAACTTGATGTTCCTGCTAGAAAAAAAAAAAGAACTGGCGGTGGTGGGGAGGGGGGGAGTCTCTTGTTTCGGTTTACAGCTGACACTCGCACATTATGATTCCTCCTCCATACCCTCCCCCTTCCTTTTACACTGTGTGTCTATTTGTATAGATTTAAATCTGTTGCTCGGAGTCGCTTCCCCCCCCCCCCCCCCACTCCTTTACAAACGCTCTCTCGGTTACCTTAGCAACTTCTGACATAACCGACATAGTAATGAATAGGAAAGAAACAATGACGAATAAAACAAAATAATAATAATAATAATAATAATAATAATAAAAGAAAAAGGGGGAGATAACGAAGATGTTTAGGATGAGATGAAGAGTTGTCCTCTCATTGAGGTCCAGTGTTTATTACACCGTGGGGGTGAGAGCCGGGAAATAACCTTTGAGGCCAGACAATAGTTGCGCTCACAGAGTTTGGGTAAATAAATCTGACACCGCTGAGTGTTTAGAAATGTCGATGGCTGATTATGAGATGATGGGGGTGGGGGTGGGGGTGGTGGGGTGGGGGTGGGCGGGGGGCGTCGGGTACATCAGTGGATTTACGTTGAAATCTACCCCGTCCCCCCTCTCTATCTCCCCCACCCCCTCCCCCCTACTGTTTTTTTTTTTTTTAAACTCATTCATACCTGGGGTTTAGAAGTGCTCCCCTCGTCTACTGAAAGATTTTATTTTTAGCGATGAAGTGTGCTGTATGGGGGGGGGCGTGACCTGTATGTTGACATCGTGTACATATAAATATGGCCTGTATGCTGATATCGTGTACATATAAATATGGCCTGTATGCTGATATCGTGTACATGTAAATATGGCCTGTATGCTGATATCGTGTACATGTAAATATGGCCTGTATGCTGATATCGTGTACATGTAACTATGGCCTGTATGCTGATATCGTGTACATGTAAATATGGCCTGTATGTTGACATTGTTGACATGTAACTGAGGCCTGCATATTGACATTGTGTACATTTGAATGTGGTCAATGAATTGTTATGTGTGTATCCTGAAGTAGGTCAAAGGTCTTACAGTAATCATGAAATAGATTATTAGTATCTCACTAATCGCAGTTCTTGCTCAAACATTTAGAGGTGGTCTGTGATACCATTCTGTACTTGATGGCTTGTCTTTGGGGACAAAAGAAAAATTGACCAATACCTAACCTTCATCCACCCACTGACATTAATACGTTTATTTTAGAAAGATATGGTATCTCTTAACAGTAATTCGAACCCGTTGTCAAAAACCGGAATTTTTCTATAATGACCTGTATAATTTTTATTTTTTTTATTTTAGCCATATCTGTGGGAGCTTTGACTCTGGAGGAACCAACGGGATCTAGGTAAGTGGTCTTTACGTGGTTCGAACTCGTGACTTCCGGCTCACTGATCTCACACGAAGCTCCATTCCTTACTCCAGCTGTTCATTGGTATGTCAGAGTGCTATGCTTATAAACTATAGGAGATCCAGTAGTTGTGTAATTATTTAGTAAAACCGAATTGGGATAGGAAATGTAAAGACCTCTAAGGACACAGGTTTCGTAAACAACTGATGCAGACATGTCGATGGTAAAAAAATGAATTTTTTAAAAATTGTCAGCACTATTTTTCTCCAAGCATTGCGCGTGTGCACATCGCAATAGAGTGCACACACATTTCGACAGTAAGTTCTTAACGTTTTTGTTTTAACAAAGTTGCAACCGATATCTTCACCTGCACACAACCTTCGAAAAGTTAGAGAGAAAGAGAGAGAGAGATAGAGATAGATAGATAGATAGATAGATAGATAGAGAGAGAGAGAGAGAGAGAGAGAGAGAGAGAGAGAGAGAGAGAGAGAAGCATTACGCAACCACAATTATTTAAGTTTACTTTTTAGCTATGTTACACATATAATGATATAAAATCTCACTGTTTCTAATGAGAACTGTAAATAATGCATCATATATTCTATAAAAAGCATACCATACATTACAAAATCTATTAAAAAAAAGCTTTTATTTTATGCAACAATGTTCTGCCATGAATATGACGCATGTAATGTCATATCTTAAGCCCTTTGGAGTGACAGAAAGTATTTGATGAAGGTACCACAGTGTCATATCTTGAGCTCATCGGAGTGACAGAAAGTAATTGATGAAGATGACACAATGCCATATCTTGAGCTCATTGGGATGACAGAAAGTATTTATGATTCTCCACCGAAAAAAAATCGTTTTTCCACCGATTATTTTACCTGGTGATTAAATTCATATACCTTGTCTCTCTGATATAAATTTTGCTTTTGAAGACTGTTTTGAAAAGTTACATATGCTGTCATCCTAAAAATGAAGTATTAAAGGGAAACAGTGGCCCACTCTTGTGAGGGTGGTATTTTTGGTTCTTATTGCAGTAATAAATCGGAATACGAATTTAAACGCTTCAGGTTTTTAATCATTAATCACTTAATAAATAGCATATAACACACATTTTTAATGAAACGCAAGACTGTTTATCGCATGGATGTAATTGTCACATCTAGAAAAATCTGAGAATTTGCAGCGCTCAACAGCATATCACCTTTTGTTACATCAAAAGACTCCCCTGTGCCATTCTCTTCGTTCAACGCGCATGACACAGTTCCAGATCAAGCCATTGGGTGCTAAACTATTCAACGTCATCTCCCCGGCGACCAATCAAATGTTAGATAAAAATCATGTCTAGAAACTCCAAGAGAAGAAGCTCTTCTCAGACCGGAAGCGACTCATGTCTGATCTCTGCCTTTGACCGTACGCATAGTCAGCGTTCAATGATTTGTTTTCCCCTTGTCACTCTGTATGATTTATTGTTTCCCCTTGTCGTCATGAGGATGTAGCCATCTTTACTTCATCCTAATCCAACATCTCTACTGAAGCATCTGTACATCTGATTGGAATACAGGAAAATGCAAATGGAAAAGAAAAAGGGGTGAGAGGGGAAGGTAACTAACCAAAATAAACCCAGTGTGGCATTTGAAGGTCTAAATTTACATGCCTCATTCCTGACATTCTATTCTTTTAGGGCAGAGACGGAAGGGTTTCTAGATTTTTAGAATCTATTTACTTTAGAGACTATTGCGGGAATATATGGAATTCCCATGTTTCTAAAAAATGTTTCTTGATTTTTTATATTTTTTGTTTTGAATCAGTAAAGATGTAGTTAGTACGTAATGAATAACGCAGCTCTTAGGTTCGAATCCCATCTACGATACTTCTACCTTCTTTATGTTATATTTTGTGGATCTACTTTTTAATTTCTCCCACTGCAGCAGTTATTTTGGAGAGTTTACTTCATGTCTGTCCTCTCCAGCTCCTTTCATAACCTACTCCGACGCCGAAAAATCAGCGAACTAGCAATGGTCATAGAATAGAGTAAACTGGCCAGCATTTTTAAAGTCGATCTATTTAAAATAGAGTCATATGACTTAAAATGTCTATGATAATCAGTCCTTACATTATATCATGAACTCTGAACTAAGGTCAGTCTAACGGCAGGTGCATCAGGCGCACGTCATGTAGCCTGACTTTTGAGGGACGCGCACAAAACCCAGCAACAAATACTATAAAGGTACGAATCCACCATGACGAAATTCCGGTATCTAAGGGTATTGCGGATTCCGTCTCTGTTTCGCTGCAATGATATTCTAATGAGAACATGTACACCAGTCAGGATTTCTGCTGCGGAGCAGCGAAAGTTTTCAGTTTCGCTGCTAGCAGAGTTTTTTCCGGATAGCTACATTTTCCGTCTATAAACAAACAAAATGGCTGCTTAGAAACGTCGATTCGAATAAAAAAAATGATTCAAATTAGTATAAGTTTATTAAAAGACAACAACAAAGTGAATTTTGACAGAAAAACGAATTACTATAAGTTTTGGCCGGCAACAGTCTTTGTATATGAATTTCTGAAATGAAAATATACATCGTCTATCTACATATTCTACAAATGAAATTTCTTTCGATCGAAGCGCTGTCTGAAAACATAAATGCTATTAAATAAATGTTTGGCTGATCATGAAAACGATAAAAAAAATGAACGGCTACCAATCGAATAAAAACAACAACAGTTTTCCATTTCCAGCTAGACAATTTATTTGTAATAAGAACAAAAACGTACACGGGATGCAGTATTTTCTGCTTTTCAAAGTATCGTTTTTTTTTCACTAGCAGAAAAAGTGCGAAGTAATCATTAAAAAATCTTGTTTCCGGTGAGTTGTTTCGGCGCTCACCGTTTCGTTATTGTTTTGCTAAGCGAAAACTTCCGCGCGGAACTTCCAGCACGAAAGTGTTTCATCTTGATGGATTCGTACCTTAATTCTTTCGTTTTTTAATGATCCGAAAATTTCATCTCTCCCTCTCATGGATCTCAACTGAACTTACCCTGCCTCTTCTTATCTATTCAAATATTTTCCTAACTCATCTTCATTTCAATATTTGCTTATTGGTTGTATAAACATACATTGTTCATATATTTCTGCTATTATACGCATACTTGATTTGTTATGCAATAAGAAGTGTCGACCAGGGTAAACTCCACAGGTCCCCCCCCCGCGCCATATGCAGTCTATCATGCTCCCCCCTCTCCCAATTTCCCCACAGAACGGTAGCCACCCTATGTAGTCTATCTGGTACCCCGCCATGTGTAGTCTATCTGGTACCCCGCCATGTGTATTCTATCTGTTACCCCACCATATGTAGTCTATCTGGTACCCCACCATATCTAGTCTATCTGGTACCCCGCCATATGTAGTCTATCTGGTACCCCACCTTATGTAGTCTATCTGGTACCCCGCCGTAAGTAGTCTATCTGGTACCCCGCCGTATGTAGTCTATCTGGTACCCCGCCATATGTAGTCTATTTGGTACCCGCCGTATGTAGTCTATCTGGTACCTCGCCATATGTAGTCTATCTGGTACCACACCCAATGTAGTCTATCTGGTACCCCGCCATATGTAGTCTATCTGGTACCCCACCCTATGTAGTCTACCTGGTACACCGCCATATGTAGTCTATCTGGTACACCGCCATATGTAGTCTATCTGGTACCCCACCAAAAAACACAAACGAATTGTTTGACTCAGAGCCACATTTTTTAAAAGTTTCTAAACACTGTACACTGCAAGTGTTGTGTGCGTCACGTGACTTGTACGTCACATCACGTGATGTACACTTTTGTTTTTGTTTCACCCTGCCAATTCAAATCTCGAGACAGCCCCCCCCCCTCTCCAGACACTCAATTCATTTTTATTTAGTTTAGTTTAGTTTAGTTTAGTTTAGTGATGTTTGTAAAGTGATTCGACCCACTAGCGGCCAGACGTTGTTTGTTGTCTGAGCTGAAACTGTGATTGAACTTTCACCTGTCTTTGTTGAATTATTTCCTGGAACACTGTGCTGTACGTGTTTATTCTGTTTGTCTGAACAATGGCACTTGCATTGGTTCTCACACTTTGACGGCACTCTCCCAAGTTTAATTAAAATAAAAAAAAAAAAAATTAGATGTAACAATATACTGTACAAAACGCTATTTTACAATAGGTCTAACAATGATACTAAACATGACACTGTTTAGCAACAAAATTATGAGATTATATCATTCTGGGATACAATCAGGCCCGGTTTAACCACTAGGCAGGACTAGGCGGCCGCCTAGGGCGGCGAAAATTCCGGGGCGGCAGCCGTGGTAGTAAAAGACGTAAAAATAGAAATATTAAAACAATTGAAGTCCTATAGTAATACATGGATTGAATAATATTTTAGTGCTAAGAGTTTATTAATGTTGAAATTCTTAATATATTTCACTAAATAAAAGGACAAAACGTCATATTAGAAATTAAAATAATCTGGTTTTATAAAAGAAATCAGAAAACAACGCGAGTTGTCGAACGTTGTTGAATGCCTCATGCTTTCTATGACGTATTTGTGCATTCCACAAACGCGACACATCTATCTATATTTATAGGATTGCGTCTTGCAGGCTGATGCTGTAGACCCGCATGGTTGGGCGAACAAAAATTCTGGCTTCTGCTCGTGATGCTAAGTACTTTTCAATAATTCTAGATTGCACACCAGATGCTGGTCATGTTGATCAAATGACCATGTCATTCGCTTTGTGGATGTGATTTCAAATCCAGAAAATGACACTGCAGCACCATCATCTGTAAAGGAACATTTCTTGGGTTCTGTGCCTCTAAAAGAGATAACTGGTGCTGGCATGTCTGTTACTATTCTTAAGCAGTTAGAAGAGATGTCTTTATCTATCAAAAATTTACGCGGTCAATGCTATGCCAATGGCAGCAATTTAAAGGGAAAAGCCAATGATGTTCAAAGAAGAATTTTAGATGTCAATCCACTAGCATTGTTTGTTCCTTGCAGTGCACATGCCTTGAATTTGGCTGTAAATGATGCCGCTAAATGTTGCTTAGAAGCAACAACCTCCTTTGATCTACATGTTTATACATTCTTTTCTGCATCAACTCGCCGTTGGGAAATTTTAACTCGACATGTTTCTAATCTCACTGTTAAACCACTGAGTGAAACAAGACGGGAAAGTCGAATTGATGCTTTTAAACCTCTTCGTTATCAGCTTGGTGATATCTACGATGCTCTGGCAGAAATTGCGGATGACACAAATTTAACACGAGCATCTGGTAATACATCACAAACAGATGCGCGGGTTATTGCAAAAGCCATTTTTAGTTTTAAGTTTGTCGTTTCTCTGGTTGTGTGGTATGACGTGTTGTTTGAGATCAACATGATTAGTAAACAACTTAAAAAAAAAAAAGAATTAGATATACATGGCGCCATCAACCATCTGGCTGAAACAAGGAAGTTTCTCGTAAACCGCAGAAATGACACAGAGTATGAGAAAACACTGGTAAATGCAGTTGAAATCGCAGTCAATTTAGAGATACCAGCACTTTTCGAACCCGAACCAACCCGCATCAGAAGAAAGAAGAAACTATTTCCATATGAAGGAGATGACGACGAACCCATTCATGATCCAAAAGACAAATTCAAAGTAAACTTTTACTTCACTGTTCTTGACACAGCCATACAATCGGTTGATGAAAGGTTCACTCTGATGCAAAATATTAGTTTGGTGTTTGGTTTCCTGTAGATGTTCATAGTTTGCAAAATAAAACTAGCATGGAAATTACGGAACATTGTTTGAATCTTGAGAAAGCTTTGCGACTTGGAGACTCCAAAGATATTGACGCATTTGATCTAAGCAGTGAACTGAGAGCCATTTCAAGACAAGTTGCAAGGTGTGCATCGCCACAGGATGTACTAAACTTTATATTGAAAAATAATCTAACAGATAATGTGCCTAACACTGTCCTAATCATCTTGACACTTCCAGTTTCTGTTGCCAGTGGTGAGCGAAGCTTCTCAAAACTCAAACTGGTAAAGACATATTTGAGAACGTCCATGCTACAAGAAAGACTTGTTGGATTAGCTACTGTGTCAATCGAACATGAGACATTGATCTGATGGAACTCATTTCTACATTTTCTAAAGCAAAAGCGCGAAAAAAAAGTTTTGAAATTTAATTATAGATATATTATTTTGGCCTAAGATTGTAGCCTATAGCCATAAAACACAATTATACATGACATTGTATAGATTCTGTTGAAACTTAAATAATTATTGAAACAAACGACATCATAGTTTTCCTTCGTGAAAGTTATAATATTACTTTAAATATTAGTTCTTTTAGTTGCCTTTAGTAGGGGGCGGAGTGCGACAGGTTCGCCTAGGGCGGCAAATACTCTGGCGCCGGCCCTGGATACAATCCATTAGTTTCTATTCAATTAACACCGAACATTTATCTACTAGAAAGAGTAAAAAAAAACTTACTTTTCTAGTTCAATTATTCCATGTATTAAAAAAATGTTTTAATCTAAATGACATCTGCAATAAACCATCATGACGGTAATAGTGAATAAAGGGAAAACTAATCAAATGAATTTCAAAGTTTAACTTCTTGAACTGTTACTAAAAAGTTCAACTCTAAGAGCTATTATTTCAAAGTTTAACTCATTGAACTATTTGTACAAAGTTTAACTCATGGAACATCCTTGTTTCTTTAGAAACCATCCACGTGTAAAAACGTTTCATTTAGTAATTAGTTTTTATTTTTTACCCTCGTCATTGTGTCACTCCGTCACCGAGACTCAATCGAGTGAGAAAATGAAATAGTTCTAGCAGTGGCGTAAATACCACTTGTACCACTCGGTGCGGACTATAAAATTCCACCAACTTTTCAAAATCCGAACGCCTTAAAGGTCGAACAACCTGGAAACCAAGATTAAAATAGTCTTTTCACGTTGAAACATGAATAAGCTTTGAAATTTGAACGTCCGTTATGTTATTTCTAAGTTTTTGTATTTTCGTTATTCCTTCTCCCTGGCAATAATTCTATTTTTAAACCATTTCTAACATTTCTATATGTAGTAAAAGTACCCACTGGAGACGGGACTGCTATAAGATAAAAGTAATGTTGGCCGGTCGGAAAATTTTATTAGAAAAATCGTGTTTTTTTAAATCATTTGTAAACGGAAATGATTCGAAACCTGAACGCTTTGAAATTCGAATACTTTCATACGAATTAACTACGTATTCTGAGGTTTCAAGGTGCTTAACCTATAAAACATGTCACCCCTGTTCGGCAACAAATACCCCCCCCCCCCTTCTCATCACTCAATATAACAAAGAAAAAATCTGGGAACTTTCCGTTGTATAGAACAAGATTTTATTGACATCAACTTGGGTTTAACTTGGTTTATCTTGTTTTAAATGGATACCGACTCCTGTGTTTGTCTGGTTACCTGACCCTCCCCCAACCCCCTTTCCACCGGCGGTACGCTCTCAGCCACGGTCGTTGAACTCAGCCTATCCAGTACAGGCGGTACGCTCTCAGCCACGGTCGTTGCACTCAGCCTATCCAGTACAGGCGGTACGCTCTCAGCCACGGTCGTTGCAGTCAGCCTGTCCAGTACAGCACAGTAGGTGGGGGATCATTAAATAGACGATAAAACTTGATGGTCACTTGGCCACTGACCTATGTCACGATATAAACAAACAAACGCGATGCCCTTAACTTGAAACTCCAGCCTGTCAACTTTTTATTTATCGCACGATATTCCATTATGATACAGGAATATCAGCGTCACGTGTTTACTTAACCATTATAGATTGACTGGCCACAAACAAAGGACAGAAATGACGGAGTGTAAAAATCAAAATAGTTAATAGTTACTGTGGAATTTAACGCAAAAACAAATTATTAATTACTATACTAGGTACACGGAAAGTATTGTGTGAATTTCACCGTCATGTTTTATATTTATATAACGATAAAAAAATAGCATTAAATAATCACTTAAAATATAATGAAACAAAATATATATTTCGAAAAGTGTTTATATAATAACAGTGTTAAAATACTTAGCGCCACGTAAAATTAGACAATGTTGAAACAGAACAATTGACTATAAGTTTGACATGCAACACTAACTGGCATGTCCAGCATGCAACACTAACTGGTATGTCCAGCATGCAACAGTAACTGGTATGTCCAGCATGCAACAGTAACTGGCATGTCCAGCATGCAACACTAACTGGCCAGCATGCAACACTAACTGGCATGTCCAGCATGCAACACTAACTGGCATGTCCAGTAACTGATATTTTAGTGTGACAGGAATGTCAATGATGGTGTTATTTCAGTGTGCATGGAAATGTGTAAGAAATGCTAGTAATTATTTTTATAGGCTCCGTTTCAGCCCATACACGCACAAACACACACACAAATACACGCACACACACATACACACACATTAAAATACCAATTTTTTAAATATAAAAAACGAACTATCTGCACTGTTGTTGAGGACCCCTATGAGGTTGCCCTTGGCTTGTTGCTAAGAGTATGAGGGCTGACTCAATGATGACTCGTATTTGTATTTGTGTTTCTACCACACACAGTCTCACCAGCAATTAAACGTAAAACAAGTGACGATGATCAATTCAACAAGTCGTGTGTACAACACCAAGATATATTTATTATACAAAGGCACCAGTCCGTAACAGGGATCTGGTGACTTATCATAAGCAAAGATAATCCAAACTGCAGCAAAATAATCCAATATAAAATGAATAAGGGGAACAATGACGTTATCACTAATTAACTCTCTCTCTCTCTATTTCCTTCTCACTTCTCTCAAACAGAGTCACATCAATCGACTCGCTATCACTCAGTCGAATTGCGACTAGCCAAGACCCGGCTCACCGGTCGAATGTCTCTAAATCTATCTTACATTACTCAAACACTTTCTTCCACCTGACCCCTAGCCAATCAATTATAATATCTGTTTCTTTCAAATCAGGGGGTGGAGCCTAGATGGGGAGGGGGAGGGAAGGGGAGAAGTACGTCATACCGACAAAGACAGAAGTAACTGGACATCCGTCCCTTTGTCGGCTTTGAACAGGAGCCCACGGGCCAGGGAGAATCCCGCGAGGAATGTAACGTGTTTCTGCCAACTACTGTCCTATTCATCGGCGGAGGTTTCGCTGTCCACCTGCTCTCATGACGCAATTACGGGGGTGGGGTAAAAGGGGGGGGGGAACTGGAGAACGGGAACGTATATTACTATACATGGTATAATATACGTGTTAATGTTAGTAATACTATTAAGTTAAGGGTTGGAGTGAGGAGGATGGTTTCGACAGATTAGTCACAACCCGGTACAACTGTAACTATCATACGATGAAACCATTTAATTTCACACCTGTCTTATTCCCAGTTTCAACATTGAATGAAATGCCAGTCTGATGTTAGCGAAGTTAGATAATACATCACGTGATCACCAGCAAGTCTATTCACTTACAAATATTTAGTATCAGAAGTAACATTTCTTAACCAAAAAAAAAAAAGGTCAAACAGAATTCCATCTTTTGACCTTTACTAACTAAATGAAAAAAAAAAGAGAATCAAAAGACCATAATTGTGAAGACTAACTTCCAGAGTGAGCAAGTCACGGAGGTGAACGGCCATCAAACTGTTGTTAACCAGCAGTGGTCGGACCATAAAGCGGCAAGAGGTAAGGGACATAAAATTAATCTTCAAAAGGTCTGCAGTCATAATGTAATGAACTAGATAAGTGATACTAAAGGAGAAAAAAAAAACTCCTACAACATCGTTTTACTAATTACATGAAGATTGACATCATCGTTTTACACACCCCTCCTCCTTCTTCCCTCCATTACATATGTAATAAGCATACCTTACTGGTGTACAGCACAGACCTCTCTCACCTTTAGGTTGAAAGTATAACTAAAACAAAATGAGATGGTCTAGTTATGAGTCAGTTAATCACCTAACTGTCTACGTTAAGGAAATGAAACAATGATTATATTGACTTCAGAAATTATAAATGTTTATAATAAAAATAAAAAAAAAATAAAAAAAAAAAAACAATGTGAAATGTATATTGCAGAAGATAGACAAACAAAAATCATAAGTGAAATTAATGTAAACATAAAGTTGAGTTAAATTTTATAAATAAAGTTTCCTGCACTAAGATATAGTGGCTGTTAGTGTCAGTAAGAAGAGGAGAAAAAAGGTGACCACAAAGTGACCGCTTACAGTGAAAGTGCATTTAAAACTTACATTTATTATAATACGGCCATTGATTGGGGGGAGGGGAGACGAGGGCTGGGGGGGGGCAAAGATGGGATTGATGACATATAAATAGACTAGCAGTTTAAAAAATTGAGAAGGTTTTACATTCAATAGAGCACGAAATAGTTGTAATTATTTAGAGTAAAATGACTTACTACAAAGGACGAATATCAACAAAGGTTTGAATTGTAATCAAACACGTTATCATAGAGCAGGGGTGGGCAAACATTTTCTACGGAGGGCCACATTAAAAACTTGATTCTTCTCTGCGTGCCGCACACACACACACACACACATATATATATATATATATATATATATATATATATATATATATATATATATATATATTGTTTACTTAATTACAATTTAAAAAGTATGAAAATACGAATTTAACATAATTTGTCATTTTATTTGACATGCACACTCTATTACACACACATTTCATTTTAAAATACAAACTTAATCAGTTGCTATTTTGGTAATAAGACTTTACTGTTCATAATTATTTCAACAAAGAACTGACTTGAACTCCTCTTCAGATCATAATCTGTTTGGAGGTCAAACAGCTCTAACTAATATTCTGGAGCTATAAAACTGATTTAATATCACTAGATTCAAATCAAATAGTCGGAGTAAAATTTAAAAAAATATTACAAAAACTCCAAACAAAGAGAATTAACACTGACAGGATCGTAACTTGTACATGCAAACGGGCCGCATAATATTCTCTGACGGGCCGCATGCGACCCGCGGGCCGTAGTTTGCCCACTCCTGGCATAGAGTTATATTCGTTTAGTTTTGATCAGTAGGCTAAGTTATTTTTGGTTTCGGACAGATCCGATTTTTTCATGATTTTCATTACTATTGTTTACGTTCGACGATTTTAAACTGGAATACTGTTGTATTAATTCTTTACTTTCGATTTAACGCAGAACCCAATTAGCTTATATATATATATATATATATATATATATATATATATATATATATATTATATTATATTTCTACGTGTATACTTGTTTACGTTTATGTATAAACAGAATGGACAGAATGTACGAACGGAATACAGAAGGATGGAGGATTAATGTGAAGAAAATAAGAAAAAGTTGTTTTGAATTTTAAGTGGACATCACCGGTTTGAATATTAACCTCTCGTCCTTATTAGGAAAACATATATTTGAACTCTGACCTCTAATCCTTACAAAGTCGTCCCACCATTGACATCTAACCTCTCGTATTCATTTGGAAATCATATATTTGACCTTTCACACTTACGGCGACGTAATATGTCGGACCTGGTTGCTTACCGATTGTTTGACCTCTATGTACTACAGTGCCCGTGATGAAATGAAAATCAAATCGTACAGAGTGGCAGTCCCATTCACCACGAAAAAAAAATTAACCCAATCCCCCACTAAATGGACCAATTAAGTTTTTAAAGTTCCCTTCATACACCCCACCACAACCGGGAGTGCAATGGTTGCAGAGGCACCGCGGGAGACATACAAGATCGAAACCGGGATCCTCAGAACTTTACCGCACGACCATCAGGTCCCCCCCCCTCGTGGAATACGTCATTATCTCGGGTCAAGTAGTGCTGAGAGTACAGACATACACACAAGCACCGTGACGCACGCGCACACTTACAAACACACATTGGCACACACACACACACAAACACACACACACACACAAGCTCGTCAGAATACACACAAACAGCTTCTCATTTAACAGTCTATTGCACTGAGCCTTCACCGCCATTGTGTTAGCAAGTCAACCGTTTCAATGTCAATATACTACACAAAGTGACGGTAGACCTGCTCCCAATGATGGATGGAGAGAACAACACAATTGGGGGAGTCGGGGGAGGGGGGGAGAGGAAGCTAATGATTCTAAATGGTTTACAGATTTTTTGTTGGCAAACATGCGGGAATTGTGGTGGGGGGAAACATGTGGGAATTTTGGGTGGGGGGAAGAATGTGGGAATTGCGGTGGGGGGGGAACATGCGGGAATTATGATGGGTGGGGGAAAACGTATGGGAATTGTGATGGGGGAAAACATGCGGGAAATGTAGTTGGGGGGGAAACGTGAGGGAATTGTGGGTGGGGGGAATATGCGGGAACCGTGGTGGGGGGAAACGTGAGGGAATTGTGGGTGGGGGGAATATGCGGGAATTGTGGGTGTGGGGAATATGTGGGAATTGTGGGTGGGGGAATATGCGGGAATTGTGGGTTGGGGAATAAGTGGGAATTGTGGGTGGGGGGAATATGCGGGAATTGTGGGTGTGGGGAATATGTGGGAATTGTGGGTGGGGGAATATGCGGGAATTGTGGGTGGGGGAATATGCGGGAATTGTGGGTGGGGGGGAATATGCGGGAATTGTGGGTGTGGAGAATATGTGGGAATTGTGGGCGGGGGGGAATATGCGGGAATTGTGGGTGTGGGGAATATGTGGGAATTGTGGGTGGGGGGAATATGCGGGAATTGTGGGTGTGGGGAATATGTGGGAATTGTGGGTGGGGGAATATACGGGAATTGTGGGTGGGGGAATATGTGGGAATTGTGGATGGGGGGAATATGCGGGAATTGTGGCTGTGGGGAATATGTGGGAATTGTGGGTGGGGGGAATATGCGGGAATTGTGGGTGGGGGGAATATGCGGGAATTGTGGGTTGGGGGGAATATGTGGGAATTGTGGTTGGGAAAAAGGATCATCATGATCTAGTCCATTAAATATTAACGATAAATGTTTTCAGATGTCTGTTAATCTTCTAAGACATTACATCATCGATAGCTCAAGTAAAAAAATAGATGAAAAGAATTTAGAATGTTAAACATTGTTCAGACACTGATATTGAATTTTATTATCTCCAGCTCGTGTAATCTTGACATTTAAAAAAAAAAATTTTTTTTCTACAAGCATTGAAAGTCTTTATCATGTTATTGAACATTTTTATTTTTCATCAACTGGGGCGGTATTCATTATAAGATGTATATTCGAGATGACACTAAACTATTTTAAAACGCCAAAGTCAATTCATGACATTCTTATTGACCCCGAAGCGAATTACTTTTTTGATATTTATATAAAATATAAAGTAATATTAAGTTTGCCACTGTTGGATAAATGAAAAAAAAAATCTAAATAGGGGACATCAAAGACGTGGTGTCCCCCAGAAGCAGGGCCCCACTCAGGCGCGTGGCCTGGGTACATTTAAGTAACATCTCATACTATCAAAATCTCTTCATGTCAACACATCTCGCTCCAGATTTCTCTTCCTCTCTCTCTATATCTTCCTCTTTCTCTCTCTATTTCTATATCTGTTTGTGTGTAATGAGTGTTTAGTATCTTTCTCTCTAAACATCTCTTTCTTGCACTCTATATTTCTCATCCTCTCTGTTTATCTCTTTATTTCTATTTATATCATCCTCTCTGAAACGTTCAAACAAATCTAGATGCAGGCTTGCTTTAAAATTATATTTTCATAGCATCAATCAAAAAGAAGAGTTCAACCTTCATTGAAAATTTAAAAAAAAAATTACTCTATAATTGGCATGATAGTATTTTTTTTTTACTAAATATCGCGTATAGACCTCTTAGGATGATAAAGTAATTTGTAATATCTACACAGGTAGGCTAACGATCTCGCCTTTACTCGTGTCTGCCTGGGGCAGGGTTCCCTCCTTACCACCCCAGCCCCAGCCCTCTCCCCCCACCTCAACCCTCGCAACCTTCTTTCAGTAAACTTATCGTGGTTGCCATAATTTTAAACCGTTAATCTAAACTCACTATGAGTGTATCGTCATGGCCGAGATAGTTAAATGTTCATCTCCCTCGCACTCACACACACACACACACACACTCACACACACATACACATACATAAACACACACACACACACACTCACACACACGCGCCACGCTCATGCACGCAGACCACGACTAGCTCACTTTCAGCTGAAATCTTTATTTTCTTGAAGTAAAACGGTTGATGTCATTTTTTTTCTAAATTACATTACGTCATGGGTTGTTACGAATAATTTAATTCACATTTTCTTTTCAAAAATAAAGGGGGGTGGGGGAGGGGGGGAGAAAAATAAACGGAGAAATATTATTTTAATGAGATGCTCAAGTTACCTTCCCCTGTTCTCCTAGTAATCTGCCCATGACGTAAGAAAATTTATTTCATCTCCAGTGCCGTCATCACAAGACGTAGTATGACGTAATGATATATCTACAGACCTTCAGGTTTAATTAAGAGAGAAGGAGATAAAGACTGACCTAATTACACTGAACAATTTACTGAAAAGAATAATTAAAAAAATAAATAAATAAGTAACGGATGCAAACAACAAATGTTCTAATATGTAAACAAACAACAAATGTTCTAATATGTAAACAAAGAACAATCTACCTGAGTCTGAAACATGCAAGTTCAGATTTCAGAATCATATGGAGTTATCTTTTAGTCGTATATGTATGCATTAGCCAATACTATATATTATTCTAAAAGGGCAGATGAAGTTTAGAATTCATCTGTTTCTATAACCTCGGCATATAAAGAGATTGTGTGGTTAGCTCAACGCCCAGCCGCCTTTACTTCCCCAACTTAAGTCAGGTACCCATTTAAAGCTGGTTAGACTTGTGGGACGACTTTGAAACAACTTTCACCTGGAAAAATTACCATGGCTCTCACTGAGGGTGGAACCCAGGACTCTCAGGTCGACAGTTGAGTATCTACACCACTCGACCATACGTTCCACTCTCTTGTATATGTTGTCTTATATGTGTGTATTAGAAAAGAATAAACATTATTCTTAAATGTATTTTGTAAATAAATGTCATGTCTTTTATGTTTATATGAAAAAACTACAAAAAAAAAAACTGCAATTCAATTAGAGATTAAAATTTGGATTCGAATGGCTGCTCTTAATAACAACATGGAGGTTACATACTATTGCAGTAGTACCTACAACCTGCATGACTGCATCCTTGACAGGATTTCCTTAATACGGCTATTTCCTAAACTTTTCTTATTTTCTTGCCCACAACCATGACTACAACTCCTGCCCGCACTCTTTGACTACAGTCCTGGTCCTAAAGCGGATTAAATGGGTCAGGGGCCCGGGCACAGCAGTAAATATATGGCCACTTTAAAAGAAAAACAGTCAAAGTAAAACTATAAGAGTAAAAACACAGTTTTTTTGGTACCCGTTGAAACCAAATCACAGGGCGCAGCGGCGTAGCGTGGGTATCGGCCGCCCAGGGCGGAAGAGGATTTTGCCGCCCTCTCATTTAGGTATTTCAATTTAATCTATACATTTTTGCCGCCCCCCCCTAGAAAGTAATAAAAAGTGCCGCCCGGTGCGGACCGCACCCACCGCCCCCTAGGTACGCCACTGACAGGGCGCGCACCCCTACCTGGAGGGTAATTTGTCGCCCTGTAAGCTCGAAAGTCAGACACTGTTCAAGAAGGAACCTCATTTTATTTATAATTTATTCGTTAGTTTTAATACATTAACTGCATATGATATGATTATAACATTTCATTCTGTTATAGAAAATAGAAGTGTTCAAATGAATTCAGGAATTTTACGTTAGCCTGTCACTGAAAGCTTAGTGCATGTACTCTTATTAATAAATAACTGACATATTCAGTGACGTCGAACATTAAAAATCAGTTTGGTAATCTAGTATTTCATGGGCTTCTACAGCTATCCCCCCCCCTCCTAATTTTGACTCTCAATTTAAAATTGTTTCGACCTCTCATTTTGAGGTTTTAGTGGCGTTCAAACTTCTCTTTGCATATATGAACATATGAACATTCAAATATGGTCTCCCCTTGCTTGTGCCTTTTAGTTACACATACTGCCTACAACCCTGCACCAATGAGAGGCTGATCACATGTCACATGTTAATGGCTGCTAATAGATGCATCCACCATCTCCTCCCTCTAACAATACACCATAACATAAACAACTCTGTAACTCAGATTGAATCTATGGAAAGAAAATGGCGCCGAGTGGATCCCGACTCAAACATTATGTGTCCAGAAATATGACGCGGAAGATGACGGGCTTAGTCTCTCTCACCCACACACATACACAGTACACGTACAGTTATAAACACACACATAAACACACACAGTACACGTACAGTTATAAACACACACATACACACACACACACAGTACACGTGCAGTTATAAACACACACATACACACACACAGTACACGTACAGTTATAAACACACACATACACACACAGTACACGTACAGCTATAAACACACACACACACACACAGTACACGTACAGTTATAAACACACACAGTACACGTACAGTTATAAACACACACATACACACACACAGTACACGTACAGTTATAAACAAACACAGTACACGTACAGTTATAAACACACACATACATACAACAGTACACGTACAGTTATAAACACACACATACACACACAGTACACGTACAGTTATAAACACACACATACACACACACAGTACACGTACAGTTATAAACACACACATACACACACAGTACACGTACAGTTATAAACACACACATACACACAGTACACGTACAGTTATAAACACACACAGTACACGTAAGTTATAAACACACACATACACACACAGTACACGTACAGCTATAAACACACACACACACACAGTACACGTACAGTTATAAACACACACAGTACACGTACAGTTATAAACACACACATACACACACACAGTACACGTACAGTTATAAACAAACACAGTACACGTACAGTTATAAACACACACATACATACAACAGTACACGTACAGTTATAAACACACACATACACACACAGTACACGTACAGTTATAAACACACACATACACACACACAGTACACGTACAGTTATAAACACACACATACACACACAGTACACGTACAGTTATAAACACACACATACACACAGTACACGTACAGTTATAAACACACACAGTACACGTAAGTTATAAACACACACATACACACACAGTACACGTACAGTTATAAACACACACATACACACACACAGTACACGTACAGTTATAAACACACACAGTACACGTACCGTTATAAACACACACATACACACACACAGTACACGTACAGTTATAAACACACACACACACACAGTACACGCACAGTTATAAACACACACACTTACAAACACAAAAAAAACAGAGCAGTTACTAGATGTCAGTAGATCATTTGAATTTATAGGGACCCAAACTAAAAGGACTTTTAGACACCTGCTTTCAACTAAATGGAACGAGATCAAAATTTCACCCGATCCTAAAAAATTCACTAAAAAAAATCGTTTGAGTTCCAACACTTTTTTTTGCTTTTATAAATAATATTTAATCAATTAATCATTTGCTTATTGTTTTTTTTTTAAAGTTTGTTATAGATTAAATATTATCAAATTTTAAATCCAAATGTATAATATTACATTAAGTAGTCAGTGGTCAATTCAGTCAAAGACTAAATGTAGGGACCCTAGTGAGAGCGAAAAAAATCTGGCGGCTCCACGGCTCCCAAATGCTTTGTTTTACAGCAAACGTTTTTTTTAGCTTTAAAATTCCAAATTTGTTTGATTGTTTGCCTCCTACAATTTGAAATGTTGTAATTTTTATGAACGCCACAACAGTAACAGCATTAAAATGATAGCGTGCATGCACATCACCACAAGAAATCTTTAATGGGAAATCGTTTTGTGTTCGTTTTAAATCTTGTTTACCCTCCGAAATTTTTTTAATGGCATGTTATTTTGTTATATATAAAGTTAAAACAGTTTTATTTCATAGAATAATTGTATCAATCATTTACAATAAATTTTTACTACGATGACAAATAGAACGCGTCATTTCCTATTATTATTTGACCGCGAATCAGACCCGTAGCGTGCGGGGGGGGGCCAGGGGGGCCGGGCCCCCCTTGCGTTTTGTCTGGCCCCCTCTGCCTATTAGCTCTACTTAGTAAAATGTATTACCTGCCCCCCTGCTATTGCGTGGCTATGTTGTAGAATGTCTGGCCCCCGCTGTAGAATTTTCACGCTACGGGCTGCCGCGAATTTATAATAGACTAAAAACAAAATGGTCACTTTCTGTATTTAACAATTTTATTATAAACAGAATATCTGAAATAGAGTAGATACATTTATAAGGCTGTGGCTATACGGACCCAGGTCCCAATAAAATCCGATTGTTATTCGGACCCGTGGCAAATATGCACTAAGCTTAGCTATATTTAAACTTTATAGACGGAACCCGAAAAAATAATAATACAGAGTCCGCTTAGTGGAACCCTAGACACTGAGTAACGATTAAATCATACAATTCAAACAATTATAAAAAAAACAATAATAAAGTTTATGTATAGCTAAGCTAAGTGCATATTTGCCACGGGTCCAAATAACAATCAGACTTTATTGGGACGGGGTCCGAATAAAAATCGGAGTTTATTGGTACCCGGGTCCGAATAGTCACTTCGAATTTATAAATAATAAATTAAATACTGAAGTCTTTACAATATTTTAAATAATGTATCATTTTACTATTTGCTAATTTGATCATTGAAATAGCTTTTTATTACTTTTGAAAATGGCGACTTGTGAAACCTCGGTCGAAAATAATGGTATGATTCTGGATGCACTGAAATGGTTTGTTTTTAGTAAAACCGACATGCGTATATTTTTCAAGTTCCATAACTTTTTATCGGCGGCATGTTTGCGTGGCGCAATTACAAAAAATTTTGTCTCGTGTGATGCTATTTTAATAGGGAGCCGGAGCCGTGCCTGAGCCGGAGCCGGAGTCGTCAAATTTGTGGGAGCCGGAGCCGGAAAAAATTTGGCGGCTCCGCAAGCCTGCATATAGGT